>CM077672.1:26934873-28134873 GCA_039707655.1 Elymus sibiricus
TGTCTTTAAGAGGCAGTGCATCTGGCAGGAATCGAACCAACTTTTTGACCCATTTTGCCTTTCTAGGTTGGTGGGCGCTTTCACCATTCAGCCATGGATGCTTTAGTGAGTGAAGTAGGTTTTTATTTGAGAGCGAACTAGGTTTTTAGTGGTATTCCTTCTCGAGCTTCTATTTCTTCCGTTAAGGGAGATTCGGGAAAAGATGGAATAGGAAGACGTGTTTCCAGAACGAACAAGATACGGATAGAGAAGGGGAAGTTAGCAAAGTTAGACAAGATTGGAATAGGCATAGGAACATGTATTGATGTACCAGATCGGCTAATGCTCCCAGGTTGATGCGATGTATTCCACCAGTTGACTGGAGACTTTATTATTGGTATATCGATCGGTCCAGCACGGATTGAAATAGGAGCCGGTTCGACAGGAAGCTTTTGAAAACGCAGTGCACCCAGGTAAATAAGGAACAAGATGAATACAGAAGTTAAACGAGCATCCCACACCCGAAAGGTACCCCACATAGGCCTTCCCCGAAACCCCCCAGTCACTAACGTAAACAAAGTAGAAAAAGCACCAATTTCTGTACCGGTTCCGGAAGAGCGAAGAAAAATGGGATGTTTTGTTAATGGGAACAAGGAACTGTTTATAGCTGTCGCGATAGCTGCTGACTTTCTAGAAAGAGACAAGGAAGTCGATTCAACATAAGGGAAGAAAGCATATTTTAGGTTTACTCCTTCCATGTCTAGTAGGAGTGCGTGCTTCTTATTGCCTTTTGAGCAGTAGTTGTATACATTCCTCACTCAGTCTAATTAATTATCTTTCTCCCTACCCAAATACCAAGGGAGGTTTATGAGTCGTATCCTCCTTACGAGATAGCGGAAGTAGCATTAGCGGGAAAAGTAAGCTCCTTTTCAAGCCTTCTCTTTCGTAACCTTTGATTAGTTCCTTAGATGCCCTTAGCAAGAATGATGCAGGAGCAAGAAAGTCTATTTCCTCCGCCTTTCAAGAATCTCGCTAGTCAAATAGCACAGTATAAAATTCAATCCATAAGTCATGCTGGTCAATCAATGACAATGATAAGCTCTATAGAAAAAAAGAGTCTATTGCTCTTCGACATGTTTTATATCTACTTCAGTCATGCTTTATTGGAGTTATCTGATGCCAAGGAGGAAGGAATAGAGAATAGGATCCTAGCCTTGTTCCGTTTGAAGTTCCTAAGAGAGGTTACAAAAGAAAGGGATGCTCAAACCAAGGATTTGGAGTCTTATTAGTGCATCAATCTACAGAAAGGTAGGGGGCATACCTGTGTGAAAATGGAGTGTAAAGCATATTCTAGATATTTCACTTCGAATTTCTTCCTCTTAAAAGAGTCAAGTCCGCAGGGTTCCCTAAATTCCCCAGGAATCAAGTGGGACCGGGAGATCGTTGTTCATTCGGTGGTTGGCCCTCCCCCTAATAAGTACCTACCAAGAATTGGGCCAGTTAGTTCAAGCAGTACCAAATCACAAAGAACAGTTGAGTTTTCTAATTCATCTATTATTATATTTTTTGCATTTCTAGAATAGCGTTGGAGCCGGGACACACATTTTTGCCCGAGTTCCAACAGCAAACCAAATACGTTATCATGGAAAACGAGTTTCGCCAACACAGAAGAGTTTGCGTGCTTTTTATTTTCACATGAGTTTCACATATGTGATGGTTGGTTGGGAGGGTATGGCAAATGACTCTAGAATCTTTCTGGATACAACCACTGAACCGGAAAATGGCCACTATCGTCACCGAGAAAATACTATCTTGTGGACTCAGGCTCTACGTTTATGCCTTAAGGTCTTTCTCCTTACCGTGGGGAGCGGTACCACTTGCGTGATTCTAGAGAAGAAGGCGGTGTCCCGACCACAAGGCGGTTAAATTCCACTGGTGCTTGCTAGCCAGTCAAGAACGACTCGAAGACCGCGGGAAGGTCTTCACGCTACGCCGAAGACGACGATGGCTCCATACCGGGTGGTAATACACAGGTATAGGATTTCCTGTAATGATGTGAAACTGTATATTTCAGAGAAATAGCTCAGTTCGAGAGGAAGGCGGAAATAGTTCCGGTTTTATTAACCTGATTCCTATTCATTTACCGGTAAAGGAAGGAATTCTTATCTATTTCTCGAGGCAATTATACTCATATCGACAATATGAACTGCATGAGAATTAGCATATAGAAAGAAAGCTTTACCGAATACAGGTCTAGTAGGTATAGAGCCGTAAGCGTGGTGGGGGTGCCGGTGCTTAGGCAGATGCCCCATTGTTCATGATGTTGCAATGAATTCAGTGGATCATCCTCATGGAGGAGGTGAGGGACGCATGAAAGGAGGTAGACCTTCGGTGTCATCTTGGGGAAAGCTCACCAAAGCAGGAGTTCGGGCAGTAGTAGGGGTTGTGAAACTTTAGATGTCAAATGCCACCAATTTTTCTGCTCAAGTTAGAACGTAGTTTTTCGAAGATAATTGGCCAGTTCCTTTTAAAAGGAGACTGGTTTATTTTTATAAGCGATTGGCTTCACTTTAGATTTGTTATCGTAATTTCTCTTTTATTTATGGGTTGTTTTTTATTATTTCAATTTTTGATAAACGAAACGAATCCAAGCCCGACAAGTAGAATTCCATTCGGTACCTTTGGGGTTTTCTTTTTCCTTCTGGATGACGACGTCACCGCGTCTCCTTATTGTTATTGCGATGGTGACGAGGAACAAAGGGCCGGGGAGATCATCGAAATTACCTCTAGCCCGGAGCCAGAGGGGGTCGTCGACACAACGCCAACCCTGGTGGTGGGGCACTTCGAAGGTCTAGAGACCCTCCTTGAGATTCCCCCTTTACCGGAAACGCCACCCGCAGGTCCTTCCTTAGCTCCAGAAGAAAGGGAGCAAGCCCCCTCTGTTGGCCTAAACCTCGATCCATCCCAGAGTAGCCGCCGGCTGGATGGCGGCGAACGGGGGGCAAACTCCTCAAAACGAAGTTCCTATGATCCTATTAAATAAATACTTTACTCTATTATGTCACTTCTCCTAGATATCGTTACCTTGAAAAGAATCCAATGGATGAAAGATTATTCTTATTGTTAGCACCTCTGCTCTACCTTTCACTGTAGCTTCCCTTCGCTCGAAGTACACTTCTGGTGCACTTCTCACTGCTCAACCACTATCGCTTGATTTCTCTCGTAACTCTTCCACCTACTCCTTTGATGAAAGGAGAAGATTGTTGGATTGATCCCTCGATTTGGACACCGTAGGGAGCTTCTTCAGTCAGTGGGCAAGGAATTCCGGAGGAGTAGATTCCGAATATCTAGTACGAACGGAGTTCAGGGTTATGAAATAAATAATCCATTGGAAAGCATGAGATCTCACTTATGATCAGCGCTCTTATAGGTGAATCTTATAGCGCAATTGAAGAATAATTGGTGACGCTCCGCGATAATACGTTTTAGGGATAGCACAATGCTATTTAGGATTCGGATTCTCCAGTACTGGTATGATCTCCACTAGTATTTAGATATATGCGACCCTCTAGCGGTTTGACTTCGTTGATGGTATACGGAACTCGACCTTTCGCAGATTTGGAGAGGAATATGTGAAGGGCGTGATGTTATGAAGCAAGGTTGAATTCGGAGGATTGGTACGGGGAGCGACACTAGGATCTGGACGTAAAACTGGATCCCGAGGCACTTTAAAATGACGCCGCTGTGCCCGCGGTCCAATGATCCACCTATGTTTGTGTCGGATCTTATCCAGGCTGCAACCATAAGTGGAATATGGAGGTGGTCAGAGAACATATGTATGAGATAGACGCCGAAGCAGTAGCGAACATTCCCATCAGTCATGTTGCCCAGCCGGAAAGAATGGAAGAGGATTTTTCGTATCACATTCGTACTGACTTAACAGGACCCGTCTCCCATAGTAATATTATGACTCTTGCCCCTTCGTACTTACTTGAAACAGGAATTTCTTGGTGCTCAACTGCTTATTCTGGTACCGGTATAGATAGATAGAAAGCGCATTCAATCGAGAAAAGGATCAACTGATCCACCTCTTGACTCCCAAAATCAATCATAAGTATTAATATCTCCTACCTCACTAGCATTGGCAAGATTTACCACACTCACTGCATAGGGGATGTTGGCGATGGAAGTCACCTTGGGCTTCCAGTCGGAGAGGACTGCCAAGATCGACTTGATGTCGGCCACCATCTCAGCTTGCTGCTTTGCCGCCTCCGCAGCTTATTCTTCCGCCGTCGCCATACGGATGGTGAGCGTCGGTCTGGATGTTGCTTTACCTTTCGCCATGGCGACTCGCTCCGAATCGATCCGGCCTATCTGAATACCTGTGTGCTGCCATGTGAACTAAAAGTGGGCCCCGCATGTTAGGCTAAGAGGAAACGTGGCAACCCAATAGGTCGTCTTAAGTTATACCAATACTCGGCGAGCGGCAACCAAGAAGACTACTTCCACTTCTTGGAACAGAACTGCTCTGTTCAGCTATTCAATGAATTCCAGTTTAGCAAAAGAAGTGAAGTCTCCGATTGATTGATATATAACAGTGGTTCTTAGGTATAGGGATGCCCTTGTCCCTTACGTGAAGTAGGCTACTGCCTGTGCTATCCTTCTTTTTTCGCGAGGATTCGTGCCCATTCACGAGAGGATCGATTCCCCACAGGGGCTGCTGATACCGAAAGGAAGGATCCATATCAGAAAGTCGAGGTAGGTGCGATGCGAGTAAGTCAATTTATCAAATCTCAATAGGGTAAAGGATAACAAAGCCATTAGAATTCCAATCCTGAAGATTGGACCATCGATAAAAGTCAACTAGTAGCTGGATCTTATCTTGTTGATGGGATCCAAATAAACGGGTTTTATGTGGGAGTAGGTAGATGGTATGACACCAAAGACCAATAAGGATACGCCCTGCAGGTTATCATTTCCATAAGAACTGTTTTATTTAACACGAATCAGGGCTATAACCACCTTCCATATGTTTTGGCTAGGTCAATTTATCAAGTCAATAGGCAAGCCCCAAATGGACTATGTTTCAACATGGCCGTACGGATGTTCGCATGCGAGACTCCATCCAACTATTCTGCATCCATCTAGCAAAGCAGCACGTATCCGCCTGAGGTCTTATCTTTGAGGCTAAGGTTATTACCATCATAATACAAGAATACTCTTCAGGTAGGCATTCTTATTGTTAGCAGTAAGATAAATATCTCTTGAGCAGTGAGGAGAACTTTTTTTATGTCTTTCTTATAGCGATCGCTGAAAGTCAGTCAATGCCCTGGCTTCAATGAATGAAGACCGATGGGCTACGAAGTGGAGATGATGTCGTCGTGTCATTGCTCGTGATGTCTTCACCAGGATTTGACTTACCAATGTGAAAGGTACCGTGCCAGTGGTTCTATCATTTAGATAGAGAGTGATCTTTCCTTCTTGTCGAAGAAAGATATGACGTTGGGAAGGGAAAGGGAGTAGAAACGTTTTCGTAGCCTTGGGGCGAAGGGCTGAGAGTTCCGTGATCCAGTTCTTTGAGCATACATAGGTTGAGGATGGAACTCCTATAGCAATCGATGTGGAAAAAGGCAACAGCTGAGAATACAAAGCAGAAAAAGCGAGTGAGATCTTGACTTTCTATTATCATACAACATAGAAGTATTTAATCAAATCAGAAAGTGAATCATCAACCACTCATTTAGAAGCCGCTCATGCAACAACGTTTAAGTAAATCCTTCCGCCCTTATTTTCTTTAGTCTAGTTGTTGGAGGAAATGCGCCTTGAACACATTACGTATACTAGCTGAGCTTTGTCCCTAATCGTGACTAGTTGTTATTCGTTTCGATCAATTTTCCCCCCAGCCGGCAATGCCTTAGCTTCTCAAAATCTAGGAAGCTCTGAAAAAAAGTCATCATTATGAAAAGATACTAGCGCTACTAATAAGGGAAGCTACTTTTTTCTAAGAAAGGAATAAAGCAGAAAACTAAAGAAAGAGATCTTAAGTGGGTCCCGCGAGTAGTTTGTCTTGTTTCAGTCCGTACAAGAAGATACTTTCAGGGTTGCCCAAGAAGGGACGGGCCTATCTATTGGTGGTACTAGTTCCGCGGGAGGGGCAGGATTTCGGTGCCGTCAGCATGGGTCTGGCTATCGATCACAAGGGTCTAGATACGGGTCTCGAACGGAAAAGTATGCTACATATTGCTCTGCTCCAGTTCCCTCTGCTTACACCTGGTTAATTCATTGATCGCCCCTTTTATTTCTGATTTTCAAAAGGGCCCCGCTCTCGTCTCTGCTGACGAAGCCTTTATCTCTGTCTCTGTTATCCTCGTACCTGCTGATCTCTTCGACTGATAGAGTCTATGCTATTGGTGAAGCTGGTTCTACCTCAACAACAGGATCTGCAAATGGATTTTCAACTAACGGCCTCTGCTTCAATTTGTGATGAAAGGTCGACTAGTTTTCACCGAATCTTCAATTACGCACCGGTAACTTTTTTCCATTTCCGAGGTCCAGAGGGGAAGACGAAGTATAGCCTAGTTCAGAGAGTCACGATTGAATCCATGTTAATTCAGCAGCAGCTAGAGCAATACTCCGATATTGATTTGATTCTCCGCTACCCACCAAGGTAGAAGACTGCTTGATCTGCAAAAGAAGTTTGCTTTATTTGCTTATAGAACAAAAGTATACGCTTTTTCAGGGAAAGATAGACAGTCTATCATATGGAATAGGGCATTCAGCAGTTTGAAGAGGTAGCCTTTTTCAGTAGCAGTCTTGTAAGCAAGCGCCGTACGTTCAATCTATACTGGCGAGAGTCTTTCCTCTTATAATACAAAGCATGAGCGCGTTGCATGACTTAATGCCAGCTCTTTATCATACATCTTCTGTAGAACCAATAAATATAAGGGATATGTGTTAGCACATCTTGTTCGTGCTCTGCACCACGTTTTTCCTGTATACCGGCAGCTAGCATCCCATCAGTAACCTACGGGCGAGATTTCTTGAGGGGGGCTGGACATGGTTTTTTAACCCACCCTTTCATTCACTTAAGACCCAAAGCAGAAAAGGTTTGCAATCCATATACTTGAATTTGGTTCCACCGAAGTACAAGGACTAAACTGGTCGACTCCACCGCAGGGTGCGAGATGTTGATCTTCCTCGATGCCTACTCTGGGTATCAGCAAGTCTATATGGCTAAGGAAGACAAAGAAAAAACTAGTTTTATCGCCCCTTCCTTCTGCTACAAGCGGATGCCCTTCGGTTTGATAAATGCCGGTGCCACATTTAAGCGCCTAATGAGCCTCATCCTCAGGTCTCAGTTGGGTCGTAATGCAGAAGTGTACGTTGACGACGCCGTCATCAAAAGCCGCTTGGCAGGGACTCACCCCAAAAACACCTCTTTTTTGCATCTGCTGAGCAGAACCAATTACCAGATCCTACTTCTAAGCTCTATGCTCTACTTCGGCCTTGCCCTCACTTATGGGTAGGAAGGACAATAAGCAGGAATTCATGTTGTCTAACTATTCTATCCAGGCGGAAGTAGTTTTCATAGGAAAGACGGAAGGTTTTGCGCGTTGGTTGTATCGAATTTCCCTTTCTAATAGCATACACAAATAGATAAGAAAGTTACGATGATGATAAGGTAAATGAAAACCTTTGATTTACCTTACCATCAGTTCTGTCTTATCTCTGTGCCTCCTCTAGCCATTTCATAATTGGATATCGTCATTCAAATCTGTTATGACAACTGTTTGGTAAGCAGGGATTCGAATCAAACAATAAATACCAACTCTAAGTGTGATGGATAGTACCTGGTGCCTAATTTCATGGTATCTTTCTTGGCGCCTACCACAGGAAAGTTGTTATTATGATGCCTACCTGAAGAGTTGCATTCATGGAAAGGGATTCACAGATAGGCATTCAGTGGGCATGGGAAAGTCAAGTTATGTATGGAAGAGACCCCCATAGTCTTGACACCGGTTAGTAGGCATTTTTCTTCTCTACTCGTTCCGTTGACCATCAAACAGTTTCTTAATTATGTTATGTCAAATGATGGGAAAAAGGAAGGAGTAATCAAAAAAGACTAGAACTACCCGATCCGTTGAAATACGATACGAAGGAAACGGACTTCAATCCCTCATTCTTATGGTTTGTTCTTCTGATCCTCTTGTTTTTCACTCGCTTAATTCGGAAGTGGAAAACGACAGCAGCTAAAGTGAGAAATAAACAACTGCTCGGAAAGCTTCGGTTTGAGCGTTAGTTTTGATGACAGTGAAGAAAGCTCGCCCAAAAGACGTACGTGGAACCAATGATACCAAAAAAAGAATCAAATATGAGGAGAACTAGGTGCATTGGTAAATGGCTCTGCCATAGCTTGTACGACTTCTGAATCCTATTAATGGCGCTCTCCGAATAAATAAGTAGATACAGGCGGACTACATACACGTGCTCTCCGAGTAGGGAAAGTGAGAAATCTACGGTCTTCCATCCGCGGATGTGACAAATCCAATCCAATTTGGTCTTGTCCCGTGGCTCGGACCCGGTCGCGTAAATGCAGCTACCACTACGACGGGATACTCTAGTTATTTACTCTGTTTCAATCCCTATTTGGCCATTCAACAGTAGCGTACGGCCTTTGGAAAGCATCTCTTCCTAGAGGGGACTCCCGCTTGTGATCTTCTTACTTGGGTTGGAGAAAATATAACTTACCAATTGGAAATGGAAATGCCGAATGAATTGAACCAAACTACGGAAACTGTGGTTGAGCTTGCCTGTCATCAACGAAGGATGGTTGTGAAGTTGGTGGAAGAAAGCAAACCAATGAATGCAGCTAGTCACCCCGAAAGGCGAGCCCATGTCTTTTGAGAAACTGACACAACCTGTTGTGTTGGCTTATCTTATACTAAGGGTCCGTCCCAGCCAACAAGGGATTTCTCATCATTCTAGGATGAAACAGCATCATATCTCAGCTTGATTATGAGAGAGATTGAAGTGAAAGAACCCGGTTTCAGAGCGTGGAAACGGAAAAGAATGAGGTGAAAGGGCCGACCCATGCGGCCGACTTAGAATGTGCTTTGACTTCCCCAGGTTGTACAATAGCACTATTTTCTGGACCCAAGTTCGAAAGGATTAGGGCACTGGATTGAAGAATAGCTCAGTCCGATAGAAACTTAGGTTGGGCTGGCGGAGGGATGAGTGGAGCTTCTGTATGACATGTACTGGTGTTTCATTAGTCCCTTGATCGGGTACCTGAAGCTCGCTTTGAGGAAGCAGTGCCATTTGGTTCTTCCTTCTTTCACGTCCATCCGCGGATGATTTGATAATTCTTTTCATCACTGTTTGGATCGCAGACTTGACCGTTGTCTATAGAAAGAAAGTGCTCACTCGTTTTCTGTTTGTTTTCATGTGCGCATACACTCAGCCTAATTTAGTAAGTGTGAAGTGGAAGGGCGAGTACGGGTGAAAGCCCACTACCTTCTGGATAAAAGATATGCTCGATTTATAGATAGCTTTGCTTCACTATATAGCGTGGGACGAATTGATAAGCTCTGAATGCAGGAAGGGAAACCTTAGAGCTTTCTTCGCTTATCTTCCCAAGCAGACCATATGATTCTCATTATTCTATTTCTCTGTCTTTCCAACCAGCATTCCCGCTTATTCTGATTGGAGTGATGTGTGGTACCGGGGATAATGCAATTGATGGTGCTTGTGGCCCCACGGAATGACCGTATAAAAGGAAATAGGCAACAAGGGAGTTGGGTAGACTAAAGATACTGCATTTAGCCCTCTGTGGCCTTTTTTTTAAGTCGAGTCGTAAGGAAAGATCGATAGGATTTGGTCCATTTGGTGTCCTTCCAGACGGAGAAGCGAGAACCCTTTCTGCTTTGACCGCTTTCCCTCCTGGCACAGATGTGGGAAAAGGTCTCAGTTGCGGAATCAAATATGAATGAAGTTAGAACAATCAGCGTAAGCTCTTTCTCTAGGGCCACTATCAATAATGACAAGAACTCTTACCAACTAGCTTAACGCATCCGGTCTCCTTATCCTTCGTACCCCTAGCGGATATGAATAATAGGAAGAAACATGTCCTTTCTAAAGGCGGGCATTAGACCAGAGTTTCGTGAGCCGGAGAAGATCGATAAAGCTTAGAACTTGCTCGTTTGCAGGAGGAGGCGGTGGTATGACTCCGTCCGTTGAACGAGCATTTCGTGCCACCTGTTCGGCGTCCACATCCACTACCATTTTCTTATCCCAGTTGATGGAAATATGCCCTAGAGGCAATAATAAAGTTGTTATTATTTTATATTTCCTTATTCATGATAAAGGTTTATTATTCATGCTAGAATTGTATTGACCGGAAACTTAAATACATGTGTGAATACATAAACAAATACCGTGTCCCTAGTGAGCCTCTACTAGACTAGCTCGTTAATCAAAGATGGTTAAGGTTTCCTAACCATAGACATGAGTTGTCATTTGATAACGGGATCACATCATTAGGAGAATGATGTGATGGACAAGACCCATCCGTTAGCTTAGCATATGATCGTTCTGTTTATTGCTACTGCTTTCTTGAATGTCAAATACATGTTCCTCAGACCAAGAGATCATGCAACTCCCGGATACCGGAGGAATACCTTGTGTGCTATAAAACGTCACAATGTAACTGGGTGATCATAAAGATGCTCTACAGGTATCTCCAAAGGTGTCCGTTGAGTTGGCATGGATAGAGACTGGGATTTGTCACTCCGTGTTTCGGAGAGGTATCTCTGGGCCCTCTCGGTAATGCACATCATAAGAAGCTTGCAAGCAAAGTGACTAAGGAGTTAGTTACGGGATGATGTATTACGGAACGAGTAAAGAGACTTGCCGGTAAAGAGATTGAACTAGGTATGGAGATACCGACGATCGAATCTCGGGCAAGTAACATACCGACGGACAAAGGGAATTACGTATGTTGTCATTGCGGTTCGACCGATAAGATCTTCGTGGAATATGTAGGAACCAATATGGGCATCCAGGTTCCGCTATTGGTTATTGACCGGACAGGCGTCTCGGTCATGTCTACATCATTCCCAAACCCGTAGGGTCCGCACGCTTAACGTTCGTTGACGATATAGTGTTATATGAGTTATATGAATTGGTAACCGAATATTGTTTGGAGTCCCGGATGAGATCCCGGATGTCACGAGGAGTCTCGGAATGATCGAGAGGTAAAGATTTATATATGGGAAGTCATATTTTGGGTTCTGGAAAAAAGTGCAGTTTTTTCGGTATTGTACCGGGAAGCTTCCAGAAGGTTTCGCAGGATTCCGGAGGGGTCCGGAAGTCCACAACTGGGTCCACCACGTCCCAAGGGCTGGCATGGGCTAAGGGGAGGCGCCCTGGCCTTATTGGGCCAGGCGCACCAAGTCCTCAAAAGCCCACGCAGCTAGGGAAGGAAAAAAGGGAGAGTCCTAGTAGGAATAGGATTGGACTTTGGAGTCCAAGTCCACGTGTGTACTATTCACGGTTACTGTTCACGTGGCACTATTCCTTCTACTCTAAGCCCCTACACATATATAAATAGAGGAGAGGGGGCGCCCCAAAGGTGACACAACATTGTCTTAGCCGTGTGCGGCGCCCCCCTCCACAGTTCCATCCCTCGGTCATATTTTCGAAGTGCTTGGGCGAAGCCCTGCGGAGATAGTATTACCATCACCGTCACCACGCCGTCGTGCTGCCGAAACTCATCCACTACCTCGCCGTCTTGCTGGATCAAGAAGTCGAGGATGTCACCGAGCTGAACGTGTGCTGAACGCGGAGGTGCCATACGTTCGGTACTCGGTCGGTTGGATCGTGAAGTTGTTCGACGACATCAACCGCTTTGTTCTAACGCTTCCGCTTACGGTCTACGAGGGTACGTAGACACACTCCCCCTCTCGTAGCTATGCATCTCCATGGATAGATCTTGCGTGTGCGTAGAATTTTTTTTGTTTTCCATGCAACGTTCCCCAACAGTGGCATCATGAGCCAGGTCTATGCGTAGATGATATGCACGAGTAGAACACAAAGAGTTGTGGGCGGTGATCGTCATACTGCTTACCACCAACGTCTTATTTTGATTCGGCGGTATTGTAAGATGAAGCGGCCCGGACCAACCTTACATGTCCACGTACATGAGACCGGTTCCACCGACAGACATGCAACTTGTTTTGCATAAAGGTGGCTGGCGGGTGTCTGTTTCTCCTACTTTAGTTGAATCGAATTTGATTGCGGCCGGTCCTTGTTGAAGGTTAAAACAGCAAACTTGATAAATCACCGTTGTGGTTTTGTGCCGTAGGTAAGAACGGTTCTTGCTAGAAGCCCGTAGGAGCCACGTAAAACTTGCAACAACAAAGTAGAGGACGTCTAACTTGTTTTTGCAGGGTATCCTGTCATGTGATATGGTCAAGACATGATGTGATATACGTTATTGTATGAGATGATCATGTTTTGTAATTTATCGGCAACCGGCAGGAGCCTTATGGTTGTCTCTTTATTGTATGAAATGCAAGCGCCATGTAATTGCTTTACTTTATCGCTATGCGTTAGCAATAGTTGTAGAAGCAATAGTTGGCGAGACGACCACGACGCAACGATGGAGATCAAGGTGTCGAGCCGGTGACGATGGAGATCATGATGATGCTTTGGAGATGGAGATCAAAAGCACAAGATGATGGCCATATCATGTCACATATTTTGATTGCATGTGATCTTTATCCTTTATGCATCTTATTTTGCTTAGAACGACGGTAGCATTATAAGATGATCCCTTCACTAAATTTCAAGATAAAAGTGTTCTCCCCGAGTATGCACCGTTGCTAAAGTTCGTCGTTTCGAAGCACCTCGTGATGATCGGGTGTGATAGATTCTACGTTCACATACAACGGGTGTAAGCCAATTTTACACAAGCAGAATACTTGGCTTAAACTTGACGAGCCTAGCATGTACAGACATGGTCTCGGAACACTAAAGACCGAAAGGTCGAACATGAGTCATATAGTAGATATGATCAACATGGAGATGTTCACCATTGATGACTATCCCATCTCACGTGATGATCGGATATGGGCTAGTTGATTTGGATCATGTATCACTTAGTTAACTTGAGGGATGTTAATTTAAGTGGGAGTTCATTAGTAATTTGATTAATTGAACTTAATTTATCATGAACTTAGTCTTGATAGTTTTTGCATATCTATGTTGTAGATAGATGGCTCGTGCTACTGTTCCGTTGAATTTTAATGCGTTCCTAGAGAAAGCTAAGCTGAAAGATGATGGTAGCAACTACACGGACTGGGTCCGTAACTTGAGGATTATCTTCATTGCTGCACAGAAGAATTATGTCCTTGATGCACCGCTAGGTGATGGAGCTGCTGCAGACGTTGTGAACGCCTGGCAGGCTCGATCTGATGACTACTCGATAGTTCAGTGTGCCATGCTCTACGGCTTAGAACCGGGACTTTAAAAGCGTTTTGAACGCCACGAAGCATATGAGATGTTCCAAGAGTTGAAATTGATATTTCAAGCTAATGCCCGGGTTGAGAGATATGAAGTCTCCAACAAGTTCTTTAGCTGTAAAATGGAGGAGAACAGTTCTGTCAGTGAACACATACTCAAAATGTCTGGGTACCACAACCACTTGACTCAGCGGGGAATTGATCTTCCGGTTGAGAGTGTTATTGACAGAGTTCTTCAGTCACTGCCACCAAGCTATAAAGGCTTCGTGATGAACTATAATATGCAAGGGATGGAGAAGACAATTCCCGAGCTCTTCGCGATGCTGAAATCAGCGGAGGTAGAAATCAAGAAGGAGCATCAAGTGTTGATGGTTAACAAGACCACTAGTTTCAAGAAAAAGGGCAAGGGAAAGAAGGGGAACTTCAAGAAGAACGGCAAGCAAGTTGCCGCTCCCACGAAGAAACCCAAAGCCGGACCCAGGCCTGAAACAGAGTGCTTCTACTGCAAAGGGACTGGTCACTGGAAGCGGAACTGCCCCAAGTATTTGGCGGATAAGAAGGATGGCAAAGTGAGCAAAGGTATATTTGATATACATGTTATTGATGTGTTCCTCACTAATGCTCGCAGTAGCGCCTGGGTATTTGATACTAGTTCGGTTGCTCATATTTGTAACTCGAAACAGGAGCTACGGAATAAGCGAAGATTGGCTAAGGACGAGGTGACGATGCGCGTCGGGAATGGTTCCAAGGTTGATGTGATCGCCGTCGGCACGCTACCTCTACATCTACCTTCGGGATTAGTTTTAGACCTCAATAATTGTTATTTGGTGCCAGCGTTGAGCATGAACATTATATCTGGATCTTGTTTATTGCGAGACGGTTATTCATTTAAGTCAGAGAATAATGGTTGTTCTATTTATATGAGTAACATCTTTTATGGTCACGCACCTTTTGTGAATGGTCTATTCTTGTTGAATCTCGATCGTAGTGATACACATATTCATAATATTGATGCCAAAAGATGCAAAGTTGATAATGATAGTGCAACATACTTGTGGCATTGCCGTTTAGGTCATATTGGTGTAAAGCGCATGAAGAAACTCCATGCGGATGGACTTTTGGAATCTCTTGATTATGAATCATTTGATACTTGCGAACCATGCCTCATGGGCAAGATGATTAAAACTCCGTTCTCCGGAACAATGGAGCGAGCTACTGATTTGTTGGAAATAATACATACCGATCTATGCGGTCCGATGAATGTTGAAGCACGCGGCGGGTATCGTTATTTTCTAAACCTTCACAAATGATATGAGTAGATATGGGTATATCTACTTGATGAAACACAAGTCTGAAACATTTGAAAAGTTCAAAGAATTTCAGAGTGAAGTAGAGAATCATCGTAACAAGAAAATAAAATTTCTACGATCTGATCGCGGAGGCGAATATTTGAGTTACGAGTTTGGCCTTCATTTAAGAAAATGTGGAATTATTTCACAACTCACGCCACCTGGAACACCACAGCGTAATGGTGTGTCCGAACGTCGTAACCGTACTTTATTGGATATGGTGCGTTCTATGATGTCTCTTACCGATTTACCACTATCGTTTTGGGGTTATGCATTAGAGACAGCTGCATTCACGTTAAATAGGGCACCGTCTAAATCTGTTGAGACGACACCGTATGAACTATGGTTTGGCAACAAACCTAAGCTGTCGTTTCTTAAAGTTTGGGGATGCGATGCTTATGTGAAAAAGCTTCAACCTGATAAGCTCGAACCCAAAGCGGAGAAGTGCGTCTTCATAGGATACCCTAAAGAAACAATTGGGTACACCTTCTACCACAGATCCGAAGGCAAGGTCTTTGTTGCCAAGAATGGGTCCTTTCTAAAGAAGGAGTTTCTCTCGAAAGAAGTGAGTGGGAGGAAAGTAGAACTTGATGAGGGAGTTATAACTTCTCTCGAATTGGAAAGTAGCTCATCAGAGAAAACCGTTCCCGTGATGCCTACACCAATAAGAGAGGAAGATAATGATAGAGATCATGAAACTTCAGATCAAGTTACTACTGAACTTCGTAGGTCGACCAGAGTACGTTCCGTACCAGATTGGTACGGTAATCCTGTTCTGGAAGTTATGTTGTTAGACAACAGCGAACCTACAAACTATGAAGAAGCTATGATATGCCCGGATTCCGACAAATGGCTTGAGGCCATGAAATCTGAGATAGGATCCATGTATGAGAACAAAGTGTGGACTTTTGTGGACTTGCCAGATGATCGGCAAGCCATTGAGAATAAATGGATTTTTAAGAGGAAGACGGATGCTGATGGTAATATCACTTTCTACAAAGCTCGACTTGTCGCAAAAGGTTTTCGACAAGTTCAAGGGGTTGACTACGATGAGACTTTCTCACCCGTAGCGATGCTTAAGTCTGTCTGAATCATGTTAGCAATTGCCGCATTTTATGATTATGAAATCTGGCAAATAGATGTCAAAACTGCATTCCTTAATGGTTTTCTCAAAGAAGAGTTGTATATGATGCAACCAGAAGGTTTTGTCGATCCTAAGGGTGCTAACAAAGTGTGCAAGCTCCAGCGATCCATCTATGGACTGGTGCAAGCATCTCGGAGTTGGAATATACGCTTTGATGAGGTGATCAAAGCATATGGTTTTGTACAGACTTACGGTGAAGCCTGTATTTACAAGAAAGTGAGTGGGAGCTCTGTAGCATTTCTAATATTATATGTGGATGACATATTGTTGATTGGAAATGATATAGAATTTCTGGATGGCATAAAGGGATACTTGAATAAGAATTTTTCAATGAAAGACCTCGGTGAAGCTGCTTATAAATTGGGCATCAAGATCTATAGGGATAGATTAAGACGCTTGATAGGACTTTCACAAAGCACATACCTTGACAAAGTTTTGAAGAAGTTCAAAATGGATCAGTCAAAGAAAGGGTTCTTGCCTGTCTTGCAAGGTGTGAAGTTGAGTCAGACTCAATGCCCGACCACGGCAGAAGATATAGAGAAAATGAAAGTCATTCCCTATGCCTCAGCCATGGGTTCTATTATGTATGCCATGCTGTGTACCAGACCTGATGTGTGCCTTGCCATAAGTTTGGCAGGGAGGTACCAGAGTAATCCAGGAGTGGATCACTGAACAGCGGTCAAGAATATTCTGAAGTACCTGAAAAGGACCAAGGACATGTTTCTCGTTTATGGAGGTGACGAAGAGCTCGTCGTAAAGGGTTACGTCGATGCAAGCTTCGACACTGATCCGGATGACTCTAAGTCACAAACCGGATACGTATTTAAATTAAATGGTGGAGCTGTCAGTTCGTGCAGTTCCAAGCAGAGCGTCGTGGCGGGATCTACGTGTGAAGCGGAATACATAGCTGCTTCGGAAGCAGCACATGAAGGAGTCTGGATGAAGGAGTTCATATCCGATCTAGATGTAATACGTAGTGCATCGGGTCCAATGACAATCTTTTGTGACAACACTGGAGCAATTGCCATAGCCAAGGAGCCCAGGTTTCACAAGAAGACCAAACACATCAAGAGACGCTTCAACTCCATTCGTGAATATGTCAAGGATGGAGACATAGAAATTTGCAAAGTACACACGGATCTGAATGTGGCAGACCCGTTGACTAAGCCTCTTCCACGAGCAAAACATGATCAGCACCAAGACTCCATGGGTGTTAGATTCATTACTATGTAATCTAGATTATTGACTCTAGTGCAAGTGGGAGACTGGTGGAAATATGCCTAGAGGCAACAATAAAGTTGTTATTATTTTATATTTCCTTGCTCATGATAAAGGTTTATTATTCATGCTAGAATTGTATTGACCGGAAACTTAAATACATGTATGAATACATAAACAAATACCGTGTCCCTAGTGAGCCTCTACTAGACTAGCTCATTCATCAAAGATGGTTAAGGTTTCCTAACCATAGACATGAGTTGTCATTTGATAACGGGATCACATCATTAGGAGAATGATGTGATGGACAAGACCCATCCGTTAGCTTAGCATATGATCGTTCTGTTTATTGCTACTGCTTTCTTGAATGTCAAATACATGTTCCTCAGACCATGAGATCATGCAACTCCCGGATACCGGAGGAATACCTTGTGTGCTATCAAACGTCACAACGTAACTGGGTGATCATAAAGATGCTCTACAGGTATCTCCGAAGGTGTCCGTTGAGTTGGCATGGATAGAGACTGGGATTTGACACTCCGTGTTTCGGAGAGGTATCTCTGGGCCCTCTCGGTAATGCACATCATAAGAAGCTTGCAAGCAAAGTTACTAAGGAGTTAGTTACGGGATGATGTATTACGGAACGAGTAAAGAGACTTGCCGGTAACGAGATTGAACTAGGTATGGAGATACCGACGATCGAATCTCGGGCAAGTAACATACCGACGGACAAAGGGAATTACGTATGTTGTCATTGCAGTTCGACTGATAAGATCTTCGTGGAATATGTAGGAACCAATATGGGCATCCAGGTTCCGCTATTGTTTATTGACCGGAGAGGCGTCTCGGTCATGTCTACATCATTCCCGAACCCGTAGGGTCCGCACGCTTAACGTTCGTTGACGATATAGTGTTATATGAGTTATGTGAATTGGTAACCGAATATTGTTCGGAGTCCCGGATGATATCCCGGATGTCACGAGGAGTCTCGGAATGGTTGAGTGGTAAAGATTTATATATGGGAAGTCATATTTTGGGTTCCGGAAAAAAGTGCAGTTTTTTCGGTATTGTACCAGGAAGCTTCCAGAAGGTTCCGCAGGATTCCGGAAGGGTCCGGAAGTCCACAAGTGGGTCCACCACGTCCCAAGGGCTGGCATGGGCTAAGGGGAGGCGCCCTGGCCTTATTGGGCCAGGCGCACCAAGTCCTCAAAAGCCCACGCAGCTAGGGAAGGAAAAAAGGGAGAGTCCTAGTAGGAATAGGATTGGACTTTGGAGTCCAAGTCCACGTGTGTACTATTCACGGTTACTGTTCACGTGGCACTATTCCTTCTACTCCAAGCCCCTACACATATATAAATAGAGGAGAGGGGGCGCCCCAAAGGTGACACAACATTGTCTTAGCCGTGTGCTGCGCCCCCCTCCACAATTCCGTCCCTCGGTCATATTTTCGCAGTGCTTGGGCGAAGCCCTGCGGAGATAGTATTACCATCACCGTCACCACGCCGTCGTGCTGCCGGAACTCATCCACTTCCTCGCCGTCTTGCTGGATCAAGAAGTCGAGGACGTCACCGAGCTGAACGTGTGCTGAACGCGGAGGTGACGTACGTTCGGTACTCGGTCAGTTGGATCGTGAAGTTGTTCGACGACATCAACCGCGTTGTTCTAACGCTTCCGCTTACGGTCTACAAGGGTACGTAGACACACTCCCCCTCTCGTAGCTATGCATCTCCATGGATACATCTTGCGTTTGCGTAGAAATTTTTTTGTTTTCCATACAACGTTCCCCAACACCAGTATCTATAGCAAAATCGCTATTTGCCTCACTCTATAGAAGGCCTCCCGTATGTAAGATCACCAACCAAGTTCCTTTCTTCTTTTGTTTGTGCCATCTTTACCAACTTCTACTTCTTGGCTGGCTTGATGCTTACAGGTCTTGCCTCTGCTGATACTGGTCATGGGGACAAGAACTCCGTGGGAAGAGAGCAGATACCAATCCTAAACAACCCTTAGAATGGCCTCATCCAAACGGATGATTGTCATGGATAAGACAGGCAGGTGGTATGTTGATACTGAGCCGCTTCCCCTGTAGTTGTTAGCTCGTTCTTGACAAATCCGATAGGGTCTTCATAATCTGGAGTAAAAGGATTCGAACCTTTGCATGCTGATACCAAAAACCGATGCCTTACCACTTGGCTATACTCCAAACAAACAGTAGGTTCCTGGAGAACCGTGGAAACTAGTTAGTTCAAATCGAACTCGAAAGCAATGCGCATTATCTACGCCTTTTTTTGATTCACCAAGACCCGCTAAAGGCTGATACAAACGAATAGTGGGAGTTCTTTCTTACGAATATAAATGGAGGAAATATCCCTAGTACCTTTGTCCTCTGCAAAGATCATAAGGTCAGATGGAGTTGGATTGATTTCTCGCATCTACTAGATCAGAGATCAGAGTCAGGGGAGCTCTCGTAAGTGAGCCTAAGTAAGTAGTGTGGTTCGAGCGGATCAGTCACCGCTGAGTTCTGCTTTCCTCGCAGAGTTGGTTTTAGCCGGAACCGCGCTCTTGACTTCTTCTTGTGCCCCTTGATTATTGATCTGAATTCAAGTTAGATTAGAGAATACCGGTGCCTTTTGATCCACCCTTAGGTCTTAAAACTATGGAGGTTCAGTTACAAAATGCAGTTTATGAGGCTGCTTTGTATGCCAGTGTGTAGGAAGGAGAGTTGGAAGATATACCTAGATCCCCCAATAGAGAAAAGAGCGAGCAGGTTACCTACTCTTGTGGTGGATGGCGGCACTAGAAGTTGACGCTTTTTATGGACGGACATAGAAATTCGATTTCCAGTAGAGCTGCAAACGCTACTGTAAGCCGAAGACGAATGCTGGCCAAAAGTTAGCAAAGCAGGAGAGGCGTCGTTTCCTTCAGTTGGTCAACCAACAGGTCTCCTCACTCTAGCATTTCTTCTTTGTTCGGTCGCAAGGCAGGGAAATGGAGGATTTGTTTCTGCTCTGTCCTTTACCGCATCGATGGATTCAATTTCAGTGGATAGAGCTCAACCTGTTGCCATCGTCATTTCAATCACAATTCACTTGGTAGGTAGACGCTTGTTCCGACCTCCATAGTGGCACTTTGACCTTTTCTCAACAACATCTACTTCTAATCTGCTTGAACGGCCCTCTTGTCATTTGACCCAGAATTGAACGAGATGACACCCACCAATATCTTCCAACACAGGATCTCCCTTACAGGGCCGTCCTTCTCTCTTTCTTCCCAAGAACATCGGGGGTCTGTTCTCTGAACGAGTCAGCACCAGCCCCGTTACCAATACGGGGATCTCGGCCATGAGAACTTGTAGAACTTGTCTCTTGAATTGCACCCCCCCCTAGGCCGACCAGCTAAGTAGGACCCACTTAGCAAAACAGGTCTATAGGGCACTAGGGAAGGGGTATAGAATGGTACTTGAATCTATCTATAGACATAGGATCCCCCAGCCACTGGAATCCATTGGTTTCTGTCTCAATTCGTCATTTGAACTGAAACTAACCACGAAGGGAAAAGAAAAGAAGGATTCTAGTTTGCCACTACTTGGACAAAACTTGGACTTTCGAAGGAGAAAACCATTTCCATTAATATATGACTCAGTCATAGCCAAGAGATCATCATTCTAATAACAAGGATCTAGTTTATATATCTCGAATTGGGTTCCATAAGATGCCAAAATAGTGGAAGTACCATCACGTCTACCTAAAGCAAATGGTTTCTATAGATTGAGAAATGGTTTCTATAGAATGAGATATAGTCGAATGTACCTTTAATACTTCACGTGCATTCTTCGCTTATAAATTTAGCCAAGATCCAAACATCTCAATCTCTTTATACGTTCTTCCTGTTGAACTCTTCTTTTCGCTCAACAAATGCAAGTTTGTCAGGGTTTGGTTACTAGTTTTCTTGGAAGGGTTTTCTCCCTTGATCTTTTCCCTTGTTTTATGATTGGAATGAAAGTAGGATTGTTTATCCAATCCAAACTATTTATTGAGGGAAAGTAAGATCAATAGTTGGCCCTATTGTCTGTGCTCTGTTGCGAGTGAGGCCTGCGTGCTTGTGGGAGTGGGGAAATGAGAGTAGTGCTGCTTCCTAGTTTTCCAGTTTTAGTTTGCATTTGGCTGTAGCAGAGAGATCCGTTTCTGCTGAGCTGTTGATCTGTGTTTCCTGAGCGGTCTGGCAAGCTGCTTGGGGTCGTGTGTGTTTCCTCGTAGTTTTAGTAAGGTATGGCGGATTTCTGTGGCTGAGACATTGTATGGTTTCTTTTCTCTTAATGAAAAAGGGAACCGGGGGGCAGGCCCCTGATTATCGAAAAAAAAATTATCACTGCTAATCTCGCCGATCGACGTCCTCTAACTGGTGGCGAATCTATGTGTTCTTGCAAAGAAGAAATAAAACCCAGTGTATCTCAAATGGTTAGACTTATTATGGTGGAACCAGCCCACCAGGGTTCAAGTATTAGACTTGGCTCTCGTGCTCACATTTTTCTAGATTTATTTCAGACTTTCCAACGATGTTCGTTCAGTGGGAGGTGACATTCCCGTCGATTGTGAGACGCTTGTGGTGATTTCGCTGATCTGCGTCTATGTAAGCATCCACAATTGTACTATTTTTAAAACAATTGGTCTAAACAAGTTACTTCTAGTAGTTTATAAGTTTTAGGCCTCTTCCGTTTGGAGGAATTTCATAGGAAATCTGCATGATATGATTTCTATGCAAAAATTTGTATAGAGCCCTTTGGTTTGTAGGAATAGAATCCTATTCCTATAAGGGAATTATTTCTAAAAAAATAAACATTAGTCTAGACTCAATGAGAAAGGTCTTATGATGTGAATTAAAGGACATCTCTTTTCCTATTTTTATTCATAGAATTTGAGATGGATGACATCTCATTTTCAATAAGTTTTCTATTTCTGTGATATTCCTAGCTATCCTATAAACCAAAAGAGGTCTTAAAGTTATCCATTAGATTTACCTGGATAACAGACTGAGATGTTGAGTATTATGATTATTAGGAAAGATAGGATAGCGAGTAGACAAAGTGGTCAGGGAAGATGACGGCGACGCTGGCGATGAGCTGGTGCTGGACGAAGACGAAGGGGGTGGACGGGCTGCGGCTCGGGTGAGCGAGCGGCAGCGGCGCCGAGGAAGTAGAGCGGCGGCAGCGGCCTGAGAAGGCGGCGACGGCGGCTAGGTTAGGAGTGCGGCGGCGGTGCTCGAAGTAGGCGAGGAGAACCCAACAGCGTGACGATGACGGGCGCGGACGGTGGCGTTCCCGCGGCGAGGGAGGCTGCGCGGCGCATACCACGGGAAGTCGACGCGCGGGGACGGCGGAGTGGACCGCGTGCCGCGGCGCTACGGCCCGAAGGGGTGACGCAGCGGCAGCGTGCGGGTCGGGGCTACGGCGGGAAGGGCGGCGGCGTGGACCGCGTGCCGCGGCGCTACGGTCCGAAGGGGCGGCGCAGTGGCGGTGCACGGGTCGGTGCTGCCGCAGGGACGGCCTCGGGGCGGCGGCGTGGACCGCTTGTCGCGGCGCTACGGTCCGAAGGGGCGACGCAGTGGCGGAGCGCGGGCCGGTGCAGCCGCGAAGAGAACCACATGGCGGCGGCGCTGTGGCCCGATGGGGCGACGCAGTGGCAGCCCGTTGCTCGATCGGTGAGGGGGCGCGCTCTACTTGGGACGATCTTCACGGGGCCTGCGAAAGCGCGCGCAACCGACGAGCCAGATCGGTCGCATGGCGTAGATGAGGCAGATCGCGGGTGGGCGGGTGATCAATCCGATCGCGCGCGAGGTCGGGGACGCCGCTCGGTGGAGGCGGGGTGGCGACGGACTCCAAGATGAAGCCGGCGACGACGGTCGGCGTGGGACGACGTGCGGACGAGCGCAGCCGGCCCGAGGCGGCCGGGCACAGCCGGTGAGCCCGAGGTAGCCGGCCCAAGGCAGCCGGCGAGCCCGACGCAGCCGGCAGCCGGCGACGGGGTCGGCGAGGCAGACAACAGGGCGGCCGTACAGACGCGGCGGAGGCGGGTGGTGATGGCGAAGTCCCGGTCGGAGCAGGGCGGCGACGGGCGGGCAAACGCGCGGACGACGGCCGGGTCGGAGTAGATGCCGGGTGGTCGCGCCGGTGTTGGAGTAGAGGCGCGGGTTCGACGGTGGCGGCGGGCGACGCAAACCGATCTTAGATCGGAAAACCAAAAAGAAAAACGCCGATCAAGATAACCGGCGTGAGAGAGAAAACCTGAATCAAAGTATCGGGAAAAAGACTATCTAGGGCAGCCGGTCAACACGACCGGCGGACGAACCCTAAGTACGGGTGGCGCGGCCCCGGCGGCGATCATGAAGACCGACCGCCCCAGGGTCGGCGCGGAGCTGAAGCGGCGGGCTTATTTTTTTTTGGTTTTCAGATCTTAGATCGGTTTGAGTCGCTCGTCGCCGTCTATCGTCTGCAACGCGCCTCTACTCCACCGTTGACGTTGACTCCATCTGCATCTTCGGCGTCTCCGCACGATCGGGCGCAGCTGCTGGCGGGCTGCTTGCGCACTCCTACGCTCAACACGGGCGAGATTGATTTCTCCTGTGCCTGCGCTGGGTGGCTGGCTACTCGGGAGCCCGATCTGGCTCCGCGTAGGTCTGCTCTCCCGGATGACCCATCCCACGTGGGCTGCTGGTGTGCATGTATGGTCAGCTTTCGTGGCTTGTCTGCATGGATGATCAGCCTTCATGCACCGGACGTGATCGGTTGCGGGCTTTGTGGCCACGGACGCCTCCTGCCACATCCGGCTGCGACGCACCTCGTCCATACCTCGCCGTCTGTCTGCGTTTTCTCGGTCTCTCTCGTCGCGTCTTTGGTCTGATCAACAGCGTAGATGCCCATGTCCGTGGGATTTCGTGAAGATTGTAATCGAGTATGCACGTCTCTTCACCGATCGAGCAATGGGCTGCCGCTGCGTCGCCCCATCGGGCCGTAGCGCCGCCGCCCCGTGGTTCTCTCCACGGCTGCACCGACCCGCACGCTGCCGCTGCGTCGCCCCTTCAGGCAGTAGTGTCGCGGCCCGCGGTCCACCGCCGCCCCGAGGCCGTCCGCTCCAGGCCGCTGCCCTGAGGTCTTCCCCGCTGCCGCCCCGACTCGCGCGCTGCCGCTGCGTCGCCCCTTCGGGCCGTAGCGCCGCGGCACGCTGTCCACTTCGCCGTCCACGCGCGCCAACTTCTGTGTGGTATGCGCGGCGCCGCCTTCCTAGGCGCGGGAACGCCATCGTCCACGCCTGTCTTCGTCACGCTGTCGGGTTCTTCCTCGCCTACTTCGAGCACCGTCGCCACGCTCCTAACCTTAGCCGCCGCCGCCGCTGCCTCCTCAGGCCGCCGGCGCCGCTCTTCTTACCGGTCCACGGCGACTACCTCGACACCGGCCACCCCGACTCGACATCGACCACGGCGTCCGTCGCACGGCTACCCCGACCACGGCTACACCACCCTACGCTCTCGGCTTCATCGACATCGGCACAAAGAGCTACCGCATTGCTTGAGCAACCTCGTCGGTTTTCACTCCAGCCATGACTTCCGCGATGCATCGACCGTTACGACTGTGGGGGGATGTCCATCTGCTTACCTTCGGATTCTTCTCCAGTCTCACCGTCTGCGTCGCTACCGTTGTGACTGCGGGGGGATGTTGCGTATTATGATTATTAGGAAAGACTAGTAGAATGCCCGTGCGTTGCTACGGACTACAATGCATATAAATGAATCAAAAAAATAATTAGATCGTCTCCAATGTCAAAGCTCATTTCGTTTGGGCATGTTCGAACATCAAACGGGCATCCAGCGGGCTCCCTAAAATTCAAACATCTGGACAGCCCCGGCTCCCCCAAATCTAACCCATATGCGGGGGGTAAATGTGGTTGTCTGGACTATCCGTCATGTTATTTCCAACATGTAGTCCCAACAACAAAGCCCCCCTCCCACACCCCACGAAAGCACCCTTCCCTTTTTCTGTCGGACCCTCCCCTTCGTGCTCGGTTTCCCGCCGTAGCAGGACATTTCTTGCTGGAGCTCTCCCCTTTAAAACCAAAAAGCGTCCACCTCACCTTCGTCATGGCGCCCTCTCTCATTCACTACTTTCACATGAACCGCCAAGGAGGAGTCCCCCGTCAACTGCCCCGCTCTCTGCCCTGATCCCAACCCCCTGTGTTCGTGCCGATCCACCACCGCCATTAAGGGGGAGGAGGCGTGCGCCGCCCATGATGCCCTCCGAACCAAGAAGGCATATCTGATGTCTCATGGGTCATTGCCATGTTGTAATAGACAGTTGAAAATGCCTCGCTTTCATAGTTATCCCAGACTTACTTAATTTTTTATAAAAGTGCAAGAAGATACAACCAAAGAGTTCACACCTGACATTTGCATACCCCTAAAAAAACCTGACATTTGCATAAAAAGATGGACACAAATATTCATTATATTCATTGGTCAAAATAGATTTGCAATCCCTCTTTTCATTTAAATAGATCGTGAACCTATAGGAAAAGAAAAATAATATGTAACATACATCTAATAAATACATTTTCCATATGTGCATGCGCTCTTACTATTAGCAACATGCCTGATTGGAGAGGGAAGAATACTGCTCTCTTACCGTTGGTGCAATCATAAGAAATGATCTGGTATTTGCCACATTGTGAAGGACAGTTCATATTGTAAGTGATAATGCAATCATCTCAACTACAATTATATTTCTTGCACTTCAAGAACCAATTCATAATAATAATTCATCAAAGGTAGTAATCCAATAATTATTCTAATGTCAGCAAGTAACCCAAACATGTGGGGTGTATTTTTCTATCAATGAAAAAAGTACAAAAGCAAAATCCCTAGCATTACACCATTCTCGGGTATGAATTCACAAGAATAGGAGATGAGCTACTATGCAAGATATGAACTTGACAATAACAATGGTATATGAATAATACTGCCAGTAATTGTTCATGAATCATACTATTAAATATTAATATAGAATAAGTTATATTGTGAGCATTTTCATATATTCTCATAATCACTGACAGAAACCTATCAAGCTGACAATTCTATGCACAAGAACTCGACATATGAGTGTATAAGCGCACAAGAAAATATGTATATCTCTCTTGAGGTAATGATGCTGACACATGGACTGCCATATAATAACATCTCAATGTAAAGAACAAAAGATTTCAGGTCAAGAAACACATGCAAGAACTGTGGAATCACCAAGAATAAGCTATGAGAACAAGAAACCAAGAAACATTTAAATTATCATTCTCCATTGCTCATATTTTGCAAGCAATTGTTCACGCTCATGTGGTCTCGGCAAGCTACGACGAGCTTCCACAAGCTAGCCGAAACAAATCTGGAATCACAAAGAATAAGCAGTATCTACTTGAGGTTTACTGATGTTGGGTGGGAGCACTTAACAAAAAAATCACATGCAATAATGGCGATGTTACAGATTACACGTATGTATCAAACAAAAACACTTAATCTCACGTCGCATGTAAGTAACCTACCAAAAGTATGAAATATCTATGAAAACTCTCTTCACTCCAACTAACTTTGACGGTAATAACAATCTTATGGACTTAACTAATTCTCCTCATCCGCAAAAAAAAAAACTAATTCTCCTCAAACAAAGGCATAGTCCTTGAAGAACTATACTCTAATCTCTCTTGGCTTCACCTAAATTAGCTTGTAATTAAGCATCAAATACACATAGAATAGAATGTCTTCGACAGCAAAATTAGCAATCATAGCTGTTGTCCCGATGAAAAGACCATATTAATTCTACATCTTCACTTATCCTGATAAGGACAAAAACAAAACAAATTAAATCAAAAGATGATTACGTCGTCAATACATCAAATCATCCTTATATGTCACGGATTTGTGTTGATAGCAATGCAGTGGTAAAAGATTCCAATATATGGAAAATGAGAGAACATTTGCCGTGCCATAAGATAGTCGATATTGCTAAAAGTCAATGAATGATTTTCTCTGCAAGGATAGCTCTGAAATTTTGTAAGATGATGGAAAAAAATTTCAGCACTGATCATGAATATGTTTGAGGCAAACAACTATTAGTTTCTTCCTCCAGTGAGAGGGAAGTGTCTTTGGGCAACAACTAACACTCTTGATTAAATGACAATGACCCTTTTCAGCCAAGAAGGTATAAACCTGCAAGATAAAAATAAGGATACAGTTCCGCCGGCGTGCTGCTGGGCCTCTCCGGCCTCGTCCTGGTAGCCATGCTCGCCGGTGTCTCTCGTCATGCTCTTCAGCCTGATGCTCGTGCCCGCCGCGCTCGCCGTCACTGGATTTGTCAACATCAGCGTGCATACCTCGTTCAGGTTGCAGGATTGAGTTTGCTCGGTGTCATACCTCAACCTAGAGTCAAACAAAACAATGGATCGGGGACATTCGAACACAAAGTAGAGAAAAACAAACTTGGCTAGGCCGAGCTGCAGCGTGGTTTGGTCGGTGCCATACCTTGACGAAGCACCGGTGACGCTATCCGGGTCCTTCCTAACCCCATATAGGATTAGCTGCACCGCCTGTGTGGCGGCAAGACTGCAGAGGTCTCGTGTGTGGCGACCTGCCTGTGGCTACGAGTTGTCGAGGGGCCAAGGGAGGGCATGTAGAGGATGCTCCATCAGCGAGCAGAGGAAGAGGCGAACGCAATCACACATGTATCGATCGATCCATGTATAATTGTTCGCTCGATCGCCTCGCTCGCCTCTTGGACTGGGCTTCAGCCGCGGCGTCGCTCGTCACTTAGTTGATTCATACGCTAGCCGGATGCACACGTAGAGGAAGACTCCATAAATTCTCGCCAGCTAGAAGAGTATGAACGCAATGCCTATTAGTTTTCAACATGTGCACTTGTTGTTTGAACACCGTGGTGGGAGGAAGGCCAGAGGGCATGGAAGAAAGATGTGATCTGGACTGGAGGCAGAATGAGGAATCAGCTGTGGGGCTCCTTGACTCCTCCATTGCAAGGAAAGGAGGTGTCAGCCATTGAATGATGGGGAGGGATGGAAGATTGATTCTGGTTATGAATGCGCCAAGGCAAGTAAATATTGAAGATTTATTCCGTTATGAATTTTGCAAGGAATGTGTAGGACGGGGACTGATCGGTTGACATATATGGGGAAGGAAAAATCGTCTGGAAAAAACCAGATGGGCGGGGGTAGAAAAGTCGGTGGGGAAGGTCCTTCGTTCGATCGGTGGAGGTGGGGGAGGTACGAACGACGTACAAACTAAGAGACGTCAGGGGTATTGACAAGGAAACAAATCAGCGACATGTTTGTTGCGGTAGGGAATCTGCTAGGACTATATATGGTGATTTGATTTGGTAAGATTTCATAATTGATTTGTTGTGGATGTGGTGAGTACGATCGGTGGGAGGGGGGCGTTCGATCGATCGGGGGGGGGGGGGGGGGGGGGTACGAAACGCCGAGATGACCTACCAACTGCGCAATTAGGAGTAGAGATAGGATAGCGTAGGATCTTATTCTACCTTGTCTTGTACTCCAAATTGGTCATTGTACTCTTATATGTATGCCCACGAGGCTGAAGCGATAATCATCGATTCCACTAATCCCTCTTTATTCCCTTCTACATGGGAGACTAAACCTACCCATCACAACCCATGTGTATGTCATATTGTTTACTTAATGATTGATGCATTTATATTTACTGAGCACCACTCCATGTAGTACCAATGTCAACATGGCAGTAGCGCTTGCATTGATTTGCCCTGGCCTCGGATCTGTACATGCATAGGACGGTGGTGGCATCTGACTGTAAAGTCATTATTGAAGCCATAAAAAGTGGAAGTTCGGCAAGCTTTGGAGCTGTGGTACATGAAATCATAGAGTGGTCATCGTATTTTGTTTCTTCTATTTTTAAACACGAGTTTAAGACCTCGAATGTGGAGACGCATAATCTCGCAACGCATGTACTCAAGTTGGGGGTTGGCCGCCATGTTTGGTTAGGACAACCCGGATACCTTGATTTCGTCCCTGTAAACGCTACGCGTCGTGCCCTGAACCCTTCGGCTTCGTTCGTATCCCCGTACCTGTGCCGTAATTGCCCACCATCGCCAGATCGCGGCAAGTGGCTGATTCAGTGGAGAAAGAAGGAACTGGTACGCAGCATCAGACCCCCAGTGCGGTGCCTCTGCCTCCATTGCAAATCATGTTCTAATTATTGCTTTGTTTATCTAACCCTACGGAATTAGGGGTACTGGATTAGACTAGAGATTTTGATTGTATTGAATGATTGTACTCTTTGAAATAGTTGTCCGCTGACTGAAGAACAAATATTGCAATTGTCTGGGACAGCTGGAAGCAGCGACACAATGTCAAGTAAGTTTTACATTAGAACTGTGCAATTGCAATTCAAGTATTTTTTATGTACACATGATTCATAGTTCTTCTCTTCTGTGAAAATTTAATTTATGTAAACAACTTACAAATTTCAGGAGAAGCTCAATTTATGGAAAGGTTTATGAAAAAGAGGAGAACCTCAGTGCAAGATGAAAATATTGGTACGTCACAGGAACATAATCGGAAGGATGCTTCGGTCATGCCACCGTCGGATGGACAAAATGATGCCTCACCACATGAACAGACTGATGTCCCGGCCCCACCATCGCCACATGGAAAAAAATGATGCTTCCACACATCAACCTAGTTCTGCCAATAATACAAGCAATTCATTTCAAGTTGGAGAAGAGATCAATTGGGAAGAAGAAACTAAATTTGATCCAGGTAAAAGGAGAAGCATAGATGAGTACCATCTGAAGCAAGAGAGATATAGTAAGAAGGAAGTATTTGGCCACTGGGCCTTGTCAACCTCGTTCTGGTGACTTGTGGAATACTATCTGTTCGGGTCTCGTCAAGAGTGAAATTCTCTTTAATAGTGCGTTAGACCGTGTACTATTGTAGATACTTGTCCACGTATGGGTGGTTGGTGCTGAGGACATGGAAGCAGAACTAATAAATAGTAGTAGTAGTAGTACTACTACGTACTACTAGTACTGTAGGGAGCATCCTCCTCAGCGAGCGATCAATTGATTAGGTCTGTAACCTTGAGACGAAAAGTTGACTAATAAATCAGCGTCCTGCAGTTGTACCACATTGATTGAGAAGGCTTTCCGTACGCGCAGCTAGCTGCTGCTCGCCAGATAGACACTGTGCGTTGGATCGATGCGTCATACGCATCAACGCATTCATGTGATGAGCATGTGTGACCGACTGTGCCAACCGTGCATGGCACGGCCACGAGGGGAGCAGCATAGGCTGAAACCACTGTTCGGCCGGCCGAAAATCGTACACATACGTAGTAGCGGTGCGTGTCGCGTCGCCATGGGCGCGCTCGCTGGCGTCGTGAAACATCATGATCATTGCGGCTTGTTGGTTCGCCGGGGTCGGATAGGTGGTCGGTAAAGGTTCAGTTTATTTGTTCTCACATTGTAAGAGTAGACACGCGAGTACACAACATCACAGTTCTTAGATGTGAATTAGTTGAAAGTCTTAGAACAAGTCTAGCAGATCAGCCGTATTCACAGCCTCCAAAATAGTTTTGGGGACCCTCCAAAAAATATTGAAGGTTGCAGAGGCTGTGCGCAAACTCAAACTCACCAAACGTACAGGCTGTCCGCAAACTCAAGGTTGCCAAACGTGCAGTCTTCATAAATTTCTCTCTCCCGTCTTACATTCTTAAGAAGTTGGTCCCAATTCTCTCAACATGCAAAGTGTCCACCTCAAAGTCCCACTAAGCAATGCATTTAAGTCATGCACACACATGCAGCCATCCCACATAAGCATAGATGACACGTCAGCAGTTCAGTTTCCAATTGTTCCTCCATTCCGTAATAGCAAGCAATGTGGCGTCATTTCCTCAGTAACAGCCGAACTGATTCCCTCAAAAAAGGTAACAGCTGAACCGCACTCCCGCTATCCCTAAAAAATTAGGAATTTTCCCCTGCGTACAGGCAGCCGTGGAAGCTCATCCGTCTCTCCCTCTCTCCCTGGAAAAAAGTGACCAATTTCCCAGCAGTACGAAGGCCGAGGGCGATCTGGGCGTCGAGTTTGCTCCTCCCGCACGACTACCGGTCTTCCTCGCCTCAGGCACCTCTCCGGGCGCTGGGACGCGGGCCGGGACGCAGTTCGTTGCCGGCCACCCAGATCGTCGAGCAGCACAACCAAATCATACTGTGCTCCGGACCTCCTCTGGCAATCCCGCCATTCCGTCTCGCTTCCAATATATCTCTAAGCACTGGGATGCGGGATGGGCGTTGTTCCATCGCCAGCCACCCAAAATCCAAGATGTTGGAGGAAGGCACAGCCAATGAGGCCTTGCGCACATTGCTCTGCTCCGCGGCCGTCGAGGACGTCTTCCTCGGACACCTGCAAGCAGATTAGGTGAGAACTGTTGCGCTGACGAGATCATCTTTGACATGATGAAGCTAACCATTGTTGACATGCTTCTTTGTGGTTGATCTCTTGGATTTAGTGGGAGGCGGCAGACGACGTCTGGTCTACCAATGTCTGAGAGACTGAGACACCTTCACCTCTTCTTCAGGTTGTAGATAAAAAATTCTCACCTCCAGCAGCGACTTTCTACTAGGCGATGGCTTCCTTCTTTTTTGGGGAACTGAGTTCCTGTAGCTGGGGAGCAATACGAACAAATCTGATCCACATATGGTAGTTCCTTTTAATATAATCGGATTTTTGTCTATCAATTTTATTTAATTCTTTGGATTTGCACAATATCTGACATGTACCTAGGACCATTCACTCAATGTGGTATGAGAATGTTTATTTGCCAATTGTTTCTTTAGTTTTGACATCAACGCATTGTGATTGTCTTATATATAATGTACTCATTCTTGAAATCTCTATGGCTCTTTCAGAAATATTATGTTCCGGGGAATTTATTCAAGAGTTCTGGGAACATATTCATCTCACTGTTGATACTGGTTTCACTAAGGGATTCTACTATAACGCTATGACTCTATCTCGTCAGAACAATGTCCGGAAGATGTTGTTTTCATCATTTATATGAAGAGCATGTTGCACCAGATTATAATATCGATATGTTCATCACTGAAACATTGACACATCGCTTCAGTTTATATCCGGCCGGCTGCATTTGATGCGATTTTTCAGTGACATGATAATATAGGTAATTACATTTGTTGCCGTCTTAGTTGCTGCCCCATTATTATGTTACCCTACTCTATTACAGGATAACCTTCCTGGTATACATGTGAAGCATTACAATTTTTCTGTAGTATCTGGTTGGCTGACTCCATGCTAGATGTGTTCAGTTTTCATTCATTGAAACAAATGATCAGACTATTTGTATACTTTGTCACATATCTAAACAAAGGAACTGTTGAGATCTCAGTGTCAATATTGAGATATGGGAGGCTGCTCTATCTATGTTGTTAGCCCCTTAGTACGAAAGATCAACGGTAGTTCATGTTTTATGCATGTTCCACTAGTACAAAACAGGGCTTTGGTCCACCCTGAAAAGCCCATTAGTCCCGGTTCACTCACGAACCGGGACCCATGGGAGCATCGGTCCCGGTTCGTGAGGCCGGGGCGCCGGCCGGGCCTCGTCTGACCCCTTTGGTCCCGGTTCCAGACACGAACCGGGACCAATGCGCCTCGTGGGCCATTGGTCCCGGTTTGTGGCTGGAACCGGGACCAAATGGTGAGGCTTTAGTCCCGGTTGGTAACACCAACCGGGACTAAAGGGGTTGAGGCTTTAGTCCCGGTTGGTGTTATCAACCGGGACTAAAGGTTGGACCTTTAGTCCCGGTTGGAGACACCAACCGGGACTAAAGGGGTTCTGAAAGTTTTTTTTTCCTGTTTTTACATTTGTTTTCTGTTTTTAGTTTCTGTTTTAAATTTCTTATATCTTTTAAGATATTTGGTCTTTTTGAGTGATTCTTTTTGCATTAGATTCAAAATTTTGTCTAGTTTCTGTTTGTGTCATTAGTTTTCAAATTTGAATGGTTTAAATTTGAATTTGTTCAAATTTGCTTCAAACCCTAGATTGTGAATAACTTGAGTTTACAAATAGTTTTTAATTTAATTCTTTTTACTCCTAGTCACGTGTTAGATTGTTGTCACAGTAAGATTTATTTGGTTATTTTTAGAATAATTTAAATTAGGATTTTAATTAAAACAATACTGTTTTGCTTATATAGTTGTTTTAGTCATTTAATTGTTGTTTTTTATTATTTTTAGTTAGTTCTTTCTGTAGATTTTAAAATGTTGTAGTATGGTGCATATTGAATGCACAAAAAGTCTGAAGTTGAAATAAGTTTAAAAAAATGAAATGCATTTGTAACAGATGAGTTTTCGTCCGAAACCTTGATACTTCGAATGAGATGGTCCAGTTTGTACACGAAGTGCATCCAGTTTTTGCCGTAACCCTCTCAACTTTTTAGCACATTCTATGTGGGTGAAATGATGATACCATGCCAACTTTCAACCTTTTCAGAGTTCATTTGTAGTGCTTTTCAATTTCAGGGTCATTTAGCTCAAAAAAATCAGTAAATGCATGAAAAATAGCAAATGAAGTCAGAAAGGGTTGAAAAGTGATGGCGTGGCTTCGAATGGTGCACACACAAAAAGTCTGGAGTTGAAATAAGTTTAAAAAAATGAAATGTCTTTGTAACAGACGAGTTTTCGTCTAAAACCTTGATACTTCGAAGCCGACGGCCGCATACCTTTCTGACTTGGTAAACCTTAGCTGTGACTCTGGCTGGGACGGTGCTAGCAGATGTATAGTCGACGGTATGATTGGATGGACACCAACCCGGACTAAAGGGGTTCTAAAATTTTCAAACTCTACCCCCCTGTGGATCGCCTTTTTTAGTTTTGTAGAAAATAAACAAAAATTATAAAATCTCCAAAAAATAAAATCCTTCGAGATGTAGTTAGGTTTTAGTGTCTAGTTGGTATAGAAATTTTGAAATATGAATTTTGACCTTTTTTGCAAAAAAACGAAAAAAAAAATGTAAAACGGCCATAACTTTTGCATACGACGTCGAAATAAAAAGTTTAATATATAAAAAAAAACTAGAGAAAAATTGGGACTCGATTTCACCCGGGTTTACCCGGTGAAGTTTTCTCAGATTCTCAAATATCCAAAAGGAAAATAAGTTATTTCAAATCAAAAAAATAATTTTAAAAATTTTAAAAAATAATTTAAAAAAATAAATGATGTCATATTTCGATTCCTCACATTTTTCTGATAATAATGGATATATTATTTGTCGAATTTCCATTTACAGATTTAATGATATTAATTATGTCATATTAAATGAATAAATGGCAAAAAATTAATAAAATAATATTATTACTTATTTTATTTTCATTGAATGGGTGACCGGCCGGGAAGTTAGACGATTTGGAATGAGTGCTGATTAAAGACTAGAGATTAAATTCTGAAGCAGTGAGGAGGGGTGATTAGAGATTAAATTATGAAAATCAAAAAAAATTAAAAACAAATCAAAAAAATTTGAAAAAAAAATTTAAAAAAAAATTATTTTTTTCCAGCCCAACCGGGACTAAAGGTCCTCCAGCCCACGCACAGAGAGCGGCCACGTGAAGGGCTTTGGTCCCGGTTCGTAAGCCAACCGGGACTAAAGGTCTTGGGCATTAGTCCCGACCCTTTAGTCCCGGTTCCAGAACCGGGACTAAAGGCCCTTACGAACCGGGACTAAAGGGGGTTCTACTAGTGTTCTTCAAAACGTTCATCGGCCATTCCGTAATTATTTTCCATATTCCAAATATTTTTTATTTAATTTACGCATATCAGAGTTCAAGGATCAGGTAATTTTATTTCCCCTAATTATGAACTAGATCATGATTGATATCTATATGATGTACAGTCTACATGTGTACTGGGGGATTGATTGATATCTATATGATGTTGCAGTTTACATGTGTAGTCGGCCTGAGGAGTGGGAGCTTCACTGAGTTTGTCGGAACTTTTTCCACAAAGTGCACCGGGTGATATTAGCTTCTCCAACAATAATTCAACAAATGTTACTCAATAAAGAATTATTAAGGTAAGAACGATATTAATATTTGTCATTAATTAAGCTTAATATGATCAACACTCTTTTTTCAATATGCAGTAGATTAAAACATTACCAATGCATATATCGACCACAATGTACTAATTTTACGACTTTTCATATCATTCCAGCAAAGGTTAAAAACATATATTTATATATTTCCTGGTTTACTATTTACTCACTTAATAAATCCTTCTCCTATACGATGCTACAAATTCCCGCAGCAACGCGCGGGGTATCATCTAGTTTCTCCTATATCTGTGCACTCTAATCGATCCTCAGTCTCATATATATAAGCTGAGCGTATGGCTGGACCTCCTAACGGTTGCAACTTTCTAGGATCCTATCCCATTGGTTTGTGAGATATTTGCCATTCCTTGATGCATTTCCAATACTTGAACTGGTTTGATCATACCCGGTGACCGACCACATCTAGCATGATATCCTGACATGCCAACAACAAAGCTATGTCCTCCCTGTTGTGTACTTCTTTCGTCCCATAATATAAGAACGTTTTTGACACTACACTGCAACCGGGACTGCTCTTCCTAGAAGCTTGGGAAGCATGGAATTGATCCAATTCCGTTTCTTCAATTTGATCGCTTCATTGATTCGCTAAAAGTGGCTATAGAGCGGGGTTTTATTTATTTTTGTCAGTAAGAGAGATGAGATGGCGTACAATACAATTATACAATATAGTAGCTAGTGATCTGATAATTGAGCTTGGATTCAGTATGCGACTCTGCTTGCCTGGCCAAAGTATTAATCTATTGTTACCACTATTATAAAATTTGGGTGCCTATTAATCCCTTGTTATTTACTTGAGCACAGAAGTGTAATGTGAGTTACGACCTTCAGAAAACTATCAGTATTTATGCTTAAAAAAATGCACATGTCTTGGCGGGTGGTGATCGGCAAGGAATATGGGCCACTGACTTGAGGCTCTGAATCGCGGCCCATACATATCAGACGCGCGCGCTTGTCCACGTCCGCTGTTAACGCTACACCCGCATGCATATACGTACGTAACGTACCCATCCATCGTCGTCTTCCTCCCACAGACCCCGACGGCCGCCGAACCGAGTCAGCAACCCTAGATCGATCCTGCCGCCTCAATCGATCGCAGTCGCAGCAGACGTGATACCGCCCAACAAGGTCCAGCCGCCGGGTCCCGACCGCAGGGGACTCTTCTCCTGCCTGTACAGCGGCAAGTGCGACGAACCCCTAGCTTCTGTTTCAAACGCGATCTCCTCGCGTCCATCCCCGACTTATACGAGGAGGCGTACGACCGGCTGCCCATCGACGACATGCCAGCCGAAGCCGCCGACCAACTGATCACATCCATGGGCAGATACGGCCTCTCCCTCGGCCTCATGGACCCCGTCACCAACATCATCCTCAACACCATCGCCCACCTCCCGCGGGACTTCCGGCCAAACCCACCGCCGCCGCACGACTCTAAGAGGAGGAGGAGGTCCAAGAGGATAGTTGGCGGGGCGCTGCCCAGGGATATATAGCTGGTCCAGTAACATTGGGCCAACCTGCCGCAGGGATACCTGGCCTACTGCGCCATCCTATTTGGCTCTCCGCAGGTTCATGGTGAGATACTTTGGATGCCTCAGCGAAGAACAGGCCACCCGGTACCTCCACTGGGCGGGCGCCGACCTCGCCCTGGCCGTCCTACTCGTCGAGCACGATCTATACGCTGCTGAGCTTGAGCTCCCCGACCCGGCCTCCGAAAGGACGCAAGCTGCCTTCATGTGTGCCGCAACCTGTGCGTCACACCCAGCGCCCGACGCCCTGGTGCGGCTCCACACGACGCCCGTTCCCCTACAGCGGCTCCACGCCGCCGCCCCGTTCCTCAGGCCAGTAGGGCCCAAGCTCACCGTCGACGACGTCAACACCCTCGTGGATCTACTGCGGTACCAGGACAGTGCCCCCCTCGACCTCGAGGTGAAACTGCTACCAGGGGGAAGAGAGGTCGTCGTCTACTGTCGGAACCTCAAGCCCGATGAAGGGAAGCTTGAGATTTGCAACGACACGAGCTCCGTGCATGGATTCGATGTTGTAAGCATCAAGGTCGAGCGTCATGGGGACCTCTTCGCATCCCTGCGGTCTGATCCTCAAGACAAGAGGTCCATGATATCAACCTTTTTAGCAAAGGCCGCGAAAACCTCTCGAGGCCGCGGTTTGGTAGAGAGCTGCGTTGGCGATGCATGTGAGTACACTGAGTCTCTCAGGATGAGGCTCCATGGTGCAATCCACGCTTTCTATCTCAAAGTGTTCACCATGTTGCCGCCCTCTACAGATCTCATTCGTGACATACACTAGTAGAAAAAGGACATTTAGTCCCGGTTTAAAATCCCCTTTAGTCCTGGTTGTGACAACCGGGACCATGGATTCGCGACTAAAGCTCCCGCGCTTTAGTCCTGGTTGTAACAACCGGCAGTAAAGGTCTCCAGGCGCTAAAAATAATATTGCCTCCCGTGGGATTCGAACTCAAGACCTCGTGTATTGCATCGCGCGCAGCTTACCACCTCACCTACAGAACACATGTGTCTTTTGATGGGATGCTTTCCTTTTGAACTAGCCTATGGAGGACCCTTTAGTCCGGGTTCGTGTTATCAACCGGGACTAAAGATCCTTTAGTCCGGGTTGGTAACACCAACCGGGACTAAAGGTAGACCCTTTAGTCCCGGTTGGTGTTACCAACCGGGACTAAACTTTAGTCCCGGTTGGTAACACCAACCGGGACTAAAGTGTCTACCTTTAGTCCCGGTTGGTGTTACCAACCGGGATTAAAGGTACTCTGACGCCCATGAAACTTGGAACCGGGACTAATGCTCATATTAGTCCCGGTTCCAACTCTAGCCGAGACTAATGTGCCGAACAAAAGGTCCTTTTTCTACTAGTGATACTGTGGGCTGGGCACTGCTATGGCCCCATGGACCCTGTCTCCAACATCATTGTCAACTCTATTTGGCACAACATTGTGTTCCCACTACCCCTGTCCGAAATCAAAGAGTATCACATCATCGACACTCTATCTATGCTTCGCGTGGAGGTTCGTTCCTTGGAAGGCCTCATCACCCTCATCCCAGAAAACTCTGAGTCTGGCTGCTCGATGCAGCGGGTGATGGAGCAGCTCTCCCGCAAATGTTGTGACATGTCCCATGAGACGCACACCTTGCAGCAGTTTGCTGCCGCAGCCACAACCGCTCGACACCCACAACACGCTGCACTAGGGTCATTCCTCGCGTCCCTGACGCCCGATATGCTGAATGACCTACGACGCTTGCTGACCACTGGCACCAATGGTGTGATCCCCCGTGAATCCCTTGGCCAAATAGAGCACTTCCTCCGACAAAAAGAAATGACGTTGGATCCCGAACCTCCCAAGGTGGCCGAATTAGGCGAGGAGGCTAAGGGGACTCTGCAAAGAATGAAGTCATATTATGACAGAATGAAATTGTACTTTTGCTCTAGGCTTGAACAACTGCTGCAGAAATATGCCTCTGAGCATCCTTTGGTATGTAGCTTTGTTTTTACAGCAGTTTTAACATGGACTCTCTTACCTCCCCTTTTCACATGAGAGATAAGAGTATATAATAGATCTGAACCGTTGGTTTCATTAAGTGGTGGGTCTGAGTAACTGTTACCATCTTACCTCCCATGTGAAAAGATGAGGTAAGAGGGACCATTTTTTAAATTTGACTTGTTTTTGTTCATCCTTGTTTACTTGGTACATATTCTTTACATCTCACTATCAACTGCTTCATTTGACCTTGTCGTTGCTTGTTTTAGGAACCAAAATATGTGCTAAGTGTTATCTGTGGTGTGGTGGCTGGTTCTGAATCCTTAGAGAGGGAGTGCTACCACGTTAATTTTGTGGCTGCTTCCAAATCAGGGATTGCTCGTAACCAACTCTTCTTCGCCGAACTCAATTATTCGTATCCTGGTGAGCAGGCAAAACCAAATTTCTGCTCTCCTCTACCCCTGACATATACTGGTAAGTCCACATTCCTTCCAAGTAGCATGAGCAGCCATCTAGGTTTAAAACATTAGAGGGAACTGCCCCCGCCCCTGTTTCTGTGTTTCATTGAAGATGCTTTTGATATCCATTAAGGACTTTTCGTCTTTAATTCGTACGATGCTTGTTTGTTTCATCCAACCATAGAGATAGCTCTCATAAAGAATAACTTATATAGGGGCACCCAGTGCACATTCAGTGACGTTTAACATTATACTCCTCGAAATTTAATTGGTCCACCATTTTCCATAAATGAGAAGATACATCAACTTAATGGCTATGTATGCACCGATTTTCAACAAACTTGTGAATCGACGACGAGGGCAAATCAGCGTTTATTTGTAACAATTAGTTTATGGCCATTCAGATTTTGCGGTCAACATTATGAATTTTCCAAGCATGAAATACATCAGCTCATGAATAATCAATTTAAGTAAACTGAAGAGTCAATTGAGTGGTTTTTAATTTTGGCAGACACGAGGGCCCTGCAATTGTTTGACCATATTCAGGTTCTTCTCTCCATTCTGGCCTCTTACTGTCTGCCTAGTGACTACTATGTTTCACCAGATCAGATGACCTTAGCAGCAGGTCAAGAAGCTTAGTATCTGAGTTCTGAATCCAATTTGCAATGCACATTGCTCCCTTTTAAGTACCCAGAAAGTCAGCCTTCGATAGCTGCCCCATTTAAAATATGTGTATTCTTCCGGATTTGCAACCCAGTTTACGTTCTGCCGCGATTGTACACCTGTTTATCATCTCAAATGGGGATGTATGAGTTGAATCTGTAATCTAAACTCCTTCATGCAATAGAAGCCACAAAAATATGGAAAGGAAAACAAGCGCACCGACCTATCCGTACCAATCTCAGGTCCCATTTAGTCCACTGAAACAGCCATGTGCTCATACTCATGTACACAACATTTATATACACCTCTGAATCCTACGATAATCAAGGAAGTGTTGATGGGCCCTGACTCCGGAATTGGCTAAATGCCAATATAATTCGAGATAGTTTTCATAAAAATGATTCAAGATTAAATCTTGATGAACCCTTCGGAAGACTTAGAGTCTAACGAAAATTAATGAAACTATAAACTGATGTGGATAAAATGTTTTATCCATAAAGCTCGACTTGTTGCAATAAACAAGTTCAAGGAATTGACTATGATGAGGTTGTCTCACCATAGCAATGCTTAAAGTTGGTTCGGGTTAAACTAGCAATTAATACATATTTCAATCATGAGATATGAAACATGGATGACGAAAGAATTTCCATGAAATGGGATTACAAACTAGGACTTGTATGTGATACAGTCCAAAGTATTTGGTCGATCCAGAGGATGCTAGTGAGTGTGCAAACTTCAAAGTTCCAGCAATGGACAGAAGAGAGCAAAAAGCAGTTGGAATCTTCGTTTTGATGAAATAGTCAAAAGAGTTTGATTTCATCAATGGATAGCGAAGATGCTTGTGGTTACAAGAAAGTAAGTGGGAGCATAATAATATTTCTAAAACTTGTGTGCTTGATACATTGTTGATTGGAAATAATATAAATTTCTTGATACGAATTAGCACTTCATTGAAAAATAGTTTCTTCAATGAAGAGCTTGAACTAAATAGCCTTGTTATTAGGCATAATTATCTACGGGGATAGAATTGCCTAATAGGGCTAAGCCAAAATACATATTGACAAGATGCTAAAACAGTTTAGCATAAAACATCAAGGAGTGATTCTTGCCGAAGTCACATGGAAAGGCTTTTGCAAGACTCGGTGTCCTAAAACACTGATGAGCAAAATACATGATGGAATTTCCACACACTTTTGTGTTTCAATTAATCATGTATTCCATGGTATGTAAAACAATTAGATATGCCCGGTACTCCCAAGGAGTTGCGAGTAAAGATATCAAAGTGATCAAAATACTGATCATAGGACAATAGTGAAAAATGTCGTTGAGTGCTAAAGTAGAACTGATAACATGTTTTCTCGTAAACTGAGATTATGAAGTACTCGTTGTAATGCAATACATCGATACAGTCTTCATCAATCCTCCAAGCGATTTTCGATTTAAGTTAAGGGTTTTATGTAATACACGATATGGTGGCACGGTAGTTGGAAATTGTTCCAAACAGATTACTGTGGCGAATTCTATAATGAAGCCTAAGTATGTTGACGCTTTAAAAGCGACAAAAAAAATGTTGAATCATATAGTTCATTCATGAACTTAGTATGATTCCAAGATGGCTTTGGTCAATGGGACACTATTGCAGATAGTTGCTCCATAGCTTAGTCTGAGGAATCAAGGTTCGACCAGTGATTCACATATATACAAAGCCAAGTCCACACAAAATATGTATTTTGTGAAAGCGTGAAAACGCGAGGATATGCAAAGATACACATGGAACTGAAGATGTCAGGTCCGTTAGACATAGACTATACCACATGGCGAAGCATATTTTACACCGGTATGCCATAGGTGTAAAGTGCATTAGCATTGACTAGATTATTTACTCTAGTGCAAGTGGGAGTCTGTAGGAGATATGCCCTAGAGGCAATAATAAATGTTATTATTTATCCCCATGTTCCTAATTAAGTTTATGTTCCATGCTATAACTGCTATGGTTCCCGAGACCGTATATCCATAAAGGCTCTGAGGAAAACCCATGTGCACGTGTGGAATAATAAACGGTAAAAAGTATTCCTAGTCAAGCCTCTAAGACTGGCTCAAGTGTTGCATAATGATCACGTTTTCCTGATCATGGGCATGTCTATGCCGGCAACTTTGAGGGCACAATGTTAGAAGAACATTTGTGTTGAATCGACCTGAATTGATGTTATGCTATGAGATACATTCGTCACAAGTTAATGGTTAGTAACACAGAGAAAGTTAACGTTTGCATAATTCCTTAGACCATGAGAGTATCGAGTTTCTTCATGCTTGATTCATGAACTTTGGGGTTTGTTAAACGCCATCCGTAACTGGGTGGCTATTACGGCGGCTTACGGGTTCATGGGAAAGTATGACAAGAGACTTGATAGCTCAAGATTGGGATTTGCTCCTCCGACGATGGAGAGATATTCTTTGGGCCCTCTCGGTGTTACGGTATCCATCATTGTCTGGCCAGACACATTATGATTTGATCACAGGGATACCGGAACACGGGAACGAAAAAAAAAAACCCGGTAACGAGGTAACTGGTATAGTGGACAAGTGTTGATCCACGGGGATGCCGATAAATCTCACCTCGGGTATTTGTAACATATCGCGAAGCAACAGGAATAGCACACGGCAACTGGAGGTTCACTCGAATATTTATTCGTGTGGGTATAGGGGTCAATATGGGTGTCCATGCCTCCGATGTTGATCATTGATCGGAAAGTGTTCCGGTCATGTCTATGCTTCACCGAACCTATAGGGTCACATGCTTAAGGGTCATCTATCTGCTGAATGCTAGACAGGGAGTCTGAGAGAAAGTCATCGGAAAAGTTTCGGAGACAACGGAAGAGTTCCGGAGAGAGAACACCGGAAGAGTTTCGGTAAAACTGAAAAGTTGTTTCGGGGTATACCATTAAGTCAAATTGGTTTTGGCACACGCTTGGAAATTCTTGGAGGGTGCCAGAATTGTTCTGGGAACTTCTGGGTTTTGTCCGGAGAAAAAACCGGAAATGTTCTGGAGCTGCCGGAACCGCTTTTGTTGCTTTTCGCTGATGAAAATCACTGATCCAAAATTGTTTCCGAACGCGTCCAAAATTATTTTAGTGGGTACTGGAAATGTTCTAAGACCTACAGAAATATTTTCGGATTTAACGGTCGCGGAAAAAGTTTCCATGAATAGTGAAAAGCACTTTTTGGAAAGCCACCTTTTTGGGCTTTGTCCCAAAATATCTAGGGATGACATGGATGGATGGGAGCCACTTGGGGGGGGGGCACAAGGGGTGTGGCCGGCCAAGAGGGGGCTCCTCCATGGAGCCCCACTTGCCCACTTGCCTTCCCCTTTATGCCCTTGTGAAGGACACCTTTCATGGGCATTTTGATATTTTCGAGTGCCACCCTACCCCTTGGGTTTTCCTATAAATAGAGGTGGAGAGGCACTCTCCACACTCACTCTTTCTCACATACAAATGCCATGCATGATCTGGCCTTCTCTCTCCCACCCCGCGAAATAGTTTCGTAGAGCCGAAAGGCTGTCTAGGTTCCGGTGGGTACTAGTTCTGGACGGCGAAGCCCTGCCGGATAGCTGACACCGTATGTGTGCAACCCCGTAGAGAGGTCATAGGTTCTATCTTTTTGCCCAAGGGGCTGTTCGAGAGTGCCTCCCGAAGGGCTGTCCGAGTGACCATCCGAGTTACCGTTCGAGCCTCGAGAGTCCTCCCGAAGGGCTGTCCGTGACACCGTCCGGGGGACTGTCTGACCGCCTCCCGAAGGGCTGTCTGAGGGACTGTCCGAGGAGCAGACAAGGGAGTACATCCTCGCGGTTGGGACACTACTAGGATATACCTTATAGGTAGCAGCTTAACAGTAGCGTGGGGTAGAAGCCCCATGCTGCTGTTAACTAGCAGCAGCGCGGGACTAAAGCCAACGCTACAGGTAAGACTTAGTAGTAGCGCGGGCCCACGGCCCAAGCGCTGCTGCTAAGTGGGCCAGAAGGCCGCCCCGGGTCTAGCCTTAGTAGCAGCGTGGGCTGGGTAACCCGCGCTACAACTAATATGTTAGCTGTAGCGCTGGGTGCATGGCCCACGCTGCTACTAAAACTGCACGTGGGCAGGTGGTGGGACCAAATTATCAATAGCGCAGGGCGCCGGACGCGCGCTACTGGGACTGACCTTAGCCGTAGCGTGGGTCACCTGGCCCGCGCTACTGCTAAGCCCACCTTATCCTACCCCGCACCCGTCGGTTTCCTCTCCCTCACCACACTCACTCTCACTCCATCTCTCTCGCGCAGCGCTCGGTCGCCGTCGCCAGCCGCCGCCGCCCGCACCGTCGCCCCCGCGCCACCGCCACCGAGATAGCTCCTCCTACCTACCTCCTCCTCTCGTCCCTCCCTCCTCCCCCCCCTCCTCCCTCCTTCCTCCTCAATCCCTCCCTCCTCCCTTCCCCTTCCTCCCTCCCTCCTTACTCCCCCTCCTCCCTCCCTCCCTTCTCTCTCTGTTCTTGTAGAATGTAGGTAATTTGAATGTAGGTTTTAGAATGTAGACATTGTAGAATGTAGGTTTTTTAATAGAATAATTTTTTTAGGTCATTTGAGTAAATGAGGTTTTTTTTTACTATTTTCGGTGTTTTGAATACAATAGGAAATTTTAGGTCTTTTGATTAGAAAGTTTAGTAATAGAAATTTTTAGTAAAACAATTTAGTAATAGAAATTTTTTAGGTATAGAAAATTTTCAATATAGAACTGTATCGGAATGCCATATGAGAAATTTAGTAATAGAAATTTTTAGTAAGAAAATTTAGGTATGGAAATTTTTAGTAATTTTCTTTTTCAATATGGAAATTTTTAGGTATCGGTATGCTATATGAGATTTGATGATCTAAAATTTTCACTCGGTGGAATATGCAGGCTTTGTAGTGTCGCGTCTCCCTGGAGTGATCGTCGTCGGAGCTACCTCTACTTCCTCTATACCCGAGTCGGTGAGCTAAAGGTTCACCTCCTCCTTCTCTACTCCTCGATGTTGAATAGAGCAGAACTAGGGTATTTAGTTATGCTTCTTAACCAAATGAAATGTTCGGGTTATAAGATATATTGAAATGTTTTTGTCAATATTGAACCATTGTATGTCGCGTCTCCCTGGAGTGGCCTATGTTTTGCCGGAATGTTGATTCATTTCCGTTCCGGTAAATTTCAGGCGCTCGATATGTCCTATTTTAGCAAAGGTCATGCCGGATTTTTCCGTGAATTTTAGCATGACTTGTGCTAGTATGTAGGAAATATCGAGTGCCTTGGATTTGCCGGAAAGAGAATTAAACGACATTTCGGGTTGACTTTAACTCTGTCGGGGCTCAATACATGACAGTCAGAAAATTAGTGAGGGAGAGTGTCCACCATATATGAGAGAACAAGATTGCTGACTGTTGTCGTGGGGGTCTCTTCTCCTTCTTCTCCTTGTGCTAGACCTTTGTTATGCACTAGGGGGGGGGGGGAGGAGTAGCGACCATCGTCGTCGGTCGAATATCTGCGAACACCACGTGAGATGAGAGTTTTCAAGGAAAGACTCGACAGACCGAAAGTCAACCCGTGATGAGTAATAATGATCTGTGTGTTGAGTTCCTGTTATTTGCCGTCGATTTTTAATCTTTGACTTATGAACACAGGAAATGTCTGATGATGATATGATTCCTGAGTGCGACTACTGCGAAGACGACCGGGGTTTGTGCGACAGGATGCCTTATCTACAAAACGGTAGGTACTTCACCATCGTGCTGAAGAAGACTTTCGACGTTTTTACGGTACGTAAGGACGACAAGTATTTTTCCGTAATTATGCATGACTTGTGAATTTTGGCTTCAACGTGTAATTTTCTATTTTTTAAATTGAAATAGTTCATCCCATGTCATGCAAGACCGTATGTCTTGGAAAAGCTCGGTTTTGAAGATAGGGAGACAACAGAGACGAAGAGTGCTCACCTTAGGACGAAGCATGGTTTCACTTTTTTGGTTAAGCTATTTAATGCACCAAATAGCTCACATTTCGGTTGCTCAACTTGGAGAGGATTTTGCAAGGCCTATGAATTTAAGGAGGTTATGCAAATCACCTTCGATCTTCGGCCCGAAGATGAAATTGACGATAATATCGACATTTGGGTGGATGTCGAGACGCTTCCAGTTCTACCTCTTTGTGAGTTTGTCAAATAAATTTGTTAAGTAATTTATATTGTTTATTTAAAAATCATTGACGGCTTATTTCCATTGACAGCTTATTTCCATTCTTCAAAAAATGTACGGAAGATAGTAGACAGAACCTACTACAGTGATGGCTCTGAACTAAGTTACCAGGAGAAAGATCATCTTATCTCATTTATTATTGATGTTGAGAATTTCAATATCAATTATGAAACTCCTCCACATTATGGTCAATACGTGCCACTAGTGCACGTGTTGAACTACGGTAACATCCATAGAGATGGCATGATAAGATTTTTTACTATTACGACATCAGTGCATCTTTTGCATACATTCTTCTAAAGCTAAACTACATTGCTAACTAAGTTATTGTTATGTACTTCAACAGAAAATCCCGAAGGATTGTGTGCCTCATCTGATGTTTACGAAAGGTCGCATTGATGTTATTAGATTACGGCCAAGTCCGCCTCGGGTTCACCGCTGTTCATACAAGATTTCTCAAACCGATGAAGACATCACAATCAAAGAATGGAAAAAAGTTATGAATAATCAAAGGGAGTTACTTGGAAGCAACATTGTGCGAAGCGCACGAATTGGAGACAGGATAATCTCCATTCTTCATAATGGAGAGTCAGGGGCTATGTTGTTTTATGCTATTTTACCTTAGAGAGCGTAGCAGGTCCTAGCTAATACTCATGATCATGTGCTAAGAACAATTAACTGGGGTTGGTTATGACTATGATAACGAGTAGAAGTTGTTAGATGACTATGATAATGATGAGTATGACTTGTGTTATTATGATAATGATGATGAGTTATTATTATGATGATGATGTTGAGTTGTTATATCATTATGAGAATGATGAGCTATTATATCAGTGGGTGAAATAAACGTGGATTAGATTCAAGTGAAGGCAACATGGTGCAGATCCAAAGTACTACTAATCCAAACAAAGTCACTTTGATTAGTAGAACTTTGGATCTGCGCCATGTTGCCTCCACTTGAATCTAATCCACGTCTCTTTCACCCACTGATATAATAACTAATTATGATCATAAAATAATGTGATGAGACTACTGTACAAAACATGTACAAACACAGTGCAAATACACAGAAGAAAATAAAAAAAAGGAAAAATTTAGCAGTAGCGCTGGTTGGGCAGGCGCTACTGCTATGTAGTGTTAGCAGTAGCGTTGGCGCGACCAGCGCTACTGCTAAACATTAGCTGTAGTGCCCTAGCAGTAGCGCTGGCCCCCGCGCTACTGCTAGGCCAAAAACCAGCGCTACTGCTAGGGTTTTCCCTAGTAGTGGGAGGTTGTAAATCCTAGCTGCTGGAATCTGCACCGACGATCTACATCGACTCTACTTCCGCTGCGCCACGAGTCGGTAACGATCAGATCAAACCTTGTATGCATCTCCATAGTGATCCTGGGCATGTTCGTAGTGCGGAAATTTTTTGTTTTCTGTCGCGTTCCCCTACAAAATGTGGTTGTCTGGACTATCCGTCATGTTATCTCCAACATGTAGTCCCAACAACAAAGCCCCCCTCCCACACCCCACGAAAGCACCCTTCCCTTTTTCTGCCGGACCCTCCCCTTCGCGCTCGGTTTCCCGCCGTAGCGGGACATTTCTTGCTGGAGCCCTCCCCTTTAAAACCAAAAAGCGTCCACCTCACCTTCATCATGGCGCCCTCTCTCATTCACTACTTTCCCATGAACCGCCAAGGAGGAGTCCCCCGTCAACCGCCCCGCTCTCTGCCCTGATCCCATCCCCCTGTGTTCGTGTCGATCCACCACCGCCATTAAGGGGGAGGAGGCGTGCGCCGCCCATGATGCCCTCCGAACCAAGAAGACGGATTTGATGTCTCATGGGTCATTGCCATGTTGTAATAGACAGTTGAAAATGCCTCGCTTTCATAGTTATTCCAAACTTACTTAATTTTTTTATAAAAGTGCAAGAAGATACAACCAAAGAGTTCACACCTGACATTTGCATACCCCTAAAAAAACCTACATTTGCATAAAAAGATGGACACAAATATTCATTATATTCATTGGTCAAAATAGATTTGCAATCCCTCTTTTCATTTAAATAGATCGTGAACTTATAGGAAAAGAAAAATAATATGTAACATACATCTAATAAATACATTTTCCATATGTGCATGCGCTCTTACTATTAGCAAGCATGCCTGATTGGAGAGGGAAGAATACTGCTCTCTTACCGTTGGTGCAATCATAAGAAATGATCTGGTATTTGCCACATTGTGAAGGACATATCATATTGTAAGTGATAATGCAATCATCTCAACTACAATTGTATTTCTTGCACTTCAAGAACCAATTCATAATAATAATTCATCAAAGGTAGTAATCCAATAAATATTCTAATGTCAGCAAGTAACCCAAACATGTGGGTGTATTTTTCTATCAATGAAAAAAGTACAAAATCAAAATCCCTAGCATTACACCATTCTCGGGTATGAATTCACAAGAATAGGAGATGAGCTACTATGCAAGATATGAACTTTACAATAACAATGGTATATGAATAATACTGCCAGTAATTGTTCACGAATCATACTATTAAATATTAATATAGAATAAGTTATATTGTGAGCATTTTCATATATTCTCATAATCACTGACAGAAACCTATCAAGCTGACAATTCTATGCACAAGAACTCGACATATGAGTGTATAAGCGCACAAGAAAATATGTATATCTCTCTTGAGGTAATGATGCTGACACATGGACTGCCATATAATAACATCTCAATGTAAAGAACAAAAGATTTCAGGTCAAGAAACACATGCAAGAACTGTGGAATCACCAAGAATAAGCTATGAGAACAAGAAACCAAGAAACACTTAAAGTATCATTCTCCATTGCTCATATTTTGCAAGCAATTGTTCATGCTAATGTGGTGTCGGCCAGCTACGACGAGCTTCCACAAGCTAGCCGAAACAAATCTGGAATCACAAAGAATAAGCAGTATCTACTTGAGGTTTACTGATGTTGGGTGGGAGCACTTAACAAAAAAATCACATGCAATAATGGCGATGTTACAGATTACACGTATGTATCAAACAAAAACACTTAATCTCACGTCGCATGTAAGTAACCTACCAAAAGTATGAAATATCTATGAAAACTCTCTTCACTCCAACTAACTTTGACGGTAATAACAATCTTATGGACTTAACTAGTTCTCCTCATCCGCAAAAAAAAAAAAACTAATTCTCCTCAAACAAAGGCATAGTCCTTGAAGAACTCTAATCTCTCTTGGCTTTACCTAAATTAGCTTGTAATTAAGCATCAAATACACATAGAATAGAATGTCTTCGACAGCAAAATTAGCAATCATAGCTGTTGTCCCGATGAAAAGACCATATTAATTCAACATCTTCACTTATCCTGATAAGGACAAAAACAAAACAAATTAAATCAAAAGATGATTACGTCGTCAATACATCAAATCATCCTTATATGTCACGGGTTTGTGCTGATAGCAATGCAGCGGTAAAAGATTCCAATATATGGAAAATGAGAGAACATTTGCCGTGCCATAAGATAGTCGATATTGCTAAAAGTCAATGAATGATTTTCTCTGCAAGGATAGTTCTGAAATTTTGTAAGGTAATGGAAATTTTTTTCAGCACTGATCATGAATATGTTTGAGGCAAACAACTATTAGTTCCTTCCTCCAGTGAGAGGGAAGTGTCTTTGGGCAACAACTAACACTCTTGATTAAATGACAATGACCCTTTTCAGCCAGGAAGGTATAAACTTGCAAGATAAAAATAAGGATACAGTTCCGCCAGCGCGCTGCTGGGCCTCTCCGGCCTCGTCCTGGTAGCCATGCTCGCCGGTGTCTCTCGTCGTGCTCTTCAGCCGGATGCTTGTGCCCGCCGCGCTCGCCGTCACTGGATTCGTCAACATCAGCGTGCATACCTCGTTCAGGTTGCAGTGATTGAGTTTGGTCGGTGTCGTACCTCAACCTAGAGTCAAACAAAACCATGGATCGGGGACATTCGAACACAAAGTAGAGAAAAACAAACTTGGTTAGGCCGAGCTGCAGCATGGTTTGGTCGGTGCCATACCTTGACGAAGCACCGGTGACGCTATCCGGGTCCTTCCTAACCCCATATAGGATTAGCTGCACCGCCTGTGTGGCGGCAAGACTGCAGAGGTCTTGTGTGTGGCGACCTGCCTGCGGCTACGAGTTGTCGAGGGGCCAAGGGAGGGCATGTAGAGGACGCTCCATCAGCGAGCAGAGGAAGAGGCGAACGCAATCACACATGTATCGATCGATCCATGTATAACTGTTCGCTCGATCGCCTCGCTCGCCTCCTGGACTGGGCTTCAGCCGCGGCGTCGCTCGTCACTTAATTGATTCATACGCTAGCCGGATGCACACGTAGAGGAAGACTCCATAAATTCTCGCCAGCTAGAAGAGTATGAACGCGATGCCTATTAGTTTTCAACATGTGCACTTGTTTTTTGAACACCATGGTGGGAGGAAGGCCAGAGGGCATGGAAGAAAGATGTGATCTGGACTGGAGGCGGAATGAGGAATCAGCTGTGGGGCTCCTTGACTCCTCCATTGCAAGGAAAGGAGGTGTCAGCCATTGAATGATGGGGAGGGATGGAAGATTGAATCTGGTTATGAATGCGCCAAGGCAAGTAAATATTGAAGATTTATTCCGTTGTGAATTTTGCAAGGAATGTGTAGGACGGGGAGTGATCGGTTGACATATATGGGGAAGGAAAAATCGTCTGGAAAAAACCAGATGGGCGGGGGTAGAAAAGTCGGTGGGGAAGGTCCTTCGTTCGATCGGTGGAGGTGGGGGAGGTACGAACGACGTACAAACTAAGAGACGTCAGGGGTATTGACAAAGAAACAAATCAGCGACATGTTTGTTGCGGTAGGGAATCTGCTAGGACTATATATGATGATTTGATTTGGTAAGATTTCATAATTGATTTGTTGTGGATGTGGTGAGTACGATCGTTGGGAGGGGGGCGTTCGATCGATTTGGTGGGGGGGGGGGGGGTACGAAACGATGAGATGACCTACCAACTGCGCAATTAGGAGTACAGATAGGGTAGCGTAGGATCTTATTCTACCTTGTCTTGTACTCCAAATTGGTCATTGTACTCTTATATGTATGCCCACGAGGCTGAAGCAATATTCATCGATTCCACTAATCCCTCTCTGTTCCCTTCTACATGGGAGACTAAACCTACCCATCCCAACCCATGTGTATGTCATATTGTTTACTTAATGATTGATGCATTTATATTTACTGAGCACCACTCCATGTAGTACCAATGCCAACATGGCAGTAGCGCTTGCAAGTCATTTTTAAGCCATAAAAAGTGGAAGTTCGGCAAGCTTTGGAGCTGTGGTACATGAAATCATAGAGTGGTCGTCGTATTTTGTTTCTTCTATTTTTAGACACGAGTTTAAGACCTCGAATGTGGAGACGCATAATCTCGCAACGCATGTACTCAAGTTGGGGGTTGGCCGCCATGTTTGGTTAGGACAACCCGGATACCTTGATTTCGTCCCTGTAAACGCTACGCTTCGTGCCCTCAACCCTTCGGCTTCGTTCGTATCCCCGTACCTGCGCCGTAATTGCCCACCATCGCCAGATCGCGGCAAGTGGCTGATTCAGTGGAGAAAGAAGGAACTGGTACGCAGCATCAGACCCCCAATGCGGTGCCTCTGCCTCCATTGCAAATCATGTTCTAATTATTGCTTTGTTTATCTAACCCTACGGAATTAGGGGTACTGGATTAGACTAGAGATTTTGATTGTATTGAATGATTGTACTCTTTGAAATAGTTGTCCGCTGACTGGAGAACAAATATTGCAATTGTCTAGGACAGCTGGAAGCAGCGACACAATGTCAAGTAAGTTTTACATTAGAACTGTGCAATTGCAATTCAAGTATTGTTTATGTACACATGATTCATAGTTCTTTTCTTCTGTGAAAATTTAATTTATGTAAACAACTTACAAATTTCAGGAGAAGCTCAATTTATGGAAAGGTTTCTGAAAAAGAGGAGAACCTCAGTGCAAGATGAAAATATTGGTACGTCACAGGAACATAATCGGAAGGATGCTTCGGTCATGCCACCGTCGGATGGACAAAATGATGCCTCACCACATGAACAGACTGATGTCCCGGCCCCACCATCGCCACATGGAAAAAAATGATGCTTCCACACATGAACCTAGTTCTGCCAATAATACAAGGAATTCATTTCAAATTGGAGAAGAGATCAATTGGGAAGAAGAAACTAAATTTGATCCAGGTAAAAGGAGAAGCATAGATGAGTACCATCTGAAGCAAGAGAGATATAGTAAGAAGGAAGTATTTGGCCACTGGGCCTTGTCAACCTCGTACTGGTGACTTGTGGAATACTATCTGTTCGGGTCTCGTCAAGAGTGAAATTCCCTTTAACAGTGCGTTAGACCGTGTACTATTGTAGATACTTGTCCACGTATGGGTGGTTGGTGATGAGGCCATGGAAGCTGAACTAATAAATAGGAGTAGTAGTAGTAGTACTACGTAGTACTACTACTGTAGGGAGCGTCCTCCTCAGCGAGCGATCAATTGATTACTAGGTCTGTAACCTTGAGACGAAAAGTTGACTAATGAATCAGCGTCCTGCAGTTGTACCACATTGATTGAGAAAGCCAATGAGGCTTTCCGTACGCGCAGCTAGTTGCTGGTGGCCAGATAGACACTGTGCGTTGGATCGATGCGTCATACGCATCAACGCATGCATGTGATGAGCACGTGTGACCGACTGTGCCAACCGTGCCCGAGGGGAGCAGCATAGGCTGAAACCACTGTTCGGCCGGCCGAAAATCGTACACGTACGTAGCAGCGGTGCGTGTCGTGTCGCCATGGGCGCGCTCGTTGGCGTCGTGAAACATCATTGCGGCTTGTTGGTTCGCCAGGGTCGGATAGGTGGTCGGTAAAGGTTCAGTTTATTTGTTCTCACATTGTAAGAGTAGACACGCGAGTACACAACATCACAGTTCTTAGATGTGAAGTTGAAAGTCTTAGAACAAGTCTAGCAGATCAGCCGTATTCACAGCCTCCAAAACAGTTTTGGGGACCCTCCAAAAAATATTGAAGGTTGCAGAGGCTGTGCGCAAACTCATACTCACCAAACGTACAGGCTGTCCGCAAACTCAAGGTTGCCAAACGTGCGGCCTTCATAAATTTCTCTCTCCCATTTCTCCTATATCGGTGCACTCTAATCGATCCTCAGTCTCATATATATAAGCTGAGCGTATGGCTGGACCTCCTAACGGTTGCAACTTTCTAGGATCCTATCCCATTGGTTTGTGAGATATTTGCCATTCCTTGATGCATTTCCAATACTTGAACTGGTTTGATCATACCCGGTGACCGACCGCATCTAGCATGATATCCTGACATGCCAACAACAAAGCTATGTCCTCCCTGTTGTGTACTTCTTTCGTCCCATAATATAAGAACGTTTTTGACACTACACTGCAACCGGGACTGCTCTTCCTAGAAGCTTGGGAGGCATGGAATTGATCCAATTCCGTTTCTTCAATTTGATCGCTTCATTGATTCGCTAAAAGTGGCTATAGACCGGGGTTTTATTTATTTTTGTCAGTAAGAGAGATGAGATGGTGTACAATACAATTATACAATATAGTAGCTAGTGATCTGATAATTGAGCTTGGATTCAGTATGCGACTCTGCTTGCCTGGCCAAAGTATTAATCTATTGTTACCACTATTATAAAATTTGGGTGCCTATTAATCCCTTGTTATTTACTTGAGCACAGAAGTGTAATGTGAGTTACGACATTCAGAAAACTAACTGTATTTATTCTTAAAAAAATGTACATGTCTTGGCGGGTGGTGATCGGCAAGGAATATGGGCCAGCGACTTGAGGCTCTGAATCGCGGCCCATACATATCAGACGCGCGCGCTTGTCCTCGTCCCCTGTTAAGGCTACAGCCGCATGCATATACGTACGTAACGTACCCATCCATCGTCGTCTTCCTCCCACAGACCCCGACGGCCGCCGAACCGAGTCAGCAACCCTAGATCGATCCTGCCGCCTCAATCGATCGCAGTCGCAGCAGACGTGATGCCGCCCAACAAGGTCCAGCCGCCGGGTCCCGACCGCAGGGGACTCTTCTCCTGCCTGTACAGCGGCAAGTGCGACGAACCCCCTAGCTTCTGTTTCAAACGCGATCTCCTCGCGTCCATCCCCGACTTATACGAGGAGGCGTACGACCGGCTGCCCGTCGACGACATGCCAGCCGAAGCCGCCGACCAACTGATCACATCCATGGGCAGATACGGCCTCTCCCTCGGCCTCATGGACCCCGTCACCAACATCATCCTCAACACCATCGCCCACCTCCCGCGGGACTTCCGGCCAAACCCACCGCCGCCGCACGACTCTAAGAGGACGAGGAGGTCCAAGAGGATAGTTGGCGGGGCGCAGCCCAGGGATAGCTGGTCCAGTAACATTGGGCCAACCTGCCGCAGGGATACCTGGCCTGCTGCGCCATCCTATTTGGCTCTCCGCAGGTTCATGGTGAGATACTTTGGATGCCTCAGCGAAGAACAGGCCACCCGGTACCTCCACTGGGCGGGCGCCGACCTCGCCCTGGCCGTCCTCCTCGTCGAGCACGATCTATACACTGCTGAGCTTGAGCTCCCCAACCCGGCCTCTGAAAGGACGCAAGCTGCCTTCATGTGCGCCGCAACCTGTGCGTTACACCCAGCGCCCGACGCCCTGGTGCGGCTCCACACGACGCCCGTTCCCCTACAGCGGCTCCATGCCGCCGCACCGTTCCTCAGGCCAGTAGGGCCCAAGCTCACCGTCGACGATGTCAACACCCTCGTGGATCTTCTGCGGTACCAGGACAGTGCCCCCCTCGACCTCGAGGTGAAACTGCTACCAGGGGGAAGAGAGGTCGTCGTCTACTGTCGGAACCTCAAGCCCGATGAAGAAAAGCTTGAGATTTGCAACGACACGAGCTCCGTGCATGGATTCGATGTTGTAAGCATCAAGGTCGAGCGTCATGGGGACCTCTTCGCATCCCTGCGGTCTGATCCTAAAGACAAGAGGTCCATGATATCAACCTTTTTAGCAAAGGCCGCGAAAACCTCTCGAGGCCGCGGTTTGGTAGAGAGCTGCATTGGCGATGCATGTGAGTACACTGAGTCTCTCAGGATGAGGCTCCATGGTGCAATCCACGCTTTCTATCTCAAAGTGTTCACCATGTTGCCGCCCTCTACAGATCTCATCCGTGACATACTGTGGGCTGGGCACTGCTATGGCCCCATGGACCCTGTCTCCAACATCATTGTCAACTCTATTTGGCACAACATTGTGTTCCCACTACCCCTGTCCGAAATCAAAGAGTATCACATCATCGACACTCTATCTATGCTTCGCGTGGAGGTTCGTTTCTTGGAAGGCCTCATCACCCTCATCCGAGAAAACTCTGAGTCTGGCTGCTCGACGCAGCGGGTGATGGAGCAGCTCTCCCGCAAATGTTGTGACATGTCCCATGAGACGCACACCTTGCAGCAGTTTGCTGCCGCAGCCACAACCGCTCGACACCCACAACACGCTGCACTAGGGTCATTCCTCGCGTCCCTGACGCCCGATATGCTGAATGACCTACGACGCTTGCTGACCACTGGCACCAATGGTGTGATCCCCCGTGAATCCCTTGGCCAAATAGAGCACTTCCTCCGACAAAAAGAAATGACGTTGGATCCCGAACCTCCCAAGGTGGCCGAATTAGGCGAGGAGGCTAAGGGGACTCTGCGAAGAATGAAGTCATATTATGACAGAATGAAATTGTACTTTTGCTCTAGGCTTGAACAACTGCTGCAGAAATATGCCTCTGAGCATCCTTTGGTATGTAGCTTTGTTTTTACAGCAGTTTTAACATGGACTCTCTTACCTCCCCTTTTCACATGAGAGATAAGAGTATATAATAGATCTGAACCGTTGGTTTCATTAAGTGGTGGGTCTGAGTAACTGTTACCATCTTACCTCCCATGTGAAAAGATGAGGTAAGAGGGACCATTTTTTAAATTTGACTTGTTTTTGTTCATCCTTGTTTACTTGGTACATATTCTTTACATCTCACTATCAACTGCTTCATTTGACCTTGCCGTTGCTTGTTTTAGGAACCAAAATATGTGCTAAGTGTTATCTGTGGTGTGGTGGCTGGTTCTGAATTCTTAGAGAGGGAGTGCTGCCACGTTAATTTTGTGGCTGCTTCCAAATCAGGGATTGCTCGTAACCAACTCTTCTTCGCCGAACTCAATTATTCGTATCCTGGTGAGCAGGCAAAACCAAATTTCTGCTCTCCTCTACCCCTGACATATACTGGTAAGTCCACATTCCTTCCAAGTAGCATGAGCAGCCATCTAGGTTTAAAACATTAGAGGGAACTGCCCCCGCCCCTGTTTCTGTGTTTCATTGAAGATGCTTTTGATATCCATTAAGGACTTTTCGTCTTTAATTCGTACGATGCTTGTTTGTTTCATCCAACCATAGAGATAGCTCTCATAAAGAATAACTTATATAGGGGCACCGAGTGCACATTCAGTGACGTTTCACATTATCCTCCTCAAAATTTAATTGGTCCACCATTTTCCATATATGAGAAGATACATCAACTTAATGGCTATGTATGCACCGATTTTCAACAAACTTGTGAATCGACGACGAGGGCAAATCAGCGTTTATTTGTAACAATTAGTTTATGGCCATTCAGATTTTGCGGTCAACATTATGAATTTTCCAAGCATGAAATACATCAGCTCGTGAATAATCAATTTAAGTAAACTGAAGAGTCAATTGAGTGGTTTTTAATTTTGGCAGACACGAGGGCCCTGCAATTGTTTGACCATATGCAGGTTCTTCTCTCCATTCTGGCCTCTTACTGTCTGCCTAGTGACTACTATGTTTCACCAGATCAGATGATCTTAGCAGCAGGTCAAGAAGCTTAGTATCTGAGTTCTGAACAATGTTTTAAATAGCCGGCTATAGCTCCGCTATAGCCGAAAGTGCTCTTTTGCAACCGAGCACACACGCACCCGTTGCTACAGTAAAATCGATAAAAATAGAAAAAAATCTGAATTTTTTTTGTGTGAAACATTGATGTTTTCCCCACATGCCTGCAAAATTTCATCACCGGATGACATTCGTGGAAAATGTGGCAAAAAATACAAAATCGATGCTCCAAAACGGTAAAAAAAAACAGACTTTTTGGAGCATCGATTTTGTTTTTTTTGCCACGTTTTCCACGAATGTCATCTGGTGATGAAATTTTGCAGGCATGTGGAGAAAACATCAATGTTTCACACAAAAAAAATTCAGATTTTTTGACTTTTTTTTCTATTTTTTTCGATTTTACTGTAGCAACGGGTGCGTGTGTGCTCGGGTGCAGGACATCTTCGTCCCGCTATAGCCCGCTATATAGCCTTTTCAGCAGGGTACCGCTAAATAGTCCCATGTACAAATAGCCCGCTATAGCCCGCTATAGCTCCGCTATAGCTGATTTTGAGGTCCGCCGCTATTTGGCAATAGCCCGCTATTTAAAACATTGGTTCTGAATACAATTTGCAATGCACATTGCTCCCTTTTAAGTACCCAGAAAGTCAGCCTTCGATAGCTGCCCCATTTAAAATATGTGTATTCTTCTGGATTTGCAACCCAGTTTACGTTCTGCCGCGATTGTACACCTGTTTATCATCTCAAATGGGGATGTATGAGTTGAATCTGTAATCTAAACTCCTTCATGCAATAGAAGCCACAAAAATATGGAAAGGAAAACAAGCGCACGGACCTATCCGTACCAATCTCAGGTCCCATTTAGTCCACTGAAACAGCCATGTGCTCATACTCATGTACACAACATTTATATACACCTCTGAATCCTGGTACATATCATGCGTATAGGATATATTATAGCTTAGTACGACTTCAATGTAGCAATTCTGACATAAATTAAACATTTATGTGCTCTTGCTGCTGATCGTGTGTAAAAAAGTTCAACATCTTAAGATTATTTTGGGACACTTTGTACGATCTTAAGTGTACTTCTAACTTCTTCTTTTCTTGTCAAGAACTGTTGTTCGATACTGTCATTGTTTTCTACTGCACACCAATGGTCTGGTGAGTGAAACCAACGCAGATAGACATGGTTTGCCAAGCATTTCACTTTGAAGAATCGCTGAGCTGTCTTGTTGTAAATTGATAAATAATAAATCAATTTTGGTCTTGGTGACAGGCCGTTGCTACTATGGAAAGGGAACCGCAAGGAAGATTGTGTATCCAGATTCAGCAGACTTTATTAAGAGTAATCATGATATTACCGGCGATGGAACGGCATACACGGACGGAATTCTGGACGCGGATTTAATATTCGATTTTAGGAGTGACACGCAGTTTGCAGACGATATGAGGAAGTACTGTGAGCGTCAAAAAGAGTTGTCGCAGGAGGTTGATGAGTATTAATTTCAACAGCAGGAGAAACTAGTATTAGGTCTTGAACCTTATTAAGCCTGATGTATAAATACTACTCCGTATTAAAATCAAGCTTGTTATAATACTTCTATATTATGTATTCCATCCATCATGTCCGAACCTTCATGATGGGTGAGGCGACTCGGGGGGCGACTCGGGGGGCGGCTTGGGTCATCCCCGGCGCTTTCCTCGCCGACGGGGACCGGCGCTTCGGAGGCCGGTTCTGGGCTCTGTCAGTCGACGACGGAGGCGAGGATGAGGAGGACGACGGCGATTCGGCCGTCGGCGCGCCGGAGGCGGCGTTGCCAACGCCGTCTGACACGATCTGTGAAGCATTCAAGGTCGGGTACCCCGAAGAGGATGTGGCGCTGCTCGTGGATGCGGTGATTCCGCCCGATGATCCGGCGAGGTTGGGTCTAAAGGATGCGGATAAGGTGGAGATGGTCCGGCGCGTTGTTCATCGGCGGACGGCGGCGACGGCGATCCGACCTTGGCGGGGTCCTCTACCCAAGGTTAGTCTCCTGAAACTAACTTTGTCAGATTTCTTCACGGAAGGTTCTTGGAAAGTGGTTGAAAGAAAGAAGAAGCGGCGGCCTACGGCGGCGCAGACGCCGGCGCCGGCGGCCGGCCGGTCCGGCGAGATCCGTGAGGCGCGGATCGCACGTTTTAATTGCATCCTGGGCCTTGACGGGCTGGAAGTGGGCGATGCGCGTGCGGGCTTGCGTGAAACTGGGTATTTGGCCCAGTGCGAGATGATTTCGAGTGGGCCGGGGTCAGCTGGGTATGAGGCCCACGCTAAATCGGACTCCAACTCTAACGCCGCTGATAACTCATGCACGGGATCGCTCGATCGCTGTGACCGAACTCCTGCTGCGCCTCCGTCCCCTAGGGTTTCTCGTCGCCGTGCGGTGCCGGGGTTCCCTGCAAGTAGGCCGGGGCGCGCCGTGCGCATTCCTCCCCTCGCGGCCATGGCCGGTCGTGGAGGCGGCGGACCGCCGGGGCCGAAGCCTACGGCTCCCGTGCCGCCGGCCGCTGGGGCGCCTCGGGCGCAGCCGCCTACGGCGACTAACCCGCAGCATCAGCAGCCCCGTGCGGGTAACCAGCAGCAGCAGCTGCAGCCCCGTGCGGGTGGTGGTCCGCCAACGCAGGCGCGGGCTGGTCAGCGTCCTGCTGGCCGTGCGCCGGTCGACGGCGTGACGCAGCAACAGCCGCGTGGGCGCGGTGGCGGTGCTGGCTGGGGTCCCGACCAGGGTGCGGGCGATGCTCGTGGCCGTGGTTACGGCCCGGGGCGCGGGTATGCAGCGATGGAGGAGGACCGTCTCCCACCCCGCGGCCGGTGGGGAGATGATGGATATGACGCCTACGGCGAAGGTATCCACCGCGGCTCGTCCTCGACGGGTGGTGGCCGGGGATACGCTTGGCAGGGCGATGGTGGCTTCGGCCAGGGCTTCAACGGGCCACCGGGTGGCTTCGTGGAGGGGGCATCTGGCCCCAATTATCGCTACCGCGGGAATCGCGGAAACCGCGGGGGTCGGGGAGGGGGTAGGCGACCTCCTCCGCCGCGCCCGCCGCCACCGCCACCGGGGCTGACGTCTGAGAGTCCCTCGGGGGAGATGACCGAGGTGGCTACAGAGGGCCTTAGTGATGTGGCAATGGAGACGGTGAGGGCTCTTGCCGCGGTGGAGGTCCCCAAGCCTGATGCCGCAAAGGCGCGGACCTCCTCGAACGATAAAACTATGGACAAGACTGGCGGTGAGCGAGCTTCTAAATGGGCTCGGAAGAAGGAAAAAATGACTTGTTACCGATGCGGCATGACGGATCATTTTGTGGCTGAATGCACCGCTGAGATGTGTGACACTTGTCAGAAGGCCAAGCATGAGTCGGGGGACTGCCCGGAACTGTTGGGGCCTATGCCAGTGGTCGCAATGTATGGTGTCTGTTGCGCTGATCTCATGTTCTTTGAGTCACCTTCTGTTGAAACGGAAGCACCCGCGACGGAGGTCTCGCTCACGGGTATTGTTAAGGTGACACATGGGACTCTGACTGAGGCTCAGGTTGTGCAGCAGCTGAGTGTGTTGGTTCCAGGAAACTTTCAGTGGGTTCTTGTGAAGCTTGAGGGTCAGACTTATAAAGTAGATTTTCCATCTTTGGACGATCTTACTAAGACCCTCAAGTTTGGCATGTGCAGAGTGGCGAGCACTAACTGCATCATGGAGTTTGCTCCTTGGAAGAAGAAGGAGCCACAAGGAACGCCACTTCCTCAGATTTGGGTTCGTTTTAAGGGGGCTCCGCCTAAGCCTCTGCAGAACACTCGGATCACCTGGAGTCTGGGGTCGCTTATTGGTAAGACTGAGAAGGTGGATATGCCCTTCACCCGCGCAAATGGCGTGGCACGTCTACTTGTGAGGGTCCTGGATATCGAGCTTATTCCTGATGCTGTGAGATGGCTTCACGCCGGTTTGATCTATGAGTTGGAGATAGATTTTGAGAGTCCCTCGCTGTTCGAGTCGACGGTTGGGATCTCGGATACGGATATGACCGAGGGGGATGATGGTAAGGGTTTGCGCGATTTGGACGCGGATGGTTCGGCCCGCGGTGGGTCTAACGAGACTGTGGGCCGGCCGGCACAGTCGACGGGGGGTTCTGGGGGGAAGGGGGAGGCGCCCCCTGCGACCCCGATGAACTCCCTCAGGTTTGGCTCTTTCAGTGCGGCATCGGCCCCCAGCCGATTGTGGGGGCACGGGGCTGACATGGATGACCCGGTGGAACAGGAGTTACCACCGCCGTTATCTCCGTTGGCCTCGCCTACTACGCCATCTGTGGCCGAGGGGGGTGTGAGGGGGGTGACTCTTCCTGCCTCGCCTTCTTCGTCTTGTCGAATTCTGCTTGGGGTGCAGTGGGGGACAATAGGCAGGCGGCCTTGTCCAGCCCTACCAGCCCGTGTTGCCCTAGGCCGGCGCCATCCCCCGAGGAGTTCTCGGGAGGGTTGGCTTCGGCAAATAGGGCGGCCTCACCTGGAGGTCTTTCGCCTGTCGTGGGTATGCATCGGTCAAGGACTCCCGATTGCAGCCCGCGCATGACTCCGAGGGGGTCTCCGGTGCCCGTGCGCTTGACTCCGAGGGGGTCTTCGGCGCTCGCACCCATGGAGGCGGGTGCGGCTTCTCCGGTAGGGCAGATGGCAGGCGGCCATAGCCCGACTGGCTCGATGGACATAGGTCCGGTTGGGGGTCGGGCAGGAGGCCTTACCCCGAGCGGACCTTCCCGGGACGAGATCGTCGCCTTCGGAGGGATCCCGGATCCCAGGTCGACGGATGAGCAGCCGTCTCCAGGATCAGCCTGACGTTGATGACCTGCAGCTGGGGCGCGCCATGCGAGCGGCCAAGCTTCGTGACATTGAGGTCACTACAGGTATGTCAGTCAATACTTCCAATTCTATTTTGCATTTTTCTGAGGTCGATGTTATGAATAATGCAAATCAGTTGGGAGTTTCGCTAGGTAGTAATGGAAAAGAAATTGCTAAATCCGTTAATGACCTACTTGATCTTGAGGCGGAGGGAGCCATGGAGATGATTAGAAGCTTAGCGGCTGTTAAACCTTTAAATGACTCGGAAATTGATGCATTGGGTGTTAGGGTTCTTGATAGTTTTTGTGAGGACCTTGCGCCTTCCCCTGCCCGGTCTGAGGAGGACGAGAGTTTTGATTCTCAGGAGGTTTCAACTCCCGTCGTTCCAGAGGCATGTAAGCTCACTGAGCTCGGTTGTATGGACCGAGTTGATGAGCAAAACAAGCCTAAGCGCAAGTGGAACCGGAAGATTTATCCGGCCTCGGCGGTGCGTAGAAGTGCTAGGATCCGGACCGCTAAAAAATTCTATGATGAAAAATGAAAGGAATCTTTTGGAATAGCAGAGGTCTGACAGACTTGGCTAAACGTAGGTTTCTGGCGGATGCATCTATAGAGCACAAGTTAGATTTCATAGCCCTCTCTGAAACTGGTAGAGATAATTTTACCTCTCAGTTTCTTGGCACCTTATCGGGAGGAGTTGATTTTGATTGGCATTGCTTACCCCCCCAAGAGGAAGATCCGGTGGGATTTTACTTGGGGTCAAGTGCGAAACTTTGGAGGTTCGGAACGTTGTTCTGGGAGAATTTGCGGTTAAATTTCGGGTTAGGTCGAAGGTTGATGGGTTCCAATGGGCACTGGTGGCAGTGTATGGAGCTGCGCAGCCTGAGCTAAAGCCAGATTTTCTGGCTGACCTGGTTCGTATTTGCGGAGATGAACGGCTCCCAATTCTGGTTGGGGGTGATTTTAACATCATAAGAAGGCGGGACGAAAAGAACAATGATAACTTTGACGGCAGATGGTCGTTTATGTTTAACACTATTATTGAAAGCCTGGATCTCAGGGAGATCGAGCTTTCTGGTAGAAAATTTACTTGGGCCAACACACTGCCAAATCCAACTTATGAGAAGTTGGATCGTGTTCTCACCAGTGTGGAATGGGAGCAGAAGTTTCCTCTGGTGACGGTCCAGGCATTGTCGCGAGCGATCTCTGATCATACCCCATTGCTTGTTGACTCTGGGGAGGCAACTCATGTGGGGAATAAAAATATATTCTCTTTTGAATTAGCATGGTTTGAGAGAGAAGGTTTCTTGGATCTGGTTGCACGGGAGTGGGCAAAGGATTCAGGAGGGAGATCGAACGTAGAAAAATGGCAGAATAAGATTAGACATTTAAGACAGTTCCTTCGCGGTTGGGCCAAACATTTGAGTGGCGTCTATAAGGTCGAAAAGGAAAGGCTCCTTAACCTTATAGATGACTTAGATTTAAAGGCCGAGTCCTCTATTTTAGATACCATCGAGCTGGAGGCTAAAGTGGAGGCGGAGCTGAGACTGAAAGAATTGCTGCGAGAGGAAGAATTGAAGTGGGCGCTTAGAGACAAAGTGCGAAAAGTCGTCCAAGGGGACGATAACACGCAATTCTTTCATATGAATGCGAATGGTAAGCATCGCAAGACCAAAAAATTTCAGCTCGAGCAAGATGAGGGGACGATTTTGGGACAGGAGAACCTAAAATTATACATCACCAATTATTACAAGCAGTTGTTTGGGCTACTGAGGATAGTTTTGTGTCCTTAGACGAGTCGAGGGTTGAGGATATCCTAACGGTTGCAACTTTCTAGGATCCTATCCCATTGGTTTGTGAGATATTTGCCATTCCTTGATGCATTTCCAATACTTGAACTGGTTTGATCATACCCGGTGACCGGCCGCATCTAGCATGATATCCTGACATGCCAACAACAAAGCTATGTCCTCCCTGTTGTGTACTTCTTTCGTCTCATAATATAAGAACGTTTTTGACACTACACTGCAAGCGGGACTGCTCTTCCTAGAAGCTTGGGAGGCATGGAATTGATCCAATTCCGTTTCTTCAATTTGATCGCTTCATTGATTCGCTAAAAGTGGCTATAGACCGGGGTTTTATTTATTCTTGTCAGTGAGAGAGATGAGATGGTGTACAATACAATTATACAATATAGTAGCTAGTGATCTGATAATTGAGCTTGGATTCAGTATGCGACTCTGCTTGCCTGGCCAAAGTATTAATCTATTGTTACCACTATTATAAAATTTGGGTGCCTATTAATCCCTTGTTATTTAATTGAGCACAGAAGTGTAATGTGAGTTACGACATTCAGAAAACTAACTGTATTTATGCTCAAAAAAATGCACATGTCTTGGCGAGTGGTGATCGGCAAGGAATATGGGCCAGCGACTTGAGGCTCTGAATCGCGGCCCATACATATCAGACGCGCGCGCTTGTCCTCGTCCGCTGTTAACGCTACAGCCGCATGCATATACGTACGTAACGTACCCATCCATCGTCGCCTTCCTCCCACAGACCCCGACGGCCGCCGAACCGAGTCAGCAACCCTAGATCGATCCTGCCGCCTCAATCGATCGCAGTCGCAGCAGACGTGAGGCCGCCCAACAAGGCCCAGCCGCTGGGTCACGAACCCCCTAGCTTCTGTTTCAAACGCGATCTCCTCGCGTCCATCCCCGACTTATATGAGGAGGCGTACGACTGGCTGCCCGTCGACGACTTGCCAGCCGAAGCCGCCGACCAACTGATCACATCCATGGGCAGATACGGCCTCTCCCTTGGCCTCATGGACCCCGTCACCAACATCATCCTCAACACCATCGCCCACCTCCCGCGGGACTTCCGGCCAAACCCACCGCCTCCACATGACTATAAGAGGAGGAGGAGGTCCAAGCGGATGGCCGGCGCGGCGCAGCCCAGGGATAGCTGGTCCAGTAACATTGGGCCAACCTGCCGCAGGGATACCTGGCCTGCTGCGCCATCCTACCTGTCTCTCCGTAGGTTCATGGTGAGATACTTCAGATGCCTCAGCGAAGAACAGGCCACCCGGTACCTCCACTGGGCGGGCGCTGACCTCGCCCTGGCTGTCCTACTCGTCGAGCATGATCTATACGCTGTTGAGCTTGAGCTCCCCGACCCCGCCTCCGAAAGAACCCAAGCCGCCGTTATGTGCGGCGCAACCTGTGCGTCGCACCCATCGCCCGACGCCCTGGTGCGGCTCCACACGACGCCCGTTCCCCTAGAGCGGCTCCACGCCGCCGCCCCGTTTCTTAGGCTAGGAGGGCCCAAACTCACTGTCGACGATCTAAACACCCTCGTGGATCTACTGCGGTACCAGAACAGTGCCCCCCTCGACCTCCAGGTGAAACTGCTGCCAGGTGGAAGAGAGGTCATCGTCTACTGCCGGAACCTCAAGCCCGATGAAGGGGAGCTTGAGATTTGCAACAGCACGAGCTCCGTGGATGGATTTGATGTTGTCAACATCAAGGTCGAGCGTCATGGGGACCTCTTTACGTTCTGCCGCGATTGTACACCTGTTTATCATCTCAAATGGGGATGTATGAGTTGAATCTGTAATCTAAACTCCTTCATGCAATAGAAGCCACAAAAATATGGAAAGGAAAACAAGCGCAAGGACCTATCCGTACCAATCTCAGGTCCCATTTAGTCCACTGAAACAGCCATGTGCTCATACTCATGTACAAAATTACAACATTTATATACACCTCTGAATCCTGGTACATATCATGCGTATAGGATATATTATAGCTTAGTACGACTTCAATGTAGCAATTCTGACATAAATTAAACATTTATGTGCTCTTGCTGCTGATCGTGTGTAATTCTGATACCATGCAGAAGTGCATGCTCTAGCCAATGCAATCAAAAGACCGATCTGATGGAAGAGACTAGGCAATACGTTTATACGTCAACGGTCTTGAATTATTTTCCTCTTAATTGATTTGCCTCCATGCAGCTGCTAAACTGTAACCGAGCAATTCATGTTCTTCGTATGTGTGACAATGATCTTCCTCCGGTTCAACTTGTAATAACATTTCATGAAATTCGGAAATTGATTTTATTTCAATGAGAACAGAATTACAGTCCAGGGATTTTAGTAATACTGACTTTGCACCTGGTATATAAGAAAATAAGCTAACAGGTAGGCGCAGAAAAGAAGTGGATGATTTATTCTCATAGCTTATTATCAGTGCAATTCATTAAGGGTACTGCAGCTTATGCATAAGCCAACGCTCAAAAGAAGTGAACCGGGCCTTACTTAGGTCGTCTTGACAATTTGGGGAAGCTGCTGCACAGGGTAGCGGTCAATGCAGGCGGCCCAGGGTCCGTTGGGATCTGCCGCCGCCGGGTTGATGCACTCCCATACGACACTGCTGCAGTCTATGCCGGGGCTGAAGGAGATCATACACACCCGGTCACCCTTGCTCATCCGCCCCTTGGCCTCGATGTAGGCCAGCTCGTACAGCAGCGAGCTGCTGGCCATGTTCCCGAACCGGTGCAACGTCATGTGCGACGCCTCCATGTCACGGTCAGAAAGGCCGAGGCCTCGCTGCACCTCGTGGAGCACCCTGCGCCCGCCCGGGTGGATGCAGAAGTGCTGGAAGACCTTGTTGAAGGCCGGGCGCGCGCGGTAGTCGTAGTACCCCTTCTCCGCACTCCCATGCCCGCTCCTGCTCGGGAGCATGTACTGCTTGACGAGGGAGAAGGCGACCCGGAGAAGCTCGGAGGCAGGCAGGGCCTTGGGACAAAAGGCCACGATGTGACTCTTGAGCGCGTTCGCAGCAACCACGGGGAGGTCCTTGGAGAGGTTGATGCCCGTGATCCCCTTGTCGTCCTCCTCCTGGAACGCGCACCGGTAGTCCCTGTCCTGCGCGGCCGTCAGCGTGCGCACGATCGGGCCGAGCCGGAACCGTGCGCGTTCCGGCGAGTTGGTCATGATCATGGCGGCGGCGCCCATGCGGAACAGCACATTGGGCACGAGCATCTCGCGCTTGGTGCCGTTGTACAGCATCGACGACAGGATCTCGGTGGCTATGATCAGGACGTGCTTCCCCGGCGGTGCCGCCTGCAGGAGTTTCTCGGCAAGGCCGACGCAGATGAGCGCCCCGCTGCACCCCATCCCGGACAGGTTCACGCTCTGCACGTCGGCGCGGAGCCTGTACTTGTTGACGACCACGTCGGCGAACACCGGCGTCGGCGTGGTGAAGCTGCAGGCGACGATGAGCGTGTCGATGTCCTCGGGGTTCACCGTGGTCCTCGCCAGCACCTTGTCTACGGCGGAGAAGATGACCAGCTCGGCTTCCTTGCGGGAAGCCTCCACGCCACGCTCAGGGGGCATATAGCGGTACGAGTCGGGCACGCTGGTCTCCTCGCCGATCCCGGAGCGCTCATGCAGCCGAGCCATGAAGTCGGCGCTCTCCTCCTCGATGAGGTCGGTCATGAGGCGTGCGTGCTCCAGGGCCATCGCCGAGGGGATCCTGTAACGTGGCTCGCCCAGGAAGCAGCCGTAGTCCACGAGGTACACGTCCCGCGCCCGGCTAACCCGCCACAGCATGGCCATGCCGGACACCAGGATCACCACCATTAGGATGTGAACTGGAGGCAGACCGACTAACAAGTCGGTGCTGGCTGTCCATGCTCTCTGAAGCACGGCCATAACAGCTCCTGCCACCACCATGGCGAGCTGGTATAGCATCTTGAATCACTTGCTAGCTGCTCTTAGGTGATGTGCACGATGCGTGGCTCTCTATGCCTGCATGCAGTTGTACGACTACGTAATCCTGGGGGAGATCGGTGCATTTGAGGGGGTGGAGATTTAAATGGAAAGCCAATGGTATTTATCGGGAGTCCGTGGGCATAAATTGAAGGGATCGAGGACATGTTTAGTTGGGAGTAGCCGCGTCATTGCCTCATTTTGGTTGCAATTTATATTCATGTAACGGCAATGTACTTGGTCTCACCGGCCGGCCCAACCTCCACCCCCAAACCACCAGCACTGCAGTCACTTATGAAATAAATTCAGTTGTATCGTATGTGCTCCTTCTTCTAAACTCCAAGAATGGACTGTTGTTCCCCCCACTGCCCATTCCTTCCAGAGCCGCTCGCTAAGCTGAATTTTCTGTGTCCTCCTTTGTTATCAAATCAGGGACACATGTTCTCCTTCCACGGACCACGGCACCAGGCCACTCCATGCTTAGTCTACATCCTCGGTTGCGCCTCTCTCGGTCCTACCTCAATGACCTAGCACCACTCCCATACTGCAACAATGGCCACGTCCAGTGGTGGCTGTTTGTCGCCGCCGCTCCACTACAGTCCACAACATCAAGATGCTACTCATCATTATCACTGCTAATCTCGCCGATCGACGTCCTGTGACTGGTGGCGAATCTATGTGTTCTTGCAAACAAGAAAAAAAAACCGAGTGCATCTCAAATGGTTAGACTTATTGTGGTGGAACCAGCCCACCAGGGTTCAAGTATTAGACTTGGCACTCGTGCTCACATTTTTCTAGATTTATTTCAGACTTTTCAACGATGTTCGTTCAGTGGGAGGTGACATTCCCGTCGATTGTGAAACGTTTGTGAGGTAGTCGCTTTTTATTAGGGTGATCTCTCACTTAAAATATCAAGTAGTTAGTGTTCTCCCAAGTGTAGCACCGTCACGGCACCTATCTCTTCGGGGCATCACATGATCTTTATGGGTGCGAACGATTAGAGAAGTGTGAGGCGGGTGAGTTGAGACCTCGCAGTAAGATCACTTGGTTGACTTGACGTTCAGGCAGGACAGTCCTGAGCTCGGAACACACGCATCGAAAGATGAACAAGAATCACATAGAGATGTGATCGGCAAGTTTGCCTATCGATTGAAGTTCACGCCATTTGTGTTCATCTCGAACCGTGGCGTTGAATGGAAATGCGGATCTTGAATCACTCATAACCAATTTTGAGAGATATTGATTTGAGTGGGAGCGCACTGTAGAATTAACTTGTTTAATTTTCTGTGCAATTAATTATGAACATTGTCTAAGTAAAATTTGCATAATAGTTGTAGAATAATGGCTCTCGTTTCCACCTTCCCTATTAAATTTGAATAAGCTGTTATTTATCTGGTTAATCTTTACGATTGGTAACGTAATGTGAAAATTGTCCTTAAGAGTGCCGTGAAGGACTTTGTCCTATCGCATGTTTTCGGTATTCTCCCGCTAATGCTATGGATAATGTGACTCTCGTCCTTCAATCCAAAAGCTAGAATTCCGTTATGGTCAAAGTGCAATATATTTGCTTTCATGAGACCCGAACTTCAAAGGTTTGGGATAGTTATGTGATATTCATAAAACTGAAAATTATTTTCAGATACAAACAAAGGCTAAAAGATATGAAATATCCAAAGCAATGTTTGTTTGCAAACTATTAGTAAAAGTGTTTACTATGCATTAGACTAATACAAGAGGGGTCCAGATAGGGCTGGAATTTTAACTCGAAACTCGTGAGCTAAACGAGTAGCTCGTGACTCGGCTCGACTCGACTCAAACTCGGTGACTAATGAGTCGAGTCGAGTTTTAATCTGAGCTCGTTAACAAAACGAGTTTAACAAGCCGAGCTAACGAGTTACTCATTTAGCTCATTAAGCTCGTTAATCAGAAGGGATGTGAGATAAGTATCAATACTGTTGTAGATTATTGTCATTTATGGAGTGTACAAAGTGTTTCTTTAGTGTAAATTGTTGATTGTTGTGATTTGAGAAGAAAGTTCTATGTCTATAAATATATTCTTGTAGATTAACTGCATACATAATATGTATATTTTGTTATTCACGTCCAGAACGATCTTAACGAGTTAAATGAGTTAGCTCGCGAGTTACACGAGTCGAGCCGAGTTTAAATCTAAGCTCGTTATGTTAACGAGTCGAGCCGAGCTAACTCGTTATCTTATCGAGCTTTAACGAGTCGAGCCGAGCTGGCTCGACTCGACTTGAATTCCACCCTTAGATCCAGAAGAATACCTGTCATGAAATGAAGGTGAATAAAATAACAACTTAAAGAGAAATGAAGTGTCCAAAGGGTGTTAGTGAAACTTACACGCATAGGAAGTCCGAGGCTGACGCCACTTTCAAAGTTGGGTGCTTCTTCTGAGAGTAGGAGAAATATTGAAAGTAAAACTGTTAGAAGTATAAAGGCAAAAAGAGAGAAGACTGGAATATCCAGCTCATGTATGAAAGTCATACAAGCTATTAATGTATAGAAGGCTGGCCAAAGAAATAATTCTTGGGAATGCGGCGGCGGTGCTCGAAGTAGGCGAGGAGAACCCAACAGCGTGACGAAGATGGGCGCGGGCGGTGGCGTTCCCGCGCCGAGGGAGGCTGCGCGGCGCATACCACGGGAAGTCGACGCGCGGGGACGGCAGAGTGGACCGCGTGCCGCGGCGCTATGGCCCGAAGGGGCGACGCAGTGGCAGCGTGCGGGTCGGGGCTATGGCGGGAAGTGTGGCGGCGTGGACAGCGTGCCGCGGCGCTACGGCCCGAAGGGGCGGCACAGCGGTGGTGCACGGGTCGGTGCTGCCGCGGGGACGGCCTCAGGGCGACGGCGTGGACCGCGTGTTGCGGCGCTACGGTCCGAAGGGGCGACGCAGCGGCGGAGCGCAGGCCGGTGCAGCCGCGAAGAGAACCACATGGCGGCGGCGTTGGAGTAGATGCCGGGTGGTCGCGCCGGTGTTGGAGTAGAGGCGCGGGTTCGATGGTGGCGGCGGGCGACGCAAACCGATTTTAAATCGGAAAATCAAAAAGAAAAAGACTATCTAGGGCAGCCGATCAACACGACCGGCGAGAGAGAGAAAACCTGAATCAAAGTATCGGGAAAAAGACTATCTAGGGCAGCCGATCAACACGACCGGCGGACGAACCCTAGGTACGGGCGGCGCGGCCCCCGGCGGCGATCACCGACCGCCCCGGGGTCGGCGCGGAGCTGAAGCGGCGGGCTTATTTTTTTTGGTTTTCAAATCTTAGATTGGTTTGAGTCGCTCGCCGCCATCTATCGTCTACAACGCGCCTCTACTCCATTTTGACGTTGACTACATCTGCATCTTCGGCGTCTCCGCACGATCGGGCACGGCTGCTGGCGGGCTGCTTGCGCACTCCTACGCTCAACATGGGCGAGATTGATTTCTACTGTGCCTGCGCTGGGTGGCTGGACACTCGGGAGCCCGATCTGGCTCCGCGTAGGTCTGCTCTCCCGGATGACCCATCCCACGTGGGCTGCTTGTGTGCATGTATGGTCAGCTTTCGTGGCTTGTCTGCATGGATGATCAGCCTTCATGCACCGGACGTGATCGGTTGCGGGCTTTGTGGCCACGGACGCCTCCTGCCACATTCGGCTGCGACGCACCTCGTCCGTACCTCGCCGCCTGTCTGCGTTTTCTCGGTCTCTCTGGTCGCGTCTTTGGTCTGATCAACAGCGTAGATGCCCATGTCCGTGGGATTTCGTGAAGATTGTCATCGAGTATGCGAGTCTCTTTACCGATCGAGCAATGGGCTTTCGTTGCGTCGCCCCATCGGGCCGCAGCGCCGCCACTCCGTGGTTCTCTCCGTGGCTGTACCGACCCGTGCGCTGCCGCTGCGTCGCCCCTTCAGGCAGTAGTATCGCGGCCCGCGGTCCACCGCCGCCCCGAGGCCGTCCGCTCCAGGCCGTCGCCGTGGCTGCACCGACCCTCGCGCTGCCGCTTCATCGCCCCATCGCGCCGTAGCGAGCGTGGCACGCGGTCCCTGCCGCCGCCTCGTGGTTCTGCCCGCGGCTGCACCGACCCGCGCACTGCCGCTGCGTCGCCCCTTCGGGCCATAGTGTCGCGGCCCGGGGTCCACCGCTGTCCCGAGGCCGTCCGCTTCAGGTTGTCCCCGTGGCTGCACCGACCCTCGCGCTGCCGCTTCGTCGCCCATCGGGCCGTAGCGAGCGTGGCACATCACTAGTAGAAAAACCCCCATTAGTCCCGGTTCCAGAGGGGCTTTAGTCCCGGTTCTGGAACCGGGACTAAAGGGTCGGGACTAATGCCCAAGACCTTTAGTCCCGGTTGGCTTACGAACCGGGACCAAAGGCCCTCCACGTGGCCGCTCTCTGTGCGTGGGCTGGAGGACCTTTAGTCCCGGTTGGTAACACCAACCGGGACTAAAGAAAAAAAAATTCAAATTTTTTTTCAAATTTTTTTTTTTCAAATTTTTTTTTCAAATTTTTTGATTTGTTTTTAATTTTTTTTCTAATTTTCACAATTTAATCTCTAATCACCCCTCCTCACTGCTTCAGAATTTAATCTCTAGTCTCTAATCAGCACTCATTCCAAATCGTCTAACTTCCCGGCGGGTCACCTATCCTCTCACTACTCCAGCCCCAGCACGCTTAACTTTCAGGTTCTATCTCTCCTAGTTTCCAAGTCTGCACTTGTTGTTTTCCTGACAATCTTAAGCTATCAATCCTGTTAACCCTTAGGTCTTGATGTCACATGATTTAATTTTTTGAATTCTAAATAATTATTAAAATAAACAAAATAAGTACTAATAATATTGAATTTCAATGAAAATAAAATAAGTAATAATATTATTTTATTAATTTTTTTGCCATTTATTCATTTAATATGACATAATTAATATCTTTAAATCTGTAAATCAAAATTCGACAAATAATATATCCATTATTATCAGAAAAATGTGAGGAATCCAAATATGACATCATTAAATTTTTTTAAATTATTTTTAAAAAAATTTTATAATTATTTTTTTGATTTGAAACAACTTTTTTTCCTTTTGGAATTTTGAGAATCTGAGAAAACTTCACTGGGTAAACCCAGGTGAAATCGAGTCCCAATTTTTCTCTAGTTTTTTTTTATATATTAAACTTTTTTTTCGACACCGTATGCAAAAGTTATGGCCGTTTTACATTTTTTTTCGTTTTTTTGCAAAAAAGGTCAAAATTCATATTTCAAAATTTCTATACCAACTAGACACTAAAACCTAACTACATCTCAAAGGATTTTATTTTTTGAAGATTTTATCATTTTTGTTTATTTTCTACAAAACTAAAGAAGGCGGTCCACAGGGGGGGTAGAGTTTGAAAATTTCAGAACCCCTTTAGTCCGGGTTGGTGTCCATCCAATCATACCATCGACTACACATCTGCTAGCACCGTCCCAGCCAGAGTCACAACTAAGGTTAACCAAGCCAGAGTCAACCCTTTCTAACTTCATTTGCTATTTTTTATGCATTTAATGATTTTTTTGAGCTAAATGACCCTGAAATTGAAAAGCACTACAAATGAACTCTGAAATGGTTGAAACTTGGCATGGTATCATCATTTCACCCACATAGCTTGTGCTAAAAAGTTGAGAGGGTTACGGCAAAAACTGGATGCACTTCGTGTACAAACTGGACCATCGCATTCGAAGTATCAAGGTTTCGGACGAAAACCCATCTGTTACAATGGCATTTCATTTTTTTTAACTTATTTCAACTCCACACTTTTTGTGCATTCAATATGCACCATTCAAAGCCACATACTCAAATTTCAACCCTTTCTAACTTCATTTGCTATTTTTCATGCATTTAATGATTTTTTTGAGCTAAATGACCCTGAAATTGAAAAGCACTACAAATGAACTCTGAAATGGTTGAAACTTGGCATGGAATCATCATTTCAACCACATAGCTTGTGCTAAAAAGTTGAGAGGGTTACGGCAAAAACTGGATGCACTTCGTGTACAAACTGGACCATCTCATTCGAAGTATCGTCTGTTACAAATGCATTTCATTTTTTTAATTAAAATCCTAATTTAAATTATTCTAAAAATAACCAAATAAATCTTACTGTGACAACAAGCTAACACGTGACTAGGAGCAAAAAGAATTAAATTAAAAACTATTTGTAAACTCAAGTTATTCACAATCTAGGGTTTGAAGCAAATTTGAACAAATTCAAATTTAAACCATTCAAATTTGAAAACTAATGGCACAAACAGAAACTAGACAAAATGTTGAATCTAATGCAAAAAAGAATCACTCAAAAACATCAAATATCTTAAAAGATATAAGCAATTTAAAACAGAAACTAAAAACAGAAAACAAATGTAAAAACAGGAAAAAAAACTTTCAGAACCCCTTTAGTCCCGGTTGGTGTCTCCAACCGGGACTAAAGGTCTAACCTTTAGTCCCGGTTGGTAACACCAACCGGGACTAAAGCCTCAACCCCTTTAGTCCCGGTTGGTGTTACCAACCGGGACTAAAGCCTCACCATTTGGTCCCGGTTCCAGCCACAAACCGGGACCAATGGCCCACGAGGCGCATTGGTCCCGGTTCGTGTCTGGAACCGGGACCAAAGGGGTCAGACGAGGCCCGGCCGGCGCCCCGGCCTCACGAACCGGGACCGATGCTCCCATGGGTCCCGGTTCGTGAGTGAACCGGGACTAATGGGCTTTTCAGGGTGGACCAAAGCCCTGTTTTGTACTAGTGCGTGGCCCTGCCGCTGCCCTGAGGTCTTCCCCGCTGCCGCTGCGTCGCCCCTTCGGGCCGTAGCGCCGTGGCACGCGGTCCACTTCGCCGTCCACGCGCGCCAACTTCTGTGTGGTATGCGCGGCACCGCCTTCCTAGGCGCGGGAACGCCATCGTCCGCGCCTGTCTTCGTCACGCTGTCGGGTTCTTCCTCACCTACCTCGAGCACCGTCGCCACGCTCCTAACCTTAGCCGCCGCCGCCGCTGCCTCCTTAGGCCGCCGCCGCCGCTCTTCTTCCCGGTCCACGGCGACTACCTCGACATCGGCCACCCCGACTCGACATCAACCACGACGTCCGTCGCACGGCTACCCCGACCACGGCTACACCACCCTACGCTCTCGGCTACATCGACATCGGCACAAAGAGCTACCGCATTGCTTGAGCAATCTCGTCGGTTTTCACTCCAGCCACGACTTCCGCGATGCATCGACCGTTACGACTGTGGGGGGATGTGCATCTGCTTACCTTCGGATTCTTCTCCAGTCTCACCGTCTGCGTCGCTACCGTTGTGACTGCGGGGGGATGTTGCGTATTATGATTATTAGGAAAGACTAGTAGAATGCCTGTGCGTTGCTACGGACTACAATGCATATAAATGAATCAAAAAACATAATTAGATCGTCTCCAATGTCAAAGCTCATTTCGTCTGGGCATGTTCGAACATCAAACGGGCATCCAGCGGGCCTCCTAAAATTCAATCATCTGGACAGCCCCGGCTCCCCCAAATCTAACCCATATGCGGGGGGTAAATGTGGTTGTCTGGACTATCCGTCATGTTATCTCCAACATGTAGTCCCAACAACAAAGCCCCCCTCCCACACCCCACGAAAGCACCCTTCCCTTTTTCTGCCGGACCCTCCCCTTCGTGCTCGGTTTCCCGCCGTAGCGGGACATTTCTTGCTGAAGCCCTCCCCTTTAAAACCAAAAAGCGTCCACCTCACCTTCGTCATGGTGCCCTCTCTCATTCACTACTTTCGCATGAACCGCCAAGGAGGAGTCCCCCGTCAACCGCCCCACTCTCTGCCCTGATCCCAACCCCCTGTGTTCGTGCCGATCCACCACCGCCATTAAGGGGGAGGAGGCGTGCGCCGCCCATGATGCCCTCCGAACCAAGAAGGCATATCTGATGTCTCATGGGTCATTGCCATGTTGTAATAGACAGTTGAAAATGCCTCGCTTTCATAGTTATCCGAAACTTACTTAATTTTTTATAAAAGTGCAAGAAGATACAACCAAAGAGTTCACACATGACATTTGCATACCCCTAAAAAAACCTGACATTTGCATAAAAAGATGGACACAAATATTCATTATATTCATTGGTCAAAATAGATTTGCAATCCCTCTTTTCATTTAAATAGATCGTGAACCTATAGGAAAAGAAAAATAATATGTAACATACATCTAATAAATACATTTTCCATATGTGCATGCGCTCTTACTATTAGCAAACATGCCTGATTGGAGAGGGAAGAATACTGCTCTCTTACCGTTGGTGCAATCATAAGAAATGATATGGTATTTGCCACATTGTGAAGGACAGTTCATATTGTAAGTGATAATGCAATCATCTCAACTACAATTGTATTTCTTGCATTTCAAGAACCAATTCCATAATAATAATTCATCAAAGGTAGTAATCCAATAAATATTTTAATGTCAGCAAGTAACCCAAACATGTGGGGTGTATTTTTCTATCAATGAAAAAAGTACAAAAGCAAAATCCCTCGCATTACACCATTCTCGGGTATGAATTCACAAGAATAGGAGATGAGCTACTATGCAAGATATGAACTTGACAATAACAATGGTATATGAATAATACTGCCAGTAATTGTTCATGAATCATACTATTAAATATTAATATAGAATAAGTTATATTGTGAGCATTTTCATATATTCTCATAATCACTGACAGAAACCTATCAAGCTGACAATTCTATGCACAAGAACTCGACATATGAGTGTATAAGCGCACAAGAAAATATGTATATCTCTCTTGAGGTAATGATGCTGACACATGGACTGCCATATAATAACATCTCAATGTAAAGAACAAAAGATTTCAGGTCAAGAAACACATGCAAGAACTGTGGAATCACCAAGAATAAGCTATGAGAACAAGAAACCAAGAAACACTTAAATTATCATTCTCCATTGCTCATATTTTGCAAGCAATTGTTCACGCTCATGTGGTCTCGGCCAGCTACGACGAGCTTCCACAAGCTAGCCGAAACAAATCTGGAATCACAAAGAATAAGCAGTATCTACTTGAGGTTTAGTGATGTTGGGTGGGAGCACTTGACAGAAAAATCACAGGCAATAATGGCGATGTTACAGATTACATGTATGTATCAAACAGAAACACTTAATCTCATGTCGCATGTAAGTAACCTACCAAAAGTATGAAATATCTATGAAAACTCTCTTCACTCCAACTAACTTTGACGGTAATAACAATCTTATGGACTTAACTAGTTCTCCTCATCCGCAAAAAAAAAAACTAATTCTCCTCAAACAAAGGCATAGTCCTTGAAGAACTATACTCTAATCTCTCTTGGCTTCACCTAAATTAGCTTGTAATTAAGCATCAAATACACATAGAATAGAATGTCTTCGACAGCAAAATTAGCAATCATAGCTGTTGTCCCGATGAAAAGACCATATTAATTCTACATCTTCACTGATCCTGATAAGGACAAAAACAAAACAAATTAAATCAAAAGATGATTACGTCGTCAATACATCAAATCATCCTTATATGTCACGGATTTGTGTTGATAGCAATGCAGCGGTAAAAGATTCCAATATATGGAAAATGAGAGAACATTTGCCGTGCCATAAGATAGTCGATATTGCTAAAAGTCAATGAATGATTTTCTCTGCATGGATAGTTCTGAAATTTTGTAAGATGATGGAATTTTTTTTCAGCACTGATCATGAATATGTTTGAGGCAAACAACTATTAGTTCCTTCCTCCAGTGAGAGGGAAGTGTCTTTGGGCAACAACTAACACTCTTGATTAAATGACAATGACCCTTTTCAGCCAGGAAGGTATAAACCTGCAAGATAAAAATAAGGATACAGTTCCGCCGGCGTGCTGCTGGGCCTCTCCGGCCTCGTCCTGGTAGCAATGCTCGCCGGTGTCTCTCGTCGTGCTCTTCAGCCTGATGCTCGTGCCCGCCGCGCTCGCCGTCACTGGATTCGTCAACATCTGCGTGCATACCTCGTTCAGGTTGCAGTGATGGAGTTTGGTCGGTGTCGTACCTCAACCTAGAGTCAAACAAAACTATGGATCGGGGACATTCGAACACAAAGTAGAGAAAAACCAACTTGGCTAGGCCGAGCTGCAGCGTGATTTGGTCGGTGCCATACCTTGACGAAGCACCGGTGACGCTATCCGGGTCCTTCCTAACCCCATATAGGATTAGCTGCACCGCCTGTGTGGCGGCAAGACTGCAGAGGTCTCATGTGTGGCGACCTGCCTGCGGCTACGAGTTGTCGAGGGGCCAAGGGAGGGCATGTAGAGGATGCTCCAGCAGCGAGCAGAGGAAGAGGCGAACGCAATCACACATGTATAGATCGATCCATGTATAACTGTTCGCTCGATCGCCTCGCTCGCCTCCTGGACTGGGCTTCAGCCGCGGCGTCGCTCGTCACTTAATTGATTCATAGGCTAGCCGGATGCACACGTAGAGGAAGACTCCATAAATTCTCGCCAGCTAGAAGAGTATGAACGCGATGCCTATTAGTTTTCAACATCTGCACTTGTTGTTTGAACACCATGGTGGGAGGAAGGCCAGAGGGCATGGAAGAAAGATGTGATCTGGACTGGAGGCAGAATGAGGAATCAGCTGTGGGGCTCCTTGACTCCTCCATTGCAAGGAAAGGAGGTGTCAGCCATTGAATGATGGGGAGGGATGGAAGATTGATTCTGGTTATGAATGCACCAAGGCAAGTAATTAAATATTGAAGATTTATTCCGTTATGAATTTTGCAAGGAATGTGTAGGACGGGGAGTGATCGGTTGACATATATGGGGAAGGAAAAATCGTCTGGAAAAAACCAGATGGGCGGGGGTAGAAAAGTCGGTGGGGAAGGTCCTTCGTTCGATCGGTGGAGTAGGGGGAGGTACGAATGACGTACAAACTAAGAGACGTCAGGGGTATTGACAAGGAAACAAATCAGCGACATGTTTGTTGCGGTAGGGAATCTGCTAGGACTATATATGGTGATTTGATTTGGTAAGATTTCATAATTGATTTGTTGTGGATGTGGTGAGTACGATCGGTGGGAGGGGGGCGTTCGATCGATCGGGGGGGGGGGGGGGGTACGAAACGACGAGATGACCTACCAACTGCGCAATTAGGAGTAGAGATAGGATAGCGTAGGATCTTATTCTACCTTGTCTTGTACTCCAAATTGGTCATTGTACTCTTATATGTATGCCCACGAGGCTGAAGCAATAATCATCGATTCCACTAATCCCTCTCTATTCCCTTCTACATGGGAGACTAAACCTACCCATCACAACCCATGTGTATGTCATATTGTTTACTTAATGATTGATGCATTTATATTTACTGAGCACTACTCCATGTAGTACCAATGTCAACATGGCAGTAGCGCTTGCATTGATTTGCCCTGGCCTCGGATCTGTACATGCATAGGATGGTGGTGGCATCTGACTGCAAAGTCATTATTGAAGCCATAAAAAGTGGAAGTTCGGCAAGCTTTGGAGCTGTGGTACATGAAATCATAGAGTGGTCATCGTATTTTGTTTCTTCTATTTTTAAACACGAGTTTAAGACCACAAATGTGGAGACGCATAATCTCGCAACGCATGTACTCAAGTTGGGGGTTGGCCGCCATGTTTGGTTAGGACAACCCGGATACCTTGATTTCGTCCCTGTAAACGCTACGCTTCGTGCCCTCAACCCTTCGGCTTCGTTCGTATCCCCGTACCTGTGCCGTAATTGCCCACCATCGCCAGATCGCGGCAAGTGGCTGATTCAGTGGAGAAAGAAGGAACTGGTACGCAGCATCAGACCCCCAATGCGGTGCCTCTGCCTCCATTGCCAATCCTGTTCTAATTATTGCTTTGTTTATCTAACCCTACGGAATTAGGGGTACTGGATTAGACTAGAGATTTTGATTGTATTGAATGATTGTACTCTTTGAAATAGTTGTCCGCTGACTGGAGAACAAATATTGCAATTGTCTGGGACAGCTGGAAGCAACGACACAATGTCAAGTAAGTTTTACATTAGAACTGTGCAATTGCAATTCAAGTATTTTTTATGTACACATGATTCATAGTTCTTCTCTTCTGTGAAAATTTAATTTATGTAAACAACTTACAAATTTCAGGAGAAGCTCAATTTATGGAAAGGTTTATGAAAAAGAGGAGAACCTCAGTGCAAGATGAAAATATTGGTACGTCACAGGAACATAATCGGAAGGATGCTTCGGTCATGCCACCATCGGATGGACAAATGATGCCTCACCACATGAATAGACTGATGTCCCGGCCCCACCATCGCCACATGGAAAAAAATGATGCTTCCACACATGAACCTAGTTCTGCCAATAATACAAGGAATTCATTTCAAGTTGGAGAAGAGATCAATTGGGAAGAAGAAACTAAATTTGATCCAGGTAAAAGGAGAAGCATAGATGAGTACCATCTGAAGCAAGAGAGATATAGTAAGAAGGAAGTATTTGGCCACTGGGCCTTGTCAACCTCGTACTGGTAACTTGTGGAATACTATATGTTCGGGTCTCGTCAAGAGTGAAATTCCCTTTAATAGTGCGTTAGACCGTGTACTATTGTAGATACTTGTCCACGTATGAGTGGTTGGTGATGAGGACATGGAAGCTGAACTAATAAATAGTAGTAGTAGTACTACGTAGTACTAGTACTGTAGGGAGCGTCCTCCTCAGCGAGCGAACAATTGATTAGGTCTGTAACCTTGAGACGAAAAGTTGACTAATAAATCAGCGTCCTGCAGTTGTACCACATTGATTGAGAAGGCTTTCCGTACGCGCAGATAGACACTGTGCGTTGGATCGATGCGTCATACTCCCTCTGTCCGGCAACAAGTGTACGTCTACATAATGGGTGACATATTAGTTCTCTCTCCTCTTATTAGCCTCCACCAATTAAATTAAAGGAGAAGAATGAGGATTGGGGAAGGATGCAGGGGAGAAGAATGGGATTGGAGGATAGAGTGGAGGGAGTGATTACGAGGAGGCAATTGTATTTATTAAAGTGTAGATGTACACTTATAACCGGAGGGAGGGAGTACGCATCAACGCATGCATGTGATGAGCATGTGTGACCGACTGTGCCAACCGTGCATGGCACGGCCACGAGGGGAGCAGCATAGGCTGAAACCACTGTTCGGCCGGCCGAAAATCGTACACGTACGTAGCAGCGGTGCGTGTCGCGTCGCCATGGGCGCGCTCGCTGGCGTGGTGAAACATCATGATCATTGCGGCTTGTTGGTTCGCCGGGGCTGGATAGGTGGTCGGTAAAGGTTCAGTTTATTTGTTCTCACATTGTAAGAGTAGACGCGAGTACACAAACATCACAGTTCTTAGATGTGAAGTTGAAAGTCTTAGAACAAGTCTAGCAGATCAGCCGTATTCACAGCCTCCAAAACAGTTTTGGGGACCCTCCAAAAAATATTGAAGGTTGCAGAGGCTGTGCGCAAACTCAAACTCACCAAACGTACAGGCTGTCTGCAAACTCAAGGTTGCCAAACGTGCAGCCTACATAAATTTCTCTCTCCCATTTCTCCTATATCTGTGCACTCTAATCGATCCTCAGTCTCATATATATATAAGCTGAGCGTATGGCTAGACCTCCTAACGGTTGCAACTTTCTAGGATCCTATCCCATTGGTTTGTGAGATATTTGCCATTCCTTGATGCATTTCCAATACTTGAATTGGTTTGATCATACCCGGTGACCGGCCGCATCTAGCATGATATCCTGACATGCCAACAACAAAGCTCTGTCCTCCCTGTTGTGTACTTCTTTCGTCCCATAATATAAGAATGTTTTTGACACTACACTGCAACCGGGACTGCTCTTCCTAGAAGCTTGGGAGGCATGGAATTGATCCAATTCCGTTTCTTCAATTTGATCGCTTCATTGATTCGCTAAAAGTGGCTATAGACCGGGGTTTTATTTATTTTTGTCAGTAAGAGAGATGAGATGGTGTACAATACAATTATACAATATAGTAGCTAGTGATCTGATAATTGAGCTTGGATTCAGTATGCGACTCTGCTTGCCTGGCCAAAGTATTAATCTATTGTTACCACAATTATAAAATTTGGGTGCCTATTAATCCCTTGTTATTTACTTGAGCACAGAAGTGTAATGTGAGTTACGACATTCAGAAAACTAACTGTATTTATGCTTAAAAAAATGCACATGTCTTGGCGGGTGGTGATCGGCAAGGAATAATATGGGCCAGCGACTTGAGGCTCTGAATCGCGGCCCATACATATCAGACGCGCGCGCTTGTCCTCGTCCCCTGTTAAGGCTACCGCCGCATGCATATACGTACGTAACGTACCCATCCATCGTCGTCTTCCTCCCACAGACCCCGACGGCCGCCGAACCGAGTCAGCAACCCTAGATCGATCCTGCCGCCTCAATCGATCGCAGTCGCAGCAGACGTGATGCCGCCCAACAAGGTCCAGCCGCTGGGTCACGACCGCAGGGGACTCTTCTCCTGCCTGTACAGCGGCAAGTGCGACGAACCCCCTAGCTTCTGTTTCAAACGCGATCTCCTCGCATCCATCCCCGACTTATATGAGGAGGCGTACGACCGGCTGCCCGTCGACGACATGCCAGCCGAAGCCGCCGACCAACTGATCACATCCATGGGCAGATACGGCCTCTCCCTCGGCCTCATGGACCCCGTCACCAACATCATCCTCAACACCATCACCCACCTCCCGCGGGACTTCCGGCCAAACCCACTACCTCCGCACGACTATAAGAGGAGGAGGAGGTCCAAGCGGATGGCCGGCGCGGCGCAGCCCAGGGATAGCTGGTCCAGGAACATTGGGTCAACCCGCCGCAGGGATACCTGGCCTGCTGCGCCATCCTACCTCGCTCTCCGCAGGTTCATGGTGAGATACTTCGGATGCCTCAGCGAAGAACAGGCCACCCGGTACCTCCATTGGGCGGGCGCTGACCTCGCCTTGGCTGTCCTACTCGTCGAGCATGATCTATACGCTGTTGAGCTTGAGCTCCCCGACCCCGCCTCCGAAAGAACCCAAGCCGCCCTTATGTGCGGCGCAACCTGTGCGTCGCACCCATCGTCCAACGTCCTGGTGCGGCTCCACACGACGCCCGTTCCCCTAGAGCGGATCCACGCCGTCGCCCCGTTTCTTAGGCTAGGAGGGCCCAAACTCACTGTCGACGATCTAAACACCCTCGTGGATCTACTGCGGTACCAGAACAGTGCCCCCCTTGATCTCCAGGTGAAACTGCTGCCAGGTGGAAGAGAGGTCATCGTCTACTGCCGGAACCTCAAGCCCGATGAAGGGGAGCTTGAGATTTGCAACAGCACGAGCTCCGTGGATGGATTCAATGTTGTCAACATCAAGGTCGAGCGTCATGGGGACCACTTCGCATCCATGCGGTCTGATCCTCAAGACAAGAGATCCATGATATCGACCTTTTTAGCGAAGGCCGCGAAAACCTCTCAAAGCCGCGATCTGGTAGAGAGCTGCATTGGCGATGCATGTGAGTACACTGAGTCTCTCAGGATGAGGCTCCATGGTGCAATCCACGCTTTCTATCTCAAAGTGTTCACCATGTTGCCGCCCTCTACAGATCTCATCCGCGACATACTGTGGGCAGGCCACTGCTATGGCCCCATGGACCCTGTCTCCAACATCATTGTCAACTCTATTTGGCACAACATTGTGTTCCCGCTACCCCTGTCTGAAATCAAAGAGTATCACATCATCGACACCCTATCTATGCTTCGCGTGGAGGTTCATTCCTTGGAAGGCCTCATCACCCTCATCCGAGAAAACTCTGAGTCTGGCTGCTCGACGCAGCGGTTGATGGAGCACCTCTCCCGCAAATGTTGTGACATGTCCCATGAGACGCACACCTTGCAGCAGTTTGCTGCCGCAGCCACAACCGCTCGACACCCACAACACGCTGCACTAGGGTCATTCCTCGCGTCCCTGACGCCCGATATGCTGAATGACCTACGACGCTTGCTGACCACTGGCACCAATGGTGTGATCCCCCGTGAATCCCTTGGCCAAATAGAGCACTTCCTCCGACAAAAAGAAATGACGTTGGATCCCGAATCTCCCAAGGTGGCCGAATTAGGCGAGGAGGCTAAGGGGACTCTGCGAAGAATGAAGTCATATTATGACAGAATGAAATTGTACTTTTGCTCTAGGCTTGAACAACTGCTGCAGAAATATGCCTCTGAGCATCCTTTGGTATGTAGCTTTGTTTTTACAGCAGTTTTAACATGGACTCTCTTACCTCTCATTTTCACATGAGAGGTAAGAGTATATAATAGATCTGAACCGTTGGTTTCATTAAGTGGTGGGTCTGAGTAATTGTTACCATCTTACCTCTCATGTGAAAAGATGAGGTAAGAGGGACCATTTTTTAAATATGACTTGTTTTTGTTCATCCTTGTTTACTTGGTACATATTCTTTACATCTCACTATCAACTACTTCATTTGACCTTGCCGTTGCTTGTTTTAGGAACCAAAATATGTGCTAAGTGTTATCTGTGGTGTGGTGGCTGGTTCTGAATCCTTAGACAGGGAGTGCTACCACGTTAATTTTGTGGCTGCTTCCAAATCAGGGATTGCTCGTAACCAACTCTTCTTCGCCGAACTCAATTATTCGTATCCTGGTGAGCAGGCAAAACCAAATTTCTGCTGTCCTCTACCCCTGATATATACTGGTAAGTCCACATTCCTTCCAAGTAGCATGAGCAGCCATCTAGGTTTAAAACATTAGAGGGAACTGCCCCCGCCCCTGTTTCTGTGTTTCATTGAAGATGCTTTTGATATCCATTAAGGACTTTTCGTCTTTAATTCGTATGATGCTTGTTTGTTTCATCCAACCATAGAGATAGCTCTCATAAAGAATAACTTATATAGGGGCACCGAGTGCACATTCAGTGACGTTTCACATTATGCTCCTCGAAATTTAATTGGTCCACCATTTTCCATATATGAGAAGATACATCAACTTAATGGCTATGTATGCACCGATTTTCAACAAACTTGTGAATCGACGACGAGGGCAAATCAGCGTTTATTTGTAACAATTAGTTTATGGCCATTCAGATTTTGCGGTCAACATTATGAATTTTCCAAGCATGAAATACATCAGCTCGTGAATAATCAATTTAAGTAAACTGAAGAGTCAATCGAGTGGTTTTTAATTTTGGCAGACACGAGGGCCCTGCAATTGTTTGTCCATATTCAGGTTCTTCTCTCCATTCTGGCCTCTTACTGTCTGCCTAGTGACTACTATGTTTCACCAGATCAGATGACCTTAGCAGCAGGTCAAGAAGCTTAGTATCTGAGTTCTGAACCCAATTTGCAATGCATATTGCTCCCTTTTAAGTACCCAGAAAGTCAGCCTTCGATAGCTGCCCCATTTAAAATATGTGTATTCTTCTAGATTTGCAACGCAGTTTATGTTCTGCCGCGATTGTACACCTGTTTATCGTCTCAAATGGGGATGTATGAGTTGAATCTGTAATCTAAACTCCTTCATGCAATAGAAGCCACAAAAATATGGAAAGGAAAACAAGCACAAGGACCTATCCGTACCAATCTCAGGTCCCATTTAGTCCACTGAAACAGCCATGTGCTCATACTCATGTACAAAATTACAACATTTATATACACCTCTGAATCCTGGTACATATCATGCGTATAGGATATATTATAGCTTAGTACGACTTCAATGTAGCAATTCTGACATAAATTAAACATTTATGTGCTCTTGCTGCTGATCGTGTGTAAAAAAGTTCAACATCTTAAGATTATTTTGGGACACTTTGTACGATCTTAAGTGTACTTCTAACTTCTTCTTTTCTTGTCAAGAACTGTTGTTCGATACTGTCATTGTTTTCTACTGCACACCAATGGTCTGGTGAGTGAAACCAACGCAGATAGACATGGTTTGCCAAGCATTTCACTTTGAAGAATCGCTGAGCTGTCTTGTTGTAAATTGATAAATAATAAATCAATTTTGGTCTTGGTGACAGGCCGTTGCTACTATGGAAAGGGAACCGCAAGGAAGATTGTGTATCCAGATTCAGCAGACTTTATTAAGAGTAATCATGATATTACCAGCGATGGAACGGCATACACGGACGGAATTCTGGACGCGGATTTAATGTTCGATTTTAGGAGTGACGCGCAGTTTGCAGACGATATGAGGAAGTACTGTGAGCGTCAAAAAGAGTTGTCGCAGGAGGTTGATGAGTATTAATTTCAACAGCAGGAGAAACTAGTATTAGGTCTTGAACCTTATTAAGCCTGATGTATAAATACTACTCCGTATTAAAATCAAGCTTGTTATAATACTTCTATATTCTGTATTCCATCCATCATGTCCGAACCTTCATTGTTGTGTGCCATTATGTAACGATCAGCTGAAAATTTCATTGGTCGACGGAGGTTCAGTTATTTATTTTCATCTGTAACAGATTTCTACCAAACTTGTTGGATGTGTGCCTTTCTAAAGAGTAGAACACCCTGGCCAAAACCGGATTTGAAAAAAGTACGCAAACTTCAAAAAGTTCACGGATTTGAAAAAAGTACGCGAATTTGAGTCAACACCGATCAAAACCGGGGTGAGTCAACACCAAAAACGGTCTAAACCGAGACGAGGGACGAACCTTGTTCGGTTTCAGTAGTTGAGGGTGCAAGTTGTCTGGTTTCGGAGTTGAGAGACCAAATCTAGAGTCCGCCAAGAATTGAGGGCCGAAAGGTATACTTTTCTCTCTTTTACTGACTACAGTGATTCTTTTGATCTGGCAACATGAAAGTTCAGGGCAGTACTCATCTAGCTCTCTATGAAAATCATTAACTTTAGAGTCTCAGCTCTAATTAAATTAGTTATTGAGCTCTAAACATAGTTAAACTTTGCATGACTGCAATATAGGATGTTTCTGTTCCATTTTGAGTATGTTCACACTGACAGGTTCTTGATGTGTTCAGTTATGCAATTTAAAAAGAGGCTAAAGATTATTGCATATTTTTAGCAGTGACCACTTCGGATGTTGGACACGCTACAAGTAATTGAAAGATGGAGTGCAAATTTCACCAATTCTGGAAACTGCACAGCTCAATCTGGTGTTAATGTTTATTGATAACATCTAGGATTTAGCAAGTTGTCATGTTGTAATTGAACAAAATATTTTTTTTGTTTAGAACTGACAGAGTTATAGAGCTGTAAAAAAATGAGAGCAATCAGAACAAGTCATCTCCTACTGACAAACTTTCTAGAAACATAGAAAGGAAGAGAGGAAACAAGCAGGAGTATATGCAAGGTTCAAACAAGATGAAATACATGAGTATTAGCACACATACTACTTCTTAATATATGGAGTATTTCTACATCAGGCTTGATAAGGCTCAAGACCTAATTAATACTAGTTCCTCCAGCTCTTGGAATTAATACTCATCACACACCTTTTGTTCTTCACAGTACTTCCTCAGATCCTCTGCAAACTGCGCGTCTCTCCTAAAATCCAAGATGAAATCTGGGTCCAGCATTCCATCCGTGTGCCAGGTTCCATAATCGGTAATATCACTATCACACTCAAGAAATTCTGATGCATCTGGATACACAATCTTCCTCGCGGATCCCTTTCCATAGTAGCAACGACCTGTCACCAAAACCAAAACTGATCATTATGTATCAATCACAACAAAGCAGCTCCAAATTACCGCATCTGGTAGCGATTCTTCAAGGTGAAATGTTTGGCAAACCCTGTCTATTTGCATTGGTTTCACTAACCAGACAATAAAACAATGACAGTTTTTAACAACCATTCTTGACACGAAAAGAAAAGGTTGGTAGAGAAAGTGTATCCCAAAAACATCTTCAGATGTTGAAATGTTTTACACACGATCAGCAGCACAAGCACACAAATGTCTTAAAGTTCTGTCAGAATTGCTACATTTAAGCCGCACCAATCTATAACATGTCATATGCACACATATTCAAAATATGACAACTCTAGGGTCAATGATTCAAGTAGGTAAAATACCAGGACTTGATCACAGTGCACAATCTAGACGATGGCGTGAAGTGGAATGTGACACATCCCAGGGTTTATGCAAAATATGACAACCAAAGTGACCAGAGAAGGTTGAGTGGAAGGTGGTGATAGAGAGGCCTGTTCATAGGGTACAGAAGAAGCTGGATTTCTTTGTGGATAAGCTGGTGGCTGAGCACTTGATACTGATGGATGGCCTGCTAGTGGCTGAGCACTTGCACTGAAGATCTACGCTTACACTAATTCAGAGAAGCTATACTTTCAGGCAAGAGTTTCTAATTTTTGCAGTGGATATTTTGCCCATATGTTTGTCTGTATCAGTTCATATAATTGATGCATCATGATTCGTTCCAGTCGGCTCCATGACTAATGATTTCTCATTCAGACTGTGTTTGCCAAAATAAATAAATAAAACACTCATTGGACTCTACAATTTAATCAAATTAAGTACCGTAGTTGCCTTCTTGAGGTATATTCACAGGACGATGCATGTCATGCTTGGAAAACTCAGTGTTGACTGAAAATCTGAATGACCATAAACTAATTATTCCAAATGAACACGGGTCTCTCATGGCCGATTCACAAGTATGTCGAAAATGGGTGTATACATAGCCGTTAAGTTGTTGTATCATTTCAATCTCATATATGAAAAATGGTGTAGAATTAAAATGCGAGGGACAGGCTGCTGAAAAGAGAAAATCCAGTGCATGCAGAGTGCCCTATATAAGGTCTTGTATGGAAGCTATAGTAGAATATTTTAATGTTTCTCTCTTTGATTGGACGAAACGACAAAGCATCGTAAGATTGAAAAGACAAATGGGCCTTAATGGAAAATGGAAATCAAAAGGCTTTTCGATGAAACATAAAAATAAAAATCCTTCCGTTAATGTTTCAAACCTACATGGCTGCTCATGCTAACTGGAAGGAGTGGGGACTTACCAGTAGATGTCAGGGGTAGAGGGCAGCAGAAATTTGGTTTTGATGGAAGAGGAAATGGCTCATTTATTTCGGCAAAGAAGAGTTGGTTATCAGATTCAGAAGCAGCCACAAAATTAACGTGATAGGAAAGCCTTGTCTGGGGATTTAGAAGCAGCCACCAAACCACAGATAACACTTGGCACATATTTTGGTTCCTAAAAAAAGAAACAGCAAAGGTCAAATGAGGCACCTGAAAGAGATATGTTAAGAATATGTAGCATGTACCCAAGAAAAAAACAATGAATACAAACAAAGCCATGTACCAGAGGATGCTCAAAGGCATATTTCTTCAGCACTTGCGCAAGCTCAGCGCGGATGAATAACTTCATCTCGTTATAACGTGACCTCTTTTGTAGCAGAGTCTCCTTAGCCTCGTTGCACAGTTCGGCCACATTGGGAGACATGGGAGCCACCAACGGCAGTGCAATTTGTTTGAGAGTGGACATTATTTCCCCAAGAGACTCAGAGGAGATCCTGCCATTGGCACTAGTGGCCAGCAAGCGCCGCAGGTCAATGAGCCTGCCGGGCGCCAGAGACGCAAAGAATGATCCCAGCACAGCATGTTGTGGGTGTCGAGCCGCTGCGGCTGCGTCAGCAAACTGCAGCGAGATGTGCGTCTCCTGGGACAGGTCACAACGTTTGCGGGAGAGGTGCTCCATCGCCCGCTGCGTCGAGCAGTGGGAGTCGGAGCTTGCTCGGACGAGGGCAATGAGGCCTTCCAAGGAACGGACCTCCACGCGAAGCATAGAGAGGGTGTCGAGGATGTCATACACCTCAACTTTGGAGTCAGCTGACCATGGGAGCGGGCGCAGCATGTGGTGCCAAATGGAGTTGATGATGATGTTGGAGACAGGGTCCGTGGGGCCATAGCAGTGGCCAGCGAATAGGATGTGGGGGATGAGGTGGAGCCACGTAGAGGGCAGCATGGCGAAGACTTTGAGATAGAAGCCGTGGATCATGTCGTGGAGCCTCATCCTGAGAGACTCGGTGTATTCACAGGCATCGCCAGAACAGATCTTCACCGCAGAGCCGAAGTGCGTTTTGGCGGTTTCCACGGCTTTCTCCAAACAGGATGAGATCATGGATCTGTCCTCCTCAGGAGACCGCAGGGCCGCGAAGCGGTGTCCATGACGCTCGACCTTGATGGTGACCATTTTGAAGCCATCGGAGCTTATGCTGTTGGAAATGTCTAGTTTCCCTTCATCAGCCTTGAGGTCCCGGCAGTAGACGACTAGCTCTCTTTCGCTCGGCAGCAAGTTGACCTGAAGGTCAAAGGGTGCACCGTCCTGGTAGCGCAGCAAGTCCATGATGGCGACGACATCATCGACGGTGAGCTTGCGCCCTCCCTTCTTGAGGAAGGGGGGGGGGGGCAGCGTCACGGAGGCACTGTTTGGGCAGGGGCGACGCCTGGAGCCGGATCAGGTCATCAGGCGCAGGGTGCCACCCCCCACAGCTTGCAGCAAACTTGAAGGCGGCTTGCGTCCTTTGGGAGGCAGGGTCGGGTGGTGCAACGTCAGCATCGTGTAGATCGTGCTCGACCAGCTGGACGGCGAGGGCGAGATCGGCGCGTGCCCAGTGGAGGTAGCGGGTGGCCTGTTCTTCACCGAGGCATCCGAAGTAGCCAAGCATGAATCTGACGAGAGCCCAGCGGGACGACCCGGCAATAGAGTACCAGGTAGCCCTGCGGCAGGATGGCCCACAGGTGACCTTGCAGGAGGATGGCAAAACCCAGCTGGTGTTCCAGCTACTGTCCCTGGGTTGCGCTCTGCCGGCCAGCCTCTTGGACCTCCTCCTGTCGGGTTTGGCCATGTCCCCGAATTCGCGCGGGAGCAGGGCTATGGTGTTCAGTGTAAAACACAGGGTTGTGGGAAACTGCACGACACCCAATATGGGGTGTGGCTATCTCATATATATAAGGGGTATACAGAGTACAGGGGTATATACGGAAGCCTATACAAATACATAGTCTAACACCCTCCCTCAATCTTAACTATGTCCTGAACTACACAGCAAGTTAAGATTGCGCCTGCAACCCTCAAACTGAGGTTGTGAAAGAGGCTTTGTGAAGATGTCAGCAAGTTGATCCTTGGAAGAGATGAACTTGATATGAAGAAGCTTCCGTGCAACACGTTCCCTTACAAAGTGATAGTCAACTTCGATGTGCTTGGTACGAGCATGAAAAACTGGATTAGATGAAAGATACGTCGCACCAATGTTATCACACCAAAGAACAGGTGGCTGCTGTTGAGAGATACCTAACTCTCTTAACAGAGACTGTACCCAAATGAGCTCAGCTGTGGCATTGGCAACCGCCTTGTACTCTGCTTCAGTGCTACTACGAGATACTGTGGCCTGCTTGCGCGCACTCCAAGCGATTAAGTTATCCCCATAAAAGACAGCATAGCCCCCTGTTGATCGCCGGTCATCCGGGCTCCCAGCCCAATCAGCATCAGAGAAGGCTGAGAGGGCAGACGAAGCGGTAGACCGAAGATGCAAGCCATAGGAGACAGTATGAGAGAGATAACGTAAGATACGCTTCACAGCTGACCAGTGGGAAGTCCGCGGAGCATGAAGATACTGGCACACACGGTTTACGGCATAGGAAAAATCAGGGCGTGTAATAGTCAAGTACTGCAAGGCTCCAACGACACTGCGATACTCAGTAGCATCATCTGAAGAGAGCAAGTCACCATCCAAAGCTGATAACCTATCTGTCGCAGACATAGGGGTGGTAGCATGCTTGCAGCGCAGCATACCTGCACGGCGAAGCAGATCCAAAGAGTACTTATGCTGAGTAAGAGTCAGACCAGCAGAAGACCGTGAAACCTCCAGACCAAGAAAGTAATGGAGAGCCCCCAGATCCTTGACAGCAAAGTGACCACTCAGAGCAGACAGCAGACGATCCGCAGAAGACACGGAGGAGCTGATGAGAATAATGTCATCAACATATACCAGCAGATACATAGTAACTTCAGGACGATGAATTAGGAACAGAGACGTGTCAGCGGTGGACGGGGTAAAACCAAGCTGTCGAAGGACCGAACCCAGTCGGGCATGCCATGCACGGGGAGCCTGCTTGAGTCCATAAAGCGCCTTAACAAGACGACACAAATGATGTGGACGAGCTGGATCAACAAAACCCGGAGGTTGCCGCATGTAAACTTCTTCCTCCAAGACCCCATGGAGAAAAGCATTCTGAACATCAAGCTGGCGCAGAGACCACCCTTTTGCAACAGCCAAGGACAGGAGTAACCGAATAGTGGTAGGTTTAACAACTGGGCTGAAAGTATCCTCATAATCAAGACCATACCGTTGTTTAAAACCTTTTGCTACCAACCGCGCCTTGTAACGCTCAATGGAACCGTCAGCATGCTTCTTTACCTTGAAAACCCACTTGGAATCAATGATGTTGACGCCAGACACAGGAGGAACCAGTCGCCAAGTGTCGTTCCTCTGTAGCGCCTGAAACTCCTGTTCCATGGCATTGCGCCAATGAGGAATCCGAAGAGCCGCCTGAAAATGACGAGGCTCGGTAGTGGGGTCAGCATCTGTCTGTGCCATGCACGCCGCAATCCAGGCAACCGTGCCATCAGTACGTTCCTTTGGCCGAACAATACCATTCTGACTGCGCGTACGAGGACGCAGAGGAGCAGTAGATGGCGGTGAAGGCAGCTGCTCAGGTGACATGCCTGGCGAGGAGGGCAAGGATCCCAGCAAGGACGCCCTCGGCAGGGCCGGCTCCGGCAAGACCGTCCCCGGCAAGGACGTCTCCGGCAGGGCCGCCCCCGGCAGGGCTGTCGCCGGCAAGGTCGTCTCCGGCAAGGCCGACCCCGGCAAGACCGCCCCCGGCAGGGCAGTCTCCGGCAAGGGTGCCGGCAAGGCTGTCTCCGGCAGGGCTGTCGCCGGTAAGGTCGTCTCCGGCAAGGCCGACCCCGGCAAGACCGCCCCCGGCAGGGCAGTCTCCGGCAAGGGCGCCGGCAAGGTCGTCTCCAGCAGGGCCGTCGCCGGCAAGGTCGTCTCCGGCAAGACCGACCCCGGCAAGGCCGTCTCCGGCAAAACCGGCTCCGGCGGGGCAGCACCCGGCAAGGCATGCTCCACATCCAAAAGCTCAAGGCATGCTCCACATCCAGTACCTGCACCATGGTTAGGTAGCAACAAGGGAGAATAAGCAGCATCAACAAATTGACCAGGCAATGGTACGGCGGGTTGCTCAGGTGTAGGGGGAGTGGGGGAGGTGACCGGAGATGCGGAAAAAGGAAAAACGTTCTCGTCAAACACCACGTCACGAGAGATGTAGACGCGGTTAGAGGGAACATGAAGACATTTGTACCCTTTATGAAGAGAACTATAGCCAAGAAACACGCACTGTTTAGATCGAAACTCCAACTTGCGTTGGTTATATGGACGAAGATGTGGCCAACACGCACACCCAAACACTTTAAAGAATGTATAATCAGGGATTTCATTCAACAAAAGTTCAAGTGGTGTTTTCATCTGATGGAGTCGTGTAGGTAATCGATTAATGAGAAAGCATGCGGTGGAAAACGCATCACTCCAAAACCGAAAAGGAACCGAGGCATGAGCAAGCAAAGCAAGACCAGTCTCAACTATATGACGATGCTTACGCTCAGCTACACCGTTATGTTGATGTGTATGAGGACAAGACACACGATGAGTGATTCCAAGCTTATTAAAGAACGCATTGAGGTTGTGGTACTCACCACCCCAATCAGATTGCACATGAATGACTTTGTGACTAAGCAGACGCTCAACATGCGCTTGGAATTGCAAGAAAACATTAAACACATCGGACTTGCGCTTAAGAAGATAAAGCCAAGTGAACCGGCTATAAGCATCAATGAAGCTGACATAGTAGTTATGACCACTAACGGAGGTTTGGGCATGGCCCCAGACATCCGAAAACACAAGTTCAAGCGGTTTATTGACTACACGACTCGACTCAGAAAAAGGAAGCTGATGACTCTTGCCTTGCTGACAGGCATCACAAACTGCATCAACATTTTTATTAGACACAACTGGGAGCTCATGACGATGAAGAACATGGCGAACGATGGGAGTGGCAGGATGACCGAGGCGCGCATGCCAATGTGATGGAGACACACGAACGCCGCTGAAAGCACTGGGAGCAGGTGGCACATCAAGTGCATAGAGACCATTATTACGCAGTCGACCTCTAAGGAGTACGTCCCTCGTGTCCCGATCCTTTACAAAGAAATGAAAAGGATGAAACTCAGCAAGAACATTATTATCACGAGTAAGTTTAGGAACAGACAACAAACTACGTGAAACAGAGGGAACTCGAAGGACATTAAGAAGACGTAATTGTTTGGATCGACGAGTAAGAAGAGATGCCTGGCCAATATGTGAGATGTGCATACCTTCCCCGTTTGCAGTATGAACCTGATCATGTCCGCGGTACGGCTCCTGTGTGGAGAGCTTTCCCATATCGCTCGTCAAGTGGTTGGTGGCTCCCGTATCCATGTACCAGGATGCATCAACCGGAAAGGAAGAGGTGTGACCATGATCATGACTCGCCAAGGCAGCCTGCTTCTCATTCCCTTTGCCATTGTTCCCGATGCCCAGAAAATCCTTCTTGAAGCGACGGTGGCAACGAGAGGCAAGATGACCATCCAGACCACAAAGCTGGCAGGGGACCTGAACTCCACAGGAAGGGCAGGGGACGACGCGACCACCAGCAGATGTAGTGGTGTTCCGTGGGTTGGGCGCGGCCCCCTGCTTGCCACCAGGTGGTGGTGGCGTGTAGGGCTTGCCCTTTCCACGCGTAGCAGCGTTGGCGGAGGAGAAGCTTGGCGTAGATCGACGAGCCTGGACGCGCTGTTCCGTGGCAAGGAGTCGCGCATAGAGCTCGCGCGGCTGGATGGGAGTGTCCTGACCATTGATATTCTCCACCAAATTATCATAATCATCACCCAGCCCATTGAGCACATAGGAGGTGAACTCTTCTGGCCCAAGAGCCTTGCCAATGGAGGCAAGTGTGTCCGCCATACCCGTCACCTTGTTGAAGTAGTCAGTGATGGTGAGGGAGTGGAGCTTCACCTCCCTGAGCGCAGTACGAATGGCATGAGCACGTGCCTGGGACTGCGAGGCAAAGCTGGTATGAAGGGCCGTCCACGCGTCCCGAGACGTAGCGGCGAAGATGACCAGCGACGATACGCCCTCCGTTAGAGAGGACTGTAGAGCAGAGAGGATGGCTTGATCCTGCGCCACCCAAGCAGGACGCGCCGGATGATGCGGCGGAGGACACGGCAAGGTGCCGTCAATATAGCCCTCCAGATAGCGACTGCGGAGCAGAGGCAACACTTGGGCGCGCCACGACAGGTAGTTATCCGTCGTAAGCTTGACGGGGATGAGGTGTGCAAAGTAGAACGGCGCAGCCGTGGCAATATGATCTGAAGGCGGTGGCGGCGCATAAAGGCCGGAGGTGAAGGCCGCCCCCGGCAAGGCAGACCCCGGCAGGGCCGCCCCCGGCAAGGCCGGCAAGGAGGGACCCCCGTAGGGCGCCCCATATGGAGAAGCGCCACCATAGGCAGCCGGCTGCGCAGCTAGGGCACCATGCGGCGCCGAGTAGGACAGCCATGGATGCCCTGCAGGAGCGCCAGAAGCCGGCGCATGGGACGGCGCACCATAGGAGGCCGACGAGGCGGCTGGACCACCGTAGGCGACCATGGGCACATCGGGCGGGCAGTAGGGCTGCTGGTAACCCGGCCAGGAGCCGGCGACAGCAGATCGGTAGCCGAGCGGAGGCACGGGGCCGAAAGCGGCATCGACCAGACCCGGCGACGGCGGGTCAAGCAGAGAAGCGCCGGGTGCAGAAGCAGCAGCAGCCGTGGAGGAGCCAGCCACGGCGGCAAGCGGACATGACAACAGGAACGGGGAGACAGCGGCGACTGGAGAGGCGGCAGCTGCCTGAGCCGGCGCGGGCGGGGCGGCCATGGCGGCAATAGATCGCGGCGGCGGAGGCGATCGGGGCAGAGGCGGAAGCGATCGTAACCTAATCTGATACCATGTAAAACACAGGGTTGTGGGAAACTGCACGACACCCAATATGGAGTGTGGCTATCTCATATATATAAGGGGTATACAGAGTACAGGGGTATATACGGAAGCCTATACAAATACATAGTCTAACATTCAGGATGATGTTGGTGACGGGGTCCAGGAGGCCGAGGCAGAGGCCGCCTTCGCGCATGGATATGGCCAACTGGTCGGCGGCTTCCTCGGGCATGTCGTGGACGGGCAGCCGGTTGAACGCCTCCTCGTACAAGTCGAGGATGAGCTCAAGGAGATCGGCGTTCAGATTCGAATCGTTGAAGGGGGGATCGTTGCACTCGCTGAACAAGCACGAGAACAGCCCCCTGCGCTCTCCCAAATCTGAAGGCATCGGCTGCGATTCCTCCTGGTGTTCGGCGGCAGCCGAGGGCCGCCGCATCGGCGCCATTTTCTGTGGTTGGACAGCGGCGGATATAGGGTTCGGTGGCGTGGGATGAGAGCACAAGACGAGCCGGTGGAGATGACCAGCCCACACGACACAACGCGTCTGGTATGGGCAAGAATATATTTTTCTTATCTCTACTCCTAATGTCTCACTTGGTAGGATAGTAATGTCTCAAAAAAAAAAAAACTTGGTAGGATAGTCTCCACGGTTTTTTTTCGTCCCTCACTTTCGTCTGGTTTTTTTTCGTCCCACCACACCTTCCACTGGATTTTTTCCTCCGGTTCTTTTCCGTCACACCTCCGGTCTTTTCCCGACATGCAAAGCCACCCCGCTCGATCAAATCTGGATCTCGGCGGCGGCGCCTCCTCCCTCTCCCCGCGCACCGACGCATCCTCCGGAGCCCTCCCCGCCACCTCCCTTCCCAGCGCCCACACGACTGCCCCTCCTCACCACATCACGGCCGTGAGAGCCCTCAAGAGGCTGGGCCTGGAGGACTGCTTCAAGGGGATGATATGCTTCGAGACTCTGAACCCGCCGTGCGCTGCTGCCGTGCGACCAGGCGCCCGAGATCTTCGACATCGCCGGCCACTTCGCTGGGTCAGGCAGCGCCAACGACCTGCCCAGGATCCCCGTCATATATATGCAATCCCAACGTCGGCGCCATGGAGCCGGCCCTCAAGATCGCCAACGTCAACCCTACAAGGCGGTAAGCCCTCCCCTTGAGTTCGACTCCAGCCCGGCGACGACGACGACCTGATTCCTACCGGTGGACGATGATGTGCTCTGGCCCAACTTCCTCGACCTCAACAAGCCCCGTCAAGATTCGTCACCGTGGGCTGCGCCCCCTCTCTTCCTTCACAACCAGGAGTTGACGAGGAGCACCATCAACTTGATTGATTGGTTGTCTACTCGGAAAGAAAAGAAGATGAAGTACGTGACCATCGTAGCTACTGTTGAATTCATGTATATACATTGATTGTTCATCCAATTTTGTCTACTGTTCTCCTAAATGATGAATGAGTGGATCTGAAGGAGAGAGGGCGAGAAGAAGAGACGCCGTGCGGCTGGTAGTGGGTGAGAATTGTCTAGCCGGCAATGGATTTCCAGCAAGGGCGGCAGAGCAAAATCCATGATGAGATGAACACCACCACGACAGCATCATGGATGTGATCGAGGTACCTCTGTTTCCTCTACCAGGAAAGTTTTCAGATTATCCTGGTTCCAGGTTCAGATTGTTTGTAGAGTAATCATACATCAATAGTGTGTGTGTGCAGTCTGTATAAAATGGATAGGCGTAGGTTTTCTTAACCAACTTGCTGCGAATTATTGGTTCTAGCTGAAATATCTTTTTCCCTGCATCTTACACCAATGGAGATTCAGGGAAGAAGTGAGGTGCATAAGTATAACAACAAGGCAGGCAAGATACCGGTGGTGCAGGCTTCAACATTCAGTCGTTGTGGCCACAATGCACTCTCATTTCATAATATACCTTGCATGTTTTATATTTGAGAGGGAATTAGATTTAGCCTGGCCGTGCCATCCATCCCAGATGCTAATAAATTGTGTAACTACCTAAGTTCTTTTTTGACTGTGCAGAAATAGCATCGGCTGCAAAGATGGAGTATGTTTTACATGTTTTTTGTTGTTGAAAAAAGTATGCTTTTCATCTTAACCATACACTCGACAAAAAATGCTATTTTGCCAAAGAACTTCTTGTCAGCTATGGTATTTAAGCTCAGAGTTACTAACTCAATGAGGTGTATTATAAATTTGAAGGTACTAATTTTTTTTCCATATACAGAAATGTATTTGACACCTCTGAGCATCTACAGATCCTGCAATTGGTAGATAGCATTTGCCTTCCAAATTTTTTCCTTGAGACCATGTGAGTCTGAAGATAAATTGTTTAATAGTGAATGTTGTTATATTTATGCAAGTTGGATGCTATTAAAAATTTCTTATTTCCCATTTTGGGAACGAATTGTGCTTTATACTAGCTGTTAGAGAAATATTGGAACACAGTGTGCATGATAGTTCTTTTTAGAATACGTAAAGAACTTTGTGTCCCGATGAACTCACAGAAAAAGAGATTTGAAATTATGTCCAAGCCTAAAGAAGGGCCACGCCTAAAGTAGAACACCACACCCCTTTTTAAAATTACTAACGGGTTGATGTTGTTGCACGTCGTGGCGGGGACGGCCATGTAGCAGCCGTATGTGCACTGCTTGTGCTGGGCGCCGATCTGGAGGCCCCTGATCGGAAGGGAAGCCACTGGAGCTGCTGCGGGAGATGGTGGTGGTACGCTGATAGAGCTGGGAGCAGACGTGGAGGGGCTGGACCTGCTGGTCCTTGAAGGTGTTGATATACATAGGTGCTTTGAGAAAAAAAATCAGTTAGGTATGATTCTCAGTTCTCACTACCTCCGCGTGATGCAATTAAAATTTCAAATCTTTATTGTTATTTCCAACTAATTTTGCGGCTGATTGGACAATATCAGTTACTAACTTAATTCAAATGGCTTGACAATGATCTGAGACAATTTTATAGTGTTTTACTTTATTTCTATAACTGTTATCCTGTAAATTTAGTTTGTTTTAAAGGTTTGCCATGTTTCTTTAAAATTTATCCATTGAATTTGTATGTCTGCTCCACTGGGCAGCTGCTGCAAGCTTTCAAGTTTGGCTCTTGCACCATTGCTTCATATTTGTATGCTCTATTTTCCTGTTCAGTCATTTTGGTCTTTATATACGGCTTGTGTTTGTGGGAATCTTATTCAATCAAAGGTTATAAGATATATTACATTGCCTTTGTTGTCTCTCATATATATCTTACATAGATCACTATATGAAAAACTTAACCCTTATGCGGTCGCGTTACATGTTGACTACATAGTTTGTACTACAAATCATGGCGTTGAACTTGCAAAATCAGGTTGGATGTAGCTCTGATATAATTATGTATGAAGTGATATGAAGGTGCACTCATGTCTTGCAAGATGTCATGCAAGACATCCTGCTTCTGTATCAGGTAAAGGTGCACATCATTGACATCATTGATGCACGAGCACTGATTTTTTTCCATCTTTGGATGTTCCATAGGAAGTTCAGATTGTTATTGACCATTTTTGTACATAACTATGTATTTTTTTCATCGATAATTAGGTGAATTCATTATAGTTTGAAATGATCTATATGGAGGTCGCATTGTTTTTTAGGGAATTAGTCCCCTGGTGAAGTGGTGGGCATTATCAATGCTGCTGCATTTTAAGGTAGTGGTCAAGATGCTAGCTAGGATAAATTGTAAGGAGCAGATCGTAGTTTTTGGCTATTACTGTAGAAATTCATGGTATTATCCTTGCTATGACAGAGATGTATTTGCATTGCTGCATAAATTCATGGAGTGATTCATATTTTCTTAACTCATTTTACATGTATTCTTACTGCAACAACGACACAACTATTCTTTCATCTATGGTGTTAAAAATAACGACGTGTAACATACAGAAGGGTAGGACTTTCAGTTTCTTATTTGGATTTTGCAACTTAACCATGAATGTGAATGTGTAGGAATAATGCCAAAATTACCTAACCGAATTGCAATAAGATTTTTACGTTTATTATTTAAGTCAAACCTTACCACTTGGACCCTTCTAATGGATTGGTTTTCACGCAGGATGATGTGGTGCTTACGGGAGGTAGATGGCGAATAGAGAGGGTGGGAGAGAGAAGGGGAGGGAGCGATAGACAGATATGCATTATATTCATAGGTGTAATCGAAAACACAAATTAAAGGCCCGTGGCAACGTGCGGGCATTCTACTGGTTTTTGAACTTCCTTTTCTTGGTCAAGTGACATTTAAAGTTTGCACTTCCTAGATATTAGAATAGCAAAAATAAGCTTAAGTTGTCATGTGAGCCTCACAAAACCTGATTCTTTCATTGGGCGTGAGCCTTAGGCCCCGTCTGGGAGCTCTGTATTTTTCGAGCATTCCAAGAATACTTTGGTTTTCAACACCATTGAAGTATTAAATACTTTGAGGTGTTTGGCTTTAGCCAAAACTGTAGTTTCATATAGTTAAACATTTAGGAAACTGGATTATTTTTAAGTATATGCAAAATGGGCTGAACCTCTTTTTCCAATAATGAAGTATTGGTTCGCTAGGCATAAGAATATTGTGGTTTTCCAATACTTTAACTTTATAAGTACTTCACTGCCAAACTAAGCCTTAAATTTTCTCTTGTTTATTATATTTTCTTGATTGTTGGATCCATGCAATATTAATCAAGTATCTATATTTCAGCTAGATTTTTGTTTATTAGGTTTCAGATTGTTTTCCTTGGCACCTCAGAACATTTTGAATGTTATCTCTTTAGGTTCTCCTATTTAGCTCACGGCTCCAACTTCCGTTGAAGGGAACTCAAGGTTCCACATGATATGCCCTCTCTTTCATTTGGCTTATTGGAGCATAGAATTTGTAAATTTGGTGACCTAAAAGTAGTTTTAGGTATAGGTGATTTAAAATGAGTGCAATCTTTTTTTTTCGCTCTTCTCTGACGGATACATAAATTTGTACCAGAAATTAGGCATGTGCACTCGAGGGAGGGAAGAGAAGAGAAACATTAAGATTTTTCATGCTTTCGACGAACATTTCTATTCATATCTTTCTTTTTTCGTGGCAACGCATGAACGTAGCGCCGTCATGGTATAGCCCGAGATGAAGGATGAGTCAAGTATAGAACCATGTGGTACTAGCACTAAGATAGGAAGGCAGTTGTTGCCCTTGTCCCTTACTGCTGGCCTGCCACGACTATGTCGATTACTATCTCACTTGGAATACGAGTTAGTGGATTTTATGATAAGAGTGAGGGTTAAGAGTGAGCGGGATGGGGGTTAGCAGCTGTCTGAGCAGAATAATTTCTCTACTTTAGAAAATGTGGCAAATTGCATTTCATTAGAGATGACTTTGCAACATATTGCACAAGCGAGGGATTCATATATTTTTCACCAAGTCGTACAATTTTTTGGTTAGGATAGAAGGATAAATGCATTGGTTGGTTGCTTCAAAAGTTAATAATAGACAGTGGTGTATCAGTTGCATGCCGAACAACGGACATCATATTTTTGTCTCATGGTAATGCATGACATTCAACTGTATGTGACAACGTGGCAATGCCGTCATGGGTGGCGCATGGCTCATCCCCTTGATGGCGGTGGCGGATCGGCGTGAACATGAGGGATCAGGGCAAAGAGCAGGGCGGTTGGCGGGGGACTCCTCCTTGGCGGCCCGTGAGCAAGTACGGTGTAAAGAAGAGAGGGCGCCATGGTGAAGATGAGGTGGGCATCATCCGGTTTTAAAGGAAAGGTCACCAGTGAGAAATGTCCTGCTATGGCGGGAAACCGAGCTGGAAGGGGCATCGTGGGGTGGGGTTTTTTGTGTTGGGACTGTGTGTTGGAGATAACATGACGGATAGCCCGTAGCAACGCCCGGGCGTTCTAGTTATTATTAGTGGCAAGCCTGGATCGTTTGGGTACGTGCACTAGTGGTGGTTATTGGCTTCGCCTCGCCAGATTTTAAAATTGTGTTGATATTCCTTTTCATCTTTCGTGTGCACGACTTAAGAGCGGAGCACGCCGGCATGCAATCGCTGGAACGTACGTACGTACGTACGTACCAGATCGAGTCCCTAAAAAAAATGTCTTGCCTCGTTGAAACGCAACCAACTCGGGGTCTGGAGTTTAAGTTGTCCTGCCAAGGTTAAAATTTTTCTCCGGCGAACTTTGTTAGACTCGCTACCATGTCGGGTGATTTTGACTAACAGATATATAAAAATCAGTGGGCAATATCCTACGTGCGGTATAAGAGCGGAGGATACCAAGCACCTGTTATTCACTTGTGCAAAAGCTAAAGAGGTATGGCGGTGAACGAAAAACTCCCGTCCCCCGCGTCGCCTCCACAGGCGATACGGGCGGAGACCAGATCGAGCGGCGCCGCCACTCCCTCCTTCGCCCCCGCCCCCCTCGCCGTCGCCGGAGGAGGCCGCCGGGCTAAGCCCGGGCGGCGGGCGGCGGCGGCGGGGATCTTCTCGTGCGTCCGGATCTTAGGTGGGGGAGGCTCGCCCCATCCTGTTGTGTGTGCGGCGGCTCGGCTCCCTGCAGGGCCTCCGACGGGTGGCGGCCGCGGTGGCTTCGCCGGCAGGGTCAGGGCCCTTGGTCCGACGGCTCCTACCCGGCGCGTCGGTGTGGGGTGGCGGCCCTCTCCGTCCTGCTCCATGGTGCCGGCCGGTGGTGTGCAGGTTGCTGGATCTGGCCGTGGCGTGGCTCCCGGCGACCTGGCGGCTCCATGGCGCTCCCCAGCGGCTCCTTCAGGTGCTCTGGTGGTGTGCTCCGCGCTGGCTGCGCCTCCCCGCCAACGGCATCTCGGGAGGCTGCCGGTCGGGCAGGTTCTGTGGCGGTGCAGCGCGGTGATGGGGTGCCGGATCTAGCTGGATTCGGCTCGTCGGTGTCTCTGGCCGGCGACGAGGATTGTGGTGGCTTCTTCGTGGTCATGGCGCCGTGGCTTTGTGGGAGGTGGGCGGGCGGGCTAGCGGAGGTGCGGTGCGTGGGGGTGTGGTGTTGGGCGGTGCTCCGGGTGAAAGCTTGCCTGGCTTTGGTCGGCCGACGACGTCGGCGTCCGTGGACGTCGTGCTACCTCCTTGGAGGCGCCGTCGTGGAGTCCATCCCCTACGCACCCGGTCGGGTGAAAGCCTAAGGCCCGGTCGGGTCGGGCGACGGCGTCGGCATCGTCGCTTCCCTCTTTGGGGCATCGTCTTGAAGAGCTTTGGAACTCGTTTGCGCGCTCCATGGGCTAGACGCTCGCGGCATTGCGGTCGGCAGGTGCCCGGTCGGTGATGTGGATGTTCTGCGCGGCTTCTTGTGAGGCAACGATGGCGGCTTCGAGCGAAGTTGGGTTGCCGCTGTGTGTTGGTAGTCGGTCTCATCCGGCGTGTTCGAGGAGTCGCCGTGCCTCACTTTGTTTTTCTGGAGTCGGAGCTGCTGAGGAGGGGCCCTTGCGGCGACGATGACACAAGACGGGTGGTCGGTTCCAGCGCTGGCTCGGCGCAGGCACATCGCTTTTCTCCTGCAATGCTCGTAGACAGAGTTGGAGCTGCCTGGTGGCCGGCGCATGTGGTTGACTGTTTGGCATTGACCGACGCAGGCCTCGACGCTTGTTTGCGGTGAGGGCTACAACGGTGGTCATTGATGGTGGAGTCGGAGTCGCCCTCGCGGAGGTGTGATGATGATGGCACCGGATTCAACCTCGATGGCGTTCTCTCCGTGACGGCGTGTGTGCGTTCTTGTGTGGGTTGCCAGGTCACCCAGGGTGCCCTGTTTTGGTGGGCATGTTGTGATGGTTTTAGCCCGGTTTCCCGTTAATTAACTGGGCAATTCTCTTCGACCCTTTTTAACGAAATGGGCCCTAAGGGACAGCGTTTAAAAAAAAAGAGGTATGGTGGTTACTGGGTTTGGACTTTGCTATTGATAAAGCATGCGCTGTGGATCATGCGGGAGAAGCTGTGCTAGAATATTTATTGCTGCAACCAGCTGAAGAATGTGTGGTCCTCGGTCTAGAAAATTCAACGGAAGCAATTGCTATTGGTTCGTGGTATTTATGACGGAAGAGGAGAAAGTTAGTGCATAATGAAAAGGTCCAGGAACCTAACTTCATAGCAATGGCAATAAGAGCTTTGGTTGCTGACTATACTATGACAAATGATGCAACGGCGACGATCAAGCCACATGGCTGGGAAAGTCCAAGGAACAACTATGTGAAGCTAAACGTAGATGGGGCTTTTGACGCAGACTTACTCAAGGGCTTGTATGGCGCTGTCATCAGAGACTCGAATAGCAGATTCGCCGCGGCATGAAACGGGAAAATCGATTGGTGCGGAGATACGCTTATGGCCGAGGCACTAGCCTTACGGTTTGGTCTTAATTTGGCAACTAGAGTCGGGTGTAATCGCATAGAGGTAAACTCCGACAACATCGAGGTGATAGAGACAATGAAGAATGGAGGTCGCTCTTTTGGTCTATCGGCGGCAGTTTTTGATGATATATACCACCTTGCGTGTGATTTTTCACATATTATTTTTGAGCATGCTTCCAGAGAAACTAATTGTGCTACCCATGATTTAGCCAAAATAGATAGAAGTAAGGTGTGTGCGGGGTGGATGGAGAATCGATTGTTGATACTCTTGTAAAAGGTACTATGATGATCACCTTGCAATAAAGAGTACTTTGATGTAAAAAAAAACTCGGGCGCTGGAACCTGCACGACTTAAGTAAAGCACGCCTCGTGAAGTCAGCATGGCGTACAATTTTTTTCTTTTTATCTTCTTCTTCCTCATCGGACGGCAATTGCGGAGCTCCTCCTTCCTTCGTTTCTCATTGATGATCTTCTTCGGCGGCTGAAAATCGTCCGACTCACACAGGCCTACGGCGTCCGTGTTCAACCGTCTGTGACAAGCTACGAGGCTCGTCGCGGCGGTCCGCACATACTAGTAACTAGTACCAATTCTATCAGATTTAGGAATATCACATTGTGTACTCTCACACGATTCAAAATCTGATATGTGCACCCTGAATCTTCTCACATAATTCAAAATCTGATGAAATGAAATCTCTGTGGTACAGATTCATTCAAGTACGGTCGCAGTGGGTGGGTGGAACAGGCAGAAGCTAGCACTGACCTCATCCTTGCCGTCGTCTTCCTCCTCCATCTCTTGGATTTGCATTCGGTAGAAGTCTAGCTCGCCCAGCAGGTCGGCGACGCGGAAAGCGGCATGGCGTGCTTCCTTGAGGCACTGCAACAGGTACTCCCGTCACTGTGTTCGCAGACCTCGCCGGGCCGCAATCCACCTCTGCTTGTCCTGCTTCCTCGCCCTCCTCTCCTCTCCACGCCAGCGTGAGTCCTAAGTCCCACGTGCACCCCGCACGCGGATGGATGCCTCTTTCTAGTATATATAGCAAATGAGGAGGCTGCGGATCAGTGAGGTGGCGTCATCTATGGCCGGTGGGCATCCCTAGATCGGCTTCGACATCGGCGTTGGCGGCGGCTGCAGCGACGGTTAGTGGTGGGTGGTGAGGTGCTAGAGGCGAGAGGCGATGGGAGAGAGGAGCGGTGGTTTTCTGTGCGTGCGACGTGACTGGTACTGAATGCGGTGTGAGGAGGAAGACGAGGGTTTTCTGGATTAAGTGGGAAACCGAACGGGCGGGGCTACGCAGCGAACAAGTGACGGCTAACTGAAAAAACGCGAATAGACCGACCGCGCGCTACGGAACGAACGAATCGACCGGCCCGCGTCGACCGCATCCGACCGAGCCGGTTCCGACAGCCGACCGAACGGCCGTTAGCGCCTCGCCGTCACCACTGTCGGCCCGCGAGTGATCGGCCACGTCAAAACGCGCTCATTTTTTCGTTCAGTGTTTTTTGCCACTATCATTTTTTCGGTGCGGTGCAAAGTATCACGTTTTGTAAAGTGGTGGTTTTCTGAGAGCTATGATGCGAAAGTGATGGTTCTATGCATTTTACTCATGCATGGAAACCTTCAGAATATAATCCTTTAATGGTGTGGTAGAACAGCAGTGCACTTACAAGCTGGGGATTTCAGCAGAGAAGTGGTTGCTGGAGAGACCAAGCGTCCTAAGCTTTGTTTGCTTGCCAAGGCTGCTGGGGTTCGCCCATTGATGTTATTCTGAAGTAGACTATAACCAAGAGAAGGAGAAGAAAATGTATGATCTCTTCCTCCTACCCAAAAGAAACTTACACTGTCTCGAGATTGGTCAAATTCCCAATGCTTGGGGAGAACAGTCCAAAGAGCTCCGGGGGGAGGGGTGTCCATGTCAATAACCGAAGAGGAAGAGGCCACGAACTCCCTGGACGACGACAGCTTCTAAGACATGTCTAAGGCATCATCGACTCATCGTGCACAAGCTGCACACGCACATGCAACCTTATCAGCAAATCCAAAACAACAAAAGCAAGGGAGGTTTAGTTTTGGTAAATATCAGAACCAGTAGAGTGACTAGTAACCAATAGAAAACCATGTTGTTTCCTCTCAAATTCTGTTTAAGTGTTTTTATTCCTATCCCTGACCTTCAAATAGTATTTGATCGTACGTTCCTCCAAAATAGCACCTAATATCTCAAATTCTGTTTAAGTGTTTTACTATTGACTCTTCTATCTACTTTATGAACTTTAACTTCTCTGTTTCCTTGCTTGATGACCTGAAATTCCCTCGCAAACACTCCGATTTCCGATCTATCCACACATGAGGGGCTGAGTGCCTTTGCCACCATGTTGTTGTCTGTCTCAATAACTAAAGGTAGGTCCATACCCGACATCGCTTTCCGTAGTCCTTCTAGACAAACAGTAGCTTCTGCAAAGTCTGCTCCTTTGCATCGCGGAATGTAGTCCCAGGCTGACAAGATAATTCTCCCATCATGATCTCGAACCACGGTTCCCCACGCTCCACTGCTGCTCTCCTGCAAAAAACTTCCATCGACATTGACCTTGGCCCACCCGAGGTCAGGCTTTTGCCAAACTTTTTCCTTTGTATTATCATGTTCCTTCAATTCTGGCAATTTGATCATAGGGCTTTTCCTTTTACGATCAATCTCGGAATTTTTGTTCTCAATCAAGCGGATGTTTACAAGGTAGTTTTGCAAAAACCGAGCAGTGGGAGATTTTTGCTTTACCTTTTGCAAAGATCGCATCATTTTTGTGATGCGAAACACGCCACCAAAATAGCATAAGTTTTTGTCTTATGTCTTCAGTCACTTTATCTAGTAGGACAAGAACCCAATCCCTTCCCGTGTAGCTTATTTCATGCTCAGGAGGTTCCACACGTCCTTCAACTCATGCCAAAGGGCTCTCGCAAACGTACATCGATGTGCAACATGGAATCCCCTTTCGTCATCAGCACCACAAACATTACAAATCGGAGTGAGGCCCAGAATACGTCAAAATCTGTTAGTTTGAACTGCAAGGGATTTTGTTGCTAGCCTCCACGTAAAAATACGCATTTTTTGGGGGACATTTGTTTTCCAGATAGTTTTCCGAGATATTGTGGCTTGGTCCAATAATTTCAGATTTCTTATCATCCATGGTAGCCTATACGCGCTACGGACAGTGAAAATTCCATTTTTTTTCCGGCTGCCAAGCAATATAATCATCCTCATCATAGTTTGGGAGTCGAATACTCAAGGTATCATTCGCATCTTGTTGTGTAAAAATATGCCTGATGTTATCCTCCTTCCAAGAGTTATAATCTTAACTTGCTCTAACCAAACAAAGATCCGCTTGTATCAAACCCTTGCGGTTGGATGCAAAGAAATACAAAAATTGGTTAGTCCAAATATTGTGCCAAAAATATAAATATATGATGTAACTATAACATGAATACTTAAAAAATTATAGATACATTGGAGATGTATCAGCATCTCCAAGCTTAATCCCTACTCGTCCTCAAGTAGGTAGATGATAAAATGAATAATTTTTGAAGTGTGAATGCTAGAATAGAATAAACCTTTGATCACATAGGCAATGATAATTCTAATAACAAGTAGCATCATTGTATTAAATTCAACATCTCATAAAGTGATAATGAAGTACCTCGCAAATCTTTCAAGACTATATTGCAAACATAAAGCAACCAATGGAATAAAGATAATGACTAGGTACCCCAATTTGAAGGTAACCATCATACTTACGCAATGCTCAAAAATTACTATTAGAGAATGGATACAAAGCTAAAAGCTAAGAGTAACCCCATGCTCAATAGGTGGTGCCGAAAGGAAGAAAGATGAAATTGACTTAACATAAAAGTAAATAAATAGGCCTTTCACAGAGGGAAGCATGGATTTAACATGTGCTAGAGTTCATTTGGTTAAAATAGAGATAAATTTATTTTGAGAGCTGTACCCCTCCGCCAACGGTTTAACGACACAGATTCTCATTATCTTTCATGCTAACCACATTCGTAGAGCGGTTCCCATGTTTAGCACTCCTCCCCACCATAACTAACAAAAACCATGGTTAGCCGAATCCAGGGGTGTCTGCCAACTTGCAGCTTTTCCCAGAGGAGCGCTCTTTTTTTTTGTAACAAAATTTGGGACTGGGCATCCCTATACCAGATCTATTGCGAATAAAAACAAACACAGATTTCATGCTCATTGAGAGAAAACACGTTTAGCATGGAAGATAACAGTTCACTCCACCTCTTCCATGAGCTATACAGGTACACAAAACGGAAGTTGTTTGAAAGTTTAAATGTGGCACATGCGAATTTACTTCGAATGGCAATGAAGTATCATGTATAGATAGGTATGATGAACTTTTTATGGCGAAACTTGGTTTAAGGAGTTGGATGCATGATACGTCTCCAACGTATCTATAATTTTTTATTGTTCGATGCTATTATAGTATCAATCTTGAATGTTTTATATACATTTATAAGCAATTATATATCATTTTTTGGGACTAACCTATTAACTTAGTGCCCAGTGCCAGTTGCTGTTTTTTGCTTGTTTTTGGTTTTTCAGAATATCAGTACCAAACGAAGTCCAAATGCCACGAAACTTTTTGGAGATTTTTTTTCTGGACAAAAGAGACACTAGAAGCTTCGGGAGGTGGCCAGAAGACAGAGGAGGTGGCCACGAGCCACCAGGGCGCGCCCCAGGGGGGGTGGCGCGCCCTGGTGCCTCGTGGGCCCACCTCTGCTCCGTTTGACCTAATTCCACCTCTATAAATTCTCTAAAATCGGAAAACTAACAGAGGAGTCCACGAAATACTTTTTCCGCCGCCGCAAGTTCCTGTTCTCGAGAGATCCCATCTGGAGGCCTTTTCCGCCACTCAGCCGGAGGGGGATTCGATCACGGAGGGGCTTGATGACCCACAAGTATAGGGGGTCAATCGTAGTCCTTTCGATAAGTAAGAGTGTCGAACCCAACGAGGAGCAGAAGGAAATGACAAGCGGTTTTCGGCAACGTATTTTCTGCAAGCACTGAAATTATCGGTAACGAGTAGTTTGATAGCAAGATAATTTGTAACAAGTGACAAGTAGCAATAGTAACAAAGAGTGCAGCAAGGTGGCCCAATCCTTTTTGTAGCAAAGGACAAGCCGGAACAATCTCTTATAATAAGCAAAGCGTTCTCGAGGACACATGAGGATTTCATCTAGTCACTTTCATCATGTTTGTTTGATTTGCGTTCGCTACTTTGATAATTTGATATGTGGGTGGATCGGTGCTTGGGTGATGTTCTTACTTGAACCAGCCTCCCACTTATGATTAACCCATCTCGCAAGCATCCGCAACTACGAAAGAAGAATTAAGATAAATCTAACCATAGCATTAAACATATGGATCCAAATCAGCCCCTTACGGAATAGCGCATAAACTAGGTTTTAAGCTTCTGTCACTCTAGCAACCCATCATCTAATTACTACCCCCACAATGCATTCCCTTAGGCACAAAGGTGGTGAAGTGTCATGTAGTCAACGTTCACAGGACACCACTAAGAGAATCAACAACATACATATCATCAAAATATCGAACGAATACCAAATTCACATGATTACTTATGACAAGACTTCTCTCATGTCCTCAAGAACAAAAGTAACTACTCACAAATCATATTCATGTCCAAGATCAGAGGGGTATTAAATAGCATAATGGATCTGAACATATAATCTTCCACCAAATAAACCAACTAGCATCAACTACAAGATGTAATCAACACTACTAGCAACACACAGGTACCAATCTGAGGTTTTGAGACAAAGATTGAATACAAGAGATGAACTAGGGTTTGAGATCAGATGGTGCTAATGAAGATGTTGATGAAGATTGGTCCTCCCACGATGAGAGGATCGTTGGTGATGTCGATGGCTCCTATTTCCCCCACCCGGAGGGAGGTATCCCCGGCGGAATCGCTCCGCCGGAGAGCAAAAGTGCTCCTGCCCAAGTTCCGCCTCGAGACAGTGGCGCCCCGTCCCAAAAGTCTTCTCCTCATTTTTTTAGGGAAAATTGGCTTATATACCAGAAAATGGGCACCGAAGGCTGGCCAGGGGCCCCACAAGCCACCAGGGCGCGCCTGGGGGAGGTGGTGTGCCCTGGTGCCTCGTGGGCACCTGGGTGGCCCCCTCTGGTACTTCTTTCTTCCAATATTTTTTATTTATTCCAAAATAAATCTCCGTGAAATTTCAGCTCATTTGGAGATGTGCAGAATAGGTATCTCTGACATAGCTTTTTCAGGTCCAGAGTTCCAGCTGCCGGCAATCTCCCTCCTTATGTAAATCTTGCATATTAAGAGAGAAAAGGCATTAGAATTGCTCCACAAAGTGTTATATTGATTAAAAACACTATAAATAACAGTAGGAAAACGTGATGCAAAATGGACGTATCAACTCCCCCAAGCTTAGACCTCGCTTGTCCTCAAGCGAAAGCCGATATCGATTATCATGCCCACATGTTTAGAGAGAGAGGTGTCGATAAAAACAAAATACGGACATAGTAGCATCATGATCATTATTATAACAGCAATATTCATTATCATAAAACTTCTCATGAGCAAGTAACAATTCATCACAACAACGAAGTATAAGGCATAAACTTTCTTGAAAACTAACAAACTATGTTCTCAGTCAACAATGCAATTGCAATTCATCATATTTTCAGGAAGAGTCTCGTGTAGGAGCTTTTCAGCAAGTCCACATACTCAACCACCATTTAGTCTTCTATGATTGCTAACACTCACAACATATATATGGAGCAAAATTTTTTAGCCAGACACATAGAAAGATAGGGGCTTATAATTTTGCCTCCCAACTTATTCACCTCAAGGGTGATGTCAACAATAATAACTCATGATCACTCATATCCAACTGGATATATGTGCCTGGATCTTCCCCACCAGATGATGCTTGCAAAAGAGAAAAATAAAAGGAAATAGAGGAGAACACTATTGACTCTTACATAAAAAGTAAATACATAAAAGTAAAGGATAGGCCCTTCGCAGAGGGAAGCAGAGGTTGTCTTGCGCTTTTTGTTGTTGGATGCACAAGCTCTTAATGCAAAGGAACGTCACTTTATATTGCCCCTTGTGATAGCAACCTTTATTATGCAGTCCGTCGCTTTTATTTCTTTACCATCACAAGTTCGTACAAAGCTTATTTTCCCTTACAATAAAAGTTCATACACATTTAGAGGCAATTTTTATTGCTTTTTGCACCGATGACAAGTTACTTGAAGGATCTTATTCAATCCATAGGTAGATATAGTGGACTCTCATGACATGAAACTGGGTTTAAGGGTTTTGGATGCACAAGTAGTATCTCTACTTGGTGCGGATTTTTGGCTAGCAAAGATATTGGGCAAGCACCACATGTTGGAGGATCTATGACAATATAACTTCTATGTGAATATAAGCAAACATAATTCATTACGTTGTCTTCCTTGTCCAACGTCAACAATTAGACATAAAATACTTAATGGGGGCTCACAATCATAAAAGATGTCTAAGATAGTGTATTTGCATGTGAATCTTCTCTTCCCTATTAATTTTTTTATGAATTGCATCATTGAACAATGCTATGCTTGTTAACCTTCAATAAATTTTACCACTTATACTTTTGTTTATGTAATGTCATTACTTTCCATAAGATTAGCATATGATATTTTTCATTATTTTCATTGCTAGGATTGAAACATAAAAGTAAAGAAGCAAAAACTCAAACTACTCTTTAATATATAACTCTCAACTCAATTACATAGATAGATAGATCATGAAACTAGCACTCAAAAATAGATCATACTAAACTTTTATTCAACCAGATCACGAAATAACAAAGGATTGAACTAAAAGTAGGTAAAGATAACAAAAGTGATGGTGATACGATACCGGGGCACCTCCCCCAAGCTTGGCACAAGCCAAGGGGAGTGCCCATACCCATGTGCTCAAGTTTCTTTCTTCGGTGATGATGGTGATGATGAAGTGGTGGGCTTGTCCTCCGGCTTCCATGGCATAGGTTCCCCATCATAAAAGGATGAACGAGTCTCTGGAGTCCTGAAACTTGCAGCTAAATTCATACCTTTGAATTTTGCCTCATACACAAAATTTTGGTTTTGAAGATCATAGATTTGGCCTTGGAGATAGTCAATTCATTCATTGAGCTTGAAGATGATGTCCCCCATCGATTGGCCATCCACCTTGTGATCGTGGGTGAATTCCGTGATCATGGAGTGGTTGGCACTGAGTCCACGTTCTACCATCCCTTGGCACTTGAAAATCTCCTGCTCCACCGCTTCGAGCCTGGCCTCCACGCTCCCGGTCTTCTTGTGTCCTTGAACATCCCAGATGTGAAGCACCCCCTCACGCATCTCGATGGATTGAGGGTGTTTCATCACCTCCGGTAGGTAGGGGTTGATGACCTTCTCATAGAACTTGTCCTTGGAAGAGCTTGGTGGAGCCATAGCGATCTAGATCTGTCAGAAAAATAGCACGAAACAAGAACAGAGGCGATATACGGTAGTCAAAACGTCCGGGAGTATATATAAAGAATTTTTATCTTGCAAAACAAGTAATCCAGAAGAAAACGAAGTCGGGAAGGCTCACGAGGGGCCCACGAGCCACCAAGGCGCGCCTGGGGGGTGGCGCGCCCTGGTGCCTCGTGTGCACCTCGTGGGTCCCCTCGGCTTTTTTTTATTTTTGTATTTTTTCTAATATTCCAAAACTAACAGAAAGTATTTTTATGGAATTTTTGGAGTCGGTTTGCTTACCGTATCACGTACCTCTTCCTTTTCAGTGTTCTAGAGTGTTCTGCAAGGTCTCTCTTATGTATTCCTCCGTTGTCATTGTTTCAATAATATTAGTTTTAACATTAATGGGAGTACCTGAAATATAGTGCTTAATTCTTTGCCCATTCACCACTCTCGGATTAGTCCCTTCGGAGTTGTTTATTTTGATGGCTCCGGAGCGATAAACTTCTTCGATGATATACGGTCCTTCCCATTTAGAGAGAAGTTTTCCTGCAAAGAATTTCAAACGAGAATTGTACAATAGAACATATTCACCCACTTTGAATTCCCATTTTTGAATTCTTTTATCATGCCATTTTTTAACTTTTTCCTTAAACAATTTGGCATTTTCATAAGCTTGGGTTCTCCATTCATCTAGTGAGCTAATATCAAATAACCTCTTTTCACCGGCAAGTTTAAAATCATAATTGAGTTCTTTAATTGCCCAATATGCTTTATATTTTAACTAAAGAGATAAATGACATGTTTTTCCATAAACCATTTTATAAGGAGACATACCCATAGGATTTTTATAAGTAGTTCTATAAGCTCATAATGCATCGTCATGTTTATTAGACCAATTCTTTTTAGATCTATTGACAGTTTTTTGCAAAATTAATTTTATTTCTCTATTACTCAATTCAACTTGACCACTAGATTGAGGGTGATAGGGAGATGCAATTCTATGGTTGACATCATATTTAGCAAGTAGTTTACGGAATGCACCATGAATAAAATGTGAACCACCATCAGTCATTAAATATCTAGGGACTCCAAACCTCGGAAAAATAACTTCTTTAAGCATTTTAATAGAAGTGTTATGATCAGCACTACTAGTTGGAATAGCTTCTACCCACTTAGTAACATAATCAACAGCAACTAAAATATGAATATACCCATTGGATTTAGGAAAAGGTCCCATATAATCAAATCCCCAAACATCAAATGGTTCAATAACAAGTGAATAATTCATAGGCATTTCCTGACGTCTACCAACATTACCAATTCTTTGGCACTCATCACAAGATAAGACAAACTTTTGAGCATCCTTAAAAAGAGTAGGCCTATAAAAACCAGATTGTAGTACCTTATGTGCAGTTCTGTCTCCCGCATGGTGTCCTCCGTAAGCCTCGGAATGACACTTCCGTAGGATTTATTCCTGTTCATGCTCAGGTATACAACGTCAAATAATACCATCTACTCCTTCTTTATAAAGATGTGGGTCATCCCAGAAGTAATGTCTTAAATCAAAGAAGAACTTTTTCTTTTGTTAGTATGTGAAACTAGGTGGTATAAATTTAGAAACAATGTAATTAGCATAGTCTGCATACCAAGGAGTATTACAAGAAGCATTTATAACAGCTAATTGTTCATCAAAAAATTCATCATTAATAGGAAGTGGGTCATCAAGAACATTTTCCATTCTAGACAAATTATCTGCTACGGGATTCTCAGCTCCCTTTCTATCAATAATATGCAAGTCAAATTCTTGTAGCAATAGAACCCACCTAAGGAGTCTAGGTTTAGCATCTTTCTTTTCCATAAGGTATTTAATAGCAGCATGATCAGTGTGAACAGTTACTTTAGAATCAACTGTGTAAGATCTGAATTTATCAAATGCAAACACAACTACTAGAAATTCTTTCTCAGTAGTAGCATAATTTCTTTGGGCACTGTCTAGAGTTTTACTAGCATAATGGATAACATTTAATTTCTTATCAACTCTCTGTCCTAGAACAGCACCAACAACATAATCACTAGCATCATTAATAATTTCAAAAGGCAAGTTTCAATCAGGTGGTTGAACAATAGGTGAAGTGGTTAAGGCTTTCTTAAGTGTTTCAAAGGCTTCTACATAATCATCATCAAAAATAAATGGAACATCTTTTTGCAAGAGATTGGTAAGAGGTCTAGAAATTTTAGAGAAATCTTTAATAAACCTCCTATAGAATCCAGCATGACCTAGGAAACTTCTTATACCTTTAATATCTTTAGGACAAGGCATTTTCTCAATTGCATCAACTTTAGCCTTATCAACTTCAATACCTCTTTCAGAAATTTTATGCCCCAAGACAATACCTTCATTCACCATAAAGTGGCACTTCTCCCAATTCAAGACAAGATTAGTTTGTTCACATCTCTGCAAAACTCGATCAAGGTTGCTTAAGCAATCATCAAAAGAAGTTCCGTAAACGGAGAAATCATTCATGAAAACCTCAACAATCTTTTCACAAAAGTCAGAGAATATAGCAGTCATACATCTTTGAAAGGTAGCAGGTGCATTGCATAAACCAAAAGGCATACGTCTATAAGCATAAGTTCCAAAAGGACAAGTAAAGGTGGTTTTCTCTTGATCTTCAGGTGATACAGGTATTTGAGAGACACCAGAATAACCATCTAGGAAACAAAAGTGTGTATGCTTAGACAATCTTTCTAACATTTGATCAATAAAAGGTAAGGGGTAATGATCTTTTCTAGTGGCTTTGTTTAATTTTCTAGAATCAATTACCATCCTATAACCAGTTACAATTCTTTGCGGAATGAGTTCATTTTTTATCATTAGGAACAATGATAATATCTCCTTTCTTAGGGACACAATGAACGGGACTTACCCATCTACTATCAGCTATGGGGTAGATTATACCTGCTTCGAGAAGATTTAATATTTCAGTTCTTACCACCTCCTTCATTTTAGGATTTAATCGTCGTTGGTGGTCGACAACTGGTTTAGCATCAGGCTCCATATTAATTTTGTGCTGACATAGAGTGGGACTAATGCCCTTAAGATCATCAAGAGTATATCCAATAGCAGCTCGGTGCTTCCTCAGAGTTTTCAGTAATCTCTTTTGTTCATGCTCTGAAAGGTTAGCACTAATAATAACATGATATATCTTCTTTTCATCTAGATAAGCATATTTCAATGTATCAGGAAATTGCTTCAATTCAAATACAGGGTCACCCTTAGGTGGAGGAGGGCCTCCAAGAGTTTCAATAGGCAAATTGTGTTTAAGGATAGGTGGTTGATCAAAGAACATCCTATCTATTTCATTTCTTTCATTCATATGCATATCATTTTCATGGTCTAGCAAATATTGTTCTAACGGATCAGTAGGAGATACGGCAATAGAAGCAAGACCAATAATTACATCTTTACTAGGCAATTCTTTATCATGAGGTTGTCTACGAAACTTGGAGAAATTAAACTCATGAGACATACCATCAAAATTAACACTAACAGTTTCTTTAGCACAATCAATCTTGGCATTAACAGTGTTCAAGAAAGGTCTAAAGGGTATTTTATTTTTCCACACAAGACTTCAACATCTCTAACAATCCCAAGCGGTGTAATGGTATCTCTGTTTGCAAGCTTAATAGTAACATCAATGTCCTCTATTTCAATAGGTGCAATATCATTCATAATTTCTTGATATAAACTAAACGGAATAGCACTCACACTAGCACCCAAATCACATAAGTCATGATAACAATGATCTCCTATTTTATAAAAGACAACAGGCATGCCTACTACAGGTCTATTTTATCTTTAGGATCTGGTTTAGCGATTCTAGCTGCTTCATCACAGAAGTAAATAACATGCCCATCTATATTATCTACCAAGAGATCTTTAACCATAGCAACATTAGGTTCAACTTTAATTTTTTCAGAGGGTCTAGGTGCTCTAATATTACTTTCGTTAATCATAGTTGAAACTTTAGCATGTTCCTTAATCCTAACAGGAAAAGGTGGTTTCTTAATATAAGCAGTAGGCACAACTGGATCAACATGGTAAACAACTGTTTCTTCTTTAACACTAACGGGTTCCTCAATCTTTTGTTTAATAGGGGGATGATATTTAAACCACTTCTCCTTAGGGAGATCAACATGAGTAGCAAATGATTCACAAAAGGAAGCTACTATCTCAGAGTCAAGTCCATATTTAGTGCTAAACTTATGAAAAGCATCAGTATCCATAAATGATTTAACATAATTGAACTCAAGTATTATTCCTGACTCATTACCTTTGTTGAGTTCCCAATCTTCAGAGTTGCGTTTAATTCTTTCCAGAAGATCCCATCTGAATTCAATAATTTTCTTCATAAAGGAGCCAATCGAAGAAGAATCGAGCATGGTTTGATCATCATGATAAAGCCGAGCATAAAAATTCTGTAAGATAATTTCTCTTGAGAGCTCATGATTGGGGCATGTGTACATCATGTACTTAAGCCTCCCCCAAGCTTGAGCGATGCTTTCTCCTTCATGAGGCCAAAAATTATATATATAATTCCGATCATGATGAACCAAATGCATAGGATAAAATTTCTGGTGGAATTCCAGTTTCAATCGGTTCCAGTCCCATGTATCGGTATCATCACATAGCCTATACCATGTCATAGCCTATATCCAAAGATAAAGGGAATACTTTCTTCTTAACTCCATCTCCGGATAAACCTGCAAGCTTAAACAATCCACAAATTTCATCCACGTAGATCAAGTGCATATCAGGATGTATTGTTCCATCTCCTGTGTATGGATTAGCTAACAGTTTCTCTATCATACCTGAAGGAATCTCATAACAAATATTTTCAGTAGGTGCAATAGGTGGAGGGGCAACTCTTGGTGCTTCCGGTCGAGGTGAAGATACCCCGAACAAACCCCTCAAAGAATTAGTTTCCATAGTGACAAGTGACAGTAAATTTCAGCACGTAATATAAATATTTCCTTACCAAATTCCACTCACCAAAGGCGCTTCACTCCCCGGCAAGGGCGCCAGAAAAGAGTCTTGATGACCCACAAGTATAGGGGATCAATCGTAGTCCTTTCGATAAGTAAGAGTGTCGAACCCAACGAGGAGCAAAAGCAAATGACAAGCGGTTTTCAGCAAGGTATTTTCTGCAAGCACTGAAATTATCGGTAACGAGTAGTTTGATAGCAAGATAATTTGTAACAAGTGACAAGTAGCAATAGTAACAAAGAGTGCAGCAAGGTGGCCCAATCCTTTTTGTAGCAAAGGACAAGCCGGAACAATCTCTTATAATAAGCAAAGCGTTCTCGAGGACACATGGGGATTTCATCTAGTCACTTTCATCATGTTTGTTTGATTCGCGTTCGCTACTTTGATAATTTGATATGTGGGTGGACCGGTGTAACACCCCATGTATTAGCTACAGTGATCACATTTTGATAATGCCAAGTCAGCATATTTAATAGTGCTTGATCATCATTTGCATCATATCTCATTTCAAATTCCAATTCAAATTGAAATTCAAATTAAAGTGAAAATAAAAGTTGTTCCAATGTGGAAACTAAAATGTTCATTAAATAGCAAATAATCCATGGCTAATTATGTTCAGAAAAACAACTTGACCTAAATTACCTAAATGACCCTAACATCATTAAAACAGTACCAAACAGCGATATTTAATGCCTTTTTATTTAATTAAAATTCAAATGAAATCATATCACCTCCAAACCAATTTCTGGTATTAGTTAATATTGCATATTATTTATTGGGCCAAGTCACATATTTTACAAAACTCAAGTGGTGCCTAAACTATTTACTAAACGAAAACTAAAAAGAGAAAACAGGAAAGAAAAAGAAGAAAAAGAAAAGGGCCGCTGTAGCTGGGCCTTAGTCAACCGCGCAGCCCAGCCCACCTCGCCAGCGTCCCCTTCCTACTGCTCACGCGCACGGTCGCCCGCGCCCAACCGTGCCCGTCGCCGGCTAGCCGTCGCAGCCGCGCCCGGCCAGCTCTGCGTCACTACAGGAGGGTGGAGAGGATAAGACCACCCCCCTGGAAACCCTTGCCGCCCCGAGATCTTTTTCCCCTCGCTCGCTCGCTCTCTTTCCCCCACACCCGCGAGCTCCCTCCGCCGTCGCCGTCAATCTCGCGGTCCCCGTCGTCCCCTCGCCTCGCCCTCGTGCCCGATCGAGCCGCCGCCCTCGACTACGTCCTCTGCATCGACCAGAACGAGCCGGGAGGCCCTCCTCCGTCGACATCGCCGCCTTCTTCTCCGCCTCTGTCCGGTGATCGCCGTCGCCGTTCCGCCGCTTCGAGCCTCCCCTGAGCCCTCTCTGCACCACTATCGGCTCCCGGTGAGCCTCGCCGTCTTCTCCCCCTCTTCCCAGCGCGATGCCGACACCGTAGCCGCCGCTGCCGCCTCGCCCGAACACGCTACCGCGGAGCTCGTCGCTGGCGAGTCTTTGGTGACCATTTGGTCACGGGCTTGTGCCCGTTAGACTCGCCTAGCCCCTCACTTCGCTCGCGCGCGCACTACGTCGCCGATCCCGAGCTCCGCCCGAGGACGTCGCCGCCGCCGTCGTCGTCGTGCTCTTTTCCGGCCACCCCCGCCGCAACAACCGCCATCATTGGATGCGGCCCACCGCCAGCTTTCGAACGTGGCCAAAAACGCATCGAACGGCCGTCTGTGCCGTGATTCCGAGCCTCTCCGGCGAAGATCCACCGCGGGAGCGCTCGCCGGCGTGATTCCGGCAAGTCGCCGGTCGTCGCCAACGTGGCACGGCCTGGCCCGCCTCTGTGACGCTGACTGGTGGGTCCGCGGGCCCAGTTGACCGAGTCAACTCGGCTGACTGGGCATCCGTGTCACTGACACGCGGGTCCCACCCCGTTTAAACAATTTTAGAAATAAATAAAATGCCAATTATTTTGTTAATTAAATTAGTTAAACTAATCAGTCACTGACATGTGGGGTCCACCCGCTAATTAACTCAGATTAGTTTAAATTTAATCCTAATTAGCCACTGTGTCTATGACATGCGGGACCCAGTGGTCAGGGTTGACCTGGCTCAGACGGGTTTGACCGCTGACGTCACTGTGACGTCATGCTGATGTCACCATTCACTGTTTTGGATAATTCGATTTAAATAATTCCAGAAATTCCAGAAAATGATTAAAACTTTGAAAAATCATATAAATTAAACCGTAACTCGAATGAAAATAATTTATATATGAAAAATGATCAGAAAAATATGAAGAATCTGAATATCCTACCCACATACCTGTCACACCCCTCTAACATACTGAACATAGGACTTTTTTCCCGTATTCGATAAATGAATAGTGCATAACTTTAATAAAATAATTCCAAATAAATTTCTAAATTAACTAAAACAATTAGACAGGCATTATATCACCCCCTGCATATCAATTAGGCATGTCATGTATCCCTGTTGCATTGTTGCTGTGTATTTATTGTTTCTTCCCCCTCCTTCTCTCCCGATAGCCCCCGAGACTGCCGACGACACTGCAGTGTACGACGACGTCGCCGACGACCAGCCCTTTTCAGCAGAGCTTCCAGGGAAGCAAAACCTCCTTGATCATCCAGATATCGCCCACTCTTTCTCTCTTATGCTTGCATTAGAATTGCTTCTGTTGATATTCCGATAGCTCCTATTCTAATGCATAGCCTGATTTTGACGCCTGCTATTGATACATTACCTGCTACCCAATGATGCTTAGATAGGTATGCTATGTTTCATCAGCTGTCCCCTCACCCTTGTCCGTTTGCCATGCTTGATATCGGGACGTGATCACTCTGGGTGATGATCACGAAAATGTTTACATATTGCAATACTTAAACTGTTAAAGTCGGGCTAGCCCCAAGGGTGCCCGCGAGAGAATAATATTAAGGACGGGTCGGCTCCAAGAGCACCCGCGCGTCATGTGTTACCAAGTCGGAGCGACAGAAACCCTGTTCGTCTATGCGAGTTACTAAATACGCCTAACGGATTTGGGCATTTGATCTGAGTAGGCCGCTGGCCTTATACGCACTACCACCACGTGGGATAATGGTTTAATGGGGCCCTCTACGTTGTAGTATCAGCCGAAAGCTCTTCAGACGTCACAGCTCAGATATGAGGGCTGATTGCTGGGGTGGGCGGGTTACGTCACTGGTGTATTCAGTGTCGCGCCTGGGCCCCGGCCAGTCACGCAATGTGCAGGAGTGCAAAGGGCGATGGCCCAAGACCCCGTCGTGCTTAGGATTTAGACCGGCGTGCTAACCTCTCTGCTGAGCCTAGGTAGGACTGCGTCGTGTTGATCACTCGAGGCCGGGTATTACCCAGCAAGTGTGTCCGGCCAGATGTGATCGAGCGTGTTGGGTACCAGTAGTGCACCCCTGCAGGGAAGTTATCTATTCGAATAGCCGTGTCCACGGTAACAGGACGCTCAGAGTTGTATCTTGATCTGCTATAACTACAAATGGTTACTGTTACAATATTAAACTGTTACTACTGCTCTCGGGATCACTTTCTCGCAGGGTAGTCGAGGAAGGATCTCAGGGCGTTACTAAAATATGAATGATTATATATTATCTTGCTCTACTCTCTTCTGATGCTGCAAGAAATGCTTCAAGATGCTAGTCTTCGATAGGCTAAGCTTCTCCCCCTCTGTTCTTGCATTTCTGCAGTTTAGTCCAAAGATATAACCCCATTCCTTTGATACCGATGCATAATTAGTATAGTTCTGATGTCAGTCTTGCGAGTACTTTGGATGAGTACTCACGGTTGCTTTGCTATCTCTTTTTCCCCATACCCGGTTGCTGCGATCAGACGATGGAGTCCTGGATCCAGACGCCACCGCAGGAGACTACTACCAGGAGAGCCCCGGAGGCACGTACTACTGGGTTGAGCCAGCCGACCAGGAATAGTTCGGAGGCCCTAGGCAGGAGGCCTTCGCCTTTTCGATCAGTGTCGCTGTTTGTGCTAGCCTTCTTAAGGCAAACTTGACTAACTATGTCTGTACCCAGATATTATGGTTTGTATGATTTATGTATTTGGGTCCTCGTGACCCCTGGTTTGTAATATGAAGATTTATGTTTAAATTTGAGTTTAGAGTTGTGTTGTGATATCTTCCCGTGAGTCTCTGATGTCGATTGTGTGCATTTGCGTGTATGATTAGTGCACGGTCGAGCAGGGGCGTCACAAGTTGGTATCAGAGCCGACTGCCTGTAGGAAGCCCCCTTCCGATTCCTTGGTCGAAGTTGAGTCTAGTCGTTGAAAAACTATTTTATTAACAGTGCTGTGTGGCTTACGGGCCCACGTTGCACATGGATGGGATTAGGATCTTTTATTCCTCTTCCTTACTCCGGGACTCTGATCTCTCTTCTATTCGGGTTAAAATTTTACTAACTCTGACTTTAGGTTCTCGTGATCACATCCACCCGGAGCTTTGGCTATCTGCAAATTACTTCTTTGAATGCACGATGCAAGAATTCACTCACTGTCATTTGACAATCTTGAATTTCCTCTGTTTCAGATGGATCGCTTGTTTCCGCCGCGCCCTGCAACGCAGCTTGTGCTTCGTACTTGGGCTCGTGATGCCCCTGGTTTTCCAGCTGTCCTGATCGCCCTTCTGACTAGACTGGGCTACCGCTGGTACCCCGAGTACATGGTTTATGAGGATTTCCGCGAGTTCAACCAAGAGCAGTACCATGCAGATGTTCGTATCTTTGATCAGCGGAACGACTCAGACACTGAGTTGCATACTTTTCACGGTATCGGCGTGACGATTGATATGGCAGTCCGTGATGCTGCCCACTCTGCTGTCGCACGTCTTCGTGGCGAGCATAGTCGCTTGGATGACTCCGAGTTCCGATACATCCCGTATGCCCCTGCTGGAGATGCTACCGGATACTACACATCTGTCTGTGCCCCTTTCGAGCGACGTCGATATGACCCGCAGGTTTTGATTCAATGCACTCAGGCTCTGGATCGCACTGCCCGGGCTCTTGCCGTCGAGTTGTTTGCCACTCGAGCATGTCTTTACGATGCTATGACACAGTTGATGCCAGCTGTTCGTGCAGGGATACATCCAGAGTACATCCTTTACCCGCGCAGGACTCAGATGCCGACAGGTATCGATTGGCCTGCTATTGGAGGTCACACACCTACACGTGGACCTCTTCTCCCAGTTCGAGACCGGATTCTGCATCAGAGTGCACACGGAGAGCAGGACCTTTCTGCCACGGACATTCATCGTCCGTACTTGCAGTTACCCCGTTTCAGTGGTTTTCCCCGACGTTGATGTAGCCTTTGCTATGTCTCGTTGTGTATTCCTCACCGCGTGCCTGCGCGCCGCCTAGTATGTCTAGCTGTTTAATTTTGCGAACTTATGTTGTCCGCGTGTAACCGACTCTGTGTATGGATCTGTATGTCTTAAGTGACTACTGTTATGTATCTATTGCACTACTTATTCATTGTCGTGTTACATCATGTTTGTCGCTAAACACTTGCAGTTGCTTTTACTAAACTACCCCCTGTTAAAATTTTAGCAGGATGGTTAGACCAGGTGGTCGTGGTCGTGGCCGTGCTCCTGAAGGGCCACCACCGCCAGACTATATGGCATCTATGATGCAGCAGTTCGAGCTGAACCGCCAGTTCATGGTTGGGATCATGGCTCAGTTCCCGCAGCAGAACCAGAATGCTCAGAACCAGCCACCTGCCCCAATAACTCTGCAGGAGTTTGTACGTCTCAACCCAACTGTTTACCGCAACTCTGAACAGCCACTGGATGTTGATGACTGGCTTAGCGACATCGCCTTCGAGATGGAATCTGCCAGTGTCGCCCCTGAAAACCTTGTCACCTTCGCATCCTACTTCTTGAAGGGCCCCGCTGCTCAATGGTGGTCCACCCACAGGCGTTCACTACCTGAGGGGACAGTTATCACTTGGCTCGAGTTCCAGACTGCCTTCCGTGCTCGTTACATTCCTCAGGGAATCATGGACCGGAAGAGAACCGAGTTTCGCAACCTCACTCAGGGAATCATGGACCGGAAGAGAACCGAGTTTCGCAACCTCACTCAGGGCAATAGGACTGTCAAAGCTTATCAGCGTGAATTCCTTAACCTGTCTCGCTATGCTGAAGAAGACATAGCCACTGATGCTCGTAGACAGGAGAAGTTCCGTAATGGACTCCACCCAAACCTCAAGCTTGCACTTGCTGCTCAAGACTTCACCGCCTTTGCCACCCTCGTCAACAAGGCTATCCTGGTTGAGACTGCTCAGATGGAGCACAAGGAGTCGCAGAAACGCTATCGTGACGTTGGCTCATCTTCGAGCTCAGCGCAGAAGCGTCGGATCTGGATTCCCAGCAGTGTGTATCGTCCAGCTGCCCCTGCGCTAAGGCCTTCCTATGCTGCACCCCGTCTGCCTCCTCGACCACCGAGGCAGCCGAGAGCTCAAGCTGCTCCACCACGTGCTGCTCCTCTTCGTCCTGAAGATGGTCTGTGTTTCAAGTGTCGCCGCCCAGGTCACCTTGCCAAGGACTACCGCCAGAATCAGAATCAGTTGGCACTTCCTCATGCTGGCCGTGGCAATGGTCGTGGTAACAATCAGGCCCGCAACTATAATACTGGGCCTTCTGCTTATGGTCGTGGACAGGCTTACCACGTCGATATTGAAGAAGTTCAGGATCAACCTAACACTGTGATGGGTACCCTTCTCGTTAACTCAGTACCCGCTTCTGTTTTATTTGATTCAAGAGCGTCACATTCATTCATGACAGAAGCATTTGCATTAGAACATGACATTGCACTTGAAAAGATGAATCTACCAGTAGTTGTCCGCACCCCTGGAGGTCATTGTCACACCTCCATGATGGCACACAATGTCACTGTTGAAATCAAAGGACTCGAATTCCTTGTTTCACCTATCATATTGAAATCGTCAACGATAGACCTCATTCTGGGAATGGATTGGTTGAAAGCTCACATTGCTTCGATCAATTGTGCCACTAAAGTCGTCCAACTCCTTCACCCCTCCGACGAGATAGTGAACTACACCGCCTAGATTACCCGGAATGTCGAAGCTCAGATATATGCCCTGAATGCTTTGAACACTTCACCTCTTGAGGGAATTGAGAACGTTCCAGTCGTTCGCGATTTTCCGGACGTCTTTCCAGAAGAACTTCCAGGAATACCCCCGGTTAGAGCTGTTGAGTTCGTCATCGACTAGAAACCTGGCACTACCCCTATTGCTAAGCGCCCGTACAAGATGCCGCCGCATGAACTCCTTGAACTTAAGGAGGAAATCGATAAGTCACTTAAAAAGGGATTCATCCGCCCCAGTTCTTCTGCTTGGGGAGCACCTTCTCTCTTTGTTAAGAAGAAGGATGGAACTAACCGATTGGTCCAGGACTATCGGCCTATCAACCAAGCAACAATATAGAACAAATATCCACTTCCCCGGATCAACGATCTTTATGATCAGCTTGCTGGGTCCTCTGTTTTCTCTAAACTCGACTTAAGGTTGGGTTATCATCAGATCCGAGTTAGTAAGGAGGATATTCTGAAGACCGCCTTTGTTACTCGTTATGGATCATACGAGTACACCGTTATGTCCTTCGAATTAACTAATGCTCCAGCAACCTTCTCTCAATTGATGAATTATATCTTCATGGACTACCTCGACAAATTCGTCGTGGTTTATTTGGATGATATCCTTATATTTTCCAAGAATGAAGAAGAGCACGCCGAACATCTTCGGCTTGTATTGGAGAAACTTCGAGAACATCAACTGTATGCCAAATTTTCCAAATGTGAATTCTGGTTATCTGAGGTGACTTATCTTGGTCATGTGATTTCCAAAGATGGCATTGCTGTTAACCCAGAACGAGTTCAGGCTATTCTTGACTGGACTCCCCCGAAGAATGTCAAGCAAGTGAGAAGTTTTCTCGGTCTTGCTAGCTATTGCCGCCGTTTCGTCGAGAACTTCTCAAAAATTGCTAAGCCATTGACTGACTTGCTCCACAAAGGCAAGAAGTTTGAGTGGACGGAAAAGTGCCAAGAAAGTTTCCAGACACTTAAAGATAAGTTGACATCTGCCCCAGTGCTAGCTCCCCCAGATACCCGCAAGGACTTTGTCATATATTGCGACGCATCCCGTGAAGGATTAGGCTATGTCCTAATGCAAGAGCGTAGAGTGATTGCTTATGGCTCTCGTCAGTTGCGTCCTCACGAAGATAAGTATCCCACACATGATCTCGAGTTAGCAGCAGTTATATATGCTCTGAAGCTGTGGCGACATTACCTTCTTGGTAATCGTTGCAAGATATACACGGACCACCAAAGTCTGAAATATCTATATACTCAACCAGATTTGAACCTCCGTCAACAAAGATGGCTCGAGACAATAGCCGACTACGACATGGATATTTCTTATACCCCTGGCAAGGCTAATGTAATGGCCGATGCCTTGAGTCGCAAGTCCTATTGCAGCAACCTCACGGTTCAGCAGGCACAACCCCTTCTTTATGAAGAACTTCGCAAGTTGAATCTTCACATTGTTCCTCAGGGTTATCTCAGTACCCTGGTTGTTGAACCGGACCTCGAGTGCAACATCAAGACGAGACAGAAATATGACTCTGAAGTCGAGAAGATTAAGAAATACCTCTCCAAGGGAAATTCTTCATTCTTCCATGTTGATGATGATGGTGTCTTGTTCTTCAAAGGCCGCCTAGTGGTCCCTAGAAAGCATAATCTGGACTCCTGTTCAGATGTTATGAAAGAAGCTCATGATACACCTCTGTCAATTCACCCCGGTAGCACCAAGATGTACCAAGACATTCGACAGAGATACTGGTGGCCTGATATGAAGCATGACATTGCTCGCTATGTTGCCGAGTGTGATGTATGCCGTCATATCAAAGCAGAACATCAAAGGCCTGCTGGAACACTGCAACCCCTTGATATTCCTCAATGGAAATGGGACAAGGTCGAAATGGACTTCATCACTGGTTTTCCCAGATCGCAGAAGGGTCATGATGCTATTTTTGTCGTCATTGACCGATTCTCCAAGGTCGCTCACTTTCTGCCAGTCAAGGAGACGATCACTGCTAGTCAGTTAGCAGACTTATATGTTTCCAGAATTGTATCACTCCACGGTGTTCCATTGGAAATCAACTCAGATCGTGGCAGCCTCTTTACCTCAAGGTTTTGGAACAGATTCCAAGAGGCTATGGGAACTCATCTATCCTTCAGCACCGCTTTTCACCCTCAGTCCCAGGGACAAGTTGAACGAGTCAATCAAGTGCTTGAAGATATGCTTCGAGCTTGTGTCATCTCATTCAGTAAGAAATGGGAGGAATCTCTCCCGTATGCTGAATTCTCATACAACAATAGCTACCAGGCTAGTTTGAAGAAGGCACCCTTTGAAGTTCTTTATGGACGTAAGTGCCGAACCCCTCTGAATTGGTCAGAAACTGGGGAACGATCACTCGTAGGACCGGACATTATTCAACAAGCTAAAGAACAAGTCCACATTGTCCGTGATCATTTGAAAGTTGCTCAGTCTCGTCAGAAGAGCAACTATGATCGAAAACACCAGCTAATGGTCTATCAACCTGGCGAGCAAGCTTACCTTCGTGTCACCCCGATGAAGGGCACTCATCGATTTGGAATCAAGGGCAAGTTAGCTCCTCGCTACATTGTCCCGTTTCGCATTCTCGCAAGACGTGGAGAAGTGGCATATCAATTAGAATTGCCGCCAAACCTTTCCCAAGTGCATGATGTCTTTCATGTGTCGCAACTCCAATGCTGCTTCAAGGATCCTATCCGAGCAGTGGATCATGAAATACTTTAATTGCGAGAGGATCTGTCTTATCAAGAGTATCCGATCCGCATTCTTGATCAAGCTGAACGTCGAACCCGTCAGAAGGCAATCAAGTTCCTTAAAGTTCAGTGGTCGAATCATTCTGAGGATGAAGCCACTTGGGAACGCGAAGATCGTCTTCGTGATGAATACCCCGCTCTCTTCCAGCCTACCTCTTAATTCTCGGGACGAGAATTTCTTTTAGAGGAGGAGAATTGTAACACCCCATGTATTAGCTACAGTGATCACATTTTGATAATGCCAAGTCAGCATGTTTAATAGTGCTTGATCATCATTTGCATCATATCTCATTTCAAATTCCAATTCAAATTGAAATTCAAATTAAAGTGAAAATAAAAGTTGTTCCAATTTGGAAACTAAAATGTTCATTAAATAGCAAATAATACATGGCTAATTATGTTAAGAAAAACAACATCACCTAAATTACCTAAATGACCCTAACATCATTCAAACAGTACCAAACAGCAATATTTAATGCATTTTTATTTAATTAAAACTCAAATGAAATCATATCACCTCCAAACCAATTTCTGGTATTAGTTAATATTGCATATTATTTATTGGGCCAACTCTCATATTTTACTAAACTCAAGTGGTGCCTAAACTATTTACTAAACAGAAACTAAAAAGAGAAAACAGGAACGAAAAAGAAGAAAAAGAAAAGGGCCGCTGTAGCTGGGCCTTAGTCAACCGCGCAGCCCAGCCCACCTCGCCAGCGTCCCCTTCCTACTGCTCACGCGCGCGGTCGCCCGCGCCCGACCGCGCCCGTCGCCGGCTAGCCGTCGCAGCCGCGCCCGGCCAGCTCTGCGTCGCTACAGGAGGGCGGAGAGGATAAGACCACCCCCTGGAAACCCTAGCCGCCCCGAGATCTTTTTCCCCTCGCTCGCTCGCTCTCTTTCTCCACACCCGCGAGCTCCCTCCGCCGTCGCCGTCAATCTCGCGGTCCTCGTCGTCTCCTCGCCTCGCCCTCGTGCCCGATCGAGCCGCCACCCTCGACTACGTCCTCTGCATCGACCACAACGAGCCGGGAGGCCCTCCTCCATCGACATCGCTGCCTTCTTCTCCGCCTCTGTCCGGTGATCGCCGTCGCCGTTCCGCCGCTTTGAGCCTCCCCCGAGCCCACTCTGCACCACTACCGGCTCCCGGTGAGCCTCGCCATCTTCTCCCCCTCTTCCCAGCACGATTCCGACACCGTAGCCGCCGCTGCCTCCTCGCCCGAACGCGCCACCGCGGTGCTCGTCGCCGGCGAGTCTCCGGTGACCATTTGGTCACGGGCTTGTGCCCGTTAGACTCGCCGCGCACCGTAGGCTCCGCTTAGCCCCTCACTTCGCTCGCGCGTGCACTACGTCGCCGATCCCGAGCTCCGCCCGAGGACGTCGCCGCCGCCGTCGTTCCCGTGCTCTTTTCTGGCCAACCCCCGCCGCCACAACCGCCACCGTTGGATGTGGCCCACCGCCAGCTTTCGAACGCGGCCAAAAACGCATCGAACGGCCGTCTGTGCCGCGATTCCGAGCCTCTCCGGCGAAGATCCGTCGCGGGAGCGCTCGCCGGCGTGATTTCGGCAAGTCGCCGGTCGTCGCCAACGTGGCACGACCTGGCCCACCTCTGTGACGCTGACTGGTGGGTCTGCGGGCCCAGTTGACCGAGTCAACTCGGCTGACTGGGCATCCGTGTCACTGACACGCGGGTCCCACCCCGTTTAAACAATTTTAGAAATAAATAAAATGCTAATTATTTTGTTAATTAAATTAGTTAAACTAATCAGTCACTAACATGTGGGGTCCACCCGCTAATTAACTCGGATTAGTTTAAATTTAATCCTAATTAGCCATTGTGTCTATGACATGCGGGACCCACTGGTCAGGGTTGACCTAGCTCAGCCGGATTTGACCACTGACGTCACTGTGATGTCATGCTGATGTCACCATTCACTGTTTTGCATAATTCAATTTAAATAATTCCAGAAAATGATTAAAACTTTGAAAAATCATATAAATTAAACCGTAACTCGGATGAAAATAATTTATATATGAAAAATGATCAGAAAAATATGAAGAATCCGAATATCCTACCCACATACCTGTCACACCCCGCTAACATACTGAACATGAGACTTTTTGCCCGTATTCGATAAATGAATAGTGCATAACTTTAATAAAATAATTCCAAATAAATTTCTAAATTAACTAAAACAATTAGACAGGCATTATATCACCCCTGCATATCAATTAGGCATGTCATGCATGCCTGTTGCATTGTTGCCATGTATTTATTGTTTCTTCCCCCTCCTCTCCCGATAGCCCCCGAGACTGCCGACGACACTGCGGTGTACGACGACGTCGCCGACGACCAGCCCTTTTCAGCAGAGCTTCCAGGCAAGCAAAACCCCCTTGATCATCCACATATCGCCCACTCTTTCTCTCTTATGCTTGCATTAGAATTGCTTCTGTTGATATTCCGATAGCTCCTATTCTGATGCATAGCCTGATTTTGACGCCTGCTATTGATACATTACCTGCTACCCTATGATGCTTAGATAGGTATGCTATGTTTCATCAGCTGGCCCCTCACCCTTGTCCGTTTGCCATGCTTGATATCGGGCCGTGATCACTCTGGGTGATGATCACGGAAATGTTTACATATTGCAGTACTTAAGTACTGTTAAAGTCGGGCTGGCCCCAAGGGTGCCCGCGAGAGAATAATATTAAAGACGGGTCGGCTCCAAGAGCACCCGCGTGTCATGTGTTACCAAGTCGGAGCGACAGGAACCCTGTTCGTCTCTGCGAGTTACTAAATACGCCTAACGGATTTGGGTATTTGATCTGAGTTGGCCGCTGGCCATATACGGACTACCACCACGTGGGATAATGGTTTAATGGGGCCCTCTACGTCGTAGTATCAGCCGAAAGCTCTTCAGACGTCACAGCTCAGAGATGCGGGCTGATTGCTGGGGTGGGCTGGTTACGTCACTGGTGTATTCAGTGTCGCGCCTGGGCCCCGGCCAGTCACGCAACGTGCAGGAGTGCGAAGGGCGATGGCCCAAGACCCCTTCGTGCTTAGGATTTAGACCGGCGTGCTGACCTCTCTGCTGAGCCTAGATAGGACTGAGTCATGTTGATCACCCGAGGTCGGGTATTACCCAGCAAGTGTGTCCAGCCAGATGTGATCTAGCGTGTTGGGTAACAATAGTGCACCCCTACAGGGAAGTTATCTATTCGAATAGCCGTGTCCACGGTAACAGGACGCTCAGAGTTGTATCTTGATCTGCTACAACTACAAATGGTTACTGTTACAATATTAAACTGTTACTACTGCTCTCGGGATCACTTTCTCGCAGGGTAGTCGAGGAAGGATCTCAGGGCGTTACTAAAATATGAATGATTATATATTATCTTGCTCTACTCTCTTCTGATGCTGCAAGAAATGCTTCAAGATGCTAGTCTTCGATAGGCTAGGCTTCTCCCCCTCTGTTCTTGCATTTCTGCAGTTTAGTCCAAAGATATAACCCCATTCCTTTGATACCGATGCATAATTAGTATAGTTCTGATGTCAGTCTTGCGAGTACTTTGGATGAGTACTCACGGTTGCTTTGCTATCTCTTTTTCCCCATACCCGGTTGTTGCGATCAGACGATGGAGTCCTGGAGCCAGACGCCACCGCAGGAAACTACTACCAGGAGAGCCCCGGAGGCACGTACTACTGGGTTGAGCCAGCCGACCAGGAGTAGTTCGGAGGCCCTAGGCAAGAGGCCTTCGCCTTTTCGATCAGTATCGCTGTTTGTACTAGCCTTCTTAAGGCAAACTTGACTAACTATGTCTGTACCCAGATATTATGGTTTGTATGACTTATGTATTCGGGTCCTCCTGACCCCTGGTTTGTAATATGAAGAATTATGTTTAAATTTGAGTATAAAGTTGTGTTGTGATATCCTCCCGTGAGTATCTGATCTCGATCGTGTGCATTTGCGTGTATGATTAGTGCACGGTCGAGCAAGGGCGTCACAACCGGTGCTTGGGTGCTGTTCTTAATTGAACCAGCCTCCCACTTATGATTAACCCCTCTCGCAAGCATCCGCAACTACGAAAGAAGAATTAAGATAAATCTAACCATAGCATTAAACATATGGATCCAAATCAGCCCCTTACGAAATAGCGCATAAACTAGGGTTTAAGCTTCTGTCACTCTAGCAACCCATCATCTAATTACTACTCCACAATGCATTCCCTTAGGCCCAAAGGTGGTGAAGTTTCATGTAGTCAACGTTCACATGACACCACTAAGAGAATCAACAACATACATATCATCAAAATATCGAACGAATACCAAACTCACATGATTACTTATGACAAGACTTCTCCCATGTCCTCAAGAACAAAAAGTAACTACTCATAAATCATATTCATGTCCAACATCAGAGGGGTATTAAATAGCATAATGGATCTGAACATATAATCTTCCACCAAATAAACCTACTAGCATCAACTACAAGATGTGATCAACACTACTAGCAACTCACAGGTACCAATCCGAGGTTTTGAGACAAAGATTGAATACAAGAGATGAACTAAGTTTTGAGATGAGATGGTGCTGATGAAGATGTTGATGAAGATTGGTCCTCCCAGGATGAGAGGATCATTGGTGATGTCGATGTCTCCGATTTCCCCCTCCCGGAGGGAAGTATACCCGGCGGAATCGCTCCGCTGGAGAGCAAAAGTTCTCCTGCCCAAGTTTCGCCTCGAGACGGCGGCGCCCCGTCCCAAAAGTCTTCTCCTTATTTTTTTAGGGCAAATGGGCTTATATACCAGAAAATGGGCACGGAGGCTGGCCAGGGGCCCCACTAGCCACCAGGGCGCGCCTGGGGGGGGGGGAGGGTGGCACGCCCTGGTGCCTCGTGGGCACCTGGGTGGCCTTCTCTGGTACTTCTTTCTTCCAATATTTTTTATTTATTCCAAAATAAATCTCCGTGCAATTTCAGCTCATTTGGAGATGTGCAGAATAAGTATCTCTGACATAGCTTTTTCTGGTCCAGAATTCCAGCTGCCGGCAATCTCCCTCCTTATGTAAATCTTGCATATTAAGAGAGAAAAGGCATTAGAATTGATGCACAAAGTGTTATATTGATTAAAAATACTATAAATAACAGTAGGAAAACATGATGCAAAATGGACGTATCAGGGCTCTCCATCAACCTTGCTGCCCTTCCGATGATGCGTGAGTAGTTTACCATAGACCTTCGGGTCCATAGTTAGTAGCTAGATGGCTTTTTCTCTCCTTTTGATCTTCAATACAATGTTCTCCTCGATGTTCTTGGAGTTCTATCCGATGTAATCACTTTTTGCGGTGTGTTTGTTGGGATCCGATGAATTGTGAGTTTATGATCAGATTATCCATGAATATTATTTGAGTTTTCTCTGAACTCTTTTATGCATGATTGTTATAGGTTTGTATTTCTCTCCGATCTATTGATTTGGTTTGGTCAACTAGATTGATTTATCTTTCAATGGGAGAGGTGCTTTGTAATGGGTTCGATCTTGCGGTGCTCAATTCCAGTGACAGAAAGGGACATGGCACGTATGTATCATTGCTATTAAGGGTAAAAAGATGGGGTTTATTCATACATGAGTTTACTTTGTCAACATCATGTCATCTTGCTTAAGGCGTTACTCCGTTCTTTATGGACTTAATACACTAGATGTATGCTGGATAGCGGTCGATGTGTGGAGTAATAGTAGTAGATGCAGAATCGTTTCGGTCTACTTGTCTCGGACGTGATGCCTATATATATGATCATTGCCTTGGATATCGTCATGATTATTATTTTTTTCTATCAATTGCCCAACAGTAATTTGTTCACCCACCGTATGCTATTTTCAAGAGAGAAGCCTCTAGTGAAAACTATGGCCCCCGGGTCTACCTTTATCATATATTGAAAATCCTAAAAATATCTTGCTGTAATTTTACTTTATTTAATTTATTCTGTATTTTTGTTTGCTCTATCTATCTATCACCATACAATTTAATCTTGCAATTAATCGCCAAGGGATTGACAACCCCTTGTTCGCGTTGGGTGCGAGGATTTGTTGTTTTGTGTGCAGGTACTGCTAATGAGTTGTTGCGTGATTCTCCTACTGGATTGATTACCTTGGTTTCATAACTGAGGGAAATATTTATCTCTACTGTACTCACTAGTACAAAACAGGGCATTGGTCCAGGCCAGATCAGAGCAACGGTCCCGGTTCTGTTACGAACCGGGACTAATGCGTGCATCAGTCCCGGTTCGAGCGGCCAGGACGCCGGTCGGGCCTCGGCAGGCACCAGTCCCGGTTCGGTTGGGACCTTTAGTCCCGGTTCCAGCCACCAACCGGGACTAAAGGGCCTCTCTCCTGGCGCAACCCCTTTAGTCCCGGTTGGTGTCTGAAACCGGGACTAAAGGTCAGTCTTCAGTCCCGATTCTAGCCACGAACCGGGATTAAAGAGATGCCTATATATATGCTCTCCCCTGCCCGCTCACTCCTTTGTTTTTTGGCCAGCCGGTGTGGGAGGTGTGTGCTGCTCTGCTCTCACCTCCTATGCACATGAGGTGTTCGATGAAATGCCCGAGTCACACTGAAGCTTTCTCCTCTCCAAGCTCGACCTCCCAGCTCCATTTTTCCCAAGATTTGTCTAGGTTTGGCGGTGCACCAACTACACAAGTGTTCTAAAAGGTTAGCAACTTCATCGTTTCATCTCTCACTGCTAGTTTAGCTCATTTCAAATGATGTAGAAGCAGAGTGGTTTGTGGGTTTCAGTGGAGGAGTGTATGTGGGAGTTCTTTTGATTTAGATGCACAATTTGAGCTGAAATTAACTTCTTAGGGTCTGCACATGTGTAGGGTGCCGTCCCCGTCCCCGTCCTCACCGCCGTCGATCGCCCGCGCCGATCTCGTCCCCGGCACCACCGTGGTGAGCCTCTTGTTCTTATCTTCTTTTTAAAAGAAAAAAATTCTTACTTGTATGATTTAGATAGATACTTGTATAATTTTCTTACTTTTATTATTGTTTGTTATTATATAGTGCCATGACTTTGGTATCCGCCCCCGTCGGCCCTCGTCCTGTCTATGATTCGCATGTGGTATATTATCTTTTATTATGATTTGTTTCATTTAGTGTTTATGACAATTATGCCGACCAACGTGACATAGATGTTTTTATCTAGGAGGTATGTGAACCGGAAATTCCAACCGACCCTCTTGTCGAGAGGTTAAATTTAGTTGAAAAAGAAAACAATTACTTGAAGAAAAAATTGAAAAGAATTGAGGAGGAGAAGATGGAATTGGAGTTGCATGTTGCCGATGTCGTCGATGATCACAAGATCAAGATGGATGCAATGCGCTTGAAGATTAGAAAGATTAGAAAATATGCCATTCATAATGAGGCTTGGTATCATTATGCCATTGGATCAATTGTTACCTTAGTTGGGATTATGATCGCATTTGTTGTTGTTTTTCATAGTTTCAATGTATGTTTTAATTAGATGCTCTAGAGAGCTATATGTTGTTCTATGAGAACTATATATGTATGAACTTTATGTATTTATTTTTTCAGTAATAACATTTGATCACTACTGTACTTTGGTTTTAATGTGATGATGAACTTGTATTAATTTAGTCACTTCTCTATTCATGATGTTCTGTAATGGTTTTTGATACACTTAATTATATAATGCACACAGATGAACCGGCAATGGATGTACGGTGACCGACGCACCTCCGAGTATCTTGAGGGCCTGCATAAATTTCTCGAAGTGGCTGAGGCAAACAAGCAGAATGGTTTTATGTATTGTCCATGCCTTGTCTGTGAGAATACGAAGGATTACTCTAACTTGAAAACCCTTCACGTCCACCTACTTGAGAAGGGTTTCATGCCACACTATAATGTTTGGACCAAGCACGGAGAAAGAGGGGTTATGATGGAAGACAACGAAGAAGAAGAGGATGATGAAAACTATCCCCCTGAATACGGTGATACTGCAACGGGGGAAGCTAAAGATCAAGAGGTACCAGACGATGTGCCCGATGATGATCTTCGCCGGGTCATTGTTGATGCAAAGAGACAATGCCAAACTGAAAGGGAGAAGTTGAAGTTCGATCGCATGTTAGAGGATCACAAAAAATGGTTGTACCCAAATTGCGAAGATGACAACACAAAGTTCGGTACCACACTGGAATTGCTGCAATGGAAGGCAGACAATGGTGTATCTGACAACGGATTTGGGAAGCTACTGAAAATAATGAAGAAGAAGCTTCCAAAGGATAACGAATTGCCCGACAGTACGTACGAAGCAAAGAAGGTTCTATGCCCTCTAGGATTGGAGGTGCAGAAGATACATGCATGCCCTAATGACTGCATCCTCTACCGCGGTGAGTACGAGGATTTGAACGCATGCCCGGTATGCGGTGCATTGCGGTATAAGATCAGACGAGATGACCCTGGTGATGTTGAGGGCGAGCGCCCCAGGAAGAGGGTTCCTGCCAAGGTGATGTGGTATGCTCCTATAATACCACGGCTGAAACGTCTGTTCAGAAACAAAGAGCATGCCAAGTTGATGCGATGGCACAAAGAAGACCGTAAGAAAGATGGGAAGTTGAGAGCACCCGCTGACGGGTCGCAGTGGAGAAAAATCGAGAGAAGGTGGGGGGACTTTGCAGGTGACGCAAGGAACGTATGGTTTGATTTAAGTACAGATGGCATTAATCCTTTTGGGGAGCAGAGCAGCAATCATAGCACCTGGCCCATGACTCTATGTATCTATAACCTTCCTCCTTGGTTGTGCATGAAGCGGAAGTTCATTATGATGCCAGTGCTCATCCAAGGCCCTAAGCAACCCGGCAACGACATTGATGTGTACCTAAGGCCATTAGTTGAAGAACTTTTACAGCTGTGGAATGGAGAAGGTGTACGTGTGTGGGATGAGCACAAACAGGAGGAATTTGACCTACATGCGTTGCTCTTTGTAACCATCAATGATTGGCCTGCTCTTAGTAACCTTTCAGGACAGACAAACAAGGGATACCACGCATGCATGCACTGTTTAGATGATACCGAAAGTATATATTTGGACAAATGCAGGAAGAATGTGTACCTGGGACATCGTTGATTTCTTTCGACCAACCATCTCTTAAGAAAGAAAGGCAAGCATTTCAAAGGTGAGGCAGATCACCGGAAGAAGCCCGCCCTCCGTACTGGTGATGCCATACTTGATATGGTCAAGGATTTACAAGTAATCTATGGAAAGGGTCCTGGCGGACAATCTGTTCCGAATGACGCTGAGGGACGCGCACCCATGTGGAAGAAGAAATCTATATTTTGGGACCTACCCTATTGGAAAGACCTAGAGGTCCGGTCTGCAATCGCCGTGATGCACGTGACTAAGAATCTTTGCGTGAACCTGCTAGGCTTCTTGGGCGTGTATGGGAAGACAAAAGATACATCGGAGGCATGGGAAGACCAGCAACGTGTGCACGAAAAAGACGGCATGCATCCAAAGCAGTATGAAGGTCCAGCCAGCTACGCTCTTACCAAAGAAGAGAAGTAAATATTCTTTGAATGCCTGCTCAGTATGAAGGTCCCGTCTGGCTTCTCGTCGAATATAAAGGGAATAATAAATATGGCAGAGAAAAATTTCCAGAACCTAAAGTCTCATGACTGCCACGTGATTATGACGCAACTGCTTCCGGTTGCATTGAGGGGGCTTCTACCGGAAAACGTTCAATTAGCCATTGTGAAGCTATGTGCATTCCTCAATACAATCTCTCAGAAGGTAATCGATCCAGATATCCTAACAAGGTTAAAGAATGATTTGGTGCAATGTCTTGTCAGTTTCGAGCTCGTGTTCCCACCATCCTTCTTCAATATCATGACGCACGTCCTAGTTCATCTAGTCGACGAGATTGCCATTCTGGGTCCTGTATTTCTACACAATATGTTCCCCTTTGAGAGGTTCACGGGAGTCTTAAAGAAATATGTTCGTAACCGTGCTAGGCCAGAAGGAAGCATCTCCATGGGCCGTCAAACAGAGGAGGTCATTGGGTTTTGTGTTGACTTTATTCCTGACCTTAAGCCGATTGGTCTCCCTCAATCGCGGTATGAGGGGAGACTGACTGGAAAAGGCACGCTAGGAGCGGATGCAATAATATGTAGGGACGGGTATTATTGGGCTCAAGCACACTACACAGTTCTACAGAATTCTACCTTGGTGACCCCGTATGTGAATGAACACAAGAATTTTCTGCGCTCCAAACACCCGGAGCAGTCTGACGACTGGATTACATGTGAACACATCAGGACTTTCGGCAGTTGGTTGCAAACACATCTCATGGGTAACAACATTGATGGAGATGAGCTGTACTCGTTGGCCAGGGGACCATCTTCGACTGTATTGACTTACCAAGGGTACGAGATAAAAGAGCACCAACCAAAACAGTGGTGTCCGCTTTGATGCAGCAACCAACAGGGGAAAGGACACATATTATGGTTACATAGTGGACATATGGGAACTTGACTATGGACATGATTTTAAGGTCCCTTTGTTTCGGTGCAAATGGGTCAATCTCTCAGGAGGCGGGGTACAGGTAGACCCGCAGTACGGAATGACAACAGTGGATCTCAACAATCTTGGGTACACAGACAAACCATTCGTCCTAGCCAATGATGTGGCGCAGGTTTTCTATGTGAAGGACATGTCTACCAAACCGAGAAAAACAAAAGATAAGGAAGCGAATACATCATACGATGAGCCAAAGCGCCACATAGTTCTTTCAGGGAAAAGAGACATCGTGGGAGTGGAGGGCAAGACAGACATGTCTGAAGATTATGAAAAGTTTCATGAAATTCCTCCCTTCAAAGTGAAGGCTGACCCAAGCACCTTGTTAAACGATGAAGATTATCCATGGTTACGTCGCAATAAGCAAGGGACACACGCGAAGAAAAAGTGAAGACTTTCTCTCCACAACTATTCTGATGATGACTTTGATCTAGAATATCACTGCAGTTACATGTCAAGAAATGAAATGCCTTTTGTAACATATGAGTTTTCGTCCGAAACCGTGATACTTCGAAAGAGATTGTCCATTTTGTACACGAAGTGCATCCAGTTTTTCCCGTAACCCTGTCAACTTTTTAGCACATGCTATGTGGGTGAAATGATGATACCATGCCAACTTTCAACCTTTTCAGAGTTCATTTGTACTGCTTTTCAATTTCAGGGTCATTTAGCTCAAAAAAATCAATAAATGCATGAAAAATAGCAAATGAAGTCAGAAAGGGTTGAAAATTGATGATGTGGCTTTGAATGGTGCATGTTGAACGCACAAAAAGTCTGGAGTTGAAATAAGTTTAAAAAAATGAAAGGCCTTTGTAACATATGAGTTTTCGTCCGAAACCCTGATGCTTCGAATGAGATTGTCCATTTTGTACACGAAGTGCATCCAGTTTTTGCCGTAACCCTCTCAACTTTTTAGCACATGCTATGTGGGTGAAATGATGATACCATGCCAACTTTCAACCTTTTCAGAGTTCATTTGTAGTGCTTTTCAATTTCAGGGTCATTCAGCTCAAAAAAAAGATTAAATGCATGAAAAATAGCAAATGAAGTCAGAAAGGGTTGAAAATTGATTATGTGGCTTTGAATGGTGCATATTGAACGCACAAAAAGTCTGGAGTTCAAATAAGTTTAAAAAATATGAAATGCCTTCGTAACACATGAGTTTTCGTCCGAAACCCTGATACTTCGAAAGAGATTGTCCAGTTTGTACACGAAGTGCATCCAGTTTTTCCCGTAACCCTCTCAACTTTTTAGCACATGCTATGTGGGTGAAATGATGATACCATGCCAAGTATTTTTTGTTCAAAACTTTAATAGCAAAAAGAATTTTCATAAAGTATTTTTTGTTAGAAACTTTAATAGCAAACTAAAATAACAAAATCTGTTTTTGATTAAAACACCCATTTAAAATAACCTAAAAATTACCAAATTGAATATAATGATAAAACACACTAATATTAAACAGCAGGAAAAAGAATCACTCAAAAATCTATTTTTAAAGTAAAGTTATTCACAAACAAGTGATTCACACAAATTTCAAAGAATTCAAATTTAAACTATTCAAATTTGAAAACTACTGGCACTAACAGAAAGTTTATAATTTTTGTGACCTAAAGCAAAAAGAATCACTCAAAAACTCTAAGTATTTAGCTGTAAGTAGAAACAAAAGAAAATAAATAAAGCAAAAAACAAAACAAAAATACTGGAAAAGACCTTTAGTCCCGGTTGCTACCACAAACAGGGACTAAAAAGTAAAAAAAAATTTAAAAAATGCCGCCTACTGGGCCACCACGGCCTGCATACGACTAGAAACCCAATCCGCTAGTTGGGCCAGGATGCAGGCCCGTAGCAGGCCCAGAAGGCCCACAGGCAGAGAGAGTACGTTTAGGCCCATAGGCCTGAATAAGAGAGGAGCTCGAGAGGGTTGGAGCAGCCGCGCTTATAAACCACTCTCGACGCCTCTCAGCTAGCGAGGTGGGACTAAACATCCACCTGCCCGACGCCGTGCCAGCCGCAGCCCTTTAGTCCCGGTTGGTGGCACCAACCGGGACTAAAGGCCCCCCTTTAGTCCCGGTCCGAGCCACCAACCGGGACTAAAGGGCTCTGCTTCCCGCCCTTTGCGCTGCTGAAAATGACCTTTAGTCCCGGTTGGTGGCTGCAACCGGGACTAAAGGGGGGCCTTTAGTCCCGGTTGGAGCCACCAACCAGAACTAAAGGTCTTTGTATATAACCGCGCACTTAGAAAACTTTCAAACACAATTCACTTCGATCCTCCTCTCCCCCGACGGCGCCGACGACCACCTCGACGCCGCCAGGCTGCCAGACCTCCCCGTCGACGCCCTGCCCTGCCCCGACGCCCCTGCCCTGCCCCAACGCCGCCGCGCCCCTGCCCTGCCCCCGACGCCGCCGCTCCACAGCTAGCCGGCCGGCCAGGTACTCCCTCCTCCCTCCCACCCCTCTCCTCCCTCCTTCCTCCTTGTATGTATAAAGTTGCCCCTGTTCAGAGAGTTGCAAGATTTCATAGAGTTTGTTGAAATGTGTTTGCCATGTCCACAAGGTGTTTGTTGAAATGCTAGGGCTAGCTAGGGAACTTTGTTGTATGTGAAACTTGGCAGGATGATGTCTCCTTGGATGTTAGAGATGATGGTCAAGTTGGTTTGATAAAAGGAAAAACTTGTTAGTGCAAGTTTTATTAGAATTTAGTTCTGGACAGAAACTACAGGGAATTTTTTGGTGGACTTGCAAGATGAAATTGGGGATGCCCTTCTGGACTTAAGGGTTTAGTTGGAAGGACTATAAGACTTAAGAATTATTTGAGCTAGGAAAAATAGGGTTGCAGTTCAATGCCAAGATTGGACCAAAATTGAAAAATGGAAGTTGTGCTCAAAATTTTCAAATGACCAAAGTGGCTTTTTGCATAAAAATGATCTATAGGCATCAGAGGACTTATCAAAAAATTTGTGGCATTTGAAAAGAATTATTTGAAATAGTTCTAGTGCAACAGGGTCATTCTAGAGTTTGAAAATACTAATAAAAGAATTTTTTTGAGGCCAAGTCATTATGAAAATAATCACTGCTGATGTTTATAATATAATTAAAAGGATTGGGAGAAAATTTTAAAACCCACATTAAAAGGATTGGTGACAAATATACTTGGTCAATATTTTGTCTTTAGAGTTGATTTAGAGTTCATTTTGATGTTCATTGTGATGTATGAAAACTTGGTCAATATTTTGTCTTTAGAGTTCATTTTGATGTATGAAAACTTGGTCAATATTTTGTATTGTGGATGCCATGCCATGCTATTTTTCTCTAAGTTTGAAACTTGCTTTCAAATTGGTATCTAGCTAGCTACAATTTTTTTTATCAGGTTGTGGTGTTACATTCATGTCATGCCATTTGTTGCCATGCTAATTTTCACTCTCGGTGGAATTACAGGTTGTGGTGTTGCATCTCCATGGAGTTGGTCACTTATCGTCCCTCCGCTGTTCAACAAAAGGTGTCCATTTGTTGTATATATGTTGAGTTTTGTTCATAGGATGATGGTTGGTTCATTTGTTGAGTTGTGTATTCATCTTGTGTATAAATCTTGTATTCATCTTGTGTATAAAGCTTGTATTCATCTTGTCGTTAAAACATGAGAGAGGGGGTCGTTAAAACATAACCCCGATAACTTTGATTTTCTCTCGAATGTGAAGCAAGTCTTTTTTTGCCATGTCAAGTGTTGTATTTGCAGAAACTATGGACAGAGACTTAGAAAAAGAAGAGTTGTTGGGGGATATAATCCTTCAAGGAGGTGATATGACCATGTCGTTTCTCAACGACACCGATGGTGAGGAAGGAGATCATGACGGCTCCGGTGATCCAATGGAGGAGGAAGGAGATCATGACGGCTCCGGTGACCGAATGGAGGAGGAAGGAGATCATGACGGCTCCGGTGACCGAACGGAGGAGGGAGCCTTAACTGTTGCAAAGTCCGGTGAGGTATATATACATATATTAATTAAGCCTCTGCTGACTTGATGCATTAATTGTTTTGTATGTACATATATTAACGCTTCTTTCTTCTTTTAATTAGCCCTCCGGATCGAGCCAAACTTCCGTAAGGAGACGAGGCCCGAAGAAAAGGTTGCGCCAGGATGAAAGGTTCACGATCGAAGAAGTTGGTCGATATGGCCAACCGATTGCTCCCAAGCGGAGCAGGGACACATTTATACATCAGTGCGGAGTGGTTGTTAGGGACATCGTCCCGATCAGCATCCAAGAATGGAATAAGAAGAAGGACCCTGAAGTTTCTTATGTCCAGGATAGACAGAAAGATGATCTTTGGACCTTGCTGATGACAAATTTCAGCCTACCACCAGAGGTGGATCCGAATAAGGTCAAGGCGTTTGCTCTTAAGAAGATGGCAGAACTATTCAAGAAGTGGAAGAAAGATTTGAACAAAAAGTTTGTCGAGAAAGACAAGACTCCAGAATTCACCGGTGCATATGAGAAGATAAAAGATCACTGGCCCGCATTTGTGGCCTACAAGAAATCGGACAAGGGCAAGCAAAGGTCAGCGACAAATAAGCTAAATGCTGCAAAGAAGAAGTATCACCATGTTACGGGGTCAGGTGGCTACAGCAAAGCCCGGCCTACGTGGGACAAAGCTGAGCAAGACCTGCTTGCTAAAGGGGTCCAACCTGCGACATTGCACTGGCCAGATCGGTCAAGGACTTGGTTCTTCGGGGTTGGGGGAACTTTGGACCCAGACACAGGGGAGTGTGTTTGGACGAAAGCTCAACTTGCAATACCCGTCAAGAAGCTTGAGGAAGCAATCCAGGCAGCGCAGGAAGGGAGGTTACATCCCGACAGAGAGAATGACGAGCTGACAAAGGCCCTTGGGAATCCTGAACACCCTGGACGAACACGAGGCACATCAGGCTCGGTTCCGTGGGTGTATGGGTTTCCCGACAGCGCTGGTTATAGAAGCCGAGAGAGAAAGAAGAAAGCGGAAGCAAGCGAAATGCAGAAGATCAATGCAAGATTAGCGAAACTAGAGGAACTTGAGAGCCAGCGAGCTACCGGCCAACCATCTCAGCGGCACGAAGATCCTTCCTTCGACACTGCCCCAGAAGCTACCCCACCATCTCAGCGGAGAAGCAGTGTGGCTTCCACGGAGCTCCTTCAGCCTGATATCACGGCTCCTCGCTACCCCGTGGATAGTATCACGCAGGCTGAACATTGTGTGCTAATGGCGAAATGCCAGAACCTGACCTTGAAGGCGGCGGTCGGCTCTGTTTTACCTCCTCGAACTGAGGGAACTTTCCATTGCCGTCCGATTCCACATGGCTATGCTATTGTCACGGTGGATGAGATAATGGCGGGATTTGAGGGGCTGGAGCTTGACTACCCTACAGGTGAGGGGCTGGAGCTCATTTCAAATGATGTAGAAGCAGAGTGGTTTGTGGGTTTTAGTGGAGGAGTATATGTGGGAGTTCTTTTGATTTAGATGCACAATTTGAGCTGAAATTAACTTCTTAGAGTCTGCACATGTGTAGGGTGCCGTCCCCGTCCCTGTCCTCACCGCCGTCGATCGCCCGCGCCGATCTCGTCGCCGGCACCACCGTGGTGAGCCTCTTGTTCTTATCTTCTTTTTAAAAGAAAAAAAATTCTTACTTGTATGATTTAGATAGATACTTGTATAATTTTCTTACTTTTATTATTGTTTGTTATTATATAGTGCCATGACTTTGGTATCCGCCCCCGTCGGCCCTCGTCCTGTCTATGATTCGGATGTGGTATATTATCTTTTATTATGATTTGTTTCATTTAGTGTTTATGACAATTATGCCGACCAACGTGACATAGATGTTTTTATCTAGGAGGTATGTGAACCGGAAATTCCAACCGACCCTCTTGTCGAGAGGTTAAATTTAGTTGAAAAAGAAAACAATTACTTGAAGAAAAAATTGAAAAGAATTGAGGAGGAGAAGATGGAATTGGAGTTGCATGTTGCCGATGTCGTCGATGATCACAAGATCAAGATGGATGCAATGCGCTTGAAGATTAGAAAGATTAGAAAATATGCCATTCATAATGAGGCTTGGTATCATTATGCCGTTGGATCAATTGTTACCTTAGTTGGGATTATGATCGCATTTGTTGTTGTTTTTCATAGTTTCAATGTATGTTTTAATTAGATGCTCTAGAGAGCTATATGTTGTTCTATGAGGACTATATATGTATGAACTTTATGTATTTATTTTTTCAGTAATAACATTTGATCACTACTGTACTTTGGTTTTAATGTGATGATGAACTTGTATTAATTTAGTCACTTCTCTATTCATGATGTTCTGTAATGGTTTTTGATACACTTAATTATATAATGCACGCAGATGAACCGGCAATGGATGTACGGTGACCGACGCACCTCCGAGTATCTTGAGGGCCTGCATAAATTTCTCGAAGTGGCTGAGGCAAACAAGCAGAATGGTTTTATGTATTGTCCATGCCTTGTCTGTGAGAATACGAAGGATTACTCTAACTTGAAAACCCTTCACGTCCACCTACTTGGGAAGGGTTTCATGCCACACTATAATGTTTGGACCAAGCACGGAGAAAGAGGGGTTATGATGGAAGACAACGAAGAAGAAGAGGATGATGAAAACTATCCCCCTGAATACGGTGATACTGCAACGGGGGAAGCTAAAGATCAAGAGGTACCAGACGATGTGCCCGATGATGATCTTCGCCGGGTCATTGTTGATGCAAAGAGACAATGCCAAACTGAAAGGGAGAAGTTGAAGTTCGATCGCATGTTAGAGGATCACAAAAAAGGGTTGTACCCAAATTGCGAAGATGACAACACAAAGTTCGGTACCACACTGGAATTGCTGCAATGGAAGGCAGACAATGGTGTATCTGACAACGGATTTGGGAAGCTACTGAAAATAATGAAGAAGAAGCTTCCAAAGGATAACGAATTGCCCGACAGTACGTACGAAGCAAAGAAGGTTCTATGCCCTCTAGGATTGGAGGTGCAGAAGATACATGCATGCCCTAATGACTGCATCCTCTACCGCGGTGAGTACGAGGATTTGAACGCATGCCCGGTATGCGGTGCATTGCGGTATAAGATCAGACGAGATGACCCTGGTGATGTTGAGGGCGAGCGCCCCAGGAAGAGGGTTCCTGCCAAGGTGATGTGGTATGCTCCTATAATACCACGGCTGAAACGTCTGTTCAGAAACAAAGAGCATGCCAAGTTGATGCGATGGCACAAAGAAGACCGTAAGAAAGATGGGAAGTTGAGAGCACCCGCTGACGGGTCGCAGTGGAGAAAAATCGAGAGAAGGTGGGGGGACTTTGCAGGTGATGCAAGGAACGTATGGTTTGATTTAAGTACAGATGGCATTAATCCTTTTGGGGAGCAGAGCAGCAATCATAGCACCTGGCCCATGACTCTATGTATCTATAACCTTCCTCCTTGGTTGTGCATGAAGCGGAAGTTCATTATGATGCCAGTGCTCATCCAAGGCCCTAAGCAACCCGGCAACGACATTGATGTGTACCTAAGGCCATTAGTTGAAGAACTTTTACAGCTGTGGAATGGAGAAGGTGTACGTGTGTGGGATGAGCACAAACAGGAGGAATTTGACCTACATGCGTTGCTCTTTGTAACCATCAATGATTGGCCTGCTCTTAGTAACCTTTCAGGACAGACAAACAAGCGATACCATGCATGCATGCACTGTTTAGATGATACCGAAAGTATATATTTGGACAAATGCAGGAAGAATGTGTACCTGGGACATCGTCGATTTCTTTCGACCAACCATCTCTTAAGAAAGAAAGGCAAGCATTTCAAAGGTGAGGCAGATCACCGGAAGAAGCCCGCCCTCCGTACTGGTGATGCCATACTTGATATGGTCAAGGATTTGCAAGTAATCTATGGAAAGGGTCCTGGTGGACAATCTGTTCCGAATGACGCTGAGGGACGCGCACCCATGTGGAAGAAGAAATCTATATTTTGGGACCTACCCTATTGGAAAGACCTAAAGGTCCGGTCTGCAATCGACGTGATGCACGTGACGAAGAATCTTTGCGTGAACCTGCTAGGCTTCTTGGGCGTGTATGGGAAGACAAAAGATACATCGGAGGCATGGGAAGACCAGCAACGTGTGCACGAAAAAGATGGCATGCATCCAAAGCAGTATGCAGGTCCTGCCAGCTACGCTCTTACCAAAGAAGAGAAGTAAATCTTCTTTGAATGCCTGCTCAGTATGAAGGTCCCGTCTGGCTTCTCGTCGAATATAAAGGGAATAATAAATATGGCAGAGAAAAATTTCCAGAACCTAAAGTCTCATGACTGCCACGTGATTATGACGCAACTGCTTCCGGTTGCATTGAGGGGGCTTCTACCGGAAAACGTTCAATTAGCCATTGTGAAGCTATGTGCATTCCTCAATGCAATCTCTCAGAAGGTAATCGATCCAGATATCCTACCAAGGTTAAAGAATGATTTGGTGCAATGTCTTGTCAGTTTCGAGCTCGTGTTCCCACCATCCTTCTTCAATATCATGACGCACGTCCTAGTTCATCTAGTCGACGAGATTGCCATTCTGGGTCCTGTATTTCTACACAATATGTTCCCCTTTGAGAGGTTCACGGGAATCTTAAAGAAATATGTTCGTAACCATGCTAGGCCAGAAGGAAGCATCTCCATGGGCCGTCAAACAGAGGAGGTCATTGGGTTTTGTGTTGACTTTATTCCTGACCTTAAGCCGATTGGTCTTCCTCAATCGCGGTATGAGGGGAGACTGACTGGAAAAGGCACGCTAGGAGCGGATGCAATAATATGTAGGGACGGGCATTCTTGGGCTCAAGCACACTACACAGTTCTACAGAATTCTACCTTGGTGACCCCGTATGTGAATGAACACAAGAATTTTCTGCGCTCCAAACACCCGGAGCAGCCTGACGACTGGATTACATGTGAACACATCAGGACTTTCGGCAGTTGGTTGCAAACACATCTCATGGGTAACAACATTGTTGGAGATGAGCTGTACTCGTTGGCCAGGGGACCATCTTCGACTGTATTGACTTACCAAGGGTACGAGATAAAAGAGCACCAACCAAAACAGTGGTGTCCGCTTTGATGCAGCAACCAACAGGGGAAAGGACACATATTATGGTTACATAGTGGACATATGGGAACTTGACTATGGACATGATTTTAAGGTCCCTTTGTTTCGGTGCAAATGGGTCAATCTCTCAGGAGGCGGGGTACAGGTAGACCCGCAGTACGGAATGACAACAGTGGATCTCAACAATCTTGGGTACACAGACAAACCATTCGTCCTAGCCAATGATGTGGCGCAGGTTTTCTATGTGAAGGACATGTCTACCAAACCGAGAAAAACAAAAGATAAGGAAGCGAATACATCATACGATGAGCCAAAGCGCCACATAGTTCTTTCAGGGAAAAGAGACATCGTGGGAGTGGAGGGCAAGACAGACATGTCTGAAGATTATGAAAAGTTTCATGAAATTCCTCCCTTCAAAGTGAAGGCTGACCCAAGCACCTTGTTAAAAGATGAAGATTATCCATGGTTACGTCGCAATAAGCAAGGGACACACGCGAAGAAAAAGTGAAGACTTTCTCTCCACAACTATTCTGATGATGACTTTGATCTAGAATATCACTGCAGTTACATGTCAAGAAATGAAATGCCTTTTGTAACATATGAGTTTTCGTCCGAAACCGTGATACTTCGAAAGAGATTGTCCATTTTGTACACGAAGTGCATCCAGTTTTTCCTGTAACCCTGTCAACTTTTTAGCACATGCTATGTGGGTGAAATGATGATACCATGCCAACTTTCAACCTTTTCAGAGTTCATTTGTACTGCTTTTCAATTTCAGGGTCATTTAGCTCAAAAAAATCAGTAAATGCATGAAAAATAGCAAATGAAGTCAGAAAGGGTTGAAAATTGATGATGTGGCTTTGAATGGTGCATGTTGAACGCACAAAAAGTCTGGAGTTGAAATAAGTTTAAAAAAATGAAAGGCCTTTGTAACATATGAGTTTTCGTCCGAAACCCTAATGCTTCGAAAGAGATTGTCCATTTTGTACACGAAGTGCATCCAGTTTTTGCCGTAACCCTCTCAACTTTTTAGCACATGCTATGTGGGTGAAATGATGATACCATGCCAACTTTCAACCTTTTCAGAGTTCATTTGTAGTGCTTTTCAATTTCAGGGTCATTTAGCTCAAAAAAAAAGATTAAATGCATGAAAAATAGCAAATGAAGTCAGAAAGGGTTGAAACTTGATGATGTGGCTTTGAATGGTGCATATTGAACGAACAAAAAGTCTGGAGTTCAAATAAGTTTAAAAAATATGAAATGCCTTCGTAACACATGAGTTTTCGTCCGAAACCCTGATACTTCGAAAGAGATTGTCCAGTTTGTACACGAAGTGCATCCAGTTTTTCCCGTAACCCTCTCAACTTTTTAGCACATGCTATGTGGGTGAAATGATGATACCATGCCAAGTATTTTTTGTTCAAAACTTTAATAGCAAAAAGAATTTTCATAAAGTATTTTTTGTTAGAAACTTTAATAGCAAACTAAAATAACAAAATCTGTTTTTGATTAAAACACCCATTTAAAATAACCTAAAAATTACCAAATTGAATATAATGATAAAACACACTAATATTAAACAGCAGGAAAAAGAATCACTCAAAAATCTATTTTTAAAGTAAAGTTATTCACAAACTAGTGATTCACACAAATTTCAAAGAATTCAAATTTAAACTATTCAAATTTGAAAACTACTGGCACTAACAGAAAGTTTATAATTTTTGTGACCTAAAGCAAAAAGAATCACTCAAAAACTCTAAGTATTTAGCTGTAAGTAGAAACAAAAGAAAATAAATAAAGCAAAAAACAAAACAAAAATACTGGAAAAGACCTTTAGTCCCGGTTGCTACCACAAACCGGGACTAAAAAGTAAAAAAAAATTTAAAAAATGCCGCCTACTGGGCCACCACGGCCTGCATACGACTAGAAACCCAATCCACTAGTTGGGCCAGGATGCAGGCCCGTAGCAGGCCCAGAAGGCCCACAGGCAGAGAGAGTACGTTTAGGCCCATAGGCCTGAATAAGAGAGGAGCTCGAGAGGGTTGGAGCAGCCGCGCTTATAAACCACTCTCGACGCCTCTCAGCTAGCGAGGTGGGACTAAACATCCACCCGCCCGACGCCGTGCCAGCCGCAGCCCTTTAGTCCCGGTTGGTGGCACCAACCGGGACTAAAGGCCCCCCTTTAGTCCCGGTCCGAGCCACCAACCGGGACTAAAGGGCTCTGCTTCCCGCCCTTTGCGCTGCTGAAAATGACCTTTAGTCCCGGTTGGTGGCTGCAACCGGGACTAAAGGCCCCCCTTTAGTCCCGGTTGCAGCCACCAACCGGGACTAAAGGTCTTTGTATATAACCGCGCACTTAGAAAACTTTCAAACACAATTCACTTCGATCCTCCTCTCCCCCGACGGCGCCGACGACCACCTCGACGCCGCCAGGCTGCCAGACCTCCCCGTCGACGCCCTGCCCTGCCCCGACGCCCCTGCCCTGCCCCGATGCCGCCGCGCCCCTGCCCTGCCCCCGACGCCGCCGCTCCACAGCTAGCCGGCCGGCCAGGTACTCCCTCCTCCCTCCCACCCCTCTCCTCCCTCCTTCCTCCTTGTATGTATAAAGTTGCCCCTGTTCAGAGAGTTGCAAGATTTCATAGAGTTTGTTGAAATGTGTTTGCCATGTCCACAAGGTGTTTGTTGAAATGCTAGGGCTAGCTAGGGAACTTTGTTGTATGTGAAACTTGGCAGGATGATGTCTCCTTGGATGTTAGAGATGATGGTCAAGTTGGTTTGATAAAAGGAAAAACTTGTTAGTGCAAGTTTTATTAGAATTTAGTTCTGGACAGAAACTACAGGGAATTTTTTGGTGGACTTGCAAGATGAAATTGGGGATGCCCTTCTGGACTTAAGGGTTTAGTTGGAAGGACTATAAGACTTAAGAATTATTTGAGCTAGGAAAAATAGGGTTGCAGTTCAATGCCAAGATTGGACCAAAATTGAAAAATGGAAGTTGTGCTCAAAATTTTCAAATGACCAAAGTGGCTTTTTGCATAAAAATGATCTATAGGCATCAGAGGACTTATCAAAAAATTTGTGGCATTTGAAAAGAATTATTTGAAATAGTTCTAGTGCAACAGGGTCATTCTAGAGTTTGAAAATACTAATAAAAGAATTTTTTTGAGGCCAAGTCATTATGAAAATAATCACTGCTGATGTTTATAATATAATTAAAAGGATTGGGAGAAAATTTTAAAACCCACATTAAAAGGATTGGTGACAAATATACTTGGTCAATATTTTGTCTTTAGAGTTGATTTAGAGTTCATTTTGATGTTCATTGTGATGTATGAAAACTTGGTCAATATTTTGTCTTTAGAGTTCATTTTGATGTATGAAAACTTGGTCAATATTTTGTATTGTGGATGCCATGCCATGCTATTTTTCTCTAAGTTTGAAACTTGCTTTCAAATTGGTATCTAGCTAGCTACAATTTTTTTTATCAGGTTGTGGTGTTACATTCATGTCATGCCATTTGTTGCCATGCTAATTTTCACTCTCGGTGGAATTACAGGTTGTGGTGTTGCATCTCCATGGAGTTGGTCACTTATCGTCCCTCCGCTGTTCAACAAAAGGTGTCCATTTGTTGTATATATGTTGAGTTTTGTTCATAGGATGATGGTTGGTTCATTTGTTGAGTTGTGTATTCATCTTGTGTATAAATCTTGTATTCATCTTGTGTATAAAGCTTGTATTCATCTTGTCGTTAAAACATGAGAGAGGGGGTCGTTAAAACATAACCCCGATAACTTTGATTTTCTCTCGAATGTGAAGCAAGTCTTTTTTTGCCATGTCAATTGTTGTATTTGCAGAAACTATGGACAGAGACTTAGAAAAAGAAGAGTTGTTGGGGGATATAATCCTTCAAGGAGGTGATATGACCATGTCATTTCTCAACGACACCGATGGTGAGGAAGGAGATCATGACGGCTCCGGTGATCCAATGGAGGAGGAAGGAGATCATGACGGCTCCGATGACCGAATGGAGGAGGAAGGAGATCATGACGGCTCCGGTGACCGAACGGAGGAGGGAGCCTTAACTGTTGCAAAGTCCGGCGAGGTATATATACATATATTAATTAAGCCTCTGCTGACTTGATGCATTAATTGTTTTGTATGTACATATATTAACGCTTCTTTCTTCTTTTAATTAGCCCTCCGGATCGAGCCAAACTTCCGTAAGGAGACGAGGCCCGAAGAAAAGGTTGCGCCAGGATGAAAGGTTCACGATCGAAGAAGTTGGTCGATATGGCCAACCGATTGCTCCCAAGCGGAGCAGGGACACATTTATACATCAGTGCGGAGTGGTTGTTAGGGACATCGTCCCGATCAGCATCCAAGAATGGAATAAGAAGAAGGACCCTGAAGTTTCTTATGTCCAGGATAGACAGAAAGATGATCTTTGGACCTTGCTGATGACAAATTTCAGCCTACCACCAGAGGCGGATCCGAATAAGGTCAAGGCGTTTGCTCTTAAGAAGATGGCAGAACTATTCAAGAAGTGGAAGAAAGATTTGAACAAAAAGTTTGTCGAGAAAGACATGACTCCAGAATTCACCGGTGCATATGAGAAGATAAAAGATCACTGGCCCGCATTTGTGGCCTACAAGAAATCGGACAAGGGCAAGCAAAGGTCAGCGACAAATAAGCTAAATGCTGCAAAGAAGAAGTATCACCATGTTACGGGGTCAGGTGGCTACAGCAAAGCCCGGCCTACGTGGGACAAAGCTGAGCAAGACCTGCTTGCTAAAGGGGTCCAACCTGCGACATTGCACTGGCCAGATCGGTCAAGGACTTGGTTCTTCGGGGTTGGGGGAACTTTGGACCCAGACACAGGGGAGTGTGTTTGGACGAAAGCTCAACTTGCAATACCCGTCAAGAAGCTTGAGGAAGCAATCCAGGCAGCGCAGGAAGGGAGGTTACATCCCGACAGAGAGAATGACGAGCTGACACAGGCCCTTGGGAATCCTGAACACCCTGGACGAACACGAGGCACATCAGGCTCGGTTCCGTGGGTGTATGGGTTTCCCGACAGCGCTGGTTATAGAAGCCGAGAGAGAAAGAAGAAAGCGGAAGCAAGCGAAATGCAGAAGATCAATGCAAGATTAGCGAAACTAGAGGAACTTGAGAGCCAGCGAGCTACCGGCCAACCATCTCAGCGGCACGAAGATCCTTCCTTCGACACTGCCCCAGAAGCTACCCCACCATCTCAGCGGAGAAGCAGCATGGCTTCCACGGAGCTCCTTCAGCCTGATATCACGGCTCCTCGCTACCCCATGGATAGTATCACGCAGGCTGAACATTGTGTGCTAATGGCGAAATGCCAGAACCTGACCTTGAAGGCGGCGGTCGGCTCTGTTTTACCTCCTCGAACTGAGGGAACTTTCCATTGCCGTCCGATTCCACATGGCTATGCTATTGTCACGGTGGATGAGATAATGGCGGGATTTGAGGGGCTGGAGCTTGACTACCCTACAGGTGAAGGGGAGGATCTTCTGGAAAATGCCTTAAGGAGTACCTGCCTATGGAGAAAGGAGTACATCAAGCTTCCAAACTGGACGCCGCCTCAGCAGACGCAGCCGGATCCTCAGCAGACTCCTCCTCACAGTCCAGTTGTGCTATCTCTGCTGCCTGAGTCGTCTCCGGCGCGTCATCCGTCTCCGCCGCCTCAGCGGACTCTAACGGGGGAGGCCCCTCAGCAGAATCCTCCTCCGCCTCAGCTATCTCCTGTGCGTCAGCCGTCTCCGCCGCCGCAGCTGTCTCCAGCGCGTCAACGGTCTCCGCCGCCTCAGCGGGCTCTGGCGCGTCAGCAACAAGGGAAGAGAGCCGTCCCCGCTCCGGCGGCTAGCAGTACTAAAGGCGGGAAGAAATTCAAATATGGTCCAAGCCTCAGGGTTCCTCCAAAGTCACCATATGAGAGGACTGACGAGGAAAACAAGGACATCAGTGTTGCCGAAGTGCAGGCCCATTTTGAACGGAAACGTCCACCTCCGAAGGAAACAATAGATCCGGTGAAAGCGAAGCGCACTCTGGATGCCCTTAAGCGACCACCACCACCTCTGCCGCAATCCAACTATGACCGCTGTATTGAAAAGACATATGATGAAGCGCGGCGGTCGGGAAGTACCGCCAGTGTTTTAAGACGAAGAAGTGGGAAAACAATTCCCCAGCTCGGCGAACAGGAGAAGCAATCGTGCCCCCCGCTCAAGGTGTCTAGCGATATCGCTAATCATCCGGGGCTACTGCCCGGTACCACTCTTGGTGATTACGTGGGCGATGATGTACAGTTTGAAACGGCTGAGGTAGTAAAGATCTTTAGATACGAGCACGGGAAGCCTCTCGTCAAACCTGATCATCCTCCTCTAACAACGATGATGCGAAGATTGCATGAGTGGTACTTGGAAAGCTGCAGGAAGAATGGGTCCGATAGTTTGATGGTGAGAATTAAAGATGAGCACGACCTCATTGGAGTCGACCTGATGCCTGTTGAATTTGTGGAGTTATTTCAGTTATTCAATCAAGAGGCCCTCGACAAACAAATCATGACTTGCTACTGTCTGTAAGTATTACTTCTGTAATTAAGTCTCTAGCTCAGCTCGTTCATTGCATGTATATATAATTATCCTCACTATATTATGCAGATTGAAGATCGTCGAATGCCCAAAAAGACAAATCTATGACATTGGGTTCATTAGCCCAAATACCGTAAATGAATGGACGGTACAAAACAATGTTAAAGAAACCGAGGAAAACTTGCTAAAAGCGTTCCTTCGACATCAAAACAAAAGGGAAATACTCTTTCCTTACAACTTCAAGTGAGTGTTACTGTCTTCTGCATATTCGGTTTCGCTTACTCGAGGTTAAGTACTGTAATTGATGAGTTATGCGTGCGCAGGTTCCACTATATTCTGCTATCCATTAAGCTTGATGGGGGAGTAGTAACTGTCTTAGACTCGAGACGTAAAGATCCCAAGGATTAGGCGGACATGACTGCAATGCTCTAGAAGTAAGTTCAATCAATACCGGGACCATATCGGCAACTTTCATTCATTTCCTGATATCAAGTAATCATTTTCTTTGCCTGGCAGGGTTTGGAAACAGTTCACCGGACAGGTTCCGGGTCTGAAGAACGAGCTGCAATTTACACACCCCAAAGTAAGTAGTACTAGCTAGTTCCGCGCATCTCTCATTGATTCTAGTTTCATCAATACCATTATCGTGCTTGATTATCAGTTTGATTGAACTCTATTCTCGTAAAGTTCTTGTGGCAGGAACCCGGGAATAATTTATGTGGATACTACGTTTGCGAGTACATTCGCCACAGGACCTCTGAGCGGGGCAGATCTGAAGAACAATTTGAAGTATGTAAACAATATTCATAATTTTATTTTATTACCATCAATTGTGTTGAGTTTCATTCATATATATGTATTGACCCCCTTCTTTAAATTAGATCTGGCAGATGCGGGATGAACTCCTACCACATGATCGCATACGAGCAATTCAAGAGGAATTGGCGGGATTCTTTCTTGACCACGTCATACATGAAAAGGGAGAATACCATACGGAAATTCAATGGGAGTTTAGCGCTTGATGATGTCAGGGATGTTATATTGTATATATGTAGTAGCGTCGGATAGATATACGAAAACTTGGTGTTCGACCAAGCACGGAGAAAGAGAGGTCACTTCTCTCTGTATATGTTCATGACGATCTTGTGTAATTAATGGTTTCCTTCATTTGCTTACTAGCTAGCATCGAGTTCTCTCTATATGTAGTAGCTAGCGTCGACCAAGCACGGAGAAAGAGAGGTCACTTCTCTCTATTAGCTAGCTAACACCATATGAAACCCCTAAACCTTTCAAAACCCCTAAACCCCCCCCCCCCCTTTCAAAAAAAAAAACCCCAGCGCATGCGAGCTGCTGACGCGTGGCTGCCTTTTGGTCCCGGTTGGTGTTACCAACCGGGACTAAAGGTCCTCCTGCCTGAGTGCCGCGCAGCGGCCACGTGGAGACCCTTTAGTCCCGGTTGGTGTTACCAACCGGGACTAAAGGTCCTCCTGCCTGGGCGCCCCACAGCGGCCACGTGGAGCACCTTTGGTCCCGGTTCGTAGGCCAACCGGGACTAAAGGTTTTAGGCATTAGTCCCGATCGTTTTGTCCCGGTTCCAGAACCGGGACTAAAGGCCCTCTGGAACCGGGACTAAAGGCCCTTTTTCTACTAGTGACTGCATCATCCCCTCCTCTTCGGGGAAATCCCAACGCAGCTCACAAGTAGCAATGCACAAGCAGTGTTTCTGCTTAGTACAGAAAAATACTAGCAAAAGACTAGGAGCAACCACTTTAGGGTTTGTGTCCTGCTCTGGATGATGAGACGGCGGCAACTCTCTAAAGTTGGAATAAGGTCATCCCCGCCTAGCCCCCGTTCTGACCGGTGCGTCCAGAACCACCGGATGGCATGTGGAGGTGTGTCTCCGGCGGATTTTCTAGGATTCGGTCGGCGTTTGTCTTCGGTGTATCGACTTGGATCCGATATTCATTCGTCTATGTTCATGTGTCTTCAGGTTGGATCCTTCTGATCTACGCTTCTCTTCATCGACGGGGGTTGTTGTTCTGGTGTGTTGATCCTATTGGGCCTTAACATGACAACTTCCCGACTGTGTACTACTACAAGGTTTGCTGGGCTTCGGTGTGGGAGGGGCGATGGCGGCGGCACGCCTTCAACTTACTCCAGTGCATGTAGTCGTCGCTAGGTGGTCTACGGACCTGGATGTAATTTTTTACTTCTAGTGTTTTGCGTAATGCCTTGGCAGATGATGAATATAATAGATCGGAAGTTTTTCCCGAAAAAAAAACCACCTCTTGAAATGCATGGGTAGAACATGGCCCATATTTAAACCAATGGGTAATCATCATGGGTTGGGCATGGATATAATTTGGTGCCCATGGATCACCTGGTTAATATTTAGTCTACTAAATGAACAATTGTTGTTCTATATGACACGTGGACTGTCGGAAAAAGTATCAAGTAGATAATATTAGGCCTTTATATAATATCTAATTGTAATGTATCGCGTAAGCTTATTTTCCTTTTCATGGGTATTAATTTCCATGATAAGAAAGAAAATGAATACCTGATGGACAGGGATATCCATCAGGTATGAGCAGAACATGATTTTCTATCCATGGATATGTTTTTGGGCGAGCAATACATATATCCTTATGAGTATAGGTATATAAAGGGTTTTGATATGTTCGTAGCATTCATCTCACATGTTTATGTGCTCACACCACTTTTTCAGATTTTTCCAATCACTCAAATACTAGAAGCTATGATGAACCAGGAAGAAAGTACTTTAAGATATGATGAACCAGTATATAAGTAATCGTGCCGGGAAGCTCAGAAGTTTACCGCCAATACAAGAAGAGCCACGGCGATATGGGCTAAGAAAACGTCGAACGGGCCAGTGACCTGGGGCTCTGAATCGCGGCCCACATCAGACGCGCGCTTTGTCTCTCTCTCTCTCTCTCTGTTAACGCTACATCTGCATGCATTGCATACCCGTCGATCGATCGTCGTCTTCCTCCGCTCACGGCCACCTAACCGAACCACCAACCCTAGATTCCGCCGCTGACAGAACCGCCGCACCAATCAATATGATGCCGCCCAACAAGGTCCAGCCGTCGGGTCCCGACCGCAGGGGGCTGTTCTCGTGCCTGTACAGCGGCAAGTGCGACGAACCCCCTAGCTTCAACTTCATGGCCGACCTCTTCGAGCTCATCCCCGACTTTTACGAGGAGGCGTTCGACAGGCTGCCCGTAGACGACATGCCGCGGGGCGCCGTAGACGAACTGGCCAGCACCATGCGCAAGGGCGGCCTTTCGCTCGGCCTCCTTGACCCTGTCTCCAACATCATCCTCAATACCATCGCACTCCTCTCCCGCGCGACTTCAGCGAAAACCCATCGCCTCCTCACGACTCTAAGAGGAGGAGGTCCAAGAGGATGGCCAGCGCGGCACGGCCCAGGGATAGCTAGTCCAGTACCATTGGGCCAACCTGCCGCAGGGATACCTGGGCCGGAGTTGCTGCGGCATCCTACCAGGCTCTCCACTGGTTCGTGGTGTCATACTTCGGATGCCTCAGTGAAGAACAGGCCACCCGGTACCTCCACTGGGCGGGCGCCGACCTCGCCCTGGCCATTCTGCTCGTCGAGCACGATCTATACGCTACTGAGCTTGAGCTCCCCGACCCCGCCTCCGAAAGGACCCAGGCCGCCCTCAAGTGCGGTGCAATTTGTGCGTCGCACCCAGCGCCTGACGCGCTGGTGCGGCTCCACACGACGCCCGTTCCCCTAGAGCGGCTCCACGCCGCCGCCCCGTTTCTCAGGCCAGGAGGACCAAAGCTCACTATCGATGACGTCAACACCCTCGTGGATCTACTGCGGTACCAGGACAGTGCCCCCCTCGACCTCCAGGTGAAACTGCTGCCAGGAGGAAGAGAGGTCATCGTCTTCTGCCGGAACCTCAAGCCCGATGAAGGGAAGCTTGAGATTTGCAACAACACGAGCTCTGTGGATGTATTCGATTTTGTCACCATCAAGGTCGAGCGTCATGGGGACCTCTTGGCATCCATGCGGTCTGATCCTCAAGACAAGAGATCCATGATATCGACCTTTTTAGCGAAGGCCACGAAAACTTCTCGAAGTTGCAGTCTGGTAGAGAGCTGCAGTGGCGATGCCTGCGAGTACACTGAATCTCTCAGGATGAGGCTTCACGGTGCAATCCACGCTTTCTATCTGAGAGTCTTCACCATGCTACACCCCTCATGAAGCCGGCTCATCCGTGACATATTGTGGGCTGGCCACTGCTATGGCCCCATGGACCCTATCTCCAACATCATTGTCAACTCCATTTGGCACAGCATAGTGTACCCGCTACCCCTATCCGAAATCAAAGAGTATCACATCATCGACACCCTATCTATGCTTCGCATGGAGGTCCGTTCCTTGGAAGGCCTCATTGCCCTCGTCCGAGGAAACTCCGAGTCTGGTTTCTCGATGCAACGGGCGATGGAGCACCTCTCCTGCGAATGTTGTGACCTGTCCCAGGAGACACACACCTTGCAGCAGTTTGCTGCCGCAGCCGCAGTCGCTCGACACCCACAGCACGCTGCACTAGGGTCATTCCTCGCGTCCCTGATGCCCGATGTGGTGAATGACCTACGGCGCTTGCTGACCACTGGCACCAATGGTGTGATCCCCCGTGAATCACTTGGCCAAATAGAGCACTTCCTCCGACAAAAAGCAGTGATGTTGGATCCCGAACCTCCCAAGGTGGCCGAATTGTGTGAGGAGGCTAAGGGGACTCTGCTAAGAATGAAGTCATATTATGACAGAATGAAGTTATACCTTTGCTCTAGGCTTGAACAACTGCTGCAGAAATATGCCTCTGAGCATCCTCTGGTACGTGGCTTTGTTTTTATTCATCCTTGTTTACTTGGTACATATTCTTTACATCTCACTATCAGCTGCTTCATTTGACATTGCTGTTGCTTGTTTTAGGAACCAAAATATGTGCTAAGTGTTATCTGTGGTGTGGTGGCTGGTGCCGAATCCTTAGACAGGGAGTGCTACCACGTTAATTTTGTGGCTGCTTCCAAATCAGGGACTGCTGGTAACCAACTCTTCTTCGCCGAACTCAATTGGTTGTATCCTGGTGAGCAGCCAAAACCAAATTTCTGCTGCCCATTACCCCTGATATATACTGGTAAGTCCTCATTCCTTCCAAGTAGCATGATCAGCCATCTAGGTTTAAAACATTAGAGAGAAAAAATTTCCCCCTGTTTCACTGAAGATCCTTTTGATTACCATTCAGGACTTTTCTTCTTTCAATTCTACGATGCTTGTTTGTTTCATTCAATCATAGAGATAGCTCCCATAAAGAATAACTTTTATAGGGGCACTGAGTGCACATTCAATGCCGTTTCACTATTCAGCATTATGTTCCTCGCAATTTAATTGGTACACCATTTTCGATATACAAGATGATACATCAACTTAATGGCTATGTATGCACCAATTTACGACAAACTTGTGAATCGGCAATATGTTAAAATCATTCTACTACAAAAATGGGCGACATGTTAAAATCATCTACTACAAAAATCAGAGATTCTTGCCTGAAAGTAGTATAGCTTCTCTGAATTAGTGAAAGTGAAGATCTTCAGTATGCCCTTCTGCAATGTCACCAACTGGTCATCCATCAGTGCCAAGTGCTCATCCACCAGCTCCTCCACAATGAAATCCAGCTTCCTCTGTACCCTATGAACTGACACCCCACATGACCTCTCCATCACCACCGTCCACTTTCTCTGGTCCCTTTGCTTATCATATTTTGCATACACCCCCAGATGCTGCTTCACATTCCACTTCACACCATTATCTAGACTGTGCATTAGCCTCTAGTATTTTAGCTAATTGAATCACACTTCAGTTATGTTTTGTGTGCACCAGACTAGCAAGTATTCTATATCTCCCATACAGAAGTTGTATTGGGCACTGCGTCTGCGTGCACATTCACTGCTTTTTCGCTTTTCAGAATTCTGCTCCTTGCGTTTTCATTGGTAAACCATTTTCCATATATATAAGATGATACAGCAACTTAGCGGCTATAGCATACACCCACTCAGGGGCGGATCCACTATTGGTCATGGGTGTACAGATGTACACCCAAAATTTCCTGCAAAACAATCCTATACGTTGGCATATGACAAAAAATACTAAGCTCTCGTGTGGCAAAACAGACCAATATAGCCCATCGGCTGCAGCGGCACATCCCACCAACCAGCAGCCCAAAACGGGAACGGACCATCTCTGTCCTCATGCACGACTGCATGAGAAATGCGCTCAAAAAAAAAAAAAACTGCATGAGAAATACTCAACAGTTCAGCTCAGTCCAAATGCCTGTAAAAAACTCACTATAAATTCAGGAAATCCACCAGCACCAGAGCTGCACGAGCACGGTGGCGTGGGGCTATGACCTATGTTCGCGTGTGCGGCTGTGCCGATGGAGAGCTCGACCAAGCCGCCGGCACCGGACGCAGACAGGATGGAGCCTCCATGGTCAAGCCGTGCAGTGCCATGCCCGCTGCCCTCAGTGGGGATGCAACAGCAGCACAAGAGGGCCAGCTTATGTTTGGATTTAGTCATTTAGAGATATATATAGCTCTGTATGTGATCACATTTGTATTGCCGTGGGCCAATGGACTTCTCTATTAGGGCGGAAAAAAAAATTGAACACCCAAAGTTGATTTCCTGGATCCGCCACTGCACCCACTATCGACAAACTTGTGAATCAGCCATCCGGGCAATAGGTTGAAATCAGCGTTTATTTGTATAATTAATTTATATGTCCCTTTCAGATTTTGCAGTCAACATTATGAATTTTCCGAGCATGAAAATGAATCATAATAAATCAATTTTGGTTTTGGTGACAGGCCGTTGCTACTATGGAGAGTCAACCGCGAGGAAGATTGTGTATCCAGATTCAGCAGACTTTATTAACAGTGATCATGATATTACCGGCGACGGAACGGCACACACGGACGGAATGCTGGACGCTGATTTAATGTTCGATTTTAGGAGTGACGCGCAGTTTGCAGACGATATGAGGAAGTACTGTGAACGTCAAAAAGAGTTGCGCAGGAGGGTGATGAGTATTAATTTCAACAGCGGGAGGAACTAGTATTAGGTCTTAACCTTATTAAGCCTGATGTAGAAATACTGTTTTATTAATATCAAGCTTGTTGTAATACTTTTGTATTCTGTATTCCATCTTGTCCGAACCTTCATTGTTGTCTGCGATTATGTGATCAGCTGAAAATTTCACTGTTCGACGGAGGTTCAGTTTATTTCTTTTCATCTGTAAATGGTTTCTACCGAATTTCTTGAACGTGCACCTGCCTAAAGTGTAGAACACGCTGGCCGCACACTTTTCTTGCAAGATTAGTTAGGAGCCACCTCCATTGTGTTATAAAAGAGTAAATGCATAAATAAATACTCAATCCGATCCATACTAATTGTTGCTTATTTAGTCCATATTAATTGTCGCCAATTAATATCGATTGGAGTGAGTATATAATACTCACCCGTTCCATAATGTAGTGCGTATAGATTATTTGAAAAGTCAAAGTATACAAACTTTGACTAAGTTTACAGAGAAAACTATTTATATCTGCAATACCAAATATGTAAAATATGAAACTATATGTTCTGATGATTCTAATGATATAAGTTTGGTATTTTAGATGTAAATATTTTTCTCCACAAACTTGATCAAAGTTTGTGAGGTTTGACTTTTCAAAAAAAAATATGCACTACATTATAGAACGAAGGGAGTATAATATAAGTTTTTTTTGAGGAAATAATATAAGTTTATTTCCTCTTCTAGTTTTTCTTTTGACATCTAAACACAATTGCATGGTTATCAAAGTGACATCGTTTGCAAGGGATGCTAAGATTGGATTTGGAGGGTTTTCATCAATCCGTTACAATTAGGATTTGCTAATTCATGAGCCATCACATTGGTGTATGTTCAAAGAAGATAAGTTGGTGGACCCAGAATAAAATTTAGCCGGGACCAATATTTAAGCTCTAAAAATTTTAGGTACAAACACAAGTCTACTCAATCAAAATTCATAAAATTCAACTACCAGAAATTTAAAATGCATTAAAAGGACATAAAAACTCAGCCTTGAAGTATTCCATTTCCTTTTTCCAATTTTAAAACATGTCTTGGAGTAAGGGCTGTTCTTTTCTACTCCGGATTTTCCATAACCAGATTCCGGGAAACCGCCCATAGAATCAGCTGCCAATGGAATCAGATGTCCAGTCTTTTCAGAGATTGCAGTCTGAGATCGTTCTATGAGTTGTGTGGTGAAATGTCTATAATGCCCCTGGACCGAAATTGTGCGCTGAGTTGGTAACATTGAGTTGTTTTGAACTGTTTTACCCTGAATATTGAGTTATCCATACAGTCATCGCAGATCACAAGAATCATCGCAAAACCGCTGATCCATTAGTGAAATTACAACCAAATAGTACGGCGCGGATGGCTTTTGTAATTTTTTTGATTTTCTAGAATTAATGATGAATTTTTTTCGTGTGTTGTTATTCATTCGCTCATAGATGAGGAATTAGTGAACTTTGCCGAAGTGTAACATTGCGGAGAATGGGTTTTCAGAAAGTTCTATTGTTCAAGTGCTAATCAAATGATTCACTTAATTATGAGGTTAATTTAGGTCAAAACAAGTTTTGAGGTACTTATGTTTTTTTTTGAAACGCGGTCCCTTGGGGCCAGATTCATTAAAAAAAGCTCGAAGAGAATTGCCTAGTTAATTAACGGAAAACCGGGCGAAAACCGTTACATCACGCCCACAAAAACAAGGCACACTGGGTGACCTGGCAACCCACACAAGAACGCACACACGCCGTCGAGGAGAAAAGCGTCGTCGGGGTTGCAGCCCGGCGTCATCGTCATCATGCCTCCGCGAGGGCGACTCCGACTCCACCATCGACGACCACCGAAGAAGCCCTCACCGCGAACAAGCGTCGAGGCCTGCGCCGGCCGATGCCAAACAGTCAGCCACACGCGCCGGCGACCAGGCAGCTCCGACTCTGTCGACGAGCATTGCAGGGGAAAAGCGTTGGGCTTGCGCCGAGCCAGCGCCAGAGCCGACCACCCGTCTCATGTCATCGTCACCGCAAGGGCCCCTCCTCAGCAGCTCCGACTTCAGGAAAACAAAACGAGGCACAGCGACCCCTCGAACACGCCGGAAGAGACCGACTACCAAGACCCATCAGCAAGCCAACTTCGCTCGAAGCCACCATCGTTGCCACACAAGAAGCCATGCAAACATCCACATCGCCGGCCGGGCACCAGCCGACCGCAATGTCGCGGGCGTCCAGCCCATGGAGCGTGCAAACGGGGCCCAATGCTCTTCAAGGCTACGCCCCCAAGGGGAAAGCGACGATGACGACGCCGTCGCCCGACCCGGCCGGGCCTTAGGCTTTCACCCGAAGAGCAAGATCCGAGGGTGGCAGACACGGGGCTCCACGACGGCGCCTCCAAGGAGGTGAAACGACGCCCACAGACGCCGACGCCGCCGGCCAGCAAGAACCCGGCAAGCTTTCGTCCGGAACACCCGTCACCATCGGCACCCTCACGCATAGCACCTCCACTGGTCCACCCACCTCCACGAAGATACCGCGCCAGTAGCATCAGAGAGCCACCGCAAACCACTCCTCACTGGCAGCCAGAGCAGCACCGGCAAGCCAGATCTGGCCGCCTGCCAGATCCGCATTCCCCCACCTCAGTCAGCCAAAGGATAGCACGCAGGCAAGCACACCAACCACGAGCAGGGGCAGGAGGGTCGCCACCCCACCGCACCCGCGCCGGCCAAAACCGGATCCGCGCCGGGAGCCGCTGTCGCTGCGCACCAGGGGCCGCCATCGCTGCACACCGGAGGCCGCTGCCGCAGCACAAGGGGCGTCCGCGAAGATGCCAACCACCGGAACGCCACAGCCGCAGGGCCGACGAGCCGCCGAAGACGCCACGCCGCCCACGAGCAGGGGTAGGAGGGCCGCCACCCCTCCTCACCCGCGCCGGCCGGATCCGGAAGCGCGAGATCTGCGCAGGGAGCCGCCGCGGCCGGGCCGCCGAGCCGGGGGCTCCGGCAAGATCCGCGCAGGGAGCCGCCGCGGCCGGGCCGCCGAGCCGGGGGAACGAGAGCCTCCCACCACCGAGGAAACAGAGCCGCTGCGCAGCGAGCGCCCCGCCGCCGCCGTCCGTGGCGCGGGTTTAGCCCGGCCGCATCTTCCGGCGGCGCCGGGGGGTGGGGTGGAGGGAGGAGGAGAGGGCGGCGCCGGCGGACCTGCGGCTAGGGTCCCCCGAGTCGCCTGGGGGCGACGCGGGGGTCGGGGGCTCACTCCTACTATTTTTCCTATGAGTGATGAGGTACTTATGTGGGCTAATTTTTTTTAAATAATACACTTTTTTTGATAAATTACACAAATAATATACAAATTTGAATTTTTTCAAAAATATTACCCAGTCGGCTGGGGCTAAGCCGACTGGATTCAGTCGGCTGGAGCTAAGCCGACAGGCCACGTGGCAGCCTTTGATTCGCCCGAACACGTCGCCCCTCGCATTTTCTTTGCCAGTCGGCCTGGGCAGCTGCAGTCGGCTGGGGCCCAGCCGACAGGCCTCCAGTCGGCCCCGGCGCAGCCGACAGGCCATCCAATCGGCCGGAGCGTGGCCGACAGGCCCCTTTTCTCCTTTTCTCCTTCCCCACTGCCCCGTGAGCTCTTCTTTGGCCTCTTCTTCTTCCTCTTCGTGCATGCTCTCTCTCTCTGTCTCTCGCAACCCCGCATCGATCTCCTCGCTGGTCCATCCATTTTTGCATCCAACCCACAGAAAGAGTAGATCATAGCCAACCCCGACGGCCTACGGTATTTTTTTTCCAATGGGATAGTTTTTTTTCTCGTACAAGTGAGGTGAGGAGGAGCCATGGTGGAGGTGGTGGTGAGGAGGAGGTGTTGCTGGGGAGGAAGAGGTGGTGAGGAGGAGGAGGAGGTGCGGCTGAGTTGAAGAGAGGAGCAAGAAGCAGTGGCACATGCGTCGAAGGTATAACTATGTCGTCAAAAAAATTCTCTTAGTTGTAGATATTTTGAAAAAATAATGTTTAGGTCTGTCAGTATTTTTAGTTGCTCCGGTAATATTCCGTATTATATGTGCATGTCAAATATTTAGGTCTGTCAGTATTTTTAGTTGCTCCGGTAATATTCCGTGTTATATGTGCATGTCAAATATTTAGGTCTGTCAGTATTTTTAGTTGCTCCGGTAATATTCCGTGTTATATGTGCATGTCAAATATTTAGGTTTGTCAGTATTTTTAGTTGCTCCGGTAATATTCCGTGTTATATGTGCATGTCAAATATTTAGGTCTGTCAGTATTTTTAGTTGCTCCGGTAATATCCATAATATATTAAGTTGTTTCAATATTTAGCTTCGTTAATATTCCGTAATATATGTACTTGTCAACTATTTAGGAGTGCGAATATTTGTTGTTTGTCATGTTGTTTAACAGTTTTCTGTCCATGTTAAATAATTTTATAGGTGAGCCGAGATGTCTGATTTAGTGAAGTTCATATTTTTCTACGGTCCTGGTAATGTCCAAACAAATGAGATTGGGGTTGATCTGAGTGAATTTGAGCACATAGAGGTGGCACTGACCGACCCTCAAACATGGTCTCTTAGTCAGTTGAAAGAATGGGTGACAGCATGTTTAGGGCTGAATACTGAAACGCACACCGTGGGTGTTCATGCATTGTGGACCCGGTCAAGTTCGAACGTTTTCTTCTATTTGAGGCCAGTAGAGCGGGATTCTCAGTGGGTGCGCTGGTTACAAGGTTGCGAAAGAAGGGGATGCAATCCTTGTGCCTTAGTGCTTCCCGTTGTGAAGGAGGTAATTGCGCCTGAAGGCCAGGGTGGTAACGATCTTGGGCAAAGCAGTGACGGGATGATGTTATCATGTCAAATGCTGGAGATGATGGTTACGAACAAGGGCAGAGTAGTCAGGTAGAAGGAGGAAATGCCGATGGTTATTACAGTGGCGAGGCGGACGCTGACGAGGTAGATGGGCACATGCAGAACATCATGGAAGAAGAAGACACCGATATTGATAGTGGTCATGCAGATAATTCTGACGAGTCAGATGAAGAAGAAAATGCAGAGGAGGTCCCGATTCCTGCTTATTGGAATCATGACTTCTCATCTGCAATGACCGTGAACGATGGTCATGATTCTGAAGGACGCAATAATAAATTGGGCTCTGAAGGGTGCTATGTATCCCAACAAAGAAGCTCTGAAGGACGCAATAATAAATTGGGCAATGTCCACGCAAAGAGTTTTCGTAGCTGAGGTGTCCAGTCAGAAAAACTTGACAATGGTATGCAAGAATGCAGGTTGTCCTGCCAGGGTGCACGGCTATCTCCCTAAGTATGGCACAAGTTGGGTGATCAGTGACCTAGTTCATCACACATGTCTTATTCCCTGCATCCCTCAAGATCATCCCAACCTTTCATCCACGCTTATTGCGAGGTTGTTTTACAGTGAGATAGTGGAGAGCAAAGCGATGGAAGTTAAGGCTATCCAGACAAAAGTTTTCGTCAGGTTCAAGTACAGAATTTCTTACGGCAAGGCTTGGAGGGCTAAGCAAAGGGCGCTTGAGAGCAGATTTGGTTCTTATTTCGATGCATATGACTCAGTTGTCGGGCTCCTCCACACGCTGAAGGACCGGAATCCGGGCACCTATGTCGACATCGAAGACCTCTTCATGCCAGAGTTCCCAACTGTGAGGGTGCTGCATCGACTGTTCTTCTCTTTCGGTGTATGCATCGAAGCTTTCAGGCACTGTCGACCGGTGATATGTGTAGATGGCACTTTTCTAACTGGCAAGTACAAGGGTCAGATCCTGACAGCCATTGGTCAAGACGGCCAAAATCAAGTAGTCCCACTCGCATTTGCTTTCGTTGAGAGTGAGAACATTGGAAGTTGGACATGGTTCTTCAGGCAACTGAAAATATCAGTTGTGAAGGATAAGCCCAATGTGTGCATCCTTCATGACAGGCATTCAGGTATACTCAGTGCGATAAAGACACTGACAAACCCTGGCCCTGAGGAACAAACTCAATGGCAGGACTTGCAGAGCCGTTGGTGCATGCGCCATCTGGGGGCTAATTTCTTCTCGCAGTTCAGAAATAAGAGCCTGATGAATCTATTCAAAAAACTCTGCAAGCAGAACCAGCTATGGAAGTACAATTTGATACGTGACAGACTTAATGTGTGCACGCAGAGACACGTTAGGGACAGGAAAGCTGCAAGAGATGCAGCGGTGAGGGCACATGTTGAAGCAGTAGCAGCACAGTTAGCAACAGGAACATCGGCCGTGGAGGAGGAGCCTGTTGGGCTTTGTGACTTGCCTGGATTTGACCCACCTGGTACTAGGAGAAGGCTCGGGAGGTCGATTAAAACCTTCGAGCAGTGGATAGAGCATGAGCCTCTGGAGAGGTGGTCTTTGCTGCATGACACACATGGAGCAAGGTACAGTGTCATGACTACCAACCTCGCAGAAACATACAACTTTGTCCTCAGAGGAAACCGGGCATTGCCACTTACAGCCATCGTTGAGGGTATTTTCTATGGCACCGTGAAGTACTTCAGAGATAGACGTCAAAAAGCAGAGCAACATATCTTGAACAACCCAAGCACACGTTACTGTGAAAGGATTATGAAGTACATGGAAGAAAAGATGGAAAAAGCCAGGTCACACACTGTAGTCCCCATTGGTAATCAAGAAAGAAGGTTTGAGGTCCGCTTAGCTAACAACAAATTCGGATGTGCAAATGAGCTGAGGACGCATGAGGTGAAAATTGGAAATGAAGTCTGGCCAACGTGTGAGTGCACATGCAACAAACCGAAGTTGCTTCACCTACCATGCTCCCATGTACTTGCTGCTTGCGGGCAGCTTGGAATGGACGCAATCTCGTCTGTGTCTCCATATTTTCTGAAAGAGTCCGTCCTCAATACCTGGACAGGTGTGTTGCTGGGATTTCGCTCAATGGGTAACTTCAACACCGTTAATCCTGTTGAAAGGCGGTACATTCCAGACCCAGGGAATATGCGTACAAGTAGAGGTAGACGACAATGTCAGCGCATCCGGAATGATATGGATGAATCTGAAGCAGGAGGCCCCACTATGCAATGCATTTTATGCAATGAATTTGGCCATAGGGACACTAATTGTCCCACTTTCGTCACTGCCAGTGGTACTGGGCATGGACGAGGCAACCGGGGTCGAGGAGGCAGAGGAGGAAGAGGAGGAAGAGGAGGAAGAGGAGAAAGAGGGAGAGGAAGAAGCTAGGCTGCACTAAGTTCTAAATTTGTATTCAGTGCGACACTAAGTTCTAAATTTGTATTCAGTGTGGCATTAAGTTCTAAATTTGTATTAAGTGTGACACTAAGTTCTAAATTTGTATTCAGTGTGGAACTATGTTGAACTTTGTATTAAGTGTGGCACTATGTTTGAAATTTGTATTAATTGTGGCACTATGTTGAAATTTGTATTAAGTGTGGACTATGTTTAAAATTTGTATTAAATGTGGCACTAAGTTTGAAATTTGTATTAATTGTGGCACTATGTTTGAAATTTGTATGTGCAGGAATGGCGGGAATGTCGTTGCTTAATCCGGAAATTGATAGTAAACATCGTGCGGCGATAGGTTATGAGCGCCAGCTTGAGCCCCTGTCCACTCGCACTCAAAGGGAAGACTGGATGATACACCAGGGATGGGTTGAACGGTACGTGCTTTATTTATTTGTTTCAATCATGTATATTGATGGGACACACTAACTGAATTGCCCTGACATGCAGGTTGAAATGGGCTGGCCTATTACCTTTCGCGCGGCTGGTTGAGCGCACGGATACCTCCAGACGCGTCGCCATCGACACCTCTTTGCTCACGTGCTTAGTGGACCGGTGGAGGCCTGAGACCCACACGTTTCACTTCCGCTGGGGAGAGATGGCTCCTACTCTGCAGGATGTGTCACTTTTGCTGGGACTACCGTTGGCAGGTCATGCCATCGGACCGTTGGAGGCACCGGCTCGTTGGCAGCAAGGTTTTGCACAACGTTTCGCGGGTCTTTATGACGGTGCTCCGGCTCTGGCATCGGAGCATCACGGACCTAAGTATGATTGGTTGCTCCATTTCCAGGTAAGTTCCCCTGCCTCATATCTTTCAGTTGTCGTGCATCTGGTTTTACAGAAGATACCTTCGCTATGTACTAATGCTTTATCTTTGCTCAATACAGATCCAGAAGTTCCCGGGGTATCCGCAGGTCCCGTTGAATGCGACACAGATCACTCGCAGCCTGGAGGCATATATACTGTGGCTTCTCGGTAAGGTGATGTTCACAGAGAACCATGTCACCACTATAAGCGCGCTCTACATCCCTATTGCACTAGAGATCGCGAGCGCTCAGACGCTGTATCAGATCACACAGAGGAGTTGGGGTTCGGCGGTCTTAGCGGCTACATATCGAGGTATGTGCAACGCCTGCCAGCTGACGGCACCCAAGTCAGCTCTTCTTGGATGCCCTCTATTTCTACAACTGTGGTCGTGGGAGAGGTTCTCTATAGGACGACCGGACATACGTATTCTTGAGCCTATGCCCGTAATGTTCGATGCTGAAGGCATCGACATGCCTTCTTTCGGTCTGTGTTGGACACGTCGCACGGTATGTCTCGTGTTATAATTTTCTTCTTTGTGTACACTATGGCTGAAACTAACTTGTGTTTGCCGCAGAGACGCTATGCTGGTGATCAGACTAGGCGAGCATACAGGGCATTAAACGAGCAGTTTGATTTGTACACTGGGGTGATCTGGCAGCCGTACACGCAAGAAGTCATGAATGCAAGATACCCCGGCGGTATGTCTGAGCTATGCTTCAGAGATAGTGATTACTGGATGACGAAATCGAAGATCATATTCGATGTCTTCGTCGAGGAGATGGCCCAGCAGAGGGTTATGAGGCAATTTGGTCTTCAGCAGTTGGAGGTGCCTTCCCCTATAGAGGACCCGGTGCCAGGACACATCCACAGGTATTGTCTTGTTATTCAATATTGAATTGTCTTTCACAATTGTCCATAGTGAAGCATTAGTTAATTGTTTAACAAACACCATAATTTTAGGATCACAAGGAAGGGGATTCACAGGACTGCTGCTGAGTGGCTACTTAGGGTTCAGCCGTACGTTACACAATGGGAGACCGCGAACACACATGTGTGGCAGGAGAATGTCGAGTTTGATCTCGATGAATTCGATCTCTATTTGCAGCGGTACATGAGCAGAACACGGTTATGCATCGTTCAACACACTCACCCAGATGATATACCTGCCCCTAGTACGTCCGATATGTACCCGAGCTATGATATTTCGGGCTCTAGGCAGTACGCGGTAAGATATATTCTCTTTATGTAATGCATCTAGTTGTTACATACTTTGCCGTGCATACTTAATAATCGTCGTGACAATTTCAGGCTGAGTTGACTTACGGACTTGGCGAGGAGGTGTCCAACTATCGGCGTTCACTTTCGGATGCACCACTACTCGTTCCTCGGCCTCAGATGCAGAACTGGATGGCGCGCATTGAGGGGAGGCTACGAGCTGTGTATCGGGCTATCACGTGCACACGCACTTCGGACGTTCTTCATCAGCAGCCCGTACAACGCCCCCAGCGTCACTCCACGCAGCAGCAGCAGCCGCGTCACTCGACTGGTCAGGTAGACCCCACACATCACCGACATGACCCGCGTCCACGTCTAGCAGAGCAGTGGACGCCCAGGCCACCACGTCCTGACCAGGCTGGTAGTTCGGCGTGGCATCACCAGCAGGATCCCACGTCAGGCTACGTGTTTTGGCCAGGACCACACCAGCAGGGTCCCACACCAGGCTACGTGATGCAACCCCCTCCTACAGGTATGTTTCTTCATATTAATTCTTTTCAATATCGATTGGGACTACGTATTTCGTCATTACTTATGTTCCATCCCTCCCGCAGCAGGCTACGGATATATGGCGTCTATGTCCGGACATGACGTGTCTATGTCTGAATCCAGGTGGGATAGTGGCCATGAAGATGGGCATAACACACAGGAATACTTGTCGCAGCACAACGAGTGGATGGACATGTTTTCGACTCCTGCACCACCTCCCACACAGGAAACACAGTATGACCTGGACGGGTCCGAGCTTCCTCCCCGTAACGTCCGGCCACCCCACAGGTATATGTGGCCGACGCCGGAGACACCACCTCCACGACATGGCGGACGACGTGGCTGATGCTTGTGTGTCACTTATATCTAGCTATGTATGCGATAGACATATATCTGCCTATGTATGCGAGAGACATATTCTACCTATGTATGCGTGCGGCGTGCAGTGTTGCTGTTGGGAATAAAGGGAGCAGAGAGCAGGCTGGAGGAAGAAGGAATGGCTGAGCAAGGAGAAAAGAGAAAGGGAATAAAGGGAGCAGAGAGCAGGCTGGACAGCGCGTGGGCCGCAAGGGTCACGAGGACCACGCGAGGAGCAGCGCTGGACAGGAGGAGCAGGGGCTGGACAGTGTACGGCTTTGGTGCTTCCACAGTCCACACGTGGTGGGACGCGCAGATGCTCTCCTCGGAGTTAACGCAATCAGTGTCAAACTCACGACCGAAAGTTGCACTGGCAAGGAGAAAAGAGAAAGGGCTGGTCGGCAAGGAGAAAAGAGGAATGGCTGGCTGGCTGGCGGCCTGTCGGCTTAGGCGTGGCTGACTGGCCTGTCGGCTTGGCCGTGGCCGACAGGGGCCGTGCGCCATGCAGTCGGCTGGCAGGCCATGCAGTCGGCTCTGCCTAAGCCGATTGGGCCCAGTCGGCCACGGCTAGGCCGATTAGGCCCTGTCGGCTTAGCCCCAGCCGACTGGGTAATATTTTTGTAATTTTTCAAATTTGTATATTATTTCTGTAATTTATCAAAAAAAATGTATTATTTAAAAAAATTTAGCCTTATGTGGTCACGTGCATTGTATTGAGCACCCCGTGTGCACCATTCTGCCGAGCACACACAAGGAAGATATGGCCACGCCATGGTATGAGCGACGTCGATGGGCGAGCGGCGGCCTGTGGCACACCATGCACGAGAACAACGGCCACGAGCACGCTCTCCACGACACACCAGCTCGCCTCGCTGCCGACGAGAGGCAGGAGTCGTGGGATGGAGCCAGGGAGAGGCAGCGAAGAACTGCTTCGAGGAGGTCCCATGCAACTGCGCAGCACTACTGGAGCCTGGCAGGAAATCGAGCCGTGGGGGAGAGGAGCGCTGGCATTTGTTTTGTAATTACTCCCTCAAACAGGGATATTGCCCCGAAACAAAACGTTTTCTTTTGAGGGACTTAGCAGAATTGCGCTGGAATCGTAGGTTTTGGGCGATTTTGACATACATTTAGATTCATTGGTTTTGGGCGATTTTGATATACATTGCTATTCTGGCGTGATTTTCCAGGATTCTCAAGGATGAATCAAGTTCTTTTGTGTTTCTGATTCTCCATACCCGGATTCTGAAAAGAACTGGCCGAGCATCTTGTAATTTTTTCAAAAATGCTCCTAGATATGAAAAAAGTATAGAAACAATATCCCACATCTGTATATACTATACTTTAACAAATCATATTATTTATACCATACTTCTTTGAGTGCCCAATATTTTTCAGTTTTTCTGTGAGGAAAATCATGACCAATCAAATGAGGTACTTGCCTAGTTGCTCGTTGTCTACATGGTAAATCGGCTCGACTAGATATGAAATAAATAATCTAAACTAGATCAAAAGAAAGAAAAATGCAATCTTCTTGTTGCCGCTGCCGCGTGCACTTATGGTTCGTTGTTGCACCAGCACAAGCACGCGACAGCTTTCCCGGTGGGGTTCCCTTGCGGAGAGTCGTCGAGGACACACCTCGCCTCAGATTAGTGCGGTGGCCTGGCCTCAGATCGGTTCCCTAAAATGGGTGGAAAGCTGATGCGTATGGTGGTTCTATCTCACTCGAGTTGCGGATTGTGGTGGCCACCTATGGGTCTTCGTGAGGGTTCGCATCTCTAGATTTGGTGCCGCTCGTTCTGGCAAGGTTGCGGGATGTAGCCGGAAGGCTCATTTGTAGGTTTTGGGGATCTCATTCCGACCAGTTTGCCTTCAACGGTGAGATGCAATATATGGACGGCGGCTTGACACAAAGAGTGTGGCTGTGCTGCAGCGACGGTGGGATTTGTAGCCCAACGCGTGTAGCTGTTGGGATTGCGGAAAAGCGGTTGCGACAACACATGTTTGGCTCCGATTTGGTGGTGCTTCTTGAGTACCCGGTCTCGAGCCCCGGGGTGAAAACCCTAGGTCTCGTCCAAGTCGGTTATACCTAGCAATGGCTATGTTTTTGTGCCGTTACCCTGTTGAAAACATTGCTCAGATATGCTAGGACTTGTTCTTCAGTGTGAAAATCTAGAAGCTAGCCTTTGGTGGTTGGATTCGGTGACGATGGTGCTTGAGAGTTATTCCCTTCTTAAAGGTGTTGTTGTTAAAGAACCTTATTGTCCTTGTGGTGTTAAGAGATGGTTGATGCAGATATGGTCGTTATCGTAGTTTCTCCATCGCAATTTTGATCGCTTTAGGTTTTCTGTCCTCGCTTAGGCATAGCTTTAGTTTTGTATTATGTTTGTGTCCATTTCATAATTTATTTTGAGTCAATAAAATCCACCTTTTATCAAGGTTGCCTCTTTCGCCATACATATGTTTATCTTTAGGATTTATTTAGAGGTGCCAAAGAAATCTTCTAACCGGTGTGACGATAGCGGATTTTCGTTGGTGGGAGAGAGAGGGGGCATGGAAATAGGACAGGAGATGTACTAACTGACATCTTAGCTTTGGAACACGATTTTTGCTATATCTGCTAGTCGAGACCTTCATGCAGCACAGCACCGCACCGCACAAAGCTGAGAACCCAAAGTAATTTCGTCTTCACTACGTACGTACGCAACGACTTCTGAGATCGTTCGACAGGTTCCATGCAACTTCCAGGGTTATGTTAATTCACTAGTGCAGAATCAGCCTTTAGTCCCGGTTCGTAAGGGCCTTTAGTCCAACAACCGGCACTAAAGGGTCGTGACTAAAGGGCCCTCCTAGTCCCGGTTCGTCACGACCCGGGACCAAAGGCCCACCACGTGGCACGAGCCCGCGCCGGGGGCTAGGGGGCCTTTAGTCCCGGTTGGTAACACCAACCGGGACTAAAAGGTTCACGTGGCACGAGCCCGCGCCGGGGGCTGGGGGGCCTTTAGTCCCGGTTAAAGGTATCGGGGTTTAGGGGTTTATGTTTTATTTTTCCTTTTAATTTTGTGTTTTCCATTTAATTCTTTTTTTTGCGAGAAATTCTTTTTCATTTCAAACATATTTTATGCTACTACATACATACTGTACACGTCATGCATATATAAATAGAATTTCTCGTACGACCATATGCGCATACACATATATATATACAATTTGATATATACAATTTCTCTTACAATTTGCAGATAATTACATGCATGCAAAAGCAGGATTTTTGGGATGTATGACCTGGTCAACTAAAAATCCCGCAATTTGTAGACCAAAAATCCCACAATTTATTCAGCCGTGTAATGGTATGCTCCTTTGGGATGTATGACCTGATCAACCAAAAATTCCGCAATTTCCTCTTGAAGTGTTCGTATGCGATCCGTTGGTAGGAGCTTTGCCCGCATCTCCCTTAGCTTTAAAGAAGGAGATCAAGATGAATATATTAGTTATGTGTATATATATTAGATCATGATAAAAAAATTGTGGATAGTGTTCTGGCAAACGTACCCAAAGTTGTTTTTCATATCTGCTACATTCGGACGTCATAATGCGAATGTTCTCGCAAACGTAGTATGCACATAAATTATTCCCCGACGCCTGACTCATGCACTTTACGAGAATAGAATTCAATCAGATAATAATTAATCAAGCATGATAATGATATTGAAACTAGAATTAAAGAGATGCGCGAACACGTAGCTAGTACTACTTAATTACGTACCCTGGGTCGCACCCATTTCAGCTCTTGTTTCCATGCGCCTGGGACCTGTTTGATGAAGCTTTGCCAAACCCTGCCCGACAAAGAAAATGAATAAACGAATTATTAATTAGTTGATATCAGGAAATGAAATAAAGAGCTGGCTGACATAGTGCGATAATGATTGAAATTACCTGTCGATCATCCCCTTCACGATTAAGTACTCTTTAGGTTCTTTAAGTAGTGAGTCCAGTACTTGAACTTTTCCCTCGTCAACTTGAATGATTAGCAGGATCCAGTGGAAACTGCATGCGCACACGTTTGTATAATTAAGCGGGCATGTGCATAACTCATCAACTACAATTATTAACATCTAGTAAGCAAAATAGAATTTGTAGTACAAGACAGTAACACTCACCCAAAGTTGTAAGGAAGTACTATTTCTGGTTGGGTATTTAGTTGCTTCAAAAACTCTAGCAAGTACTTCTCTGTCTCTTTTGGGTGACGTGACCACACCTCTTCATTAATGGTATTTGGGTCAATGAACCCAATGCCATAGCGTCCATCTCTTTTCATTTCATAAATCTTCATTCTGCATAATACCACCGAAAAGAATATAGTGAGGATAATTACAGGCAACGAACGAGCACAACTAGAGACTTAAATTAAAGAAAGAAATCACTTACAGACAATAGCAATTGACGAGAGATTTGTCGAGTGCGTCTTGATTGAATAACTGAAACAATTCTTGAAACTCAACCCACAAATTTTTTGCATGGAAGTAATGCTCTTCCTTGACTTTCACCATGAGGGATTCTCGCCCCTTCTTGACTTCTCTCAGGTACCAGTCATGCAAATGGCGCATTCTCGTTGATAGATTCTCGACCTCCCTGACCAGATCTTGGCCGGGGACATATTTTCTTGCTACTTCGTGATCTTGAATCTTGGGGAGTTCCTCGATGCCTAGGAGTTGTTCAACAGTGACACCGGCGTCTCTAGCCATCTGTCTATGAGCGTCGGTTATTACCGGCTGATCGGCGGTACTCACACCATGTGATTGTACAATGAGCGGGGGGGGGGGGGGGGGGTCGATTGCACTGCCTGTTCTCCCAGCTGGGGAACAGTTTTCCCGCATTTACTACTCCTTGCTTGGCTCGAGCTCGACTCCTTATCTTTTTGTGCCACATATAACTTCTTAATACAACGCTCATAGTCTGAGTCCGTCCTCTTCACAGCTGATTGAGCATTATCAATAAAGTGTTGTATGACTTCATCAGGTATTTTCTCCTTCGGCGGGGGCTGTTTCCGTGCAAAATGGGCCTTCACTTGGGCAGCGACTTCGGCCTTGTTTTCCTCGATAGTCATCTCGTAAGCCAACTTCTTTTTGGAAGGAGGAGAGGCTTTCTTGCTTGGTGCTCTCTTCCGCTTTGGAGAAGGCTGACGCACCCGAGATCGATATGGCGGACTCGCGCTGATGGGCTCCGTCTCGGGGTGGGGTGGTGGAGACGGCTGACGCGGTGGCGGACTAGCGCCGCGCTGCATCTCGGGCAGGGTTGGAGTCGGCTGACACGGTGGCGGACTTGGAGGAGGAGTCGGTGGCCTTGGAAAGACGATGCAATCCTTTTTCCATAGAATGATACGATGTATGGCCTCTCCCAGTGTGCGCTCCTCGTCACCTCCAGGAATGTCAAGCAGTAGCTCGTAATATCCTGACATCACTTCATCAACCCCGACACGAGCATAGCCAGCTGGAATCGGATTGCAATGGAAGTTTGCTTTAGGGGGATTTGTTAAAGCATAGCCGTCCGCCACCTTCATGGATATGTTCTTCACTTTCATGTGTAGCTGACAAGGTGTCGTATGTTTGATATCATCCACAGGGTATCTATCCAACAGTGCATCATCGGCCGGGGTGGAACCCACGCTGCTTTTCGGCATAGATGGGACGGTTGTATCCAATGCTGGATCTGCTTGCTGCTGCCGCTGAGACGCCCTTTCCTGGCTAAGTGAGTCGATCTGCTCCTGCTGCCTTAGGTAAGCGCGTTCCAACTCCGCGTGCTTTGATTCCATCAGTTGAAGGCGGTCTGCTGCCTGCTTCCTCTGCTCCTCCTCCTGCTTCTTCTGCTCCTCCTCCTGCTGCTTCTTTCTCGCACGGCTTCTGTAAGTGGCGTTCCAATCCGCAAACCCCTCAAACCACGGAACAACGCCTTTGCCTCGTGTTCGTCCCGGGTGTTCAGGATTGTTGAGGGCGCGCGTAAGCTCGTCATTCTCTCTATCAGGCTTGTACTTTCCCGTTCGAGCATCTTGTATTGCAACAAGTAAAGCATCGGAGGCTTCTTTAAGACTTGCCCACTCCATAACCAGCCCTGTCTCTGGGTCCAACTTCCCCCCATGCGCATAAAACCAAGTCCTGCACCTGGGGGGCCAACTCAATGTAACTGGAGTGACCCCTGCAGCAATCATCTGTTCCTCAGCGAGATCCCACTTAGGCCGGCCGACCTGGTAGCCACCTGGCCCCAGAGTATGGTGCCACTTTTTTTTTCGCAGCATTAATCTTGTTTATTCTCGACCGTTCCTTAGCTTCTTCTGATTCCTTGAACTGCACGAAAGCGTCCCAGTGATCTTTTGCCTTCTCCAGTGTTCCCTTGAATGCTGGAGTCTTCTTTCCGTCTGCTTGGTACTTGGCCCATATTCTTTTCTTGTGGTTGTTGAATGCTATCGCCATCTTCTTAAGAGCACTCTTCTTGACTTTCTGCCGTTCTTCATCTGTCAAATGATCTGGTAGGGTGAAATGTGCCATGAGCGATTCCCAAAGCAGATCTTTTGTTCTTCCGTCGACAAAAGTAACTCCTTGATCTCCCTTTGCTGGCTTATTCCATTCTTGAACGGAGATCGGGATTTAGTCCCCGACAATAACTCCGCATTGACGAGTAAATTTGTCCGCATTCTTTTTAGGAGCAAGCGGTTCGCCATTTTCTTTGATGGCATCGATGTTGTACTTTATGCCAGCCTGCAACCTTCTGGCCGGGCCTCGTACTGCCCTGCTTGTAGAAGATTTGCTCGATCCGGAGGGCTAAAAGAAGAAAGATCGATTCGTTAATATATATAAATCAATTAATACATGTAATGATCACCAGCGGCCTTATATATATATACCTCGCCGGTCTTTATTATTTGAAGAACATTTCCTTCGTCGTCATTGTTGTGGCCTTCGTCTCTTCATTCGTCTTCATCAAATATTAATACTCCCTCACCGGAATTATTAAGATATTGCGAGCCGTCATCTTCGGGTTCATTCTCACCTGGGCTCGGGGAGCATATGATGTCGAACATGGTCTCTTCTCCGTCTCTGCCGGTATTGTCCATAGCTTATATTAACTAATCCAGAAGAAAGACAAAACAATTTAGTATTCAAATTAGAATACAATCAATAAGGAAAAACTGAATCATAGTAGATAATATGCATCTCGAATAATCCAGATAATATGCATCATCAAATATAATCTCGAATACATCGTCTCGAATATTATCGAATATAATCTCGAAAACATCTCGAGTATTAATTATCACTAATACATCTCGAATATTATCATATAACATCACTAGCTAATACAGATCGAATATTATCGAAGAATCTAGTTCACTCGCGGTTCCTGAGGCGCGGGCGGTGGACACCCAAAGAGAAGGAACCATCACAGGATAATAGCTCGGGTGAGATCCCTGAAGAACCTGCCAGGTATCGGAGAACCTGACGTCCAACGCAACCATGTAGCGACGGACGTGCTCGTCCTCCTCCCTGACACGGCGACGTACCACCTCCACGGGGGCCGGCTGCCTCCGCACCGAAAGTGGCCCACGCGACCGCCACCAAAGAAGCTCCGGGTCGACGACGGGAGCCCGGTTCCTCACCAAGCTGCGCGCCCCGGAAGGTAGCACCTCCCAGTGCCAGCCCGGCGGAGCCCAGTCCTGGACATGGCGCCTCTCAAGCAGGTTCTCGCCACCGAGTCGACGACGAGGATGCGGGCCGGGCATCGTAGACGTCGAGAACAAATTCTATGCAAATTTAACATTTTTTAAATGTTTGATTGTGATTTTTGTAATTCTTTTTCACTTGATTTTGCAAATACATGACAAACTTTTGCAAATACAACATTAAGATATATATTAACATTCAAATATTATTAATACATGGTCAACTTTTTTCTATGCAACTTTTTTCTATAAGTATAAAAAACTAAAAAACAGAAAATCTATGCAAATTTCACCGTTCATCTACATATACATATATACATACATTGTATAAAAAAACTAGTGAAAAAAAAACTAAAACATACATACATATAGTGAAAAAATAATCATCTAAAACATCAAAACATACATACATATATACATATATACATACATTGTATACTAGTTAATAATAATCTAAAACATATCTAGTGAAAAAAAAATCGCCGGAGGGGGCGGCACGAGCTCACAGCGGGCGAGGTCGAGGACGGCGACGGCGAGGTCGATCGAGGCCGGCGACGGCGAGGTCGAGGCCGGCGGGCGCAGGCGGCGTCGGAGAGGAGAGGCGCGGGTGTGGCGTCGATCGGGGAAGAGGCGCGGGCGGCGTCGGGGAGGAGGCGCGGGTGGCGTCGATCGGGGAAGAGGCGCGGGCGGAGTCGGGGAGGAGGCGCGGGCGGCCGGCGTCAGGGGCGGCGTCGGAGAGGAGAGGCGTGGGCGGCGTCGGGGAGGAGGCGCGGGCGGCCGGCGTCGGGGCAGGCGGCGGCGCAGCAACCTGGCGGCGTCTCTGTGTTTGGCGTCGAGAGAATGGAGAGGATGGATTCGTAAGTGCCGCTTATATATGAAAGCCTTTAGTCCCGGTTGGTGGCTCCAACCGGGACTAAAGGCCCCCCTTTAGTCGCGGTTGGAGCCACCAACCGGGACTAAAGGTGAAATTCACCCAGGCCAAGCGGCGGGAAGCCAGGCCTTTAGTCCCGGTTGGTGGCTCCAACCGGGACTAAAGGGGGCCTTTAGTCGCGGTTGGAGCCACCAACCGGGACTAAAGGCCTGGCTTCCCGTGTCAAATGTTTAGTCCCACCTCGCTAGTTGGGAGGAGCTCGCAGCGGTTTATAAGCCCCGTCGCGGCTACCTTGTCGAGCTCCTCTCTAAGCAGGCCTTTGTGGGCCTACCGAATTTGTGCTGCCCTGTGGGGCCTATTGGGCCGTGCGGGCCTGCATCCTGGCCCAACTAGAGGTTGGGTTTCTAGTTGTATGCAGGCCGTAGCGGCCCAGTAGGCGGGCTTTTTTTTTTCCTTTTTTTTGCTTTATTTTTTTTTTTTGTTTCTACTTACAGCCAAATATTTAGAGTTTCTGAGTGAATCTTTTTGCTTTAGGTCACAAAAATTATAAACTTTCTGTTAGTGCCAGTACTTTTCAAATTGAATAGTTTAAATTTGAATTATTTGAAATTTGTGTGAATCACTAGTTTGTGAATAACTTTACTTTAAAAATAGATTTATCAGTGATTCTTTTTTCTGCTGTTTAATATTAGTGTGTTTTATCATTATATTCAATTTGGTAATTCTTAGGTTATTTTAAAAAATGAAAATGCCTTTGTAACAGATGAGTTTTCGTCCGAAACCCTGATACTTCGAAAGAGATTGTCCATTTTGTACACGAAGTGCATCCAGTTTTTGCCGTAACCCTCTGAACTTTTTAGCACATCCTATGTGGGTGAAATGATGATATCATGCCAACTTTCAACCTTTTCAGAGTTCATTTGTAGTGCTTTTCAATTTCAGGGTCATTTAGCTCAAAAAATTCATTAAATGCATGAAAAATAGCGAATGAAGTCAGAAAGGGTTGAAAATTGATGATGTGGCTTTGAATGGTGCATGTTGAACTTACAAAATGTCTGGAGTTGAAATAAGTTAAAAAAATGAAATGCCTTTGTAACAGATGAGTTTTCGTCTGAAACCCTGATACTTCGAAAGAGATTGTCCATTTTGTACACGAAGTGCATCCAATTTTTGCCGTAACCCTCTCAACTTTTTAGCACATGCTATGTGGGTGAAATGATGATACCATGCCAACTTTCAACCTTTTCAGAGTTCATTTGTAGTGCTTTTCAATTTCAGGGTCATTTAGCTCAAAAAATTCATTAAATGCATGAAAAATAGCGAATGAAGTCAGAAAGGGTTGAAAATTGATGATGTGTCTTTGAATGGTGCATGTTGAACTCACAAAATGTCTGGAGTTGAAATAAGTTAAAAAAAATGAAATGCCTTTGTAACAGATGAGTTTTCGTCTGAAACCCTGATACTTCGAAAGCGATTGTCCATTTTGTACACGAAGTGCATCCAGTTTTTGCCGTAACCCTCTCAACTTTTTAGCACATGCTATGTGGGTGAAATGATGATACCATGCCAACTTTCAACCTTTTCAGAGTTCATTTATAGTGTTTTTCAATTTCAGGGTCATTTAGCTCCAAAAATTCATTAAATGCATGAAAAATAGCGAATGAAGTCAGAAAGGGTTGAAAATTGCATCCAGACCTTAAAGATATATTTCTTCGCCTTTCAAATGCCAAAACACATATATACCCTAACTATTACAAAGATTCCATCCGGTTTGTCCGAAGTGGGACTTTCGAGATAAGTCCGGAAACTCACTAGAGAAGAAAGTGATGACGGTGAAGCCGGTCACATCCCAGAGTGGGATCTTTGGGTATAAAATATTTTCTTCGCGTGTGTCCCTTTGCGCCGTAACCATGGACAATCTTCATCATTTAACAGGATGCTTGGATCAATCTTCACTGTGAAGGGAGCAATTTCATGAAACTTTTCATAACTTTCTGACATGTCTGTCTTGTCCTCCACTCCCACGATATTTCTTTTCCCTGAAAGAACTATGTGGTGCTTTGGCTCATCGTATGATGTATTCGCTTCCTTATCTTTTCTTTTTCTCGGCTTGGTAGACATGTCCTTCACATAGAAAACCTGTGCCACATCATTGGCTAGGACGAATGGTTCGTCTGCGTACCCAAGATTGTTGAGATCCACTGTTGTCATTCCGTACCACGGGTCTTTCTTTACGCCGCCTCCTGACAGATTGACCCATTTGTAGCGAAACAAAGGGACCTTCAATTCACGTCCATAGTCAAGTTCCCATATCTCCTCTATGTAACCATAATATGTGTCCTTTGGCCTATTGGTGTTTGCTGCATCAAAGCGGACACCACTGTTTTGGTTGTTGCTCTTTTTATCTTGGGCGATCGTGTAAAATGTATTACCATTTATCTCGTACCCTTTGAAAGTCAATATAGTCGAAGATGGTAACTTGGACAGCAAGTACAACTCATCTCCAACACTGTCGTCATGCATGAGACGTGTCTGCAACCAACCGCCGAAAGTCCCCGTGTGTTCACGTGTAATCCAGTCGTCAGACTGCTCCGGGTGTTTGGAGCGTAGAATATTCTTGTGTTCGTCGATATACGGACCCACCAAGCTGGAATTTTGTAGAACTGTGTAGTGTGCTTGCGCCCAAGAATGCCCGTCCATACATATTACTTGGTCCTTTCCTAGCAAGGATGGTGGGAACACCAACTGTGGAAGAAGGATGGTGGGAACACCAACTCGAAACTGACAAGACATTGCACCAAATCATTTTGTAACCTTGGTAGGATTTCTGGATCGATTACCTTCTGAGAGATTGCATTGAGGAATGCACATAGCTTCACAATGGCTAATCGAACGTTGTCCGGTAGAAGTCCCCTCAATGCAACCGGAAGCAGTTGCGTCATAATCACGTGGTAGTCATGGGACTTTAGGTTCTGGAACTTTTTCTCTGCCATATTTATTATTCCCTTTATATTCGACGAGAAGCCAGACGGGACCTTCATACTGAGCAGGCATTCAAAGAAGATTTCCTTCTCTTCTTTGGTAAGAGCGTAGCTGGCAGGACCCTGATACTGCTTTGGATGAATGCCGTCTTTTTCGTGCATACGTTGCTGGTCCTCCCGTGCCTCCGGTGTATCTTTTGTCTTCCCATACACGCCCAAGAAGCCTAGCAGGTTCACGCAAAGATTCTTCGTCACATGCATCACGTCGATTGCAGAGCGGACCTCTAGTTCTTTCCAATATGGTAGGTCCCAAAATATAGATTTCTTCTTCCACATGGGTGCGTGTCCGTTAGCGTCATTCGGAACAGATTGTCCGCCAGGACCCTTTTCAAAGATTACTTTTAAATCCTTGACCATATCAAGTATATCATGACCAGTACGGTGGCGAGGCTTCTTCCGGTGATCTGCCCCACCTTTGAAATGCTTGCCTTTCTTTCTTAAGACATGATTGATCTTAAGAAATCGACGATGTCCCAGGTACACATTCTTCTTACATTTATCTAAACAGTGCGTGCATGCATGGTATCCCTTGTTTGTCTGTCCTGAGGTTACTAAGAGCAGGCCAATCATTGATGGTTACAAACAGCAACGCTCGCAGGTCAAATTCCTGCTGTTTGTACTCATCCCACACACGTACACCTTCTATACTCCACAGCTGTAAAAGTTCTTCAACCAATGGCCTTAGGTACACATCAATGTCGTTGCCGGGTTGCTTGGGGCCTTGGATGAGCACTGGCATCATAATGAACTTCCGCTTCATGCACAACCAAGGAGAAAGGTTATAGATACATAGAGTCACAGGCCAGGTGCTATGATTGCTGCTCTGCTCCCCGAAAGGATTAATGCCATCTGCACTTAAACCAAACCATACGTTCCTTTCGTCATCTGCAAAGTCCTTCCACGTTCTCTCGATTTTTCTCCACTGCGATCCGTCAGCGGGTACTCTCAACTTTCTGACTTTCTTACGGTCTTCTTGTGCCATCGCATCAACTTGGCATGCTCTTTGTTTTGGAACAAACGTTTCAACCGTGGTATTATAGGAGCATACAACATCACCTTGGCAGGAATCTTCTTTCTGGGGCGCTCGTCCTCAACATCACCAGGGTCATCGCGGCTGATCTTATAGCGCAATGCACCGCATACCGGGCATGCATTCAAATCCTCGTACTCACCGCGGTAGAGGATGCAGTCATTAGGGCATGCATGTATCTTCTGCACCTCTAATCCTAGAGGGCAGACAGCCTTCTTTGTTTCGTACGTACTGTCGGGCAATTCGTTGTCCTTTGGAAGCTTCTTCTTTAACATTATCAGCAACTTTTCAAATCCCTTGTCTGATACACCATTCTCTGCCTTCCATTGCAGCAATTCCAGTGTGGTACCCAGCTTTTTCTTGTCATCTTCGCAATTTGGGTACAACAATTTCTTGTGATCCTCTAACATGCGCTGCAACTTCAGCTTCTCTTTTTCACTTGCGCAGTTTCTCTTTGCATCGGCAATGGCCCGACCAAGATCATCAGTGGGCTCATCTGATGCCTCTTCTTCAGCTTCTTCCCCCATTGTCGGCTCAGCTTCTTCCCCCATTGTTGTACCATCGTATTCAGGGAACCCATGGCCAGGATAGCTGTCATCATCCTCTTCTTCTTCATTATCTTCCATTACGACCCCTCTTTCTCCGTGCTTGGTCCAACAGTTATAGCCGGACATGAAATCGGACGTAAACAGGTGGACGTGAATGGTTCTTGAGTTAGAGTAATTGTGATCATTCTTACAGACAGCACATGGACAACACGTAAAACCATCCGCCCGCTTGTTTGCCTCAGCCGCAACCAGAAAAGTACGCACGCCATTAATGAACTGGGGAGAGCATCGGTCATCGTACATCCATTGCCGGCTCATCTTCATTACACAACACCGAAAAGACCAAATTAATACAAGTTCATACATATAGTTCATACACACTTATTCTCATAAAACAACATACAAACTCTCTAGCTAAAGCATTTAAATGCAACAACAAATGCGATCAAGATCGCAACTAAGGTAACAATTGATCCAACAGCATAGTGATACCAAGCCTCTTGATTAACGGCATATTTTTTTAAAAATTTAATCTTCAAGCGCATTGCATCCATCTTGATCTTGTGATCATCGATGACATCGGCAACATACAACTCTAGTTTCATCTTCTCTTCTTCAATTCTTTTCAATTTTTCTTTCAAATACTCGTTTTCTTTTTCAACTAAATTTAACTTCTCGACAAGAGGGTCGGTTGCAATTTCCGGTTCACATACCTCCTAGATAAAAATATATATGTCAACTTGATGGGCATAATTGTCATAAACGCGAAATGCAACAAATAGTTATAAAAGAGAATATATATACCACATCCGAATCATAAACCGGACGAGGGCCGACGGAGACGGATATCAAAGCCATGGCACTATGTATAACAAACAATCATACATGTAAGAAAATTATACAATTAATTATCTAAATCATACAAATAAGATTTTTTTTTATAAAAAGGATAAGAACAAGAGGCTCACCAAGGTGTGGTGCCGGCAACGGGACGGTGCGGGCGATCGACGGTGTTTAGGACGGGGACGGGAAGGCACTAAGTAAACCACACCTACACATATGCAAACTAAGAAGTTAATTTGAGCTCAAATTGCATATAAATCAAATAAACTCCCAAACTAGAACCCACAAATCACTATACTTATAGAGCATTGCACGAGCTAATCTAGCAATGAGAGATGAAAGGACAAAGTTGCTAACCTTTGTGAACACTTGGATTGATGGGGAGCCTTCAAATCTTGACAATTTTTTGCAAAAATGGAGAATGAGCTCGAGCAAGAGGGGAAAACAGAGAGGAGAGGAAAGGGGAAAAACAGAGAGCTTCGGCTCGGGCTGGACGAAGGGTTTATATAGTGACACCTTTAGTCCCGGTTCATGTAACAAACCGGGACTAAAGGTTAACCTCTAGTCCCGGTTTGTGACACGAACCGGGACTAAAGGGGATCGTGGGGCCCTAGCCTGACACCAGTCTGCCACCAGACCTTTAGTCCCGGTTCATTTAACAAACCGGGACTAAAGGTTAACCTCTAGTCCCGGTTTGTGACACGAACCGGGACTAAAGGTGATCGTGGGGCCCCAGCCTGACACCAGCCTGCCACCACACCTTTAGTCCCGGTTTATGTCACAAACCGGGACTAAAGGTTCAACACGAACCGGGACTAATGATTCCCCTGCCCCTAGCCGTTGAAACCGGGACTAATGGTCATATTAGTCCCGGGCCGTAGTCAAACCGGGACTAATGATGCGAACGTAAAGTCGTTTTTCTACTAGTGATTATATACTCTACAGCTTGTATCGAAATGCAGCAACAGCAATGCCATTAATTGGCAATCTCAATGCATGAGTACGTTAGACCGTCATCAAGCTAACCGTACTGCGATAACCTACGTATTTATATATATCATGATCGATCCAGCCCAGCTGACCATTAGTTACAACTTTACAGGAGAAGTAAACAGCAAAGCTAGCCCAGAGTATTCATGAGCTCGAAGACGGGGAAGAACAAGAATGTTCTGATGGTGGTGGCCGGCGTGCTCGCGGCGCTGACCGTCTTGTTCGGAGTCGTCGGCGCCATCTTCATGGGGGTGGTACGCACCGCACGTACGCTAGATGGCTTTCTCGACCGGCCGGCGATCCTTGTGACGTCCGGCCATTGATGATCATGTTAGTACTAACAATTTGCTTGCTCTTAACTGTGCGTGTTTCCATCCATCCATCCATTCCTGCAGACAGCGGCTCCGCGTCCGGGCAAGGACAGCGACGCCTCCTGTACCTACAGGCTATCGCCGGCGATGCCCTGTGGCCTCCTAGCAGCGGCGCTGGCGCTCATGACGCAGATAGTCGCCAGCGCGGCCATCGGCTGCTGCGGCTGCTGCTGCGGGGCGTGTCCGACTCCCAAAAGCATGCCCCAACGCGTCATCGCCGTCCTCTTGTTCATCCTCTCATGGTATGTACGTGACCAGAACCAGATACAATTGGAGCACTATTATTATTATTTTCAAGAGTCAATTTTCTGCATGTTTGACTAGTTTTTAGACAAAAATATCAGTACTCTACAATACCGAATTTGCAACTTTATTAGATTCATCATAAAAAGTATTTTCATAATTAATTTATTTGATATTCAAGATGTTGATATTTATTTTATAATTTTGGTCAAACATATAAATATTGGACTTCCACAAAAATTGATGCACCTTATATTCTAGAATGAAGAGAGTACTAGTTGGTAGCGGCATCTGTATCCGAACTTTAGAATTTGATTTATCTACAATTTCCACATGTATAGCCCTTCACATCCATCAATATATATCTAGGGGGCTTGCTCATTTAAGTATTGATTTTTGTGGTCTCTGTTCCATGCATGATTGCAGGTTCCTTGCGATCAAAGTGGTGATAATATTTCTGGTGGGTGCAATGATGGTCGGGTCTAACGCACTTGTTCATTTTGGTGTCGGCAATTGTATTTCACCAGGTGTCGAATCTTGCCACGAGCTTATTTTTTGTAGTTCTCGGCCTTGATCTCGGCATGCACCCTGCGTTTTGATTTTCGGTTTGTGGAATTTTTCGCCCCAGGCCGAGATGGTCGAATTTCGGCCATTTTCAAAAATTTCGGACGAAATTTGACCAAAGTTTGACTAAAATTTGGTTGAAATTTGACCAAATTTTGACCAAAATCGATTTTTTCGCTCAAAAGTATTTCTCGCCCCAGGCCGAGATGGCTGAAATTCGGCCGAAATCCACTTTTTGCGGCCGAAATTCAAAACACAGCATGCACCTACGCCCTGCTTTAGAAGTCTGGCCACCAGCAAGCAGCTACCGACGGTGATCCTCCTTTGGTGCCAACCGCGGCGTGTAAAGTCGGTGTCCGGCCTTCTCCTTCTGCATCGGCAAATCAAGTCTGAAACACATATATTTAGATAATAATATGATAATAAGAACTGAAAAATATATGATTTATTATGTTGTACAATATTTTTTAAGGGGAAATCTAACTTCCGAGTTCCGACCGATCGGAAGTTTAGAATAGATCCGAACGACCCGTTTGTCTCGCGCGCGCTGCTTTTTTTCTGTAGCCATTCGATCCAATCGTGCAGCCTCGCTCCTTCCGCTTTCTCTCGCGTATGCTGTGTTTTTTTTTTCTGTTCATGATTCCTACGAGATAAAAACAGCGTGGTGAATGCCAGGACACGATCCCTGGTCGTAGTTGGTCGTGGCCAGCTTAGGCCAATCCCATTAACCAACAAAGATAAGTTGTGTACGTGTCCAATTGAAGGAATTTCATCTACTACTATTAGACCATCTACAGCCTGATTTTGCAAATTCGGCCCCTTTAATGCCCGCGGACGCGCCCGGGCGCATCCGCGGACACTGACCGGTCACATCTCAAATAATGCATTCCACATCCGGATATCTCAAATTAGAAACCTCAAATCCATATTATTATATGCAACGTGAAACCTAATCTAAGCGGAGCTCGCCTGCTTCCGCCGTGGCCATGTCCGGCGGCCGGCTATGCTCCTCATAGTGTTGGTCCGGTTGCCGGCAAGGTAGAGTAGGGCATGGGACACGAGGCGGCTCACGGGACTCAAGGCGCCGCCGTCTCACATGCCCTACTCTTCCTCGTCGGAGCCCGTAACCCGGACGGTGCCGGTGGACGTCAGGTCGATGATGGATCCGTCCTGGGACGAGCCGGCGACTTCCACCACGACGCGGTTGCGGCGCCCGGACTGGTGCACCATACGGGGCACCGGAGACTGCGACTCCGCCTCGCCGACGTCCACCGCCGCGAGGGCTGCCGCCGCCTCCTGCGCCACTGCCTCACACAGGTGGGCACGCCGCGCCATATTTGCATCGGACGACAACCATGGCGCGTCCTGCTGCTCCGCGTGCCAACGGAGGGGTTGCACGTCCGCCACTGCGTTCGGACGCCAGGCGGACCGCACCGCCTCCGGTGAGGCAGCGAGGGCACACCTAGCGCCGGATCCATGCGCCATTTGGGCGGACGCAATGGATTCCCGACGGAAGGAGTCCGCGCGCTGCCTCGCACAGGCCTCGTCCCGGGAGCGGTGGAGCGCAAGCCGGACGGCCATCTCCTCCTCGGGGCCGCGTGGGATGAGCTCGGGGTTGACGGATCTGAAGGTGAAGGACTCGGATCCGTTGTCCGCCATGCCGAAGACGGCCGGAGATCGATGGAGGTGAGCTTGGGTGGCGAAGGGGAGTGGAGGGGAGTGGAGTGAAGTGGCTAGGGTTTGGTCCGGCGAACGGATGGCGAGGAATATATGTGGGGTCGGGTGGGCCAGCGTGGGCCGGGTCCGACGTGGCGGGCGCGCCCGGGCGCCCCCATGTCCGCCCCATATTTGGGCTGGATATGAGGGGTGTCGGTTAGCCCAGGCGTTTGAGGCCCGTTTGAGGCGGCCTTCTGGGTCAAAATTTCATGACCGGTCAGTGACCGGGCGGGCCCCCTGGGCGTTTGAGGCCGTTTGGGGCGCCCGGCTGTAGATGCTCTTAAACAACAACGCAGTAGCTACAGACACAAAAAAACATTGGTTTTGGCAAACTAAGAAATTGAACCAAATAACCGGCAAACATCTTAACTTTAGGGACCCTCCGAACAACTTCAGAGACGCACGATCCGCATCTAGTGCTCGCATGCTTCCGCTTTACTTTTCTTGATTTCTGTTTGCTTCAATCACATGGCTGGTTTTTCTGCGATTACCTATCAACTAGGCTATGGAATCAATTATGCATGAACTCTAAGTTACATCACAATAGATCCGAACACCTCAAATGCCGTCCATTGCAGATCCTTCGTCGGGATTACATATCCTATGCTTGGTAACTCACACATCACAAACCTGATAAATAATGTACCCAGGTTCTGATAATTTTGACATGGGTGGAGGGGTTGATGAAATATTCCCGGTAATTTTTGTGTGAATAGCATGGTAACTCACACATCGCAGACCTGATAACTTATGTACCTCTGTCCTGATAGCTTTGGCGAGGGGGGTGATGAAATATTTCCCCGGTAACTTTTGTGTGAATAGCATGGTAACTCACATCGCATACCTGATAACTTATGTGCCTCGGTGCTGATAACTTTGACGAGGGGGGTGTCGGTACCAAAACCGGCAGATCTCGGGTAGGGGATCCGAACTGTGGGTCTAGGAATCAATGGGTAACAGGGAACGTAGAGACAGCAATTTACCCAGGTTCGGGCCCTCTCGAAGAGGTAAAACCCTACGTCCTGCTAGATTGTATTGATATGATTGTATGAAGATTACATAGTTGATCTACCTCGAGATCGGATGGGCTAAACCCTAGATGGTTATGATGGTTCTGTGTCTCTACAGACTAAACCCTCTGGCTTATATAGGCACCAGAGGGACCTAGGGTTACATATGGTCGGTTGCCATCAGGGGATAAACATGCCGGTTATGATGGAAATATGCCCTAGAGGCAATAATAAAGTTGTTATTATTTTATATTTCCTTGTTCATGATAAAGGTTTATTATTCATGCTAGAATTGTATTGACCGGAAACTTAAATACATGTGTGAATACATAAACAAATACTGTGTCCCTAGTGAGCCTCTACTAGACTATCTCGTTGATCAAAGATGGTTAAGGTTTCCTAACCATAGACATGAGTTGTCATTTGATAACGGGATCACATCATTAGGAGAATGATGTGATGGACAAGACCCATCCGTTAGCTTAGCATATGATCGTTCTGTTTATTGCTACTGCTTTCTTGAATGTCAAATACATGTTCCTCAGACCATGAGATCATGCAACTCCCGGATACCGGAGGAATACCTTGTGTGCCATCAAACGTCACAACGTAACTGGGTGATCATAAAGATGCTCTACAGGTATCTCCGAAGGTGTCCGTTGAGTTGGCATGGATCGAGACTGGGATTTATCACTCCGTGTTTCGGAGAGGTATCTCTGGGCCCTCTCGGTAATGCACATCATAAGAAGCTTGCAAGCAGAGTGACTAAGGAGTTAGTTACGGGATGATGTATTACGGAACGAGTAAAGAGACTTGCCGGTAACGAGATTGAACTAGGTATGGAGATACCGAACGATCGAATCTCGGGCAAGTAACATACCGACGGACAAAGGGAATTACGTATGTTGTCATTGCGGTTCGACCGATAAGATCTTCGTGGAATATGTAGGAACCAAGATGAGCATCCAGGTTCCGCTATTGGTTATTGACCGGAGAGGCGTCTCAGTCATGTCTACATCATTCCCGAACCCGTAGGGTCCGCACGCTTAACGTTCATTGACGATATAGTGTTATATGAGTTATGTGAATTGGTAACCGAATATTGTTCGGAGTCCCGGATGAGATCCCGGACGTCACGAGGAGTCTCAGAATGGTCGAGAGGTAAAGATTTATATATGGGAAGTCATATTTTGGGTTCCGGAAAAAGGTGCAGTTTTTTCGGTATTGTACCTGGAAGCTTCCAGAAGGTTCCGGAGGATTCCGGAGGAGTCCGGAAGTCCACAAGTGGGTCCACCACGTCCCAAGGGCTGGCATGGGCTAAGGGGAGGCGCCCTGGCCTTATTGGGCCAGGCGCACCAAGTCCTCAAAAGCCCACGCAGATAGGGAAGGAAAAAAGGGAGAGTCCTGGTAGGAATAGGATTGGACTTTGGAGTCCAAGTCCACGTGTGTACTATTCACGGTTACTGTTCACATGACACTATTCCTTCTACTCCAAGCCCCTACACATATATAAATAGAGGAGAGGGGGCGCCCCAAAGAACACAACATTGTCTTAGCCGTGTGCGGCGCCCCCCTCCACAGTTCCGTCCCTCGGTCATATTTTCGCAGTGCTTGGGCGAAGCCCTGCGGAGATAGCATCACCATCACCGTCACCACGCCATCGTGCTGCCGGAACTCATCCACTACCTCACCATCTTGCTGGATGAAGAAGTCGAGGACGTCACCGAGCTGAACGTGTGCTGAACGCGGAGGTGCTGTACGTTCGGTGCTCGGTCGGTTGGATCGTGAAGTTGTTCGACGACATCAACCGCGTTGTTCTAACACTTCCGCTTACGGTCTACGAGGGTACGTAGACACACTCCCCCTCTCGTAGCTATGCATCTCCATGGATAGATCTTGCGTGTGCGTAGAAATTTTTTGATTTCCATGCAACGTTCCCCGACAGTGGCATCATGAGCCAGGTCTATGCGTAGATGATATGCACGAGTAGAACACAAAGAGTTGTGGGCGGTGATCATCATACTGCTTACCACCAATGTCTTATTTTGATTTGGCGGTATTGTAAGATGAAGCGGCCCGGACCAACCTTACATGTCCACGTACATGAGACCGGTTCCACCGACAGTCATGCAACTTGTTTTGCATAAAGGTGGCTGGCGGGTGTCTGTTTCTCCTACTTTAGTTAAATCGAATTTCACTGCGGCCGGTCCTTGTTGAAGGTTAAAACAGCAAACTTGATAAATTACCGTTGTGGTTTCGTGCCGTAGGTAAGAACGGTTCTTGCTAGAAGCCCGTAGCAGCCACGTAAAACTTGCAACAACAAAGTAGAGGACGTCTAACTTATTTTTGCAGGGTATGTTGTGATGTGATATGGTCAAGACATGATGTGATATACGTTATTGTATGAGATGATCATGTTTTGTAATTTATCGGCAACCGGCAGGAGCCTTATGGTTGTCTCTTTATTGTATGAAATGCAAGCACCATGTAATTGCTTTACTTTATCGCTATGCGTTAGGAATAGTTGTAGAAGCAATAGTTGGCGAGACGACCACGACGCAACGATGGAGATCAAGGTGTCGAGCCGGTGACGATGGAGATCATGACGATGCTTTGGAGATGGAGATCAAAAGCACAAGATGATGGCCATATCATGTCACATATTTTGATTGCATGTGATGTTTATCCTTTATGTATCTTATTTTGCTTAGAACGACGGTAGCATTATAAGATGATCCCTTCACTAAATTTCAAGATAAAAGTGTTCTCCCCGAGTATGCACCGTTGCTAAAGTTCGTCGTTTCGAAGCACCTCGTGATGATCGGGTGTGATAGATTCTACGTTCACATACAACGGGTGTAAGCCAGTTTTACACAAGCAGAATACTTGGGTTAAACTTGATGAGCCTAGCATGTACAGACATGGTCTCGGAACACTGGAGACCGAAAGGTCGAACATGAGTCATATAGTAGATATGATCAACATGGAGATGTTCACCATTGATGACTATCCCATCTCACGTGATGATCGGACATGGGCTAGTTGATTTGGATCATGTAACACTTAGTTAACTTGAGGGATGTTAATTTAAGTGGGAGTTCATTAGTAATTTGATTAATTGAACTTAATTTATCATGAACTTAGTCTTGATAGTTTCTTTGCATATCTATGTTGTAGATAAATGGCCCGTGCTACTGTTTCATTGAATTTTAATGCGTTCCTAGAGAAAGCTAAGTTGAAAGATGATGGTAGCAACTACACGGACTGGGTCTGTAACTTGAGGATTATCCTCATTGCTGCACAGAAGAATTATGTCCTTGATGCACCGCTAGGTGCAGGAGCTGCTGCAGACGTTGTGAATGCCTGGCAGGCTCGATCTGATGACTATTCGATAGTTCAGTGTGCCATGCTCTACGGCTTAGAACCAGGACTGCAAAAGCGTTTTGAACGCCACGGAGCATATGAGATGTTCCAAGAGCTGAAATTGATATTTCAAGCTAATGCTCGGGTTGAGAGATATGAAGTCTCCAACAAGTTCTTTAGCTGTAAGATGGAGGAGAATAGTTCTGTCAGTGAACACATACTCAGAATATCTGGGTACCACAACCACTTGACTCAGCTGGGAATTGATCTTCCGGTTGAGAGTGTTATTGACAGAGTTCTTCAGTCATTGCCACCAAGCTATAAAGGCTTCGTGATGAACTATAATATGCAAGGGATGGAGAAGGCAATTCCCAAGCTCTTCGCGATGCTCAAATCAGCGGAGGTAGAAATCAAGAAGGAGCATCAAGTGTTGATAGTTAACAAAACCACTAGTTTCAAGAAAAAGGGCAAGGGAAAGAAGGGGAACTTCAAGAAGAACGGCAAGCAAGTTGTCGCTCCCACGAAGAAACCCAAAGCTGGACCCAGGCCTGAAACAGAGTGCTTCTACTGCAAAGGGACTGGTCACTGGAAGCGGAATTGCCCCAAGTATTTGGCGGATAAGAAGGATGGCAAAGTGAGCAAAGGTATATTTGATATACATGTTATTGATGTGTTCCTCACTAATGCTCGCAGTAGCGCCTGGGTATTTTATACTGGTTCGGTTCCTCATATTTGTAACTCGAAACAGGAGCTACGGAATAAGCGAAGATTGGCTAAGGACGAGGTGACGATGCGCGTCGGGAATGGTTCCAAGGTTGATGTAATCGCCGTCGGCACGCTACCTCTATATCTACCTTCGGGATTTGTTTTAGACCTCAATAATTGTTATTTGGTGCCAGCGTTGAGCATGAACATTATATCTGGATCTTGTTTATTGCGAGACGGTTATTCATTTAAGTCAGAGAAAAATGGTTGTTCTATTTATATGAGTAACATCTTTTATGGTCACACACCTTTTGTGAATGGTCTATTCTTGTTGAATCTCGATCGTAGTGATACACATATTCATAATATTGATGCCAAAAGATGCAAAGTTGATAATGATAGTGCAACATACTTGTGGCACTGCCGTTTAGGTCATATTAGTGTAAAGCGCATGAAGAAACTCCATGCGGATGGACTTTTGGAATCTCTTGAATATGAATCATTTGATACTTGTGAACCATGCCTCATGGGCAAGACGACTAAAACTCCGTTCTCCGGAACAATGGAGCGAGCTACTGATTTGTTGGAAATAATACATACCGATGTATGCGGTCCGATGAATGTTGAAGCACGCGGCGGGTATCGTTATTTTCTAACCTTCACAGATGATTTGAGTAGATATGGGTATATCTACTTGATGAAACACAAGTCTGAAACATTTGAAAAGTTCAAAGAATTTCAGAGTGAAGTAGAGAATCATCGTAACAAGAAAATAAAGTTTCTACAATCTGATCGCGGAGGCGAATATTTGATTTACGAGTTTGGCCTTCATTTAAGAAAATGTGGAATTGTTTCACAACTCACGCCACCTGGAACACCACAGCGTAATGGTGTGTCCGAACGTCGTAACCGTACTTTATTGGATATGGTGCGTTCTATGATGTCTCTTGCCGATTTGCCACTACCGTTTTGGGGTTATGCATTAGAGACAGCTGCATTCACGTTAAATAGGGCACCGTCTAAATCCGTTGAGACGACACCATATGAACTATGGTTTGGCAAGAAACCTAAGCTGTCATTTCTTAAAGTTTGAGGATGCGATGCTTATGTGAAAAAGCTTCAACCTGATAAGCTTGAACCCAAAGCGGAGAAGTGCGTCTTCATAGGATACCCTAAAGAAACAATTGGGTACACCTTCTACCACAGATCCGAAGGCAAGGTCTTTGTTGCCAAGAATGGGTCCTTTCTAGAGAAGGAGTTTCTCTCGAAAGAAGTGAGTGGGAGGAAAGTAGAACTTGATGAGGTAATTGTACCTTCTCTCGAATTGGAAAGTAGCTCATCAGAGAAAACCGTTCCCGTGATTCCTACACCAATAAGAGAGGAAGATAATGATAAAGATCATGAAACTTCAGATCAAGTTACTACTGAACTTTGTAGGTCGACCAGAGTACGTTCTGCACCAGAGTGGTACGGCAATCCTGTTCTGGAAGTTATGTTGTTAGACAACAACGAACCTATGAACTATGAAGAAGCTATGATAAGCCCGGATTCCGACAAATGGCTTGAGGCCATGAAATCTGAGATAGGATCCATGTATGAGAACAAAGTGTGGACTTTGGTGGACTTGTCCGATGATTGGCAAGCCATTGAGAATAAATGGATTTTTAAGAGGAAGACAGATGCTGATGGTAATATCACTGTCTACAAAGCTCGACTTGTCGCGAAAGGTTTTCGACAAGTTCAAGGGGTTGACTACGATGAGAGTTTCTCACCCGTAGCGATACTTAAGTCTGTCCGAAACATGTTAGCAATTTTCGCATTTTATGATTATGAAATCTGGCAAATGGATGTCAAAACTGCATTCCTTAATGGTTTTCTCAAAGAAGAGTTGTATATGATGCAACCAGAAGGTTTTGTCGATCCTAAGGGTGCTAAAAAAGTGTGCAAGCTCCAGCGATCCATCTATGGACTGGTGCAAGCATCTCGGAGTTGGAATATACGCTTTGATGAGGTGATCAAAGCATATGGTTTTGTACAGACTTACGGTGAAGCCTGTATTTACAAGAAAGTGAGTGGGAGCTCTGTAGCATTTCTAATATTATATGTGGATGACATATTGTTGATTGGAAATGATATAGAATTTTTGGATGGCATAAAGGGATGCTTGAATAAGAATTTTTCAATGAAAGACCTCGGTGAAGCTGCTTATATATTGGGCATCAAGATCTATAGGGATAGATCAAGACGCATGATAGGACTTTCAAAAAGCACATACCTTGACAAAGTTTTGAAGAAGTTCAAAATGGATCAGTCAAAGAAAGGCTTCTTGTCTGTCTTGCAAGGTGTGAAGTTGAGTCAGACTCAATGCCCGACCACGGCAGAAGATATAGAGAAAATGAAAGTCATTCCCTATGCCTCAGCCATAGGTTCTATTATGTATGCCATGCCGTGTACCAGACCTGATGTGTGCCTTGCCATAAGTTTGGCAGGGAGGTACCAGAGTAATCCAGGAGTGGATCACTGGACAGCGGTCAAGAATATCCTGAAGTACCTGAAAAGGACCAAGGACATGTTTCTCATTTATGGAGGTGACGAAGAGCTCGTCGTAAAGGGTTACGTCGATGCAAGCTTCGACACTGATCCGGATGACTCTAAGTCACAAACCGGATACGTATTTATATTAAATGGTGGAGCTGTCAGTTGGTGCAGTTCCAAGCAGAGCGTCGTGGCGGGATCTACGTGTGAAGCGGAATACATAGCTGCTTCAGAAGCAGCACATGAAGGAGTCTGGATGAAGGAGTTCATATCCGATCTAGGTGTAATACCTAGTGCATCGGTTCCAATGGCAATCTTTTGTGACAACACTGGAGCAATTGCCATAGCCAAGGAGCCCAGGTTTCACAAGAAGACCAAACACATCAAGAGACGTTTCAACTCCATTCGTGAATATGTCAAGGATGGAGACATAGAAATTTGCAAACTACACACGGATCTGAATGTGGCAGACCCGTTGACTAAGCCTCTTCCACGAGCAAAACATGATCAGCACCAAGACTCCATGGGTGTTAGATTCATTACTATGTAATCTAGATTATTGACTCTAGTGCAAGTGGGAGACTGATGGAAATATGACCTAGAGGCAATAATAAAGTTGTTATTATTTTATATTTCCTTGTTCATGATAAAGGTTTATTATTCATGCTAGAATTGTATTGACCGGAAACTTAAATACATGTGTGAATACATAAACAAATACCGTGTCCCTAGTGAGCCTCTACTAGACTAGCTCGTTGATCAAAGATGGTTAAGGTTTCCTAACCATAGACATGAGTTGTCATTTGATAACGGGATCACATCATTAGGAGAATGATGTGATGGACAAGACCCATCCGTTAGCTTAGCATATGATCGTTCTGTTTACTGCTACTGCTTTCTTGAATGTCAAATACATGTTCCTCAGACCATGAGATCATGCAACTCCCGGATACCAGAGGAATACCTTGTGTGCTATCAAACGTCACAACGTAACTGGGTGATCATAAAGATGCTCTACAGGTATCTCTGAAGGTGTCCGTTGAGTTGGCATGGATCGAGACTGGGATTTGTCACTCCGTGTTTCGGAGAGGTATCGCTGGGCCCTCTCGGTAATGCACATCATAAGAAGCTTGCAAGCAAAGTGACTAAGGAGTTAGTTACGGGATGATGTATTACGGAACGAGTAAAGAGACTTGCCGGTAACGAGATTGAACTAGGTATGGAGATACCGACGATCGAATCTCGGGCAAGTAACATACCGACGGACAAAGGGAATTACGTATGTTGTCATTGCGCTTCAACCGATAAGATCTTCGTGGAATATGTAGGAACCAATATGAGCATCCAGGTTCCGCTATTGGTTATTGACCGGAGAGGCGTCTCAGTCATGTCTACATCATTCCCGAACCCGTAGGGTCCGCACGCTTAACGTTCGTTGACGATATAGTGTTATATGAGTTATGTGAATTGGTAACCGAATATTTTTCGGAGTCCCGGATGAGATCCCGGACGTCACGAGGAGTCTCAGAATGGTCGAGAGGTAAAGATTTATATATGGGAAGTCATATTTTGGGTTCCGGAAAAAGGTGCAGTTTTTTCGGTATTGTACCGGAAAGCTTCCAGAAGGTTCCGGAGGATTCCGGAAGTCCACAACTGGGTCCACCACGTCCCAAGGGCTTGCATGGGCTAAGGGGAGGCGCCCTGGCCTTATTGGGCCAGGCGCACCAAGTCCTCAAAAGCCCACGCAGCTAGGGAAGGAAAAAAGGGAGAGTCCTAGTAGGAATAGGATTGGACTTTGGAGTCCAAGTCCACGTGTGTACTATTCACGTTTACTGTTCACGTGGCACTATTCCTTCTACTCCAAGCCCCAACACATATATAAATAGAGGAGATGGGGCGCCCCAAAGAACACAACATTGTCTTAGCCGTGTGCGGTGCCCCCCTACACAGTTCCGTCCCTCGGTCATATTTTCGCAGTGCTTGGGCGAAGCCCTGCGGAGATAGCATCACCATCACCGTCACCACGCCGTCGTGCTGCCGGAACTCATCCACTACCTCGCCGTCTTGCTAGATCAAGAAGTCGAGGACGTCACCGAGCTGAACGTGTGCTGAACGCGGAGGTGCCGTACGTTTGGTGCTCGGTCGGTTGGATCGTGAAGTTGTTCGACGACATCAACCGCGTTGTTCTAACGCTTCCGCTTACGGTCTACGAGGGTACGTAGACACACTCCCCCTCTCGTAGCTATGCATCTCCATGGATAGATCTTGCATGTGCGTAGAAAATTTTTGTTTTCCATGCAATGTTCCCCGACAGGTTACACTAATTATTTCTTGGAGGAGACGCGAAGTCTTCGGAGGTTTCCTTCTGGTGCACGGGTCGCCTACCATCTGGTCTGCTTGACGAGCAAAGATCGGCCCATTAGTCCGGCCTATTTAGAGATAGGCCGGCAGCCCGAGGACCCCCTAGTGCGGGACGCCCTCAGTAGCCCCCAAACTAGTCTTCGAAGCCGAGGTAGATGCCGAACATCATCGGCTTTGGAGACCAGTTCCCTTCCTTCCGTGACACCAGTAACAGGCCTGCATCTCCTCCGAATCGAGTTCCCAAGTGTTGCCCAGCCGTACACGCGCCGAACTATACCTCGGTCGCTGAGGTGTACTGATAACTTAGCCCCGAAGGCTAGTCGCTTCGGTGTGAATAGTACCCTCATCTGACAGCTTTTACCGAAGGGTCACACCCTGCCACGACCGCGAGTTGGTTTATGAAAAACTCGATTCGCGGTTCGAGGCGGTTTTCATTGGCACATCCCATCGATATGGAGATCGTGCCCTGTTTTTAAGGGATATGATCAATAATTTGCTCTATCCCACACGCGCATAATGGCACGATTTATACGGGGAAATGGCGAAGCCTGCGGCGCAGTAAAGGGACCCTAGGTTTTTACAGCCCATAAAAGGGGAACGGCCTCCATTTCCTCTGCACGCTCTCGCTTCTTTCTTCGTCGTTGCCTTCCCCATCTCTTGATCTCCAGCGCCCAGATCCGCTCTCGCTCCCAAGAGCCTCTCCAGCCACCCACTCAACCTAGCAATGGCGGGCTCCGGGTCCAAGGGCAAGTGGGAGGCGTCCATCGTCACCGAGTATGCCATCTTGGAGCTGAAGGGCGCGGGCTATCTCCCAGCCAACGTCGCTCACCGCGCTCCAGAGGCGGGCCAGGTCATTCCCACGCCGCGGCAGGGCGAGAGGGTGGTGTTCCTGCCCCACTTTATTAGAGGTTTGGGTTTTCCCCTCCATCCCTTCATCAGGGGCCTCATGTTTTTCTACGGGCTTGATTTCCATGATCTTGCCCCGAACTCCTTCCTGCACATCTCGGCCTTCATCATCATTTGTGAGGCCTTTCTTCGGGTCCGACCACACTTCGGCCTGTGGCTGAAGATCTTCAACATTAAGCCGAAGATCTGACAGAAGGAATGGTTCTATATCACAGGGCCAAGGAGCGCGGATTGGGGGGCGATTCCGGCCTTCCGATCCGGACCCCCTACGAGGCTGGTCTCATGGACCAAGGAAGGCCTCGACTGGGGGTCGAACAAGGAGGTGGCGCTGCTGCAGAGCCGGATCGCCAAGATGATAGAGCAGGGCGTCGAGCTGCCCAACGTGATCCAGATCATGCTCTGCCGCCGAATCCTCCCATTCCAGGACAGGGCTTCCCCCATGTGGGCCTACAAGCCCGAAGACCTGGCCACCGTGCGCAGCTTCTTCCGCACCTCCCACGCTCAACTGTGGAGGGTGCTATTCAAGCCGCAGAAGGACTGGCCGGCCGAGGAGGAAGACATCGGCCTCGACGCCGCAAACCCCCCACAGGAGGTATGACTAGTTTTGTTCTTATATCCGGACTGTTCCCTTTCGATAAGGTACTCAACTTTCTCGCTTCCCATCGGCAGAGCTGGCTGAAGAAGGCCGAGTGGATCAACAGCCCGGCGCCGCTGCCGGAGGGGCCTAGGACGCCCCTGCTGACGGCCATGCTGGCCGTGGAGCCATACGAGGCGCCGGAGAGGAAGGAGAAGAAGAAGGACAAGAAGAGGGAGGCCAGAGAGGGCCTCCGTTCCAGAGGACCCCCGGACACTAGATCCGGGGACACCCATGCTCCCTCCGCACAAGAGGAGGAGAAGGAGCAGGGGGAGGAGGGGGAGGGAGGTGACTCCCCCCGATCAAAGAAGAGGGCGGTGTCCGAGGATGCCGAGGAGGAGCCGCTTCGTCCCTCCCTCAAGAGACCATGCAGGGCCAAGGTGGCCCTGTCCGACAACAGCTCGGCTTCTGCCGAGGACTCCAAGGCCTCCGAAGAGGTTCCTCGGAGGATCCCCAGGGCCAAGCCGCGGGCTCAAAGGTACGCGTTCTAATATCCACTTGAGTGTCTTCGGCCCAACTGGGCTTGATATTGATCGCCTTTTTACTTCTAACATCGTAGCCCGCTGCGCGACCTCCCCACCGACCGAGTCTTGGAGGGGGATTCTCCACCGGCCACGCTGGCGGAGAGCAGGACCAAATCGCGCGCCTCGCCTCCCCCAATCGTCGAGGAGGTCCTGTCGAGGAGGACCCCTCCCGTGCCGCACACAGGGGGAGGGGGCGACACCATCATGGCCGAGGTGAATACCTCGGCCGCCGAAGACCAGGAGGGGAGGGCCCCTCTGGTAAACGAGAGTCGTCAAGGTGTCCGGAGTCGGGCACTCCGGTCTTCGAGAGGGAAGATGCCGAAGTGCCCCCGCCCTCCCCGCCCGCCCCAGAGCGGGTGTCGACTGGGTGGCCGGATGAGATGGAGGATGCTTTAACCAACTCCTCTATTGCCGAAGAGCACCATGCCCTTATGGGCGCGGTGTTGCAAAGTCTTCGATCCATGGATAACGGACTGAAGGAGGCCTTCAGTGGCCTTCTCACGGGCTTCAAGGTGAGCGAAGTAATGCTTTTCCCTTAGAAAAGTTCTTTTGTATAAATGTATAGCCTCATACACAGTAGCCCCCAAGACTCTGACTGGCTTGAACAAAGCCGGTCAGAGGATCGAAAATCAATATCTCAGATACTAATGTGTGTAGGGTGATGCGCAGCCGTCATCTTCGGCAGCAGCCGCCAACGCCGAGGAGTTGGCCGAGCTGAATCGGAAGCTCAAAAGCTCCGAAGACAACCTCAGCCTGGTGAATAAGAGGTTCGACGAAGCGCAAGGCAAGTCCGAACTATAGTGATTATTGCAGCTATTTCCTTTTTCTTAAGTAAGGTTTTAAAGCAGTCTAAACGGAGTCAACTGATTTTACTACAGCTGCCGCAGCGGAGGTGGAGAACCTCAAGGCCACGCTGAGGATGGCTCAGCTGGAGGCGGCGGAGCAGAAGTCGGCAGCCGAACAAGCACTTGCCGAATTGGCTGCGGTGAGAACCGCTAGCCAGAAGCATGAGGCCAGAGTGCTGGAAGTGCAACAAGAGCTCAAAGATGCCGTCACGAAATGTGAGGCTCTTGAGCAAAAGAATAAAGAGCAGGCCACAGAGCTATCCTCATTGGGGACGGTGGCCAAGGAAGCACGGACGGAGGCGCGCGGCTGTCAAGAAGAACTCCGCCAAGTCAAGCTCATTGTGGATGGTAAGCCGTACTTGCTGCAAAGTGTCTTTGGTGGTAACAGGTTCGCTTTGCTCACGCGAGTGTGGCGTTCCCCAGGCGCCTTTGCGGACCTCTCGAGGAGTGCGGCTGATGCGGCTAGGTTCTTCGCCGCCCAGGAAGGTCGGGCCGAGCAGAGGCTGTTTTGGGCGCAATTTCAAGCGCCCGAACACCCTCCCCTCCATAACAACCAGATGAAGCAGCTGATGGAGCTGCATCGGATGGCAGAGCCCGCGATGAAGGACCTCTGCGTCAAGCTGTGGCCTTCCGAGCCGCTGCCGAGCAGCTATTTTGGGTTGGTGCAAAGGTTGTACGACGCCACACCCCGAATTGATGCTTGGAAGCGCTCCGCGTGCATTGACAGAGCTCGGATGGCCTTCGGCAAGACCATGGTGCACTGGCCGAAGATCAAGCCAGCCGAGATGGCCACCGGACCTCCACCCCCTGGGAAGGAGCACAGGCGCCCCGAGCAATATTTCCCCATCGTGATGGATGGTGCTCGGGCAGTAGAGGCCCAATGCCCGAAAGATGTAATTTATGAGTAGATTTATTTTCCTTGTATCCGAGGAGTTTAAAACCTTTTGCTTTGATTGGAATGCAATGTGTTGGTTGTACATATAATGTTTGCCATGTTAATTTTGACTCCTGTGCGGCCGTTTCTGAACCGAAAGTTACCAGTCGTCGGCTTCAGCCCCCTGTGCAGATACTGCATGGGGTGTTTCCTCGTCATACCTTAACCCTTAGCCGACGTCTTGGTGCCCGAAGGCGATTGTATGTACGGAAAACAAGGCAATCAGACTATGCGGTTTTAGTGCTTTCACTTTGTAACATCCCCAGATCCTAACCCTGTCATTAAGCTAATTAGATTGCCATGTCATCATGATCACCCTAATTAAATTGCATTTAGAAAATAATCTAACCTCAAATTGAAATTCAAATATCAAGTGAAAATAAAAGTTATCCAAACAGTAGAACTAAATAGTTCATAATTTTGCAAATAATCCATAAGCAATTATATAAATACAACCAACATTAATTGGATTAATTAAGTGACTCTATTAACCTAAAACAGTAGCAAACAACAACATTTTAATACCATTTTAATTAATAGAATTACAAATGAAATTATATTGTAGCCAAATCAATTTCTGGTGTTAGATAGTATTGCACTGCAAATATTATGCTAAGTCTCTTATTTTATAAAATTAAAATTATGCCTAAACATTTTATAAAACAGATATAAGAAAAACAGAAAAATAAAAAGAAAAAGGAACCCCCCCCCCACTGGGCCAACCGGCCCAGCTGGCCACCGGTCGGCCCAGCCGCGCCTATAAGACCTTCCCCCCTCCCCGAAACCCTAAAACCAAAAAAAAAATTCCCCCCACTCCCTCGCTCCCGTGCCTCTGGCGCCCGCCGCCGCCATCGCCGACGTCGCCGCCACCCCGTCGCCCGTCACCCGACGCCGTTCGCCGTCGCGTCCTCGTCCACTTCCACGCCGGCCGACCCCGAGCCTCGCCGCCCCCTCTTCTCGCCACCTGGGTGAGAACCTCGTCTTCTCTTTCCCCCCCTCTGTCGTCCGTCGCCGCCGTCCGCCGCATCGCCCCTGCCCCGCTGCGGCCTCGCCTCCTCCTCCCGCACGCAATGCTCCGGCCTGCCCCGCTCGCCGATGCTGCTGGCTGCTCTCCCGTGCTCGCCCGCGACACCGCCGCCGACCTCTGCCTCGCGCGCCCGCCTCCCCGCTCGCCGCCGCCGCTCTGCTGCTGCCGCTCCGCCGCCTGTCGCTGCTGCTGCGTCGCCGCCGCACCCGCCAGCGCCTGGCCCCGCCCCGCCGCTCGCCGCCGCCGCGGCCTCGCCCGCCTCTGCCGCGCGTCGCGCGTTGACGCGCTAAAGTGGCCGCCAGGGCCACTGACCAGTGGGGCTCGCCCCTGTAAAAACGAAATTAAAAAAGAAAAATGAAATAATAAAAATATAAAGAAATAAAAATAAATAAATATTAATTAATTAATTAACTTAATTAATTTTGTTTAATTAAACTAATTATTAATTAACCTAATTAATCTGTAATTAGTTTAATTAAACCTAATTAGTCTAAACAGACACTGACAGGTGGGTCCCCCCTGTTAGGTTGACCAGTCAACGGACTGTTGACTGCTGACGTCATGCTGACATCAGCAATTACTGTTTCGGATAATGTTAATTTAAATAATTCCAGAAATTAATAAAAACTTTAGAAAATCATATCTTTTAAACCGTAACTCGGATTAAAATAATTTATATATGTAAAACGATCAGAAAAATATGACGAACCCGAATACGCTGTCCACCTACCTGTCAGATGCCTCCAGCACTGCAAACATGGAACCATCCCCTCCGGTTCATCTGTCTGACAGATGTCCGAAACCGGGAAACCGTTTCAGTTAATTCCCGCTTCATCTGCCACGTGTAGCACTGCGTTAGGGCACCCTAGCACAGCCTATTGTCATGCCAAGCATCTCTGTGCATTTGTCTGCTTTGTATTTACTGTTTCTTCCCCCTCTTCTCTCCGGTAGACTCCGAGACCGATGCTGCCGCTGTGATCGACTACGTCCCCGACGACCCATCCTTTTCAGCAGAGCAACCAGGCAAGCAACCCCCCTTGACGCATGCCTATATCACCTAATCCTTCTCCCTCCTGCTTGCATTAGAATTTGCTACTGCTATTGTTTTATCCTACTCTGCTGCATAGCCTGTCCTTGTAACTGTTATTGATACCTGCCTGTTATCCAAAATGCTTAGTATAGGTTGGATGGTAGTGAACCATCTGTGGCCCCTCCTCCTTGCTGTAGTTGCCCCACTTTAGTATCTGTGCCCCGATCGATGTGATCGAACGGGCTGAGACCCGCACATCACCCCCCCCCCCCCTAAGTTGCTCGACTCTGCAGAGTTATCATCAAGTGCCGAGGGTGATACCTCTTATTCCACTTCTGATGAGACTTCTGTGGTATAACTAGTTGGTCGTGGATTATGAGGGTGATTCCTCTTTCACCACCCCCGACGAAGCTTATGTCGTGCAACCCCGCAAGTGTGAATACCATCGAGGGTGATTCCTCCGGATTCACCTTGACGGATACATCCGGCAGGAATCCAACGAGGGTGACTCCTCGGGTTCCTGCTGGATGGAATTGGACACACGGTTACCACTTACTTACCATTGTTACTGGATAAGTCGGGTAGGCCCCGAGGGGTACCCGCGAGTGATGTGTAGACGGGTTGACCATGAGGGTACCCGCGAGATGAATACGTGGCACGGCCGGGCATTCTTAGCCCTTGCCGTAAGTCCACGAGACGGGGCGACGGGGTCACAGGTTCGTGAGTCTCTGCTCGTTTCCGCGCGCTCCAAAGGCGCTAAGGGTTAGGATATGTAATCTGAGTAGGCCTCTGGCCTTTTCGCGCTAACCAGCACGTGGGAATAATATGGGTACTCGGCACCGTATGTATCAGCCGAAAGCTTTGTCAGACGTCCAGTTCAGCAGTGCGGCACGGCTGGGCCGGCGCCATCCAGGACAGAGGTGGTGCCTGGACCCGCGTGTGCGCAACGACCCGGAGTGCAAAGGGGGATGGGCCCAAAAACCCTGAGCGCTTAGGATGTAGACCGGCAGGGACATCTCTGCTGAGCTCTAGGTGGGGTTGCGGTGTGTCGATCAGCCGAGGCCAGGCATGACCCAGAAAAGTGTGTCCGGCCAGAGTTAATCGAGCGTGTTGGGTAACAGTAGTGCACCCCTGCAGGGAAGTATATCTATTCGAATAGCCGTGTCCACGGTAACAGGACGCTCGGAAAATATCCCGATCTTCTACAACTAGAAATGGGTTAAATGTATTGGCTCCGGGATCGCTTTCTCGCAGGGAGTCGAGGAAGGATCTCTGGGCGACGATTGAAACTTGTTGCTACTACTATATTTATGTACTAATCTGCACTCTTTTAATGTTGCAAGACCCTGAAGATGCTAGTCTTCGATAGGCTAGGCCTTTTCCCTTCTATTCTGGCATTTCTGCAAATCAGTCCACATATACAGCCTTCCTTTGATAATGATGCATATTTTAGAATAGATCTGATGTCAGTCTTGCTGAGTACTTTGGATGAGTACTCACGGTTGCTTTGCTACTCTTTTCCCCATACTCGACTGTTGCGATCAGACGTCGGAGCGCAGGAGCAGAAGATCCCCGGAGGCGCCTACGACGTGGAGATCCCCGACGACCAGGAGTAGTTTAGGAGGCTCCCAGGCAGGAGGCCTTGCCTCTTTCGATCAGAGCTGTTGATTGTTTTCGCCTTCTTAAGGCATCCTGTTTAACTTTGTGTCTGTACTCAGATACTTTTGCTTCCGCTGATGCTTGTATGACATCGAGCTTATGTATTCGAGCCCTCGAGGCCCCTGGCTTGTAATATAAAGCTTGTATTATTTTAATTTGTGTCTAGAGTTGTGTTGTGATATCTTCCCGTGAGTCCCTAGGCTTGATCGTGTGCATTTGCGTGTATGATTAGTGCACGATTAAGTCGGGGGCGTCACTCACTTAGCCATAGGAGCTTGACGGCGGGGGCTGGTGACTAGCCCCCAGTGTATGTGATATCTGGGTATACCGAGGTCGATACCATTATCACATGGTTCCTGTGACAGAGAACCCTTCGTTTAACACGGGCTAACCTCCAACGATTTTAGATTTGACACTAGTCATCGGATCGCCGACCAGTTCTAGCATATTATGGCAGTCAGTTTTCGGCTTTCTCCACTAAGGTACTTAACCAGGCTAGCTAGAAGCACAATCGCAGTGGTTCTCCCTTTACCCTCCAAGCCGAACAATGCGGAACGTAAGAGGGCAAACACAAGAGCTGGGCAACCCAACTATTGACCAAAGACACAATTCGGAACTGATTCATATAATGCAATATCCGTGACGCCGAGCACATATAATAAAAGTTGGTGCCGGAATAAAGTTTGAGGCAAGATTTATGTTCGAGCCCCCGGTCTATTAGCCGGTCACTAAAAAAAAGGAACGTATCGCAAATAGTTTACTTTGGCCCGAAAAGCGGAAAGGAATATGCAGCACGAACGAGTGCACAATTACCGTAGAAGAGCTTGGTATTTATTTCCTTTGAATTTGTAACGTCTATCTGTACAATCCGAACTGCCGAAGTAACTTTTACAGATACTTTAAAGAATAATATATAAGAGGAAAGGTTTACACAGGGCCTTCATGAGTGGTTTGACGTCCCTACTACGCCCTGCTGTACGTCCGCGCCTTCGCTCTTTAGGAAGCTTCCGTATGAGTGAAGTTATCGTCTGTGTGCTCGGCGGAAGTAGTAATGTTCGGCAGACGAGCCCTTGAGAAAGGATTTTGTGGAATCGCCGCACTGTGTCAGCTTAACGCTGATCAGGCCCTAGATGGTACCTGTAGTTCATGTTAATCCAAGAACATCTATCGGCCATGGCTCGGTCGAACTGAGCTCTTGGCCTTTGAGTCACGTGTCCCCACAGCCACCCATGGGATCTTGAGCGCGAAGTTGTGCACTCGAGGCACGTATTTCGTGGCTGGGTAGGTCATGTTGTGGGGCGCGTATCCCTCTTTAGGGTGAGCACGGGAATGCTCCGGGGCCGAGGCCGTAGCTCGGGCGTGTTTGCGTGCATCCAGTGCCTTGGGGGTAGACTGGGCCTGCGACGCTTCTTCGGCGGCTTGGACTTCGGCGGCTAGAGCCGCCGTGTGTTCCTCTGTACGGAGCGAGCGTTTGGTATTGCCATTGATGGTAATAACGCCCCTTGGTCCTGGCATCTTGAGCTTCAAGTACGCGTAGTGTGGGACGGCATTAAAGCGGGCGAACGTTGTCCGGCTGAGGAGTGCGTGATAACCGCTGCGGAAAGGGACAATATCAAAGATCAAGTCCTCGCTGCGGAAGTTATCGGGCGAACCGAAGACTACTTCCAATGTTATGGATCCCGAGCAGCGTGCTTCGATGCCTGGGATTACACCTTTAAAGGTGGTGTTACTGGGTTTAATCCTTAACAGGTCGATCCCCATTTTCCTCACTTTGTCTGAGTAAATTAGGTTGAGGCTACTGCCTCCGTCCATAAGGACTCTGGTGAGGTGAAATCCATCCACGATGGGGTCGAGCACCAGAGCCGCTGTTCCTCCATGACGGATACTGGTCAGATGGTCTCGACAGTCGAAAGTGATCGGGCAAGCTGACCACGGGTTGAATTTCGGGGCTACAGGCTCTAAGGGGTAGACATCCCGGAGTGCGCGTTTCCGCTCCTTCTTCGGTATGTGCGTGACGTAAATCATGTTCACGGTTTATACCTCTGGAGGGAACTGCTTTTGGCCTCCATTATTCGACACACGAGGTTCATCGTCACCCTCGCTGCGGGGACCCTTGCTCTGCTCCTCGGCTGTGATCTTGCCGGCATGTTTGATTACCCAACAGTTGCGGTTGGTTTGGTTGGCGGGCTTATCCGAGGTACCGTGGATCTAGCAGGGCATGTCCATGATTCTGTCTAATGCGGTCGGACCGTCCCGGTTTCCTTTAGAAGGTTTCTTCCGCGGTCTTGACTTCGAGCCGCTGAACCCGGCGTTTACCGCTGCATCATCGGCTTCACTGCCGTTGTTAGTGTGCCGGCGCTTATTATTCTTGATGCGCCGGGGCTTCCCGTTCCCGTCCCGGGCTTCTGAAGTGTCGGGGTCTTTGGGATGGTTGCTTCGATGAGCTAACCAACTATCTTCACCCGCGCAAAAGCGGGTCATTAGGGAGGTGAGAGCCGACATTGTTCTCGGCTTATCCTGGCCGAGCTGGCGGGAGTCAGCTTCGGCGTCCGGACAGTCGACAATTTGGTTCTTTTTGGTCAGGAACCAGTTCCAGAATTGCCGAGCTGATTCCCCGGGCTGTTGGACCACGTGGCTCAGGTCGTCGGCGTCCGGGGGCCGAACATAGGTGCCCTGAAAGTTAGCTCGGAATGCATCCTCGAGCTCCTCCCAACTCCCGATGGAGTTTTCGGGTAGGCTGTTCAACCAATGCCTTGCTGGTCCTTTGAGTTTCAATGGTAAATATTTAATGGCGTGGAGATCATCTCCTCGAACCATATGAATGTGGACAAGAAAATCTTCGATCCACACAGCTGGGTCAGTTGTCCCATCGTACGGTTCTATATTCACGGGTTTAAACCCTTCGAGGAACTGATGTTGCATCACCTCGTCAGTGAAGCACATTGGGTGTGCGGCGCCCCTGACCCGGGCCACATCGCGCCGGAGATCGGTTGTCATCCGGGCACGGTGCTGCTCCCGAGCTCTGTCGTTCCTGTCGCGCCAGGCTTAGTATCCGTCCCGTCCAGCGGGTGCGTGTCCTATGGATCCATAGATGGATCTTGACTGGATTCCTCTGGCGTTCAGGTCGCGGCGCAGATCATATTGGTCATCCGATTGAACCGGGTCTTTGCCTGCTCAGCGAGGAGGCGCGGGTGGGTATTCGGTTTCTCCGGCCGCCCTATCCCGTCCTCGAGGGGGCGCGGGTGGGAGTTCGGTTTCCCCAGCCGTCCTATCCCGTCCTCGAGGGGGCGATCGGGCTAGCTTGTGTAAGTTCGTCTGGGAGGCATGGGCTCAAGGGCCTCATCCTCAAATTCTGGGAGCAGGCGCCGCCGTGGGTAACTCTTGTATTGACCCTGACGTTGATCGTCAAGGCCTTCTTCAGCAGCTAAGACCATCGTCCATCTGTCGTTGAGCGTATCCTGTTCGGCTTTTAGCTGCTGTTGCTTCCTCTTCAAGCTTCGGGCAGTGGCGATGAGTTGCCGCTTGAATCTCTCTTGCTCCAGGGGGTCCTCTAGGACGATGAAGTCCTCGGGTCCGAGCCTATCCTCCTCTTCGGACGGAGGGAGGTAATTGCTGTCCTCGGAGTCCTCGGGGTCCTCAGGGCCGCCCTGGTCCTCGTGCCCTTTAGGGGCGTCATGGCGTTGTTCAGGTGTGTTGTCGCCGAGCTCTCCCATGTTATCCGGAGTGTCATTATCTCCGGTGCCGTTTGTGTCTGTGTTATTTTCCTTGCCCTTTCCTCGCCCTCTGGCTCGCCGTCGTCGGCGTTTGGGCGGTTCCTCGGCGGGGCCGTCGCTATCCTACATGGTCGTGTCGTCGTCCTTCTTGGTGGTGTCGACCATGTAAACGTCGTAGGTGGAGGTGGCGGTCCACTTTCTGGTGTTGGAGGTGGCAAGGGAGGGAGCCGTATAAGGCGGGACGTCGATATCCTCGTCCATGACGTCAACCTCCTCGGAGGCGTAATCCAGCATGTCGGTTAAATCCTCGACAGTGGCTACCAAGTGGGTGGTGGCTGGGACGCAAAATTCCCTGCGGTTGGCCTCCTGTCTGACCTGCTCCTGGTCTGAGGACGGGCCATCCGAGATACTCATTGTCTGGATCCGATCTAACATCTCGCTTAAAAGCGAGAGGTCCACCGGACCCATCCTTGGGCATACTTCGGAGTCGAACTCTGGTGTGCCGGCGTCGGAAGTGTGCTCGGCCAAGGGTGGCCCTTGGTTTTCTGGCGCCGGAGTTGGATCCGAACTCAAGGCCAGATCCGAACTGGGGATCGGCCCGGAAACGGGGCCGAGGAGAGGATCCGAGGTTAAGGCCTCGGGGTTATTAGGCTCCTCAGGTAAAGCTGAGAACCTAGTAAGGACCAGATCGCCCCGAGAATCGGCGACGTACTCTAGGTTGCCGAATCTGATTTCCTGCTCTGGGGCGAAGCTGTCGACCTGATCAAGGTGACCGGTCGGATCGGCGTGCAGCACAATGCTGACGAACGCGAAGAGCTGTCCGGGGACGAAGATGTCCCCGCTGCAGATGCCATCGCTGATGAGAAGGCGAGCCATTGACCCTTGGTGACCCACGGCGGAACTCTCAATGAAAGCACCAATATCGGAACCAAAACCGGTAGATCTCGGGTAGGGGATCCGAACTATGGGTCTAGGAATCAATGGGTAACAGGGAACGTAGAGATAGCGATTTACCCAGGTTCGGGCCCTCTCGAAGAGGTAAAACCCTACGTCCTGCTGGATTGTATTGATGTGATTGTATGAAGATTACAGAGTTGATCTACCTCGAGATCGGATGGGCTAAACCCTAGATGGTTATGATGGTTCTGTGTCTCTACGGACTAAACCCTCTGGCTTATATAGACACCAGAGGGACCTAGGGTTACATATGGTCGGTTGCCATCAGGGGATAAACATGCCGGTTACACTAATTATTTCTTGGAGGAGACGCCAAGTCTTCGGAGGTTTCCTTCTGGTGCACGGGGTCGCCTACCATCCGGTCTTCTTGACGAGCAAAGATCGGCCCATTAGTCCGGCCTATTTAGAGATAGGCCGGCAGCCCGAGTACCCCCTAGTCCAGGACGCCCTCAGGGGGGGTGATAAAATATACCCACGGTAACTTTAATGTTAATAGCATGTTAACTCACACATCGCAGGCCTGATAACTTATGTACCCCGGTCCTGGTAACTTTGGCGCCCGGGGGGGGGGGCAGGGGTGGTTGATGAAATATCCCCATGGTAACTTTTATGTGAATAACATGGTAACTCAGACATTGCAGACCAGATAACTTATGTACCTCGGTCCTGATAACTTTGGCATGGCGGGGGGGTTGATGAAATACCCCCCCCCGGTAACTTTTGTGTGAATAGAATGGTAACTCACACGTCCCAGACCTGATAACTTATGTGCCTCGGTCCTGATAACTTTGGCGAGGGGGTTATTTAAAAACATACCCCGTATAACCTTCGTGTAAATAGTTTTGGTGCTATACGCATCGTATACGTGATAACTCATGCACAAACACCGCGGTAACTTTAACCCGAACTGATAAGAAGGTTAGAGAAACCAGGAACAACATGGTAACATATGTAGCACATGCGTGATAACTTACTTAGCCCAGAAGTGGTAACTTTTGATCCAAAAAAAGTCGTCGGAACATATCAACATGGCATCTAGTTTCGACGCTCTCGTCATGACGGATTTTTTATGTGAAAACGGATTTTCGTTCGGACCGGCAGTTTTGAGCGACAAAACATTTTGAAATTTTGAAATAGGGGAAAATCTAGGATGACATCAGCCATTCTGTCCTCTAGTTTATTTGCTTTTGAGAAGAAGGTTGGAGGACCATTTTTACGCCTCGGTAATTTCTATATAAACAAGATGTAACTTAGTTATCACAGACGTGATAACTTAATTAGCCTGAGCCTGGTAACTTTTGACCCAAAAAAAAGTCGCTGGAACATATCAATATGGAATCTATTTTTGAAGGTCTCGTCGCGACAAATCTTTTATGTGAAAACGGTTTTTTCCATTAGACCGACGGTGTGAGCCATAAAACATTTTGAAGTTTTGAAATAGAGGGCAATCTAGGATGACATCAGCTATTCTATCCTCTAGTTCATTTGCACGTGGGGAGAAGGTTGGTTCACCATTTTTATGCCCCGGTAATTTCTTTATAAACAAGATGGTAACTTATGAATCAGAGACGTGATAACTTACTTAGCCTGGGCCTGATAACTTTTGACCCGAAAAAAAAAAGTCATTGGAACATATCAATATGGGATCTTGTTTCAAAGATCTCGCGACGAATCTTTTATGTGAAAACGGTTTTTCAATCGGAGCGACGGTTTGAACTACAAAACATTTTAAATTTTCGCATTGGGAAGAATCTTTGATGACATCATCAATTTTGTTTTTTCTACATGTATATGATTAGTAGCTGATAATTAACTGCTCGTGAACAGTGGACACGCATAGAGAAAAGAAAAAAGATGGAGCTAATGCATGCATGCAAGTTAGGGAGGAGTCGTTCGGATATGTTACTATCTGCCGATCAGTCGGAACTTAGTCCGGTCCATTTTTAAACATAAATAGCATAATAGAATAAAAATTCTCATGCATGTTTGTGTATTGGGATGAGCTTTTACTATGCATGACTACATGTTGACGAGGTCCTTTCCCCATATGGATGTTGCATGTTGAGATGACATGCTTGCTTGTTGAGAGAAATATGTAATTGAAGGCTAGCTATTTAGATATAGAAGATTCATAGTGTGTCATCATTTCTTTTTTGCCAATAAAGTCTTTTGTGGAGATTTCGTGGCAATAGTCATGAACTGGGATTCGTGGAGCAAGGCACACCGGAAGGATCTACATACGGGATTCACACGAGGAATTTACCTAGGTTCGGACCCTCTGCCTAGAGGTAACACCCTACTCTACCGAGTGTTTAATCAAGGCTCGTAGGACAAATTTGTGGCAGTACAAGTATATGAGCGAATCTCGTTTGATTCGCCCTTTGAATCTATGTGGATCTTGTGTGTACATATACATGTGTTATTTTCTGCCGCGCAAGGGTGCCCTAACCCTGCCTTATATAGGTCGAGGAGGTTGGGCAGTACATCGGCCTAGTTGGTCTAATAGTAGTAATGGTGCATTGATCTAATGTGGTTATGCTCGGTTTAATGCCTTGTAATAACGCTCGGTTCATGATGCTAGTGTCTTGGAGAGGAATTTTTTTTTCTTTTTTTTGCTTTAGAACCGTATCCACGGACTTTGGAATTTGGCCTTGGAACAGAAGCCAACTTGTGCCGCAGAGGATGCCAAGTCCGTGCTTAGCTTGGGTGTTACCGAGTGGTCTATATCTCCCGGTGGACCATCGTGCTTTGAAGATCTTTGGAGTGACCCAATACTGTACCTGCACGTGAGTTTTTTCTCCTGTGGTTTTATTATCGGGGAATTCACTATTTTGCATCGGTTTTCTTCGGTTTTTCTCTTTTCTTTTCCTTTTTCTTCTTTCTCTTTTTCGGTTTTCTTTGTTACTTTCTTCCGTTTCATCGATTTTATCTGGTTTTTTCCTTTTACTTTTTTCAATACATGTATAATTTTTTCATACACATTGTATATATTTCCGTATACATCAGGAACATTTTTAAACATATTTAACATTTTTGAAAAACATGATTAATTTTTTTTAAATATATGTTTTGATCTCTACATTTTTTATAAACATTGTACATTTTTCTTATCCACCTAGAAAAAATTTATGCACATTTAACATTTTTCAAATACATGTTTTTTGAACTTTTTTTAAAAATATGTGTTAAATAATATATGTTGAAATCTTTTTTAAATGATACTAAAAAATTTTCAAACTATGCAAATATTTTTTACATTGTATAAATTTTTGTTTTAAAATATTTACAAACGTATTCTGAAATGCGTGAACATTTTTTAAAATGTAGCATACATTTTTTTGAATGGTACTAAATATGTTTTGTCATTACAAGAACATTTCTTTAGATGGTATACCATTTTTAAAAAGTGTCATGTATTTATAATGTGTTAACATTTTTGAAGTGTTACATTGTCGGTGTATAAAACATGGGTATTTTATACCCTGACTTATGCACAGACAGTGGTAGCTTCCCTGCTAGCCAAAGCTTACTCGAAGTTACCAAGATCAAGATTCAAGACCCCGTTACAGGAGCCACTGGGGAGAAGATCAAGACGAAGCATCAAGTTCTACACCGAAGATAACCTTTGCCAGCAAGGCTGAGCCGGCAAGGTGAAGGCCCGGCAAGCTCTCGCTAGCTGCTAGCGCTCCACCTCATTGAGCAGCCAGTCGCTAATCGATGAGGTGTCGAGCCCGTAGGCAGTTAGGTGAGATTTGTCGGGCACGTGTCAGCATGCTGGAAGAAGATTTGCCTTTAATGACACCCGTCCAGAAGGCATGTCAAGTTAATAGGAGGTAGCTGGGCGAGCGGTGCAGAATCCTTGCCGGGGCTCCTCCTCCACATGCCACCTAACGGAGCATTTATTGCTTTTGTCCTAAACTGGCAGAGTTAGGTATGATAGCACTATTTGCTATCTAATCAACTTGTAATGACTGTTTTGCCACTGTGGTGACCCCTTGAGCTATAAAAGGAGGGCCAGGGCAACCATTACGGGGATCGCCCGATCGACTTTTTGCACAACTTGCATGCATAGCTGCTCTCTCTCTGCACCTTGCCGGGAGAAGCACTCCTTGTACTTGTGCTCATACACATCCAATATACAAAGCAGGAGTAGGGTTTTACACCTCACGGTGGCCCGAACCTGGGTAAATCCCTTGCGCCCTTCTGCTGGTTCTGCTCTTTGTGCTCGTCGATCTCCCTAGCCGAACTGGAAAAAGGGGCTAGATGGCCCCATAGATGGTCGTACGCACGACACACATACTCTTCTTTTTAAAATGGTACATACGTTATCGTTGAGCAAATTATTTTCACTGTGTGAACATTTTTTAAATGTGTGATGAACACTTTAATAAAGTTAACTTAATTATTTGTTCATAATAGATATGTATTTAGTATTTTTCAAAATATAAGCAAACGTAAAAAAGAAAAATGCATGACTTCATTGTGATGTCAGCCTGACGAAACCACATGGCTATTGAGTCAGCCCACTACCGATTCCTTGCAGGTGAGCCGAGCTACGGTCTCGTGGAAAGCGAGACATAGCCGCGCCCGATGGTGTCGACCAGATCAAAGCATGGGCAGGAATATGGGCCGACAGAAACGTCGAACATGCCAGCGACTTGAGGCTCTGATTCGTGGCCCATATCAGACGCGCACGTCGTGTGTCCTCGTCTGCTGTTAACGGTTACCGCTGCATGCATACCCATCGATCGTCGTCTTCCTCCCCAAGACCCCCCCGAGCCCGCCACTAAATTGAATCACCAATCCTAGATCCCGCCATCGGCCGAACCACCGCATCGATCGATCGCAGTCGCAGCTGACGTGATGCCGCCCCTGCCCAACAAGGTGAAGCCGCCGGGTCCCGGTCGCAGAGGCCTGTTCTCGTGCCTATATAGCGGCAAGTGCGACGACCACCTAGCTTCAGTTTCAAACACATCTTAGTAAGAAAAGAGTGGTAAATTCTAGCAATGAACCAAACACGCCCCGAGTTTAATCGTTGACCCATTTTCGCTTTTATACAGATATCATGCTCCTATCATGTGATCATACAAATTAAACTCATATGGTGCATTGTTATGAATTTTGTCCTGGTGTATATGTGATTTTTACTTCAAATTGTGAAAGCACAGGAGCATATGTCATTTGGTGCAACCGATGGGAGACGGTAGCACTAGATACATTCAACCGGTTTGGATGGCAGTCCAAAAATAGGTTATGTGTGTAATCATGTAATTCTGTTGTATGCCGGTTGTGTTTTTTATCTCCGTCGTGGGTTCTCATTATACTGGATGATGTTCATGATAATTTTAATAAATATGGTTGTGTGCATCGCAATGATGCAGAGCCTGGGGTTTAAACCTCATTTTCTACGGAAGTATGTTGTTAGTGTATTACTGAACCCAATTTGTAAACACGTTTGTCAACCCTTCAAGTTGTATGCTAGAAGTTACTATAAATATGATTGCTTAATTGTACACTAGAAACTACTATTAAGATACATGTGAAATTGTACCCTTTAGACATTCCTATCATGATATTTAAAGATATTAAAGTACACACAAATATAAGAACATACACACAAGTATATGTACAATATATAATTTATGCAATTGTCAAAAATTAATTCAAGAAGACTTTTGTTACAACATACATTTTAAATTTAGCACACCACAAATTATTCAATGGTATACATTAGAACTGTACAACAAATAGCAATATAACTAATATAAAATAAAAATGGTATACATTAAGTACATCATTGCGTGGTTAACTGTTCCAACTAAGAAATAGAAAAATTATACTTGTTAAGACTGTAATATGATTAAAAAATATAAAAGTTTAGTATGAAATTTATTTGTTTTAATTTTGCCCCCAATTGGGAGCTCTAAATGAAATCTGAACACATGCGAACCTAGGTCATTAAGTATACATCACCACCTGAACCTATCTGTTCACCACAACTATAAGCTATGTACTCATGCAAATCTTTTGCCCTAAAAATGACATTGTAAATCAACAAAGTTTGGTTGGTTTGTTTTTAGTAACACAACAAGAATTCATGCCTTTTCGGCTCCATGTATATCTCCTTTCTTTCTATCTATTAAAATAACGAGAAACAATCGAAAGAAATATAACAGTGAATCGTTATTGTTTATTGATGAGTACATCTATTTATAGAGTTAGAAAGGATGCCTCCAAGGGGTGCATGTACAAAGAGACATGAGCAACCGACATGCCAAATAGTAACCGCCTTGATGATTAAAAAAGGCAGGGATTAATATAGTTACTTAAATCCAAACACTCACCTAATCCATGCTTGTTTGTGTAAGTATTATCATCTTGAAAAGCTTCTCCAAAAAACTTGTGGAAAAATGTGAGGAGTAGGTGTTTGATATGTTGCTAAAACTCCTTCAAACCCGGTGGGAAAAATAAGGAGAAAATAATGCAACATATAATGGTTATCATCTCCTTTAACTCAATATGAGAAACCCATAGAATTCAAGGGACAATGAATATGTCGTCTATACTTTCCTAAAAAACCCGATGGGGAAAACAAGAAAGTATGACATATGATCTTGTGTTGATATTACCTCATTAAAACCCTTTATGAGAACCTGTAAAGTAAACTAATGAAGGGAAAAAGAGTATAATATGATGCTTTGAACATGAACTATTCAGGAAGATACTCCCCTTGATTCTTGCAAATATTGAAGCCATCACATACCAATTCCATGCAAATATTTCTAGAATGTTAAACTTGGTAGAGACTTTGTGAAAAAATCAGCGAGGTTGTCGCACCATTTGAATTGCAAGATGGGAAAAATAGTGATATTGCTTTATATGTAACCTATTTGCATCCAGGCAACACAAGCAACATTATCTTTGAGATAACGGTTGGTGGATGTAGTCAAGGTCTGTTTCGAAGACCTTCATGGGATGACTACTAGACCTAGCGGGATCACAAAGCTTGTCTATGATTTGACATAGTAGGGATCTGATTGATGTATGCAATGATATTGGTGTCCAGATTTCTTTGAAACTGAAACATTAAGACAAGGTGTTTGATGCCTTGGAGATATAGAAAGATATTCTTAAGCCCCAACCAATTATGTGTGGTGGTTCCAATGGCACTAGGATATGGAACTTCGTGTCCCAATATCGCATTTCCATCATCTCATGGTTTTAATGGATCTTTCTCTATGTCTAGAGATTGAACAACCATGATAATTATAGATGAATAAGACCTGTCCATAATGAATACTCCAATATATTCTGTGTGATGCCTCCGACTTAATCGTGCACTAATCATACACGCAAATGCACACGATCAAGCCTAAGGACTCACGGGAAGATATCACAACATGCTACTTGTAGCTTGCGTTGGTATTATCCCCGAAGAGGAAGGGATGATGCAGCACAGTAGAGATAAGTATTTCCCTCAGTTATGAAACCAAGGTTATCGAACCAGTAGGAGAATCACGCAACACCTCGTTAGCAGCACCTGCACACAAACAACAAATTCTTGCACCCAACGCAAACGAGGGGTTGTCAATCCCTCGGCGGTCAATTGCAAGATTAAATTGTATATGATAGATAGATAGATTGAAACAAAAATACAAAATAAAATAAATAAAAGAAAATGGCAGCAATATTTTTAGGGTTTTAGTAATATGATTTAGATAGACATGGGGGCCATAGTTTTCACTAGAGGCTTCTCTCGAGAATATAGCATACGGTGGGTAGACAAATTGCTGTTGGGCAATTGATAGAAAAGAAAATAATCATGACAATATCCAAGGCAATGATCATGTATATAGGCATCACGTCCAAGATAAGTAGACCAACTCCTGCCTGCATCTACTACTATTACTCCACACATCGACCGCTATTCAGCATGCATCTAGTGTATTAAGTCCATAAAGAACGGAGTAACGCCTTAAGAACTATGACATGATGTAGACAAGATAAACTCACGTATGAATAAACCCCGTCTTTTTACCCTTAATAGCAACGATACATACGTGTCATGTCCCTTTCTGTCACTGGGATTGAGCACCGCAAGATTGAACCCATTACAAAGCACCTCTTCCCATGGCAAGATAAATCAATCTAGTTGGCCAAACCAAATCAATAGATCGGAGAAGAAATACGAGGCTATAATAATCATGCACAAAAGAGTGCAGCAAAGACTCAAATAATATTCATGGATAATCTGACCATAAACTCACAATTCATCGGATCCCAACAAACACACCGCAAAAAGTGATTACATCGGATAGAACTCCAAGAACATCGAGGAGAACATTGTATTGAAGATCAAAAAGAGAGAAGAAGCCGTCTAGCTACTAACTATGGACCCGAAGGTCTGTGGTAAACTACTCACGCATCATCGGAAGGGCAGCAAGGTTGATGTAGAGCCCCTCCGTGATCGATTCCCCCTTCGGCGGAGTACCGGAGAAGGCCTCCAGATGGGATCTCTCGAGAACAGAAACTTGCGGCGGCGGAAAAAGTATTTCATGGACTCCCCTGAGGGTTTCTGATTTTTCCTGAATTTATAGTGGTGGAATTAGGTCAAACGGAGCTGGTGTGGGCCCGCGAGGCACCTGGGCGCGCCTGCCCCCCCAGGCGCGCCCTGGTGGCTCGTGGCCACCTCCTCTGGCATCTGGTCTTCTCCCGAAGCTTCTAGTGTTGTATATGTCTAGAAAAATATCTCCAAAAAGTTTCGTGGCATTTGGACTTCGTTTGGTATTGATTTTCTGTAAAACAAAAACAGGGCAGAAAACAGCAACTAGCACTGGGCACTAGGTTAATAGGTTAGTCTCCAAAAATGATATATAATTGCTGTAAATGCATATAAAACATCCAAGATTGATAATATAACAGCATGGAACAATAAAAAATTATAGATACGTTGGAGACGTATCAGCATCCCCAAGCTTAATTTCTGCTCGTCCTCGAGTAGGTAAATGATAAAAACAGAATTTTTGATGTGGAATGTTGCCTATCATATTCATCACATATTCTTTTCTTTTATAGCATGGACATTGGACTTGAATGATTCAAAGCAATAGTCTATAATTTGACATGAAGATATAAATACTCAAGCATGCTAACAAGCAACCATGTCTTTCAAAATATCAACGCTAAAAAAGTTATCCCTAGCCCATTATGCTCAATCATTGATCCATTCATGAAACACACTCAAATATTAGCTACATCCAATGCACAAGTATGACAATAGTGCTCTCTAGTTGGTGCTTTTGTAAGAGAAGATGGAGACTCAAATAAAATAAAAATTGCATAAAAGTAAATAGATAGGCCCTTCGCAGAGGGAAGCAGACATTTGTCAAATGTGCCAGAGCTCAAAGATGAAATTAAAGAGATAAAATATTTTGAGAGGCATGCTTTTCCTGTCAATGAAAACGACCGAGAATTCCCAATATTTTCCATGCTAGACACATCATAGGCGGTTCCCAAACAGAAAGTAAAGTTTATTTCCTTTCCATCATTCTTTCACAATCCATGGCTAGCCGTATCCACAGGTGCCCTCCATACCAACACTTTCCAAGGAATTTTGTTGTTATTAATTTTTGATTTCATTATGGGACTGGGCATCCCTATTACCAGCCACTCTCGCGTGCAATGACAAATGAATAAACACTCATCGTGAGAATAACACACCTAGCATGGAAAATAATGGCCACCCCCTGCCGCTTCATGAGCGGTACGGGCACACAAAACAGAAAAATTATTTTGAAAATTAGAGTTGGCACACACAAATTTACTTGGAACGGCATTGAAATACCGCATATAGGTAGATATAGTGGACTCATTTGGCACAACTTGGGTTTAAGGATTTTGGATGCACAAGCAGTATTTCCGCTTAGTACAAATGAAGGCTAGCAAATAGATTGAGAAGCAACCAACCAAAAAACAAAAACGGTCATAAACATGCATTGAACATAACTAACACCGAATAATGCACCATAAGTAGGATATAATTTCTTTGCATAACTATTGACTTAATGTGCATGCATAGGGAATCACGAACCTTAACACTAATATTCTTACTAAATCACAATTACTCACTAACATGACTCGCATATTATCATTTCCATATCGCAAAACTATTGCAAGGAATCACACTTATCATATCCAATGATCTATATGAAAGTTTTTATTTATATCCCTCTTGAATATTCATCACTTTGGGACCAAATTCATATCTTGTGCAAATTACCGTTACTATCATCAACTCTCAAAAAGATTTAAGTGAAGCATGAGAGTGCAAATATTTCTTCAAAATTTCAATCTTATCAATTCTCAAAATAATATAAGTGAAGCATGAGAATTTATTTCTTCAAAATTTCAATCAACTCTCAAAATAATATAAGTGCAGCATGAGAGTTTATTTCTTCAAAATATAGCCACCACCGTGCTCAAAAAGATTTAAGTGAAGCACTAGAGCAACGGCCTAGATCAAAAAATTTAAGTGAAGCACATAGAATATTCTAACAAATGATGATAAACGTGTGGCTCTCTCAAGATAGGTGTGTTCAGCCAAGATGATTGTGACAAACTAAAAAGCAAACAAAGAAAAGACTCATATAATACAAGACGCTCCAAGCAAAACTCATATCATGTGACGAATAAAAATATAGCTCCAAGTAAAATTACCGATGGTTGGTAGAAGAAAGAGGGGATGCCTTCTGGGGCATCCCCAAGCTTAGACGCTTGAATCTTCCTAGAATATTACCTTGGGGTGCCTCGGGCATCCCCAAGCTTAGGCTTTTGCTACTCCTTATTCCTTCATCCATCGTGATCTCACCCAAAACTTGAAAACTTCAATCACACAAAATTCAACAAAACCTTCGTGAGATCCGTTAGCATAACAAAATAAATCACTACTCTAAGTACTGTTGAAAACCCATTCATATTTTATTTTTGTATTATACCTACTGTACTCTAACTTCACCATGGCTTATACCCCCCGATACAATCCATAGATTCATCAAAACAAGCAAGTAGTGCAACAAAAACAGAATCTGTCAAAAACAGAACAGTCTGTAGCAATCTATTTAAAAGTCATACTTCTGTAACTCCAAAAATTCTGAAAAATAGGACAACGTGGGCAATTCATATACCAATACTTTGTAAAAATTTCAGATTTTTCTGACGCTCCAGTACAGAAAAAAAAATCGTGCACTGGACGCAAAACTTTCTGTTTTCCAAACAGCATCAATTATACTATCTTCCAAATCATCCTAAAGGCTTTACTTGGCACAAACACTAATTAAAAACACAAAAACTCATTCATACCAGTAGCATGAAAGTAAAAACACACAATAACAGAAAATTTTATTTTAATCATTGGGTTGCCTCCCAACAAGCGCTATTGTTTATAGCCATTAAGATAGGCTTGAAATTTCAATGATGCTCACATGAAAGATAATAATTGAAACACAAAGAGAGCATCATGTAGCATGTGAAAAACACATTTAAGTCTAACATACTTCCTATGCATAGGCATTTTATAAGCGAAGAAATTATCAAGGCAAGCAATTTCTAGCATATGCAAAGGAGAAGAATAAAACATTGATGATTTCAACATAACGAGAGGTAATTTAGTAACATGAAAATTTCTACAACCATATTTTCCTCTCTCATAATAATTACATGTAGGATCATATTCAAATTCAATAATATAGCTATCATATAAAATATTCTCATCATGATCCACATGCATAAAAAATTTATTATCTTCCAAAATAGTGGGATTATCATCAACGAAAGTTATGACCTCTCCAAACCCACTTTTATCAAAAATTTCATAAGATTGATAATTCTCCAAAGTAGTGGGATCATTATTACCTAAAGGTGATGCTCTTCCAAACCCACTTTTAATAGTGTTGCAAATTTTATTATCAATAACATATTCATCATGAGGCTTAAATAAATTTTGAAGATCATAAAAAGCATTATCACCCCAATCATGATCATTGCAATAAGTAGTGGACATGACAAAATTAGCATCCCCAAGCTTGTGGTTTTGCATATCATTAGCACAATTGACACTAATAGAATTTATAGTAACATCATTGCAATCATGCTTTTCATTCAAGGGGCTATCAAGTATGGGTGTTATAGCAATAATTTCATTTTTAACATAAGGGACTATAGCAAGTTCATCTCTATAAGCATCTTTAATATTGGCATCGTGGCCATAAGAATAACAAGCATCATGTTCATCAAGAGGGGATATTTCAATCGAATCATCGGAATCATGATTATCTATAGATTCATGTGTATCATTATTCTCTTCCAAAGTAGTAGACATTTTCTCAATAAATTCACTAACATAGGCATTAGATGCATAATTTTCATAGCAATACTTAAGTATGGCAAAATTTTCAGATTTGTGGAAGGTAATATCATACTTTTCAATCAAAGAAGCAACTTCATAAGCACCCTTAAAAGCAACAAATTCTTCAATTTGTTCGATATCATAGTAATTATAAACACCCTTGGCATAAGAAGACAAGATTTCATTATCATTAAACTCACATAGGTAGGGAAGGTGTTTTTTAGGGTTCTCAGAGCAACAAGTAAAATCATAAATTTCACATAGATTCCGAGCATAGCATAGCAAACAATTTATTTGACGCCATAATAGACTCCCCTTTTCAGACAAACGGTGATGCACAAAATGAGCATGCTCATCTAAAGATTTTCCCTCAACTAAACTAGTTGGGGTTTCGGCACGAGCACGAATGGATAGAAGATGATCCAAGTAGTAAACTTTAAGTTGATCCATATCAATAGATTTTTAACAAGCAAAGATGAAAGCAAATAGAAGGCACATGGCAACACAAGCAAAGATAGCAAACAAGCAAAAAGGCAAACGAAAAATATTTTTGTATTTTTGTAAAAACGTTTTAGAAGTGGGGGAGATGAAAACGAGAGGCAAATGGCAAATAAAATAAATGCAAGGAGATGAGAGTTTATGCAAAGGTACTTGATAGATGTCGATGATGTCTCCCCGGCAACGGCACCAGAAATTCTTCCTGCTACTTGTAGCTTGCGTTGGTATTATCCCCGAAGAGGAAGGGATGATGCAGCATAGTAGAGATAAGTATTTCCCTCAGTTATGAAACCAAGGTTATCGAACCAGTAGGAGAATCACGCAACACCTCGTTAGCAGCACCTGCACACAAACAACAAATCCTTGCACACAACGCAAACGAGGGGTTGTCAATCCCTCGGCGGTCAATTGCAAGATTAAATTGTATATGATAGATAGATAGATTGAAAAAAAAATACAAAATAGATAAAATAAAAGAAAATGGCAGCAATATTTTTAGGGTTTTAGTAATATGATTTAGATATACCCGGGGGCCATAGTTTTCACTAGAGGCTACTCTCGAGAAAATAGCATACGGTGGGTAGACAAATTACTGTTGGGCAATTGATAGAAAAGCAAATAATCATGACGATATCCAAGGCAATGATCATGTATATAGGCATCACGTCCAAGATAAGTAGAACGACTCCTGCCTGTATCTACTACTATTACTCCACACATCGACCGCTATCCAGCATGCATCTAGTGTATTGAGTCCATAAAGAACGGAGTAACGCCTTAAGAACGATGACATGATGTAGACAAGATAAACTGACGTATGAATAAACCCCATCTTTTTACCCTTAATAGCAATGATACATACGTGTCATGTCCCTTTCTGTCACTGGGATTGAGCACCGCAAGATCGAACCCATTACAAAGCACCTCTTCCCATGGCAAGATAAATCAATCTAGTTGGCCAAACCAAATCAATAGATCGGAGAAGAAATACGAGGCTATAATAATCATGCATAAAAGAGTGCAGCAAAGACTCAAATAATATTCATGGATAATCTAATCATAAACTCACAATTCATCGGATCCCAACAAACACACCTCAAAAAGTGATTACATTGGATAGAACTCCAAGAACATCGAGGAGAACATTGTATTGAAGATCAAAAAGAGAGAAGAAGCCATCTAGCTACTAACTATGGACCTGAAGGTCTGTGGTAAACTACTCACGCATCATCGGAAGGGCAGCATGGTTGATGTAGAGCCCCTCCATGATCGATTCCCCCTCCGGCGGAGTACCGGAGAAGGCCTCCAGATGGGATCTCTCGAGAACAGAAACTTGCGGCGGTAGAAAAAGTATTTCGTGGACTCCCCTGAGGGTTTCTGATTTTTCCTGAATTTATAGTGGTGGAATTAGGTCAAACGGAGCTGGGGTGGGCCCACGAGGCACCAAGGCGCGCCTGCCCCCCCCCCCAGGCGCGCCCTGGTGGCTCGTGGCCACCTCCTCTGGCATCTGGTCTTCTCCCGAAGCTTCTAGTGTTGTATATGTCCAGAAAAAATTCTCCAAAAAGTTTCATGGCATTTGGACTTCGTTTGGTATTGATTTTCTGTAAAACAAAAATAGAGCAGAAAACAGCAACTGGCACTGGGCACTAGGTTAATAGGTTAGTCTCCAAAAATGATATATAATTGTTGTAAATGCATATAAAAACATCCAAGATTGATAATATAACAGCATGGAACAATCAAAAATTATAGATACGTTGGAGACGTATCACAACACAACTCTAAACACAAATAAAAGTCATACAAGCTTTATATTACAAGCCAGGGGCCTCGAGGGCTCGAATACACACTACTGGAATCAGTTACTTTGCCGTCTGCCATAGCAGACGGCAAAGTCCCAGGCCACGGACGGCAAACAGCTTTGTCGTCTGCTGGCTGACGGCCCCACTTTCAGCACTGGAAGTCACTGTAAACAGCTTCTTTGCCGTCTGCATAACGGCAACGGACGGCAAAGACGTTTACCGTCCTCCTTCCTGTCTAAGCTGACGGCAAAGGTTCTGGACGGCAAAGTATAGCTGTTAGCCCCGTTAGGTGGCTAACGGCAGACTTTGACGTCTGCCAGCGGACGGCAAACAAACACTTGCCTTTGCCGTCTGCCCAGTGACGTCAGCAGGCCTGTGGCTGCCCGTCACTCCTGCTTTGTCTTTGCCGTCTGCCTGCTTTGTCTTTGCCGTCTGCCAGCTGACGGCAGAATGACCAAATGGGTCAGACATGGTGCTCCCAGGTTGCACAGGTTGCTACCATGTGGCACCTTTGCCGTCCGCCTACCAACGGCAAAGGTCTTTGCCGTCCGCTGGCGGACGGCAAAGTGCCTGTACTGCCTCTTTTTTGTCTGTTTTCTGTTATTTCCCTGCATTTTCACAACACATATATGATATATATAGTTTCAAGCTGAAGCATAGGCCATGTATTCCAACAATCCAACATCATCGTGAAATATTGAACAAGAGAACACATAGGCTATTAAAAGAACCAATACATACATAGTTTCACACTGTTCATCCATATATATATACATAGTTTCACATTGTTCATCAATACAAATCAAAACAAAAACTAAACACTAGCAGTCCATCAATGCCAGCTTCCATGAAGTGAATCAAATCTGCAAAATGGGAATAAGAAAGTTAGAAGAAGAAGAAGAAGAAGAAGAAGAAGAAGAAGAAGAAGAAGAAGAAGAAGAAGAAGAAGAAGAAGAAGAAAGAAAGAAAGAAAGAAGAAGAAAGAAGAAGAATAAGAATAAGAAGGAGTAGAAGATGGAGAAAAAGAAAGAAGAGAAAAAGGAAGAAAGAGAATATATTTTCTTCTTCTTCTCTCTTTTTCTCATCTTTCTTCTTCTCTTCTATCTTTTTATCCTTTTCCTTCTCATTCTTCTTCTTTTATTCTTTCTTTTTCTTCTCTTTCTTCTTCTATTCTTTATTTTTCTCCTCTTCCTTGTTTTTCTTCTTCTTATTCCTTATTTGTGTCATTTTAGAGCTAACTTAGGTAATTATGCCATTTTAGAGCTAACTAAACTTATTATGTCATTTTGGAGGAAAATAAGGTAAGTATAGGTCATTATTGAGCTAACTTAGGTAATTATGCCATTTTTGAGCTAACTAAGCTTATTATGTCAATTTGGAGGGAAATAAAGTAAGTATAGGTCTTTTTTGTGCTAACTTAGGTAATTATGCCATTTTTTAGCTAACTTAGGTAAGTATAGGTCATTATTGAGCTAACTTAGCTTATTATGTCATTTTGGAGGAAAATAAGCTAAGTATATGACATTTATGAGCTAACCAAGGTTATTATGCCATTTTTTACCTAACTAAGCTAATTATGTCATAAATGAACTAAATAAGCTAATTATGTCATTTTGGAGGATAATTAGCTAAGTATGTCTTTTTGGGGGAAAATAAGCTAAGTATGTGGCATATTAGGGCTAACTAGCATGTACGAAGCTAAGTATGCATTTGTTAAGCAAAACACTAGAGAAAACTTACCGTCGTCGTCATCACGAAGGTCAAGCACCGGGGTTGCTCTGGCAGTCACCTGGAGAAGGTTGCCCTGGAGAAGGGGTGTGCGATGCAGCTCGGGAGTTATGCTGCACCAAAGATCATTTGCAATGTCTCGTTAGCATGATGACACTCAAATGTTAAGACTAGTAACTAATGACCATTCAAATGAAACTCACCGTTCCCACCGGAGTAATGACTGGCATCGGCGGAGGGGTCTGACCGGTCTTCTCGCACATAGACTGCACATTTGGTTTTGACGAGTCAGTCATATTAGTTAGTAATGAAACGAACATTACGTGCATCATTTGGCTAATGCAGAACAAACTTACCACGAGGAGCTCGTACATGGCCCGGTGAGCCGCCTCATTCCGTGCCCTCTCCTGCTCCAACAACCTAGCCGTCTTCTCCTCCGCCAGCAGTTCCTTCTCCGCGTCTATAAAAAAATTAGTACAACATAAAAAAAAATTGAATACCTGACATGAATAATAATATGTATATAATTTAAGTTGGGATGCATACAAACTAATAATAGTATGGATCGTCTATATATGCTCCGGGATCAATAGATGCATCATCATCATCACTATCACGCGTGTCGTCATGAATGACGTGCTCATCGGGTTCAGCGGCATCAACATGTGGAAGGCCTTTTTGTAATTGGTCAAGCATTGATAGGTCATCCGCAACAGTAACCTCTTCTTGTTCCGGCTCTTCTTGTTCCGGCTCAAGGGTGAAGTCGGATTCACTGTCGATGTCTACTTCCATGTTCTGGGGTGAAGTAGAGCGGTTCTTGAAACGTTTTTTGGAAAGACGTGTTTCTTGGAAGAATTCTCCTTCATATGTGTCTGGGTTAATGTGAGGTTCATAATCCTCTTCATTGGGGGGAGGTGGTCTAACACGTGGCGGCACTTCATAAACGACATCCCAACCATTCAGATTTGTATTAGTTTGGCAGGCCCACGGTAGATAGAAAACTTGGGTCGCCTGTTGAGCCATAATATAGACATCGGGAACATCTAAATGGGTGCTTTGTTTGATTTTGACTAGCCCTATATGTTCATGAGTCCTTCTAGTCTCCTTCGGCTGGAACCAATAACATTTGAAGACTACGACGTTCGGTGGGTTTTCACCATAGAATAGAAGTTCATAAATTGCTTCAACTCTTCCATAATACTCGGTACCTCCTTCACCGATAGCAAAGACACCACAATTTGTAGATTTTCGGTCGGCCATAGATAGCTCTTTGCCAAAGGTACGAAAGCGATACCCGTTGATGTCGTATTTCTCAAATGAACGGACCTTATAGTCAAAACCATTAGCGGCTTGTCTCAATTCGGCGTCCATAGACTCTGAATTAGCCTACAAGTTTAATATGAAAGGATTGTTGCATTAGCCGCAAATTAGACGAAGAAATGAAATGGTCTATTAATGGTAATTACCATTTGTTTGAACCAAGAGATGAAACTGGGATAGCCGCCTCCATGCTTTGCCAGAAGCTCATACTCTTCGATGGAATCCTTTTGGATCACCGCTCCATCCGAGAATTTGGCGACGTATCGACTATATCAAATATCCGGGAATAAGAGCAGTTCAAAGGAATTAGAAGTTGTGAAACAATGTACCGAGAACTTACTCGATGTACAGCCGCACTTCTGTTAGGTTGTTGAAGATATACAACGAAATGGTCCGCCATTCTTCGACATCCAACGGTATTGGTTTCGAAGCACCAGCTGGTGCGAGCTTCCCTTTGAATAGGCTGAGATTGGATCCACCTTTTTTAGGGTCGCCAGCATTGTACCGAGGCTTCGGATTATGCAAATGACGATTTTTGGCTTCGTAGTGTGCTGTCACGAAGTTTGCCACCTCCGCAGTAATGAATGCCTCGGCCATCGATGCTTCAATTCTACGTTTATTTTTACATTTTGCTCGAAGCATCTTCTGCATCCTCTCAGTTGCATAGCACCAACGATTTTGCACGGGCCCCCCCAATCTTGCCTCGGTCGGGAGATGTAAAATCAAATGCTGCATTGGATTAAAGAAGCCCGGTGGAAAAAACTTCTCTAACTTGCAGAGCAACTCCGGTGCCAACTTTTCCATGTCATCTAGCACGCCAGGCGATAGTTATTTTGCACAAAGAACACGGAAGAAATAGCTCAGCTCTGCCAGTACTAGCCATTCATCCTCAGGGATAAAGCCATGCAACATCACCGGCATTACCCGCTCAAGCCATATGTGCCAATCATGACTCTTGAGACCAAATATTTTCAATTTTTCAAGACTCGCTCCCCTCTTTAGATTCGCTGCATACCCATCGGGGAACATCAAGTGCATTTTCACCCACAAGATAATTTCCCTCATAGCTGGCCTTCCAAGATTGAACCAGGCCTTTGGCTTCGTCTAGTTCTGCTTTCCTTTCGGTTGTCGCATGTTTTGTAACGGTCTATCACATAGAGTCTGCTGATCGACTCTAGCCTTAGGATTATCCTTTGACTTCCCCTCTATGCCGAACAATGTACCAAAAAGGGCCTCGCCGATATTCTTTTTAGTGTGCATCATGTCGATGTTGTGTGGAAGAAGGAGGTCTTTGAAGTAAGGCAGATCCCACAAGCATGTCTTGTGAGTCCAGGCGTGTTCCGAATTATACCCCTTGAAATACCCTGGACGCTCTGGATCAGGCTCGAGAGCGTTTAACTGATCCAGGATTTGTTGGCCAGTTAACGCAGGTGGTGCAGAGTTTTTGACAACTCTACCTTTGATGAAGTTCTTCTTGTCTTTTCTGAACTTATGGCGAGGATCCAGGAACTGTCTATGCAAGTCAAAGCAAGAATACTTGCAACCCGCCTGCAGCCAATGAAACTGAAGAGCTGCCTTGCATGTGGGGCACGGGAACCTTCCATGCGTACACCAGCCAACGAATAGCGCATACGCCGGCAAGTCATGCATCGAGTACATGTACCAGACACGCATTATGAAGTTTTGTTTGCTAGCGGCGTCGTATGTCTTGAACCCATTATCCCAAGCTTCTTGCAATTCATCCTTAAGCGGCTGCATGTACACATTCATATTCTTCCCCGGATAGTTGGGCCCTGGAATTACCAATGTCAGGAAAATGTTCTTTCTTTGCATAATCTGTCCGGGGGGGAGATTGAGTGGAATGACAAATACAGGCCAACAACTGTATTGGGTTGCTGTCATACCAAACGGATTTAACCCATCCGTGCCGATGCAGACTCGAGGATGCCTTGGATTTGCCGCTTTATGCTCATGTAATGCATCGAAGTGCTTCCACGCAAAAGCATCCGATGTGTGTACCAACATCTCATTCCCATCTGCATCTAGTTCGGTTCTTTTGCCCAATTTGTGCCATGTCATCTGTCTGGTCGTCTCTTTGACCATGAAAAGACGTTGAAGTCTTGGTACGATTGGCAGATACCGAAGAACATTAACGGGGATTTTGGTCTGCCTCTTCTCACCCATACCGTTGTCTACCACAACATACCTGGAAGACTTGCAAATGGGACAATAGTTCAAGTCCGCATACTCAAGCCTAAATAAGGCACATCCTTTCTCACAGGCATCTATCTTCTCATAGGGCATCTTAAGTACATGGAGGATTTTGTCCGACTGGTACAGGTTTGCAGGCAGTACATGGCCTTTGGGTAGAAAGCGTCCAAATAGTGTCATCATCGCGTCGTAGCATTCTCTGCCCAAGTTGAATTGAGCCTTCAGAGCCATTACTTGTGCGATGGCATCCAGCTGACAAAGCTCAGTGTGCTCGTGGAGAGGACGTTTTGAAGACTCCAACATTTCATTGAAGGCCTTTGCAGATTCCTCCATCTCATCGTTCGAATCCCGAGCATCATCAAAGTCTTGCACCATGTCTTCGATCCCGGTACCATGCTCGTCGGTGTGACGACGAACCACCTCAGCTCTGGTACGTTGGGCAGACTCACCATGAAATGTCTACACAGTATAATCAGGCGTAAAACCCCACTTCTGCAGGTGTTTACCCATTTCACCCTCTGTGCTCTGTGAAAAGTTGTCGCACCTAACACAGGGGCACCAGGTTTTTCTCTGGCCATTTGCAAATGCGGCTTTCACAAACCCCTTGGTTTTTGTTAACCATTCATTGGTCGTGTCTTTCTGACTAGTGTGACCGGTGTACATCCACGCACGATCACTCATCTTGCCTACCTACTAAACACACAAGAAATATATATATAATTCAGCATATATATTCATCAGTTAATCAAGTTTGTCAATTTTATTACATCCATGCAACCTACACGCTAATAGGTAAAGATAGGTCCTAATCCCACCCGAGTATGTGTAGATTGGGTTCGTTTTCCCATGCTCTGCTCCGGATCCGACGCAAAATTTCGGCACCACCTCCCCGATGTTCTCCTGATACACGTCTCGGCAATAAACAGAGAGGATGTGTACCCGGAGAACAACAGGGAGGCACTGACGAAATTCTGCATCGGATCCGGAGCGGAGCATGGGAAAACGAACCCAATCTACACATACTCGGGTTGTCCATGGATAACGTTGGACAATTCGAAAGAATCACGGTTATAAATATGCAAATGCATGCATATTTATAACTGTAACCCTTTCGAACGGGAGACGCATACTGGCCACGCATACTGATGATTGAATCTACCTATAGCTAGCAAGTATCATCGGTACGAAGACCGGAAAAGAGCAAATGAAGGAGGGAGGAGGAGATGTCATTTGTGCTCACCCACGAACGCAGGGGAGCTCGTCGAACGCACGGGGAGGTCGTCGAACACCAGACCCTCACAGCGACGAAACAACTGCACATTTAAATCCACCCTATCAACACGAATATTCAATCCCGATAAAAAATATCTATATATATAACTACTTTTCCACTACTCTTTTATTCTTCTTCTCCTCTATTTCTTCTTCTTCTTCTTCTTCTTCTTCTTCTTCTTCTTTTCTTCTCCTCTTCTTCTTCTCCTCTTTTTCTTCTTCTTCTCCTCTTCTCCTGTTTTTCCTCTTCTTCTTCTCCTCTTCTCCTCTTTTTCTTCTTCTTCTTCTTCTTCTTCTTCTTCTTCTTCTTCTCTTCTTCTTCTTCTTCTTCTTCTTCTTCTTCTTCTTCTTCTTCTTCTTCTTTTTCTTCCTTTTTTTCCTTTTTCCTCTTCTTCTACTTATTCTTCTTTTCTTCTTCTTTTTTTTCATCTTCTTCTTCTTCTAATTTTGACTAACCTAAAATCTTCTTCTCCTAGTTCTTTTCTAACCTAACCTAGCACTAACCTAACAGTACCAATTAAATAAATAAAAAAGAAAACAAACAGAGAAGAAAAAAAACTCACCGGAGGGGGGCGGCCGGGCGGCGAGGGCGGCTGGGCGGTGGATCTGGGCGGCGAGGCGCCGGGGCGACGGATGGTAGGGCGGCGGGGCGGCGGCAGCGACGGGCGCGGCGGGGGCGGTGGTGGGTCGTCGGGGCGACGGGGCCGCGGGGCCGCAGATGGTGGGGCGGCGGGGCGGCGGCAGCGACGGGCGCGGCGGGGGCGGTGGTGGGTCGTCGGGGCGGCGGCTGCGCGGGAAAAAGAGAGAGAGAGAGAGAGAGAGAGAGAGAGAGAGAGAGAGAAAGAGAGAGAAAGAGAGAGAGGGGTGGGGGCGGGGCACGGCCGTTAGATACGTTAGGCAATACGAGCTTTGCCGTCTGCTTTTTGCGGTCTTTGCCGTCTGCTTCGCTTTGTCGTCTGCTAGCAGACGGCATCTAGGCTAATAAGTAAAGCGTTCTCGAGGACACATGGGAATTTCATCTAGTCACTTTCATCATGTTTGTTTGATTCGTGTTCGCTACTTTGATAATTTGATATGTGGGTGGACCGGTGCTTGGGTGCTGTTCTTACTTGAAGAAGCCTCCCACTTATGATTACCCCCTCTCGCAAGCATCCGCAACTACGAAAGAAGAATTAAGATAACTCTAACCATAGCATTAAACATATGGATCCAAATCAGCCCCTTACGGAATAGCGCATAAACTAGGGTTTAAGCTTCTGTCACTCTAGCAACCCATCATCTAATTACTACTTCACAATGCATTCCCTTAGGCCCAAAGATGGTGAAGTGTCATGTAGTCGACGTTCACATGACACCACTAAGGGAATCAACAACATACATATCATCAAAATATCGAACGAATACCAAATTCACATCATTACTTATGACAAGACTTCTCCCATGTCCTCAAGAACAAAAGTAACTACTCACACATCATATTCATGTCCAAGATCAGAGGGGTATTGAATAGCATAATAGATCTGAACATATAATCTTCCACCAACTAAACCAACTAGCATCAACTACAAGGTGTAATCAACACTACTAGCAACCCACAGGTACCAATCTGAGGTTTTGAGGCAAAGATTGAATACAAGAGATGAACTAGGGTTTGAGATTAGATGGTGCTGGTGAAGATGTTGATGAAGATTAGTCCTCCCACGATGAGAGGATCGCTGGTGGTGTCAATGGCGACGATTTCCCCCTCCCGGAGGGAAGTATCCCCGGCAGAATCTCTCCGCCGGAGGGCAAAAGTACCCCTGCCCAAGCTCCGCCTCGAGACAGCGGCGCACCATCCCGAAAGTCTTCTCTATATTTTTTCCAGGGTAAATGCACTTATATACTAGAAAATGGGGGCGAGAGGCTGGCCAGGGGCCCCACGAGGTACCAGGGCGCGCCTGGGGGGGGTGGCGCGCCCTGGTGCCTCGTGGGCACCTGGGTGGCCCCCTCTGGTACTTCTTGATTCCAGTATTTTTTTATTTATTCCAAAATAATTCTCCGTGAAATTTCAGCTCATTTGTAGATGTGAAGAATAGGTATCTCTGACATAGCTTTTTCAAGTCCAGAATTCCAGCTGCCGGCATTCTCCCTCCTTGTGTAGATCTTGCATATTAAGAGAGAAAAAGCATTAGAATTGCTCCAAAAAGTGTTATATTGATTAAAAACACTATAAATAATAGTAGCAAAACATGATGCAAAATGGACGTATCACACCCCCAGTGTACAACTCTGTCAGAAAAACCCTGTCACTATCGTGGTTAACATTCCGGTAACCACCGATGGATGAGAACTTTGCCTATTGGTACGCCTCGTACTAACGAGCAGGAAAATAGTTCTCTTCGTCCCCCACCCTTGGTACCGACGTTGTTGCCAACAAAGCTGACAGACTTTCCTCTGACATGTCTTGTTATCATGACCATGCAAGATGTCACCGCCCTTCCTACTCATAATCCACACTGACCACTGTTCCACAGGATCGAAACCTGACTCTCCTGTACATCCTTGATTCCGAAGTATCCTTTGCACTTGGCTTCGTATGTTTTTCCGCGAGCCACCTTCCGAGAGATGATCTACTCTGGGTTCAGACGCAATACTTATTTCCGTTGCTCTGAACCCCTCTCACACTCTGTTTCAGGCATCGAACGATTGTCTATCCGCTTGAAACTCCTTATTGTACCTTCTTGCTTTGGTCTCGATGTTTTTCTTGAGTTTCAATTCGAGAGGTACTTTCTGCCACATTCTCTGGGTTATCCACCAGATGATCGACCTTGCAAAGGTCCGTTCTCCCGAAGATACCCCTTACTCCACCTCTTAAATCTCGGGATGAGATTTCTTGTAGTGGAGGAGATTTGTAACACCCCCAGTACTAAGCTACAGTGATCTCATGCTAATGATGCCATGTCATCATGCCTTACTAAGCCAAAATGCCACTTGTCCAAAAATCAAGTCCAATTTAATTCAAATTGCAGGTCAAATATTTACTTCTTCTATCATGCAAACAAAATAGTTCACTATTTGGCAAATATTCCCTAAATATTTGTCATGTTGAAACCTACCACTTTTGGATTCCAAAAATGCCCCTGGCAATTAATTCAGTGGTCCAGCAGCATTTATTTTGGCCTCTTCAATTTCTAAAAATGCCTAACCTTTTCCAAAGGGCCCCAAACTTTTTATGGAAGTGCCTAATATTGCAATATATTTTATTGGCCAAGCTCCATAATTTTACAAAGTCATTTGGTGGCTGGATAAATTGCAAATACTCACTATTTTGAGCAAACAGAAAAAGAGAAAAGGAAAAAGGCCTGGGGGCACTGGACTTAAGTCCACAGTGCCGGCCCAGCCCGCCCCGCACCTTCTCCCACCTCTCGCTCTCTCTCTCTCTCTCCGCGCTGTCATCCTCTGCCGCGCGCGCGCCCGCGCCCGAGCCTGGCCCCCCCTCGCTCCTCGCGACAGCTCGACACCGCGCCGCTCCTGGTGGATAAGGGCGAGGCCCCTGCACCCCCTGGCTTCCCTCTGCCTCACTTCTCCCCTCTCTCCATCGCTCTCCTCCCTCTCCCGAACGCCGCCATGGCCTCGCCGCCGTAAACGTCGCGGCCACCGTGCCCTCCTTGCCTCTCCATCGTGTCTACGCGCTTCGCCTCCGTCGACCACATCTTCCCGTCGAGCCACGCGACGCCAGACGGCCCACAGGGACGCCCTCGACCATCTTCTCCATCTACGGCCGCCAAGATCGCCGTCGCCGCACCGCCTACACCGAGCCTCCCCGAGCCCGCTGCCTCCCCCTACAGCCTCGCCGTGAGCATCCACATCTCTCCCCTCCCTCTGTTGCCCGCATTCTCGCCGTGGCTCGCCGTTCTCGCCATGCGCCGCTGCTGCGCTCCGGCCGCCGCCTGGCAGGTTCCTGCCGCGGTCCCCGTGCCCCTCCTCATTGCCTGGTCGTGTCACCGTGCTCCTGGGTTGCCAGGGAGGCGCGTGCGCGCACCAGTTTGACTCAGGCGAGCCCCTAGGCTCGAACCCGAGAGCGCCGGTACGTCCCCGCCGCCTGTCGTCATCGTCGCACGCAGTTCCGGCCACCCCAGCCCGCGTGGCTGCCGCCGTTGGACGCGGCACTCCACGGCCGTTCGAACGGCACCGGTCGCGTTCGTTTTGGCCCACCGTAGGCAAATCCCGGCCACCCCCATGCGCGCTGCCGCGTTTTGGGCTCGCTGGAGCAACTCCGGCAGCCGGCGCTGGCGTGGCGCCCACTTGGCAGGCCCTGGGTCGCTGGCAACTGGGTCCCGTGGGCCCAGTTGACCTAGTTGACCAGGTCAACCGCTGACTGGGCTCGCACAGTCGCTGACATGCGGGCCTCGCGCTAATAAACGTTTTGATAAATAATAAAATGCTAATTAATCTGTTAATTAAGTATGATAAGTTAATCAGTCACTGACAGTGGGTCCCACTAGCTAATTAGATTTATCAGTTAATTTAATCCACTGTTTAAATATACAGTCTATGACAGAGGGGCCCCACCTGTCAGTTTGACCAGGTCAACAGTCAACAGAGTTGACTGCTGACTGGGCTGCTGACTAGGGAGTGGCCCACATGACATACACTGTGGCTAGCTGCTGCTGTGTATAAAAAGTATTTGCACTGTTTAAATTCGAATTTAATATTTAATTTAATTCCATGAATTTTAGAAATTGGTTTAAAACTTTGAAAAATCATAAAAAATAAACCGTAGCTCGGATCAAAAAGTATTCTACATGAAAGTTGATCAGAAAAGCGAGATGAACCCGAATATGCCCTCTGTGTAGCTGTCACATGCCCACAACACCGCAAACATGGAACCTTCCCCTCCGTTTCAGTATACCGATAACTGCCTAAAGGCCGGGAAAATATCCCCAGATATTTTCCCGCTCCGCCTGCAACTTGTAGTACTGCGATAGGTCACCTCCAGCACTGCATATTGCCATGCCATGCATCTGTGTCGCATTGTTTGCTTTTATTTATTGTTTCTTCCCCCCTCTTCTCTCCGGTAGACCCCGAGACCGACGCTGCTGCGGAGTACGACTATGCCCCTGACGACCAGACCTTTTCAGCAGAGCTTCCAGGCAAGCAAACCCCCCTTGATCATTCCGATATCGCCTTTTCTTTCTCTCCCATGCTTGCATTAGAATTTTCTACTGTTATTGATTGCTTCTATTCTGATGCATAGCCTGTTTTTGTAACCTGCTATTGTTACTTTACCTGTCATCTTAATCTGCTTAGAATAGGTTGGTTAGTGATCCATCAGTGACCCCTTCACCCTTGTCCCTCTTGCCCCGCTTTATTACTGGTGCCCTGATCATTGTGATCGGCATGCAGAGGCCGTCACATCACCGTACCGTCCCCCCCTTAGTTGCACGTCACTGTAGAGCTACTATCGAGTGACGAGGGTGATACCTCCTAACTCACTCCTGATGACATCTCTGTAGCGTAGCTAGTCGGATGTGAGTCACCGAGGGTGATTCCTCTATCACCACCTCCGATGATGCCTCTGTCGTGCAACCCCCTCAAGCGTGAACCCATCGAGGGTGATTCCTCCGAGTTCACCTTGACGGATACATTGAATAGGAATCCAACGAGGGTGATTCCTCGTATTCCCCCTTGATGTGATGACACACGGATACCTTCACTTATACTATAGTACCTTATTGGTGGCGGGTCGACCCCGAGGGGTACCCGCGAGAGTGATGTGGAGTCGGGTTGACCGTGAGGGTATCCGCGAGATAATTACGTGGCACGACCGGGCATTCCTGGCCCTTGCCGTAAGTCCACGAGACGGGGCGACGGGACCACAGATCTTGGATCACTGATTGTCACCGCGAGCTCCCATCACACTAATGGGTTAGGATATGTGATCTGAGTAGGCCTCTGGCTTTTTCGCACTAACCACCAAGCGGGAATAAGTATGGGCACTCGGCATCGTACGATTCTTCCGAAAGCTCTCAGACGTCAGCAATTGAGTGGCGCGCGCCGGGTTGGACTGGGAAAGCCTGCGCTTGTATTAAGGGGGCTAGGTCTGCTCCCAGCCGCGTTCGCAACGCGCAGGATTGCAAAGGATGATTGGCCCATGACCCCTTCGCATTTAGGAGTTAGACCGGCGTGCTGGCCTCTCTGTTAAGCCTAGGTAGGACTACGGTGTGTCGATCAATTATAAGAGATCATTCCGGCTTGTCCTTTGCTATAAAAAGGATTGGGCCACCTTGCTGCACTCTTAGTTACTATTGCTACTTGTCACTTGTTACAAATTATCTTGCTATCAAACTACTCGTTACCGATAATTTCAGTGCTTGCAGAAAATACCTTGCTGAAAACCGCTTGTCATTTCCTTTTGCTCCTCGTTGGGTTCGACACTCTTACTTATCGAAAGGACCACGATTGATCCCCTATATTTGTGGGTCATCAAGACTCTTTTCTGGTGCTGTTGCCGGGGAGTGAAGCGCCTTTGGTGAGTGGAATTTGGTAAGGAAACATTTATATTACGTGCTGAAATTTACTGTCACTTGTCACTATGGAAAGTAATTGTTTGAGGGGTTTGTTCGGGGTATCTTCACCTCGACCGGAAACACAAATAGTTGCTCCTCAACCTACTGCACCTACTGAAAATATTTATTATGATATTCCTCTGGGTATGATAGAGAAACTGCTAGCTAATCCTTATGCAGGAGTAGGAACGGTACGTCCTGATATGCACTTGATCTATGTGGATGAAATTTGTGGATTGTTTGAGCTTGCAGGTTTATCCGGAGATGGAGTTAAGAAGAAAGTATTCCCTTTATCTTTGGAGGGAAAGGCATTGATGTGGTATAGGCTATGTGATGATACTGATACATGGGACTGGAACCGATTGAAACTAGAATTCCATCAGAAATTTTATCCTATGCACTTGGTTCATCGTGATCGGAATTATATATATAATTTTTGGCCTCATGAAGGAGAAAGCATCGCTCAAGCTTGGGGAAGGCTTAAGTACATGATGTACACATGCCCCAATCATGAGCTCTCAAAAGAAATTATCTTACAAAATTTTTATGCTCGGCTTTCTCATGATAATCAAACTACGCTCGATTCTTCTCCGAGTGGCTCCTTTATGAAGAAAACTATTGAATTCAGATGGGATCTTCTGGAAAGAATTAAATGCAACTCTGAAGATTGGGAACTCGACAAAGGTAATGAGTCAGGTATAATACTTGAGTTTGATTGTGTTAAATCTTTTATGGCAACCGATGATTTTCATAAGTTTAGCACTAAATATGGACTTGACTCTGAGATAGTAGCTTCCTTTTGTGAATCATTTGCTACTCATGTTGATCTCCCCAAGGAGAAGTGGTTTAAATATTGTCCCCCTGTTAAAGAAAAGATCGAGGAACCCGTTAGTGTTAAAGAAGAAACAATTGTTTACCATGTTGATCCAGTTGTGCCTACTGCTTATATTGAGAAACCACCTTTTCCTGTTAGGATTAAGGAACATGCTAAAGCTTCAACTGTGGTTAACAAAAGTAATACTAGAGCACCTAGACCCTTTGAACAAATTAAAGTTGAACCTGATGTTGCTATGGTTAAAGATCTCTTAGTCGATAATATAGATGGTCATGTTATTTACTTTTGTGAGGAGGCTGCTAGAATTGCAAAACCTGTTAGAAATGAATGAGATAAGTTAGACAAGAACAAGCCCGTAGTTGGTATGCCTATTGTTTCTGTTAAGATTGGAGATCATTGCTATCATGGTTTGTGTGATATGGGTGCTAGTGTGAGTGCTATTCCATTTTCTTTATATCAAGAAGTAATGCATGAAATTGCACCTATTGAAATAGAGGACATTGATGTTACTATTAAGCTTGCAGATAGAGATACTATTACACCACTTGGGATTGTTAGAGATGTTGAAGTCTTGTGTGGCAAAATCAAATACCCTACTGATTTCTTAGTACTTGGCACACAACAAGATAATTTTTGTCCCATTATATTTGGTAGACCTTTCTTGAATACCGTTAATGCTGAAATTGATTGTGTTAAAGAAAAGGTTCGAGTTAAGTTTGGTGATATATCTCATGAGTTTAATTTCTCCAAGTTTCGTAGACAACCCCATGATAAAGAATTGCCTAGTAAAGACGAAATTATTGGTCTTGCTTCTATTGCCGTACCTCCTACTGATCCGTTAGAACAATATTTGCTAGACCATGAAAATGATATGCATATGAACGAAAGAAATGAAATAGATAAGATGTTCTTTGATCAACCACCTATCCTTAAACATAATTTGCCTGTTGAAACTCTTGGAGGCCCTCCTCTGCCTAAAGGTGATCCTGTATTTGAATTGAAGCAATTGCCCGATACATTGAAATATGCTTATCTTGATGAAAAGAAGATATATCCTGTTATTATTAGTGCTAACCTTTCAGGTCATGAAGAAAAGAGATTACTAAAAACTCTAAGGAAGCACCGAGATGCTATTGGATATACTCTTGATGATCTTAAGGGCATTAGTCCCACTCTATGTCAGCACAAAATTAATATGGACCCTGATGCTAAACCTGTTGTTGATCACCAACGACGATTAAATCCTAAGATGAAAGAGGTGGTAAGAACCGAAATATTAAAACTTCTGGAAGCAGGTATAATCTATCCCATAGCTGATAGTAGATGGGTAAGTCCCATTCATTGTGTCCCTAAGAAAGGAGGTATTACCGTTGTTCCTAATGATAAAAATGAACTCGTTCCACAAAGAATTGTAACTGGTTATAGGATGGTAATTGATTTTAGAAAATTAAACAAAGCTACTTGAAAAGATCATTACCCCTTACCTTTTATTGATCAAATGTTAGAAAGATTGTCTAAGCATACGCACTTTTGTTTTCTAGATGGTTATTCTGGTTTTTCTCAAATACCTGTATCACAACCCGATCAAGAGAAAACCACCTTCACTTGTCCTTTTGGAACTTATGCTTATAGAAGTATGCCTTTTGGTTTATGCAATGCACCTGCTACCTTTCAAAGATGTATGACTACTATATTCTCTGACTTTTGTGAAAAGATTGTTGAGGTTTTCATGGATGATTTTTCCGTTTACGGAACTTCTTTTGATGATTGCTTAAGCAACCTTGATCGAGTTTTGCAGAGATGTGAAGAAACTAATCTTGTCTTGAACTGGGAGAAGTGCCACTTTATGGTGAATGAAGGCATTGTCTTGGGGCATAAAATTTCTGAAAGAGGTATTGAAGTTGATAAAGCTAAGGTTGAAGCTATTGAGAAAATGCCATGTCCTAAAGATATTAAAGGTATAAGAAGTTTCCTTGGTCATGCTGGTTTCTATAGGAGATTTATTAAAGACTTCTCTAAAATTTCTAGGCCTCTTACCAATCTTTTGCAAAAATATGTTCCATTTGTTTTTGATGATGATTGTCTAGAAGCCTTTGAAACACTTAAGAAAGCCTTAACCACTGCACCTATTATTCAACCACCTGATTGGAACTTGCCTTTTGAGATTATGTGTGATGTTAGTGATTATGCTATTGGTGCTGTTCTAGGACAGAGAGTTGATAAGAAATTAAATGTTATCCATTATGCTAGTAAAACTCTAGACAGTGCCCAAAGAAATTATGCTACTACTGAAAAAGAATTTCTAGCAGTTGTGTTTGCATGTGATAAATTCAGATCTTACATAGTTGATTCTAAAGTAACTGTTCACACTGATCATGCTGCTATTAAATATCTTATGGAAAAGAAAGATGCCAAACCTAGACTCATTAGGTGGGTTTTATTGCTACAAGAATTTGACTTGCATATTACTAATAGGAAGGGAGCTGAGAATCCCATAGCAGATAATTTGTCTAGAATGGAAAATGTTCTTGATGACCCACTACCTATTAATGATGATTTTCCTGATGAACAATTAGCTGTCATAAATGCTTCTCGTACTACTCCATGGTATGCAGACTATGCTAATTATATTGTTGCTAAATTTATACCACCTAGTTTCACGTACCAACAAAAGAAAAAGTTCTTCTTTGATTTAAGACATTACTTCTGGGATGACCCACATATTTATAAAGAAGGGGTAGATGGTATTATTAGGCATTGTATACCTGAGCATGAACAGAACAAATCCTATGGAAGTGTCATTCCGAGGCTTACGGAGGACACCATGCGGGAGACAGAACTGCACATAAGGTATTGCAATCTGGTTTTTATTGGCCTGCTCTTTTCAAGGATGCTCGTAAGTTTGTCTTATCTTGTGATGAATGTCAAAGAATTGGTAATGTTGATAGACGTCAGGAAATGCCTATGAATTATTCACTTGCTGTTGAACCATTTGATGTTTGGGGATTTGATTATATGGGACCTTTTCCTAAATCCAATGGGTACACTCATATTTTAGTTGCTGTTGATTACGTTACTAAGTGGGTAGAAGCTATTCCAAGTAGTAGTGCTGATCATAACACTTCTATTAAAATGCTTAAAGAAGTTATTTTCCCGAGGTTTGGAGTCCCTAGATATTTGATGACTGATGGTGGTTCACATTTTATTCATGGTGCATTCCATAAATTGCTTGCTAAATATGATGTCAACCATAGAATTGCATCTCCCTATCACCCTCAAACTAGTGGTCAAGTTGAATTGAGAAATAGAGAAATAAAATTAATTTTGCAAAAAACCGTCAATAGATCTAGAAAGAATTGGTCTAAGAAACTTGACGATGCATTATGGGCTTATAGAACTGCTTATAAAAATCCTATGGGTATGTCTCCTTATAAAATGGTTTATGGAAAAGCATGTCATTTACCTCTTGAGTTAGAACATAAAGCATATTGGGCAATTAAAGAACTAAATTATGATTTTAAACTTGCCGGTGAAAAGAGGTTATTTGATATTAGCTCATTAGATGAATGGAGAACCCAAGCTTATGAAAATGCCAAATTATTTAAAGAAAAAGTTAAAAGATGGCATGATAGAAGAATTCAAAAACGGGAATTTAAAGTAGGTGAGCAAGTTCTATTGTACAATTCTCGTTTGAGATTCTTTGCAGGAAAACTTCTCTCTAAATAGGAAGGACTGTATATCATCGAAGAAGTTTATCACTCCGAAGCCATCAAAATAAATAACTCCGAAGGCACTAATCCGAGAGTGGTGGATGGGCAAAGAATTAAGCACTATATTTCAGGTACTCCCATTAATGTTGAAACTAATATTATTGAAACAATTTCACCGGAGGAATACATAAGAGAGACCTTCCGGAACACTCCAGAACCCTGAAAAGGAAGAGGCATGTGATACGGTAAGTAAACCGACTCCAAAAATTCCATAAAAATACTTTCTGTCAGTTTTGGAATATTAGAAAAAATACAAAAATAAGAAACAGCCGAGGGGACCCATCTGGTGCCCATGAGGCACCAGGGCGCGCCACCCCCCCCCCTGGCGTGCCCTGGTGGCTCGTGGGCCCCACGTGAGCCTTCACGACTCCATTTTCTCCTGGATTACTTGTTTTGCAAGATAAAAAATCTTTATATATACTCCCGTATGCTTTGACCACCGTATCGCAGAAATCTTCCCTATTCTTGTTTCGTGCTATTTTTCTGACAGATCTAGATCGCTATGGCTCCACCAAATTCTTCCAAGGACAAGTTCTACGAGAAGGTCATCAACCCCTACCTGCCGGAGGTGATGAAACACCCTCAAGCCATTGAGATGCGTGAGGGGGTGCTTCACATCCGGGATGTTCAAGGGCCCAAGAAGACCGGTAGCGTGGAGTCCAGGCTCGAAGCAGTGGAGCAGGAGATCTTCAAGTGCCCAGGGATGGTGGAACGTGGACTCAGCGCCAACCACTCCATGATCACGGAATTCACCCGTAATCACAAGGTGGAGGGCCAATCGATGGGGGACATCATCTTCAAGCTTAATGAACGAATCGATTATCTCCAAGGCCAAATCTATGATCTTCAAAACCAAAATTTTGAGTATGAGGCAAGATTCAAAGGTATGAGTTTAGCTGCAAGTTTCAGGACTCTGGAGACTCGTTCATCTTTTTATGATGGGGAACCTATGCCATGGAAGCCGGAGGACAAGCCCATCACTTCATCACCACCACCATCACCGAAGAAGGAGACTTGAGCACATGGGTATGGGCACTCCCCTTGGCTTGTGCCAAGCTTGGGGGAGGTGCCCCGCTATCGTATCACCATCACTTTTATTATCTTTACCTATTTTTAGTTTGATCCTTAGTTATTTCATGATCTAGTTGAATAAAAGTTTAGTATGATCTATTTTTGAGTGTTAGCTTCGTGATCTATCTATCTATGTAATCGAGCTGAGAGTTATATAATAAAGAGTAGTTTGAGTTTTTGCTTCTTTACTTTCATGTTCCAATTCTAGCAATGAAAATAATGAAAAAGATCATATGCTAATCCTATGGAAAGTAATGACATTACATAAAGAAAAGTATAAGTGGTAAAATTTATTGGAAGTTAACAAACATAGCATTAGTCAATGATGCAATTCCTGGAAGAATTAATAAAGGAAGAGAAGATTCACATGCAAATATACTATCTTGGACATCTTTTATGATTGTGAGCCCCCATTAAATATTTTATGTCAAATTGTTGATGTTGGACAAGGAAGACAACGTAATGAATTATGTTTGTTCATATTCACATAGAAGTTATATTGTTATAGATCCTCCAACATGTGGTGCTTGCCCAATATCTTTGCTAGCCAAAAATCCGCACCAAGTAGAGATACTACTTGTGCATCCAAAACCTTTAAACCCAGTTTCATGTCATGAGAGTCCACTATATCTACCTATGGATTGAATAAGATCCTTCAAGTAAGTTGTCATCGGTGCAAAAAGCAATAAAAATTGCCTCTGAATATGTCTGAACTTTTATTGTAAGGGAAATAAGCTTTGTACGAACTTGTGATGGTAAAGAAATAAAAGCGACAGACTGCATAATAAAGGTTGCTATCACAAGGGGAAATATAAAGTGACGTTCCTTTGCATTAAGAGCTCTTGCATCCAACAACAAAAAGCGCATGACAACCTCTGCTTCCCTCAGCGAAGGGCCTATCCTTCACTTTTATGTATTTACTTTTTATGCAAGAGTCAATAGTGTTCTCCTCTACTTCCTTTTTATTTTTCTCTTTTGTAAGCATCATGTGGTGGGGAAAGATCTAAGCATATATATCTAGTTGGATATGAGTGATCATGAGTTATTATTGTTGACATCACCCTTGAGGTGAATAAGTTGGGAGGCGAACTCGTAAGCCCCTATCTTTCTATGTGTCTGGCTGAAACTTTTTGCTCCATATATATGTCGTGAGTGTTAGCAATCATAGAAGACTAAATGATGGTTGACTATGTGGACTTGCTAAATAGCTCCTACATGAGACCCTTCCTGAAAATATGATGAATTGCAATTGCATTGTTGACTGAGAACATAGTTTGTTAGTTTTCAAGAAAGTGTATGCCTTATACTCCATTGTTGTGATGAATTGTTACTTGCTCATGAGAAATTTATGATAATAAATATTGCTGTTATAATAATGATCATGATGCTACTATGTCTGTATTTTGTTTTTATCGACACCTCTCTCTCTAAACATGTGGACATGATTATCGATATCGGCTTTCACTTGAGGACAAGCGAGGTCTAAGCTTGGGGGAGTTGATACGTCCATTTTGCATCATGTTTTGCTACTGTTATTTATAGTGTTTTTAATCAATATAACACTTTTTGGAGCAATTCTAATGCCTTTTCTCTCTTAATATGAAAGATCTACACAAGGAGGGAGAATGCCGGCAGCTGGAATTCTGGACCTAAAAAAGCTATGTCAGAGATACCTATTCTGTACATCTCCAAATGAGCTGAAATTTCACTGAGAATTATTTTGGAATAAATAAAAAATACTGGAATCAAGAAGTACCAGAGGGGGCCACCCAGGTGCCCACGAGGCACCAGGGCGCGCCACCCCCCCCCCCCCAGGCGCGCCCTGGTACCTCGTGGGGCCCCTGGCCAGCCTCTGGCCCCCATTTTCTGGTATATAAGTGCATTTGCCCTAGAAAAAATATAGAGAAGACTTTCGGGACAGTGCGCCGCCGTCTCGAGGCGGAATTTGGGCAGGAGCACTTTTGCTCTCTGGCGGAGAGATTCTGCCAGGGATACTTCCCTTCGGGAGGGGGAAATCGTCGCCATCGACACCACCAGCGATCCTCTCATCGTGGGAGGACTAATCTTCATCAACATCTTCACCGGCACCATCTCATCTCAAACCGTAGTTCATCTCTTGTATTCAATATTTGCCTCAAAACCTCAGACTGGTACCTGTGGGTTGCTAGAAGTGTTGATTACACCTTGTAGTTGATGCTAGTTGGTTTATTTGGTGGAAGATTATATGTTCAGATCTATTATGCTATTCAATACCCCTCTGATCTTGGACATGATTATGATTTATGAGTAGTTAATTTTGTTCTTGAGGACATGGGAGAAGTTTTGTCATAAGTAATCATGTGAATTTGGTATTCGTTCGATATTTTGATGATATGTATGTTGTTGATTTCCTTAGTGGTGTCGTGTGAACGTCAACTACATGACACTTCACCATCTTTGGGCCTAAGGGAATGCATTGTGGAGTAGTAATTAGATGATGGGTTGCTAGAGTGACAGAAGCTTAAACCCTAGTTTATGCGCTATTCCGTAAGGGGCTGATTTGGATCCATATGTTTAATGCTATGGTTAGAGTTATCTTAATTCTTCTTTCGTAGTTGCGGATGCTTGCGAGAGGGGGTAATCATAAGTGGGAGGCTTGTTCAAGTAAGAACGGCACCCAAGCACCGGTTCACCCACATATCAAATTATCAAAGTAGCGAACGCGAATCAAACAAACATGATGAAAGTGACTAGATGAAATTCCCATGTGTCCTCGAGAACGCTTTACTTATTATAAGAGATCATTCCGGCTTGTCCTTTGCTATAAAAAGGATTGGGCCACCTTGCTGCACTCTTAGTTACTATTGCTACTTGTCACTTGTTACAAATTATCTTGCTATATATCAAACTACTCGTTACCGATAATTTCAGTGCTTGCAGAAAATACCTTGCTGAAAACCGCTTGTCATTTCCTTCTGCTCCTCGTTGGGTTCGACACTCTTACTTATCGAAAGGACCACGATTGATCCCCTATACTTGTGGGTCATCAGGGTGTTTACATAAGCAGGGGATTATTACTGCTTAGATCATATAGATCACAAGAAAGGTTAAACAAACCAATGGAAAGGAAAATGTGATAATACACAAGTATCAAGAGTATATCTCTCCCAAGGAAAGCAGAGCATGATATCCATGACAGGATAGCAAGTGGATCACCATTTAGGTAAAAGGAAGTATTATGAATTAAATTCATAACTTGGGATATGTCAAAGATGTTGACAATGATCACAACACAATTTATCGAAAGGTTTCAGGAAGACGTAATTGATCAATAACATGATCAAGCAGAAGAAATGGGGAAGCAGAAGGTCAATATGTTACAGGGTGGATTTGATTCACTTATCGCTGTTCTCGGTTGACAACAAACCAGAACCCGTGGAATTACTATGATGGCGAAAGGTATCACCTTATCAAAGCTTCATAAGATGTAGTGCAATGGTACGATATCCTCGAGATACCAGAGGGTAATACTCGAAGGTAGAACAGAATAGAAGCTGAACTAGATCGTTGATCTTCGGATGGCAGGTGCTTTAACCTTGTTGAAAAATAGACGAGGCACGGGAATGGAGTTATCAAATGAGGTCAGCATGGTCAGAACCATTACTGCATGGAATCAAGTTAAGGAAATTGGAAGATTTATACAAATGAATAAATATTTTGCAAGGAGCTTCTGTGACGGTCTACATCGTTTCCATGGGCATGAACACAATGTTCAAGGTCGACTCCCACTTCTTCAATGCATAACCTTTCATTCACTTCTCGCTTTCGATGAAGTTGTGGTGTTGAAATTTTATCTGGAGTAACACCAGTAGAGTAAGACCCGTAGGAGTTTCCAGGTTCACTCAGATGGCAGAAGCATAAATACCACCCATCGGGGCATTTTAGGAACCTATACCACGAATTCTAGGAGTAAATAACACAAGCTCGGAAGTAGAGCATGGTTGACAAAAACAGAGGATACAATTTACCAAAGGCATTATGCATCAGGGGAAGAACTCACAAGGTTATTGAATATGAAGGACACTGTCGGATAACAATCCAACAAAGGATGAGGTGGTCGGCAAAGAATCTGAGGGAAGTATCGTTACTCAACCAGAAGAAGAAAGAATGCAATTGCATCGGATTATAGGAACATCTGAATAATTCGGTGCTTAAATACAAAGGAATTATGATTTTCAAATCGAGGGATCAGAAGCAGACGCTCTGGTCAAAAGATAAGTAAGTTGAATAGACTTAGAGGCACAATCGATGGCAATTTTATTGGCCGAGAACCAACTCATGTCCAAAATGACGTCTGAGCCGGAAGGATGAATTCTAGGATTCGACTAATGATTGCGAGCATTCGCAGCATATTGAATCAAGGGCCTCAAAATGGCTAACACAAGGGATGTCAACGAAGATTACTAGACGTATGGAATTAACCATAATGCAAGCAGGCAAGAATGTTAAGAGCAATAGGTTGCAGAGGATTTTCAGAAGATCAGATGGTATTTCAAAGCATTTTGGGAATCACAGGAACAACTGGGGATGAATGGATCCCCGGTAAGTGTGAGGAATTATTCGCAGTGCGAAAAGGAGCTGCAAGGCAATAAGCATAGTGGATTCTCGGAACAACGGAGAGTATTTCGGGGTATCTTGTAATAACAAGAGCAACTGGGAATGAAGGTACGAATGGCAAGGATGTGTAGTTATCCACGGGGATTTATCGGTTGTAGGGAATTGCAAAAGCAGTGGGCTCCAGAGTCTCGGGAAACATCGAGGAGTATCTTCGGAATCTTCTGGTGAATCAAGCCACCATCTGGAATGAAAGGGTTCTCCGGGAGAAAGTGGTTACGAGAACCTAGAGTTAGAGTTAGTAAAATCTTTAACCCGAATAAAAGAGAGATCAGAATCCCAGAGTAAAGAAGAAGAATAAAAGATCCTAACACCACCCATTGTGACGTGGGCCCGTAAGCCACACAACCATGTTAGTAAAATCGTTTTTCAAAGACTAGACTCAACTTCGACCAAGGAGTTGGAAGGGGGCTTCCTACAGGCAGTCGGCTCTGATACCAACTTGTGACGCCCCCGACTTAATCGTGCACTAATCATACACGCAAATGCACACGATCAAGCCTAAGGACTCACAGGAAGATATCACAACACAACTCTAAACACAAATAAAAGTCATACAAGCTTTAAAATACAAGCCAGGGGCCTCGAGGGCTCGAATACATAAGCTCGCGTACAAGCGTTAGCGGAAGCAACACAATATCTGAGTACAGACATAAAGGATAACAAGTCTGCCTTAAGAAGGTTGAGCAAAACAACGATAACTAGATCAAAAGGCGCAGGCCTCCTGCCTGGGAGCCTCCGAATCTACTCCTGGTCGTCGGTCTCCACGTAGTAGTAGGCTCCACCGGTGGGGTAGTAGTAGTCGTCGACTGGGGCAGCTGGCTCCGGGGCTCCGTCATCTGATCGCAGCAATCAGGTATAGGGGGAAAAGAGTAGCAAAGCAACCGTGAGTACTCATCCAAAGTACTCGCAAGACTTACATCACAACTATTCTACTTATGCATCGGTATCAAAGAGGGGTTGTATCAGTGGACTGGACTGTAGAAATGCCAGAATAGAGGGAAGGCCTAGCCTATCGAAGACTAGCATCTTCAGCGTCTTGTAGCATTAGAAGAGTGCAGATTAGTACATAAATATAGTAGTAGCATCAAGTATAACAGAAGCCATGCCCAGAGATCCTTCCTCGACTCCTTGCGAGAAAGCGAGCCCGGAGCTAACATATTAAACATCTCAAGTATCCAGTTTTAGTTGTAGAAGATCGGGATACTCTCTGAGCGTCCGTTACCGTGGACACGGCTATTCGAATAGATATACTTCCCTGCAGGGGTGCACCAACTTGCCCAACACGCTCGATTAACTCTGGCCGGACAACTTTTATCGGGTCATGCCCGGCCTCGGCTGATCGACACATCGTAGTCCTACCTAGCTAGGCTCAACAGAGAGGCCAGCATGCCGGTCTAACTCCTAAATGCGAAGGGGTCATGGGCCAATCATCCTTTGCAATCCTGCGCGTTGCGAACGCGGCCGGGAGCAGGCCTAGCCCCCTTAATACAAGCGCAGGCTTTCCCAGTCCAACCCGGCGCGCGCCACTCAATTGCTGATGTCTGAGAGCTTTCAGAAGAATCGTACGACGCCGAGTGCCCATACTTATTCCCTCGTGGTGGTTAGTGCGAAAAGGCCAGAGGCCTACTCAGATCACATATCCTAAGCCATTAGTGTGCTGGGAGCTCGCGGTGACAATCAGTGATCCACGATCTGTGGTCCCGTCGCCCCGTCTCGTGGACTTACGGCAAGGGCCAGGAATGCCCGGCCATGCCACGTAATTATCTCGCGGGTACCCTCACGGCCAACCCGACTCCACATCACTCTCGCGGGTACCCCTCGGGTTCGACCCGCCACCAATAAGGTACTATAGTATAAGTGAAGGTATCCGTGTGTCATCACATCAAGGGGGAATCCGAGGAATCACCCTCGTTGGATTCTTATTCAATGTATCCGTCAAGGTGAACTCGGAGGAATCGCCCTCGATGGGTTCACGCTTGAGGGGGTTGCACGACAGAGCCATCATCGGAGGTGGTGATAGAGGAATCACCCTCGATGACTCACATCCGACTAGCTACGCTACAGAGATGTCATCAGGAGTGAGTTAGGAGGTATCACCCTCGTCACTCGATAGTAGCTCTGTAGTGACGTGCAACTAAGGGGGGGGGGACGGTGCGGTGATGTGACGGCCTCTGCCTGCCGATCACAATGATCGGGGCACCGGTAATTAAGCGGGGCAACAGGGACAAGGGTGAGGGGGTCACTGATGGATCACTAACCAACCTATTCTAAGCAGTTTAGGATGACATGTAAAGTAACAATAGCAGGTTACAAAAACAGGCTATGCATCAGAATATGAGCAATCAATAACAGTAGCAAATTCTAATGCAAGCATGGGAGAGAAAGAATAGGCGATATCGGAATGATCAAGGGGGGTTTGCTTGCCTGGAAGCTCTGCTGAAAAGGTCTGGTCGTCAGGGGCGTAGTCGTACTCCGCAGCAGCGTCGGTCTCGGGGTCTACCGAAGAGAAGAGGGGGGAAGAAACAATAAATAAAAGCAAACAATGCGACACAGATGCATGGCATGGCAATATGCAGTACTGGAGGTGACCTATCGCAGTACTACAAGTTGCAGGCGGAGCGGGAAATTATCTGGGGATATTTTCCTGGCCTTTAGGCAGTTATCGGTATACTGAAACGGAGGAGAAGGTTCCATGTTTGCAGTGTTGTGGGCATGTCACAGCTACACGAAGGGCATATTCGGGTTCGTCTCGCTTTTCTGATCAACTTTCATGTAGAAAACTTTTTGATCCGAGCTACGGTTTATTTTCTATGATTTTTCAAAATTTTAAACCAATTTTTAAAATTCCTGGAATTAAATTAAATATTAAATTCGAATTTAAACAGTGCAAATACTTTTTATACACAGCAGCAGCTAGCCACTGTGTATGACATGTGGGCCACTGCCTAGTCAGCAGCCCAGTCAACAGTCAACTATGTTGACTGTTGACCTGGTCTAACTGACAGGTGGGGCCCCTCTGTCATAGACTGTATATTTAAACAGTGAATTAAATTAACTGATTAATCTAATTAGCTAGTGGGACCCACTGTCAGTGACTGATTAACTTAACAGACTTAATTAACAGATTAATTAGCATTTTTATTATTTATAAAAATGTTTATTAGCGCGGGGCCCGCATGTCAGCGACTGTGCGAGCCCAGTCAGCGGTTGACCTGGTCAACTGGGTCAACTGGGCCCGCGGGACCCAGTTGCCAGCGACCCAGGGCGTGCCACGTGGGCGCCACGCCAGTGCCGGCTGCCGGAGTTGCTCCGGCGAGCCCGAAACGCGACGGCGCGCACGGGGGTGGCCGGGATTTGCCTACGGTTCGCCAAAATGGACGCGGCCGGTGCCGTTCGAACGGCCGTGGAGTGCCGCGTCCAACGGCGGCAGCCACGCGGGCTGGGGTGGCCGAAACTGCGTGCGACGATGACGACAGGCGGCGGCGACGTACGGGCGCACTCGGGTTCGAGCCTAGGGGCTCGCCCGAGTCAAACTGGTGCACGCACGCGCCTCCCTGGCAACCCAGGAGCACGGCGACGCGACCAGGCAACGAGGAGGGGCACGGGGACCGCGGCAGGAACCTGCCAGGCGGCGGCCGGAGCGCGGCAGCGGCGCGTAGCAAGAACGGCGAGCCACGGCGAGAATGCGGGCAGCAGAGGGAGGGGAGAGATGTGGATGCTCACGGCGAGGCTGTAGGGGAAGGCAGCGGGCTCGGGGAGGCTCGGTGTAGGCGGTGCGGCGACGGCGATCTTGGCGGCCGTAGATGGAGAAGATGGTCGAGGGCGTCGCGTGGCTCGACGGGAAGATGTGGTTGACGGGGGCGAAGCGCATAGACACGATGGAGAGGCGAGGAGGGCACGGTGGCCGCGACGTTTACGGCGGCGATGCCATGGCGGCGTTCGGGAGAGGGAGGAGAGCGATGGAGAGAGGGGAGAAGTGAGGCAGAGGGAAGCCAGGGGGTGCAGGGGCCTTGCCCTTATCCACCAGGAGCGGCGCGGTGTCAAGCTGTCGCGAGGAGCGAGGGAGAGGGCAGGCTCGGGCGCGGAGAGAGAGAGATAGCGAGAGGTGGGAGAAGGTGCGGGGCGGGCTGGGCCGGCACTGTGGACTTAAGTCCAGTGCCCCAAGGCCTTTTTCCTTTTCTCTTTTTCTGTTTTCTCAAAACAGTGAGTATTTGCAATTTATCCAGCCACCAAATGACTTTGTAAAATTATGGAGCTTGGCCAATAAAATATATTGCAATATTAGGCACTGCCATAAAAAGTTTGGGGCACTTTGGAAAAGGTTAGGTATTTTTAGAAATTGAAGAGGCCAAAAAAAATGCTGCTGGACCACTGAATTAATTGCCAGGGGCATTTTTGGAATCCAAAAGAGGGAGGTTTCAAAATGACAAATATTTATGGAATATTTGCCAAATAGTGAACTATTTTGTTTGCATGACATAAGAAGTAAATATTTGACCTGCAATTTGAATTAAATTGGACTTGATTTTTGGACAAGTGGCATTTTGGCTTAGTAAGGCATGATGACATGGCATCATTAGCATGAGATCACTGTAGCTTAGTACTGGGAGTGTTACATTCTGGATATAGACAACATGGTGTACCATACTGTATGAGTGAAGGCGCTCAAGGTTTTACCCAAATCCTTCATCTCACATTCTATATTAATATGATCATGTGCTTTGTCATTGTAGGAGTAATCCCTATGTATGACGAACACCTATGGGTAATCATCATTTTAGGAGTAATCCATGTGTATAAGGAACTCGCTGCATGCCGGTTGTACCAAATGTACCGATAACAATAAGCCGTATGGTGACTTACTCATTTAAGAGCAGATGAATATTAATGATCGAGAAGCACCAGGTCATGCTTATGAACCTATGGCTGAAAAGGGATTCTGGATCCCAGCCTATTTTATGCAGGAAAAAGTCCAAAATAAACCTTGAACTTGTAGACGAAAGCTAAATCGGACCCTAAACTTTCAATCCCCGAAATAAGCACACCAAACTCTAATCCCAGTCTATTTTGAACCTTGAGAGCGCTCCCAAACAGTGATTGTCAACCTGGCAGGTAAAATCCCGGGATTGTTGAGTGCAGACGCGACTGGGCCGGCCCACCAGGCGCGAAGTGAGTTTTTTTTTTCTTTTTCCTAATGTGTGATGTAAAAATATACCGAAAAAAGATACCACTGGAGGAATCAAACTTTCAACCTGCCGATGCTAAGCTACCCGCACTAGCCACCAAATCCAATGGATGTTCATGCTGTAACGGGAGGGTTGGTTAATTTGACCACATAACGCAGCATCGAGATTTGAAAACATTTATTTAAGGGCAAAAAAATATTGAAAACGTAAAAAATATTTGAAATCTCCGGAGAAAAAATTAAAGTACGAAAACTTTTTGACAATTCTGAATACTTTTGAGGAAAAACGAACAATTTTTTGAAAACATTTTGAAAAAGCGAATACTTTTTGAAACTTAAACATTTTTAAAAAAATGGGAAGAAATTTTGAAACCTAAACAAAATATTAAAGTGCGAAAACTTTGTGAAAATTTTAAAAGTGGGAACAATTTTGAAAACCTGAACAAATGTGTAAGAAAAAGTTTTCTGAAATCTAAAAAATGTCATAAGTTTTTAGAAAATGTACATGACATTGGAAAAAAAATTATACAATGTAAAAAGAAATTTGTATGTTTGCATAATTTTAAAAATGTTTCATACCATTAAAATAATATACGTGACCCTTTTATAAAAAAAGTGTATGCTATTTAAAAATGTTTAAACAATGTAAAAATAATATTCATATAATTTTAGAAAAAATATTGTCATTTAAAAAATGTAAAACATATATTTGGAAAAATGTTAACCGTGTATTAAAAAATATACATAATGTATTTGAAAAGTGTCGAAAGTGTATCAAAAAATGTTTCATGTGTGCGCTAAAAATGTACATTGTATACTAAGAAAAATAAGACGTGTGTAATAAAGAAAACCAGTTAAAACCAGCAAAGAAACAAAAATAAAAACCAAAACCAAAAAAACCAGTGGAAAAAATTATAACAAAGAAAAAAAGAAAGCCAAACAAATCCGATGAAACACAAAGAAAACCCAAAGGAAAAACAAAACAAAACAAAAATGAAAAAACAAACAAAGAAAAACAAGAGCAGAGCGAGCGCGCGAGCGGCGGCGCTAATGGGCTGGCCTGATTTGACTTGCCACGTCAGCGAATACCAGCTAAAAACTCTCAAGGTTTAAAATAGACCGGGATCAAAAAGTTTGGTGTGCTGATTTCAGGGATTGAAAGTTCGGGGTTCGATTTAGTTTTCGTCTACAAGTTCAAGATTTATTTTAGACTTTTTCCTTTCATGCAATGGTTCTACCCATTTCTATAGTCCACACAGCGGAGTGAGGGGTTCAACACTGTGCTCACACGCTATGTAAAGCCAAGCAACTCTATCTTGGTGTTTGCCAAGCATTACACCTCCATAAAGGAATAAATACTTGGTGTTGAGCTGCAGGCAGAGGCGGACACATCACTGCCCAAGCTGAGTACGTACAAGCTAATGGAGTAGCAAATGATGCGTGCGTACACAAGGCGTATATTTTTCAAGTAAGTACCAAAATTGCCACGCATTTGGCACATTGGAAATTTATCGTCAAGTAAGGAAAAAAAATGTGTGTGGCAGCAGATAGATGTAGGAAACATAGTATTCAAGTAAGCCATGACCTTGTGAAGTCTGGGGTATTTCGAACTTTCAAGTGCTTGAGATCGGTAAGGGATTTATGACCTTCCCAAGATGCCATTGTAGCGCAGCCTTCGATGCACAGTTTCTTCGGTGCGGTACAGGAATCTAGGCCGAGAAATGCTAAATCTGGGTTCTCCACTATGGTCAGCGTTGTGAGCGTGCTGGCCGATGCTCTGAGTGAAGGAAGCACCTCACAATCAGCGATGCTCAAATGCCGCAATCTTTTGCATGACTGCAAAACTTCAAGCGACGATAACAATTGGCATCGTCCAATCTTGAGCTCCTGCAGCGCAGTGCAAGAATCGAGGTCGAGACATCTCAAAGATCCGCATTTGAAAATTTCTAGTTCAACAAGGGAAGAGCATTCTGAGAGTTGCAGATGTTCATTAAAGTCAGCCACATGAAGTTTTACTACTCTAGACAAGATGGAGCTATGTGACCGGAAATGCAATTCGGCTCCCGGGAGCACGTGCTCTTGCCTATGGAAAATGAATTTTGAAATGTCAAAAAAATTGGGACAATTTTTTTTGGTGATCTTTGTCACATACAAATGCTACATGTAAATTTTGAGACAAAAAGGTTCAGCATTTTGGCCTGCGCAAAAAAAAAAAACAAATCGAAGACAAAATGTCACCACAAAATGACAACCCAAATTTGTTTTTTTCACCGACAAAACACCGCTGCTCCGTTTCGCATGAAAATTGTCAAGCATGCTTGCGACACCAACACGATCATCTACAAATTTTTTCAGAATTTTTGAAAAAATTTCTATTTTTTTTGCGGTTACTGTTCATCCGGGTGCAAATGCACCCGGGAGCCAAAACGCCGCCCCCGCTATGTGACATGCTCCTCTAGACATCATACTAGATAGTAGAGCAGAGCATTCTTCAATGACAATTTTCAAAATCCATGAACATTTTTGAATTCACGAACTTTTTCGATTTTTTATGATTTTTTAAATTATTTTTTGGATATTTTTTTTAAAAAGTCAACAATTGACTAGTACACTGGTCAACCACGACCTATCAAAATGCGATCGAGCAAACAGGGGGGAAACCGTTCAAGCGATCGAGCGCTCGTCTTCTACATGGACCGGCCCATGAGCAAGGGCGTGTGAGCGCCGGTTCCTCCAAGTGGCGCTTAAGACGCCACATCGGAGCTCCCGGCGATAAGAGAAGGAACGATTCAATCAATGGTTAGGGTTTTCCTAATCCAACGGCCGGCGCGGTGACCGGGTGAAAATTGGGCCGGTCGACCGGCGCCTTGCAATAGCCTTTTCTTTGCGCACATTCATATAGTCTTTCGGCGCAACGTACAGTCTTCAATCACCACATAGGACAGTCCACGCTATCTTCTCCGCCCCACGTCCCCACCCGAATGCCGCTCCCGTTCGACGCCGTCGGGCAGGCCGTCGGCGCGGCGACGTGGCTGGTCGGGGTGGTGGCCGAGAGGCTCCTCGGCGACGGCGTCGCGGCGTGGGCCGCCCGCCACGGCCTCGACAAGGACGAGATCTCCCGCCTCAGGAACGAGCTGCGGCGCGCGAACCTAGTCCTCGGCGCTGCGCGCGCCGGCACTGCCGGTGGGAAGAAGGTTGGGAATGAGCAGCTCGCGGAGCCCATCGCGGCCGTGCGGCGGCTGGCTGCCGACGCGCGCAACCTCCTCGACGAGCTGGACTACATAGAGATCCAGGAGAAGGTTCGTACGATGCTTCTTCAGCTTTGGAACCTCCTGATCTGAGCAAAGTCCTCAATTGAGTACAGGGCGTTCTCAATTGTGTGACGACTGAAAGAAATTACTTACTCCCCAGCCGAGGAGCAAGTGAAAACTAGTGGTCACCGGCTGGTTCATTTGCGGATATCTAGTACTAGTCTGCAGGCCAATAAATATTTCCCTGTGTGAACATATCCGAGTAGAACATGGGAAATTTATGTCATTCTATTTGGATTAAATTTCGCTCAACCCCAAATTTTGTAGTCATAGACTTGTAGTAGCAGAAAACCCCCATCTTTTTCTAGTCATCGTACTGAAAAATGGTAGGAAGATATGCAATTGTACTTGCCTCCTAATTTGAACTTATATCCAACAGATCAAAGATAGCGGGCGGGACTTCAGCAGCCATAGTCCATCGAAGCCACAATCTCTTATTCAATTTGCATATGGTTTTGCCAATCAGACGAGCAGGTTTATATCATCTGCGGTGAAAATCAATTCAAAAGTCTCTGCAATGCATAAAGAGGATGATGCTTTGACAGCCAAAAGAAAAACCGAACGTCATGATATCGTGACTGGGATTAAAAGAATGAAGATTGCTGAATCAGATGACACAACAATTCAAGGGAGGAAGCTTGAAGAAGATACATTTGCAGATGGAACACCAGAGAAGAAACTCTCTAAAGATGACATATCACGGAAAATAACAAATATTGTGGATGAGTTACATGAGATCTGTGAGGATGTTCGTAAGGCTCTAAAGCAAGAAAAGCTTGATGAAATTTCTCGAGCGACTCAAAACACACGGTCGGACTCACGGGAGGAAGGGGCCTGCTATGTCGAAACTAAAGTTTTTGCAAGGGAACATGAGAAGAACCAGATTGAAGAATTAATAACTACTAGCGCAGCAAGTAATAAGAAACTTTCAGTTATTCCTATTATTGGTACTGGTGGTGTTGGGAAGACAACACTTGCTCGAACAGTGTACAATGACCCCAAAGTAGAAGCTAAATTTGATATCAGGATTTGGATTTATGTATCTGTTAACTTTGATGAAGTCAAGCTTACAGAAAAGATTCTAGATTGCATTTCTGAAGGCAGGAATAAAAACGTGACTAAGAATTTTAGTATGCTCCAAGATGGTATCAAGAAATCTTTGGCACAACGATTTCTACTTGTTTTGGATGATATGTGGGAAGATGACGAAAGACGCTGGGACAAGCTATTGGCTCCACTAAGATGTACAGAAAAATCTGGTAATGTGGTTTTGGTGACTACTCGAAAAATATCAGTTGCCAGAATAACAAGCACAGTAGAGCAGCACATTAACTTGGGTGGTTTGAAGGAGGATGTGTTTTGGCTTTTCTTCAGAAGATGCATTTTTGGTGATGAAAACTATCAAGGCCGCAAAAAGCTACAAAAAATTGGAAAGGAAATAGTCACTAGGTTAAGTGGGAATCCATTAGCAGCAAAAAGTGTTGGCACACTTTTGAAAAGAAAACTTGAAGAGGATTACTGGCAGAGAGTTTCAGATGGTGCTGAATGGAAACTACAAGGAGGAAATGATGGCATCCTACCAGCACTCATGCTCAGTTACAATCACCTTCCCGACCACCTGCAGAGATTGTTCTCTTACTGCGCTATATTTCCAAAGGGCTACAAGTTTCACAAGGAACCGTTGGTACGTATATGGATTGCTCTTGGCCTTGTCATTCATGAAAGAAGGAGATTAGAAGATGCTGGAAGTGATTATTTTGATGAGTTGGTAGATAGGAGCTTTTTTGAAAAAACTGAGGAGTCACAAGAATATGCCTACTATCTCATGCATGATTTAATTCATGATGTAGCACAGACGGTCTCAGTAGATGAATTTCTCACTATTGATGGCTCAGGACCTTTAACAGTTCCCCCGTCTGTTGGACATGTCAGCATCTGGACTGAGTCAGCATACAAGAAGCAACAAAATGGCAATATAGAACGTAATGAAACCTTTGAAAAAGAGATAGCTACCATTCAAAAAGATGGTATCTTAAGAAGAATGGAGAGTTTAATGCTAGTTGGTGCATATGACAAGACTTTTTCTGCAATGTTTACGAAGATTATCAAGCAACTGCAGTATGTCCGAGTGCTTCGGTTATCTGCAATGCCCTTTAATGCTGACATTTTGCTATCCAGTATTCCAGAGCTCATCCATCTTCGCTATCTAGAACTGATATCCACCATCAACACTCTCAAACCTTTGCCTGAAGCTCTGTGTAGACTTTACCACCTGCAGGTTCTGGACTTAAGGAACTGGAATGGTCTTGATGATCTTCCAAGAGGCATGAGTAATCTTGTAAATCTACGCCATCTTCTTGTTCCGGAGTCAGGGCCACTACACTTGCACTCAAAGATAGCCAGAGTGGGCGAGCTTAAATTTCTGCAGGAATTGAAAGAGTACCATGTTCAAACAGAGAATGGCTTTGAGATTTCACAGCTAGAGAACCTGAATGAAATCAGAGGATCACTTCGAATCTTCAACCTTGAGAATGTCGTGAAAAGGGACGAGGCTAGTTGTGCAAGGATTAAAGATAAAAGGCATCTCAGGACATTGTCACTATCATGGGAAAGAACAAGTGTTGATCCGACTTTTGGGAAGGAAGTGCTTGAGGGTCTTCAACCACATGATCGTCTTGAGCATCTTCATATCATAAATTACACAGGTGCCACTCCATCCTGGTTGGGGGACAAGTTCTCCCTTGAAAACTTAGAAAGTCTACATCTTCACGATTGTACAGGAATGGAGATCCTACCACCCTTCAGTGAATTGCCATTTTTGGAGAAGTTATCCTTGGTTGGCATGTCTTCACTGAAGGAGGTCAAGTTTGATTTTGGTTCTTGTTCCTCCGAGGAGGATAGGTCAGATTTTGATGAATTTGCACTTACTCTACTCGAAATATCCAAATGTTCGAGTTTAACATCAGTGAGGCTTGATTCATGCAAGGCATTGACAAAGTTGGTAATCGAAGAATGTATCATGCTATCTTCAATAGATGGTCTGCAATCCCTTGAACGACTGAAGTGCTGTGACATCAAAGAATGCCCTTGTTTCCCATCTGCTTCAGATTTCGGAAGATGATTCCTGGAAGTAATGAGCATTTAACATATCTGATCTTTTATGGCGGGACATTCAACTAACTTTATGTAAGTGTTGCTTTCCTTCAAACTACCTGCTCAATTTAAGAGATGCAATATTTCGCGCACTACTTCATGTCAGCCGAATCTTGTATTTCTATGGGCCAACGTTTTAGATATCAGTGTAGCTGGTAAATTTGTGGCATCTCTGATTGCCGTAAAACTTAATTATTATATATTTTCATGATGCTATCTCTATTTCTATTATTCATGTTTATTCTCTATCATTATTTCATTCGATGCTCGGTAATCTATATCCTTGTTGTCTCTACCCTGTGATGGGAACTGCTACCATTGTGGGTAAGCACTAAACATACCTGGTCAGCTTTGACGCGAAGAATGTCCTAGTTTGTGAGATATCATGGTGGTGAAACCATCGGGATGGTTCCTGTGGAGGGATGTCCTAGTTCTTTTGCACCATCCAAATTTCCATAGAGCTACTCGTACCAGTTGTTCTTTACTGGAGTGTTTTTTGCTCAATCTTGCCTCCTATTTGGTTGTAGGTATCAAGTGAACGTGGTATGCATCGGAGATTGGAGTCCAACGTTTATACTTTTGGAGAAACACACATACTTTGCGTCCATAGCTACCATTTGTGGCATGTTTTTTTAGATCAAAAGGCTCGCTCCCTGTTCCATTTTATATATTTGTGCCATGTATATACTGTATTGACCTTCTGGAAGTTACATGGCTTGAGTCATGGTAGAACTTCTCCATTGTTGTGAGTGTTTTGGAACTACATATTTGCTAGTTCAAGTCATTTTGAACAATATTCTTCATTGACAATCACTACTTGTGTTATTTTGTAAACTGTCTACATATTTGCAACTGTTTCTATTATTATTAGGACTTAGGTGTTTGCTGGTGGCACTCCATGTACGTGGTTAGGTAAGTCATTATAACTGATTAATATTAAGTTTAAAGCAGGCCATTTCTGTTTCCTGGCCTTTTGTTAGGACGTCCAGTGTGTTTTGGCTGTGGTAATAATAAGCTGCACTGCAAATAGTCATTTTTGTTTTGGCTGTGGTGATAATAAGCTGCACTGCAAATAGTCATTTTTCCCACGTGCGTCATTTGTCCTCTGACCTCTCACTCGACCAGAAAATTATACCTAGTTAATGGTAAGAACAGTTGGATTTTGATGCAATGGCACAAAAGTGGAGAATATAAAGAAATGCACCGACAGTTAGTATTCCCTCGGTCCCAAAATAAGTGTCGTGGCTTCAGTTCAAATTTGGCATGGAGGGAGTATTATTTACAGCATTCGGTCGCAAAGTGGAAGATTCCAGTTTCAGTATGGCCAAACTGCTACCGTCGGTGAAGTAGTAAAAATTTCTACTCAACATTAGCAAGATTTTACTCCATCTGTTTCGGAATTTACATCCTCAAAATTTTCTTTGACTCTGACCATATTTACAGAAAAAAAAAGCACCAACAGTTGGTAATATTTACATCCTCGGTGGCAAATAGAGATTTGAGATTTGCTTGATGGTACGGAAGTTACTAACAATTTCTCTGAGATCAGAGATTCATAAGAAATACAAATTTAGTAACACTTTCCCCAAGGTGCGTGTAAACAAAGGCAGCCAGTTTATTTCTCTTCAACTCCATCAATCGTCAAATGTATCTTCCAAATTCCACACATGTCTCTGCACAGTGCATTTAGGTCTCTGCTGCAATTATAGATATCCATGGTCTTGAGCGAAGCTGGAAGACCCCCTGCTGGCAAGGAATTGACGCGCGGACACTCCTCAAGAACCAGTATTTGCAGAGATGCGAGGGACCGAAGTTGTGCAGGCAGTGACAGGAGATGCTCAAACCTGTCGAATTTAAGCCGCTTCAAGGATGTAAGAAGTAGCAATGCTCTCTCATGGTCATCTGTCAACGCATCCACATAGTCACGTGGAGAATCAAGAGCTCCATGAATGATCAATGTCTCGAGACAAGTTAACTGACTGCAGACGGGCTCACATAGGATGCCGATGTCATCAATGTCAAGCTCTTCAAGTGCTCGTGGGAAGTAGCTGCACTGCTCTCTGTCGTCAGCTTTGGCCGCTGCTGCTGAAAGCCATGACCTTGTGAAGCCTGGGGTATTTCGAACTTTCAAGTGCTTGAGATCGGTAAGGGATTTATGACCTTCCCAAGATGCCATTGTAGCGCAGCCTTCGATGCACAGTTTCTTCAGTGCGGTACAGGAATCCAGGCCGAGAAATGCTAAATCTGGGTTCTCCTCTATGGTCAGCGTTGTGAGCGTGCTGGCCGATGCTCTGAGTGAAGGAAGCACCTCACAATCAGCGATGCTCAAATGCCGCAATCCTTTGCATGACTGCAAACCTTCAAGCGACGATAGCAATCCGCATCGCCCAATCTTGAGCTCCTGCAGCGCAGTGCAAGAATCCAGGTCGAGACATCTCAAAGATCCGCATTCGAAAATTTCAAGTTCAACAAGGGAAGAGCATTCTGACAGTTGCAGATGTTCTTTAAAGTCTGTCACATGAAGTTTTACTAGACAAGATGGAGCTATGTGACATGCTCCTCCAGACATCATACTAGATAGTAGAGCAGGGCAGTCTTCAATGACAATTTTCTTGAGAGACATGAATCTTCCAAGGCCTTTCTCACTAGACAAATGCATCCTTGATCTTGTATCCCCAGAGCCTCTTGCGAAGGAGATCTGCAAGCTTTGCAGAGTCGTCACGCAGTTGGGAGGAATGTGCCAAGAGCCTACTGCCATTTGGTTTTCTTCGTCTGTAAACATCCCTACCGGTAAGGATGTCACCTCGTCGCAATTCGCTAGGCTCAACTTCTTAAGTGAGCCAAGGTTCAGCAGGAGTTGCGACAGCTGTTCCCCTCTGATGTTGCAGGAACTAAACTCGAGTTCTTGGATTGATAGGGGTAGAGTGAGCTCAATACTGGGACAGAACAGTTTCCAGCACCCGCTCATTGTCAACTTTTTCAATGATGGCAACTGTTGGAAGCCTTCCCAGGCAAAATAAGTCAGATTTGGATATTCACTGATTTGAAGCTCCACCAAATCCCTGAGTTTGTCGGACGAGAACAAGTTTCCTTCTTTTCTCAAGACTTGTCCATTTCCTTTGATTTCCATGCGCAGCCCATTTGATGAACCTAATGGTTCAAGCCGGAATTCCTCATAAGTAGACTCTAGTGACAAATGTATATTCGTTAAAGAATCTATTAAAAAAAGTTGTGGGATGTTAGTGTGGCCGAAGCAACTATCAATCTGATTCCGATATGCCTGAAACTTGCGAAGGTGAGTAAACTGGCATTCACTTTGCATATCAGTAGAGATGAATAGCTGCAGGGGGAACCCTTCCAATCTAATGCATCCCTCTACTTCAAGAACACAAAGACTCACACACAACTGCTCCTTGTCCAATACTATGCACTGCCTCAAACTCTGCAAATTGCGTAATTCCAGTATCTCCAAACTGCCAATGGTAATTTCAGAAACACGAAGCATGTTAATTAAACGCAGTTCCCGGAGCAGAGGCAACTGTTGAGGCTGTGGAATTGTGTGCCACTTGAAGCAGTTATTCAGATGAAGCGACCGCAACGAGGTGACATGCACATTGTCGCTGAGCCATGATGGTGAACGAAGTCCGTATGCTTCGATCCTCAAGTTTACAAGGCCAGCATGTGGTTTAAGATCCTCAAGTATAGGAATTTTACTTGAAGCACCGACTTTCCCCCCAAGCATAGCATTCCATGATAGGCGCAGACTAGTGAGGTGAACCTTGTCACAGATCCTTGCTTCGATGGCCTCCTCTTGGCTTCCTACATTATCAAGATTGTGAATCCAAATGGATCCTCTCAGCTGATTCAGTCTTCCCAGTTGTGATAAGCTGAACTCACTCTCCTTCCGGACAGCAAAGGCCTTGAGCTCTTGAAGGGAAACCATCTTCTCAATGCCAGCTAGTTTTGCATGTAAAGCCTCCATGGCAACAAAATGGCGCAGTTTAACAAGCTTGTTCATGCCTTTCGGCAAATCCGTGCTAGTTCCCCAGTCCTTTATGTCCAGGACCTGTAGATGATACAGCCTACATACAGCCTCTGGCAATTCCAACCTGGTGAGCTGATAAAAGCAGTCCAGCTCCAGATAGTGAAGATTAATAAATGCTGAGATGTTCCCTACCATTGAATCCAAATCATGGACTACCATGTCCAACTTCAACACTCGGACATATTTCACCTCACTGAATTCTTTTCGAAATGTGTTTGCAAACTCCAGGTCATGAGGCCCAAATAGCATCAACGTGCTTAATTTATTTTGCTGCAACTCGACGAAGGAATTAGAGAACACTTGCAGAAAAAGCTCATTACGGCGCACGGTGCCATCCAACTGTGCATCGTATTCCCATTTTGTGATTATGCTGACATGACGGACAAGACGTGATGCAGCTCTAGGCTCATTGTTCTCTATGCTGTAGCTCTCATCAGATGAAACATTCTGCGCCAAATCATGAATGAGATCATAGGCGCAGCTGGGCCATCCTGGACTTGAACCAGAGACCTCGCCCGTGAAGTAAATCATCGCCCCTACGATCCAACCAATTGGGAGAGAATCAATAGACTCCTTTTCGGGAGCGATTCATCCTTCCCGAACGCAGCATACAACTCCCCGTTGTACTGCGCTCTTCAAGTGTGCTTCTTCCCCCTTCTCCCTCTTACCATGGCAAGTCCTTGGGAAATAACTCCGATGGGCAGAAAAAGGAAGGCGTTAAGAGACCCTCCTGGCCCAACCCTAGACACTCTAAGATCCTTTTTCAAACCTGCTCTGCTCCCATTTAAGGAAAAAGAATTTCACGTTCTTCCTGAAAGGAAGGGAGGATTAGGAAAGTCCTATTGATTGCTGCTTTCTCCAGACCGCCGGGAAAAGCATGAAAAAAAGGCTCGAATGGCATGGTAAGAAACCTTCCTGATTCAAATTCCTTTTGGAGAAATCCCCATTCGACCAGATCATCGAAAAATTCACTCCCAATGTCTTCCAGTCGTCTATGCGTGTCAGTGCAACATATCAAACCCTGGGCTATCCAGATATTGACCAAACGTTCTTTCTCGTATCTATGATACTTGGGGAACAGAGCACAGTAAGAGAAGCAGGGCTGAAGGTGGACTGGCAGATATGTGTAGCTGATCATCAAGGCCGGCATGATATCATTATCATCTTTTTGGTGCTTCCATTCACTGTTATCCAGAACTCGTGTCCAGTACTCAACATCAAGTCTCCTTCTGAGTACTCTGCCTACACTCTTCGCTGCCAAAGGATTACCCTTCAACTGGACAACTATCTTTCGCCCGATTTTCTCAAGCCTCCGTCCTCCTTTGTAGTTCGAATCTCCGAATGCACATTCTTTGAAAAATTGCCAAAAGTCAGTCGGTTTTAGACCATCCAGATCAACGTTATCTGTAGCTCCAATGAACTTGGCCACAGATGGCTTCCGAGTTGTCACCAGGATTTTATTCCCCTGGACGTCATTGACAAGCAGTGGCATTAGCAGCCCGTCCCACTTCTCCTTTTCAGTGTCTCCATCTTCCCACATGTCGTCCAGAACAAGTAGAACTCGTTTCGACTTGAGTGCTAATTCTAGAATGCCCTGGAGCTCCTTCAGGCCCTTGATGTTTTCATGCTTGTCCCCCAGCATTTCATGTATAATCCTGGCTTGATCAAAATAGACAGAGACATAGACCCACAACAGTATATCAAAATCCTCCGATACTGCGGGGTCATTGAACACAGCCTTAACCAGAGTAGTCTTCCCAACACCTCCATTTCCGACGATGGCATGCACGGAGAGGTTTCTCTCTAAGTCACCTTTTAACTTGCTTATTATCAGGTCCTGCTCAGAGTCTCTGCCATAAACTTTTGGCTCGGTTGGAAAAGACGACGTCTCCCGACAATCAGTCAATGTGCTCTGTTGTTTCTTCGCGGCACGGATACGGTCATCCAGGCGTTCAAGCACGAGAGCCTTGCGGAGATCCCTGGCCATGGTGCAGCATTGCTCAGCGAGGTCAGTCATCTCACGTGTGATGCCAAGACGGGGCTCCGGCATGGTGTTTCTTGCACTGACAGGGATCATTGGGTTGGCGACATAGGGCACAACCTGAAGAGCGGCTGAGTGTGAATCCTCGGTACTAGTAAAAGCCGAATTTTCTGTCGTGTACTCTTCCGTGGCCTGAGAAACAGCATCATTCGGAGAGGTGAGCTTCTTGTCCTGGGAAGCAAAATAACGCACAATGTTTTTCATTAGCGTAAATTCCACTTTTATACTACAAAAATAGCCTGTAACTAAGTGACACGTTTAGAGAAATTGTGGCAAAAACTTATGTAACTAAGTGACACATTTAGAGAAATAAAAGCACAAACTTAACAGATTTTGGACACGCAGTAGTAACTGGTACCAATCCTATCAGATTCAGGAACATGGACAGAAAATCTGATATGTGCATGTTGAATCACATAGTACTAGTTACTCCTGCTTATGTGCACGCTGAATCTTCTCACAGGATTCAAAATCTGATGAAATGAAATCTGTGGTGCAGATTCCAAGTACAGTGGGTGGGTGGAACAGGCAGAAGCTAGCACTGACCTCGTCCTTGCCGTCGTCTTGCTCCTCCATCTCCTCCTGGATTTGGATTCGGTAGTAGTCCAGCTCGCCCAGCAGGTCGGCGGCGCGGGAAGCGGCATGGCGTGCTTCCTTGAGGCACCGCACCAGGGACTCGTTCTGGATCTCCTTCCCCTGCGCCTCGGCGAGCACCGACTTGACGTCTCCGGAGGCGGCGACAAGCTGCTCGGCCCCCATGCGGCCCCAGAGCTGCAGCGCGCGGTCGAGGCCGGTGGCGGGGACGACGGTGGTGCTACCCATCGCGGCCGGGCTGCAGAGTTGACGGTGGGTGTGGTCTGCTATCGGAGTACGTACGTATGATTCTGAGACGTAGACTTGACTGATATCGTCGGAGTAAGATACTCCAAGTGTGTCCCCGCGAAAAAAAAAACTCTTAAGATTTTTTGATAAAAATATGGGGCTTGCGGCAGCCCTTAGATCTCACGACATCCAACGACCCAATCTTCTCCTCGCTATTGCGACAAAGTCAGTGTTGCAGAATCTTTTGCAACAGAGCTCATGTTGTAGGAAAATATTTGCAACAGAGATTGTCTTGCAGATTTTTTTTTCCAGCTTTCCGACATAGATGATGTCGCGGAAAAGGCTTTTGCAATATGGAGGATGTTGCAGAATTTTTTTGCAATAAGAGATGTTGCTGCAGTAGCACTAGCGTTGTTGCCGTCGCCGTTTTGTAACTTCGCCATTGTTGTAGAAATTCGTCGGCGTGTGATACGTCTCCAACGTATCTATAACTTTTGATTGTTCCATGCTATTATAGTATCAATCTTGAATGTTTTATATGCAATTTTATGCTATTATATATCATTTTTTAGGACAAACCTATTAACCTAGTGCCCAATGTCAGTTGCTGTTTTTTGCATATTTTTGCCTTTTCAGAAAATCATTATCAAAAAGAGTCCAAACGGAGAAAAAACTTTGGATTAATTTTTTCTGGACCAGAAGGGACCCATGAAGCTTCAGGAGAAGACCAGAAGAGTCACGAGGGAGCGACAAGCTCGGGAGGCGCGCCCTGGGGGGTAGGGCGCGCCGCCAAGGCTTGTGGGCCCCTCGTGGCACCTCTTGACCTAATTACATCGCTATAAATTCCCAAATATTCACAATATACCAGAGCGATAGAAAAGAAAACCTTTCCGCCGCCGCAAGCCTCTGTTCTTCCGCGATCCCATTTGGAGGCCTTTTTCGGTACTCTGCCGGAGGGGGAATCGATCACGGAGGGCTTCTTCATCAACCTTGCTTCCCTTCCGATGATGTGTGAGTAGTGTACCACAGACCTACGGGTCCATAGCTAGTAGCTAGATGGCTTCTTCTCTCTCTTTGATCTTCAATACCATGTTCTCCTCGATGTTCTTGGAGTTCTATCCGATGTAATCTTCTTTTGCGGTGTGTTTGTTGGGATCCGATGAATTGTGAGTTTATGATCAGATTATTCATGAGAAATATTTGAGTCTTCTCTGAAATCTTTTATGTATGATTGTCATAGCTTTTTATTTCTCTCCGATTTATCGATTTGGTTTGGCCTACTAGATTGATTCATCTTGCAATGGGAGAGGTGTTTTGTGATGGGTTCAATCTTGCGGTGCTCAATCCCAGTGACAGAAAGGGACATGACATGTATTTGTATTGTTGCCATTAAGGATAAAAAGATGGGGTTTAATCATATTGCTTGAGTTTACTTTGTCTACATCATGTCATCTTGCTTAAGGCGTTACTCCGTTTTATACTTAATACCCTAGATGCATGCTGGATAGCGGTCAATGGGTGGAGTAATAGTATTAGATGTAGGCAGGAGTCGGTCTACTTGTCTCGGACGTGAATACAAAGCCAAGTCCACACAAAATATAAATTTTGTGAAAGCATGAAAACGCGAGGAGATGCAAAGATACACACGGAACTGAAGTTGTCAGATCCGTTGGACATCAGGCTATACCACAAGCGAAGCATTTTTACACCGGTATGCCATAGGTGTTAAGTGCATTAGCATTGACTAGATTATTGACTCTAGTGCAAGTGGGAGTCTGTAGGAGATATGCCCTAGAGGCAATAATAAATGTTATTATTTATCTTCATGTTCCTAATTAAGTTTATGTTTCATGCTATAACTGCTATGGTTCTCGAGTCTGCAATAACCACGAGGCTCGGAGGAAGACTCATATGCACGTGTGGAATAATAAACGGTAAAAAGTATTCCTAGTCTGGCCTCTAAGACTAGCTCAAGTGTTGCATGATGGTTCTGTTTTCCTGATCATGGGCATGACTATGCCGGCAACTTTGAGGGCACAATGTTAGGAGAACACTTGTGTTGAATCGACCCGAATTGATGTTATGCTATGAGATACATTCGTCACAAGTTAATGGTTAATAACACAGAGAAAGTTAATGTTTGCATAATTCCTTAGACCATGAGAGTGTCGAGTTTCTTCATGCTTGCTTCATGAACTTTGGGGTTTGTTAAACGTCATCCGTAACTGGGTGGCTATTACGGCGGCTTACGGGTTCATGGGAAAGTATGTCAAGGGACTTGATAGCTCAAGATTGGGATTTGCTCCTCCAACGATGAAGAGATATTCTCGGGCCCTCTCGGTGTTACGGTATCCATCATCGTCTGGACAGACACATTGTGATTTGATCACTGGGATGCCGGAACACGGAAACGAGAAAAGAGAACAAAACCGGTAATGAGGTAACTGGCATAGTGGACAAGTTGTTGATCCACGGGGATGCCGATAAATCTCACCTCGGATATTTGTAATATATCGTGAAGCAACATGAATAGCACACGGCAACTGAAGGTTCACTCGAATATTCATTCGTGTGGGTATAGGGGTCAATATGGGTGTCCACGGCTCCGATGTTGATCATTGATCGGAAAGTGTTCCGGGTCATGTCTATACTTCACCGAACCTATAGGGTCACACGCTTAAGGGTCATCTATCTGCTGAATACTAGACAGGGAGTCTGAGAGAAAATCACCGAAAAAGTTTCGGACGAAACGGAAACGTTCCGGAGAGAACACCGGAATAGTTTCGGTGAAACTGAAAAGTTGTTTCAGGGGATACCATTAAGTCAAATTGGTTTCGGCACACGCCTGGAAATTCTTGGAGGATTCCAGAAGTGTTCTGGAAACTTCTGGGAATTTTCCGGGATAAAAACCGGAAATGTTTCGGAGCTGCCGGAACTGATTTGGTTGCTTTTCGCAGATGAAATTTACTAATCCGAAATTGTTTTGGAATGCATCCAAATCATTTGTGTGGGTACTGGAATTATTCTAAGACCCACAGAAATATTTTCGGATTTAACGGTCGCGGAAAATTGGTTCGGTGAATAGTAAAAATCACTTTATGGATATTTTTATGGAAAGCCACCTTTTGGGATATTTCCCAAAAAGGCTTCTAGAAGGGATTGGGGAGCAAGGAACCCCCATGTGGGAGGCCCCCTAGGGGTGGCCGGCCAAGTTGGAGCTCCTCCATGGAGCTCCACTTGCCTTCCTTTTATGCCCTTGAAGAGGATCCATGTGATGGGTTTTTTGGGTATTTTTCCATATGGCTTTTCCTATAAATAGAGGTGGAGGGGTGCACTCCACACTCACTCCTTGGCTCTCATACACATGCCATGACATTTCTGGCTTCTCTCTCCCTCCCAGCGAAATAGTTTCGTAGAGCCGAAAGGCTGTCTGGGTTCCGGTGGGAACTAGTTCTGGACGGCGAAGCCCTGCCGGATAGATGACACCGTATGTGTGCAACTCTGTAGAGAGATCGTAGTTTCGGTCTTAGTTCGAGAGTGCCTCCCGAATGGCTGTCCGAGTGACCGTCCGAGTTTCGAGGGTCCTCCCGAAGGGCTGTCCGAGGATCCGTCCGGTGGGACTATCCGAGGGATTGTCCAGAGGCCTCCCGAAGGGCTGTCCGAAGATCCGTCCGGTGGGACTATCTGAGGGACTGTCCCGGGGCCTCCCGAAGGGCTGCCCGGAGATCCGTCCGGTGAGCTGACGAGGGAGTACATCCTCGCGGTTGGGAGGTTGTAAAATCCTAGCTGTGGGGATCTGCACCGCCGATCGTCATCGACTCTACTTCCGCTGCGCTACGAGTCGGTAACGAAAAAGATCAAACCTTGTATGCAGTCTCCATAGTGGTCCTGGGCTGGTGCGTAGGTCAGAATTTTTTTGTTTTCTGCTGCGTTACCCTACACCTATATACATGATCATTGCCATGAATCCGTCATAATTATTTGCTTTTCTATCAATTGCCCAACAGTAATTTGTTTACCCACCGTATGCTATGTGTTCGAGAGAGAAGCCTCTAATGAAAACTATGGCCCCCGGGTCTACTTTTATCATATATTAAAATCCAAAATACCTTGCTGCAATTTATTTACTTTTATTTTATTTTGCAATTTACTTTATCTATCTATCACTATCAGAATTAATCCTTGCAAATAACCGCTAAGGGGATTGACAACCCTCTTATTTGCGTTGGGTGCAAGTGTTTGCTTTTGTGTGTGTAGGTGCTGCTAACGAGGTTCTGTGTGGTTCTCCTACCGGATTGATAACCTTGGTTCTTAACTGAGGGGAATACTTATCTTTACTATACTGCATCATCCTCTCCTCTTCGGGGAAATACCAACGCAGTCTACAAGTAGCAGGAAGAATTTCTGGCGCCATTGCCGGGGAGACATCACCAAAATCACATCAAGTACCTTCGCACAAACTATCATCCACTTGTATTTACTTTATTTGCCTTTTATTTGCATTTTCCTCTCGTTTTCATCTCCCCCACTTCTAAACCAATTTTACAAAAACACAAAAATATTTTTATTTGCTTGTTTGCTAGTTTGCTTGCTTTGTCGCGATGTCTCAAGAAAACACAAAATTGTGTGACTTTTCCAATACTAATAATAATGATTTTTTAGTACTCGTATCGCTCCTCCCACCACTAGTGCGGAGTCGTGTGACATTAATGTTGCTTTGCTTAATCTTGTTATGAAAGAACAATTTTCTGGTAGTCCTAATGAAGATGCTGCATCCCATATTAATACTTTCATTGAATTATGCGACATGCAAAAGAAAAAAAATGTGGATATGTGGATAATGATATTGTCAAATTGAAATTATTTCCGTTCTCACTACGAGATCGTGCTAAAACTTGGTTTTCATCCTTGCCTAGAAATAGTATTGATTCATGGGATAAGTGTAAGGATGCTTTTATTGCCAAGTATTTTCCTCCCGCTAAGATTATTTCTCTAAGAAATCAAATTATGAATTTTAAGCAACTTGAACATGAACATGTTGCATAATCTTGGGAGAGAATGAAATTAATGATAAGAAATTGCCCAACACATGGTTTAAGCTTATGGATGATCATACAAATTTTTTATGCGGGACTAAACTTTGTTTCTAGAAATTTGCTAGACGCTGCCGCAGGTGGTACTTTTATGGAAATTACATTGGGAGAAGCTACAAAAATCCTATACAATATTATGACAAATTATTCTCAATGGCACACTGAAAGAACTCCAACTGGTAAGAAGGTAAATTCTGTTGAAGAAATCAATACTTTGAGTGATAAGATGGATGCTCTTATGAAATTGGTTGCTAGTAAAAGTGCTCATATTGATCCTAATGATGTGCCATTGTCTACATTGATTGAGCAAAATAGTGATGCTATTGACGTGAATTTTATCTCTAGAAATAATTTCAACAACAATGCTTATAGGGGTAATTTCAATCCTAGACCGTTTCCTGGAAATTCCTCTAATAATTATGGTAATTCCTATGGCAATCCATATAATAATAATAGGATACCCTCTGATCTTGAAAGTAATATTAAATAATTTATTAATTCGCAAAAGATTTTCAATGCTATGGTAGAAGTAAAATTGAATAAAGTTGATGACATGGCTAGGAACATGGACATAATTGCTCATGATGTGGAAAAGTCTCAAAATTAAAATTTTGCCACCCAGCATGATATAAATGAGTCTATTAAAGCTATCTATGTCTCCATTAATGAAAGTAAAGAAAGAACCACTAGGTTGAGAGCTAAGCGAGAATTCCTAGAAAAGGCTATTCCACCCGGTTTCTATCGTAGTAATGATGAAGATATTAAAATGATTGGTGTTTCACCAATCGAATCTTTATTTAGCAATATAAAACTTGATTAAAAAGGGACTGAAGATGAGTCAACTTTAGCTATAAGGCGTCCCAATTATTTGGAGGGTGATGATCTTAATGATAAAAATGACAAAAGCGGGTTTGGAGAGGTCAAAACTTTAAATAGTGATGCACCCACTACTTTGGATTACAAGGACTTTAATTATGATAATTGTTCTTTAATTGAGTGTATTTCCTTGTTGCAATCCATGATTAATTCACCTAATGCCTATGAACAAAATAAAGTTTTTACTAAACATATTGTAGAAGCTATGATAAAAGCTCATGAGGAAAAACTTGAGTTAGAAGTTCCAATTCCTAGAAAATTACATGATGAATGGGAACCTACTATTAAAGAGTCAAAATTAAAGATTATGAATGCAATGCTTTATGTGATCTAGGTGCTAGCGTCTCCACTATACCAAAATCTTTATGTGACGTGCTAGGTCTCACCGATATGGATGCTTGTTCGCTTAATCTACATCTTGCGGATTCCACTATTAAAAAACCATTGGGTAGAATAAATGATGTGCTTATTCTTTCTAATAGAAATTATGTGCTCGTGGATTTTATTGTGCTTGATATTGAATGTAATTCGACTTGTCCTATAATACATGGTAGGCCTTTCCTACGAACCATAGGTGCTATTATTGATATGAAAGAAGGTAACATAAGATTTCAATTTCCTTAAAGAAAGGAATGGAACACTTCCCTAGAAAGAGAATTAAGCCACCATATAAATCTATTATGAGGGCCACCTATAGAATTAATTTGAAGGATGACAACACTTGAAATTATGCATTATGCCTAGCTAGGGGCATAAAACAATAACGCTTGTTGGGAGGCAACCCAATGAATAAAATAAATTTTTGTTTTACTTTCTGTTCTTGTGTGTTTACACAATTATAGCCTCTGTTATGATTGTGTTTTTATGTTTTAATTAGTGTTTGTTTCAAGTAATGCCTTTGGGATGATTTGGAAGATAGTATAATTGATGCTGTTAGAAAACAGAAACTTTTGCGTCCAGTGCTGAAATTTTGATTTTATGCTGGAGCGTCAGAACCTTCTAAAGTTTTTACACAATATTGATATATGAATTTCCCACGTTGTCCTAATTTTTCAGAATTTTGCAAGTTACATAAGTATGACTTTAACTCAAATCTTTACAGACTGTTCTGTTTTAGACAGATTCTCTTTTTGTTGCATAGTTTGCTTATTTTGATGAATTTATGGATCGTATCGGGGGGTATGAGTCAGGGAGAAGTTGGAGTACAATATCATTATGCCAATATTGAATATGAATCAATTTACAACAGTACCTAAAGTTTAAGATTTATTTGTTATACTAACGGATCTCACGAGGTTTCTGTTGAGTTTTGTGTGCTGAAGTTTTCAAGTTTTGGGTGAGACTACGATGGATAAAGGAATAAGGAGCGGCAAGAGCCTAAGCTTGGGGATGCCCAAGGCACCCCAAGGTAATATTCAAGGAAGACTCAAGCGTCTAAGCTTGGGGATGCCCCGGATGGCATCCCCCTCTTTCGTCTACAATCTATCGGTAACTCACTCGGAGCTATATTTTTATTCATCACATGATATGTGTTTTACTTGGAGCGTCTTGTGCTATAGTTTGTTTGCTTTTGTTTGATTTGTAGTTTGTCACAATCATCTTTGCTGAACACACCTTTTTGAGAGGGACACACATTATTCGTGATTTGTTAGAATACTCTATGTGCTTCACTTATATCTTTTGAGCTAGGCAGTTGCTCTAGTGCTTCACTTATATCTTTTAGAGCACGGCGGTGGTTATATTTTAAAGAAATATTTGCACTCTCATGCTTCACTTATATCTTTTTGAGAGTCTAATGAATAGCAATGGTAATATGCACGGGTTATGAATTTGGTCCTAATATGATAGGTATTCAAGAGGGATATAATAAAAACTTTCATGTAGATCACTGAATATGATAAGTTTGATTCCTTGCAATAGTTTTGCGATATTAAGATGGTAATATGTGAGAGGTACTAGTAGATAATTGTGGTTTAGTAAGAATATTGGTGTTAAGGTTTGTGATTCCCGAAGCATGCACGTATGATCTGTTGTTATGCTAAGAAGTTGGAGCATGATTTATTATTGATTGACTTTCTTTGTGTGGCGGTCGGGGGCGCGCGATGGTTAAATCCTACCACCCTTCCCCCTAGGGGCATGCGTAGTAGTACTTTGCTTCGAGGGCTAATAAACTTTCGCAATAAGTATGTGAGTTCTTTATGACTAATGTGAGTCCATGAATTATACGCACTCTCACCTTTCCGCAATTTGCTAGCCTCTTCGGTACCGTGCATTGCCCTTTCTTACATCGAGAGCTAGTGCAAACTTCGCCGGTGCATCCAAACCCCGTGATATGATATGCTCTATCACACATAAGCCTCCTTATATCTTCCTCAAAACAACTACCATACCTACCTATCATGGCATTTCCATAGCCATTCCGAGATATATTGCCATGCAACTTCCACCGTTCCATTTTTATGACACACACCATCATTGTCATATTGCTTGCATGATCATATAGCTGACATAGTATTTGTGGCTCAGTCACCGTTCATCATTTTCATACTTGTTACGCTTGTATCATTGCACATCCTGGTACACCGCCAGAGGCATTCATATAGAGTCATATTTTCTTCTAGTTTCGAGTTGTAAGTAAATAGAAGTATGATGATCACCATTATTAGAGCATTGTCCCAGTGAGGAAAAAAATAGAGGCCAAAAAGAGCCCACGGAAAAAAAGAAATAAAAAAAAGAAAAAAAGAAAAAAAGGAGAAAAAAAGGAAAAGAAAAAAAATGAGAGAAGGGGCAGTGTTACTATCTTTTTCCATACTTGTGCTTCAAAGTAGCACCATGTTTTTCATATAGAGAGTCTTCTATTTTGTCACTTTCATATAGTAGTGGGAATTTTTCATTATAGAAGTTGCCTTGTATATTCCGATGATGGGCTTCCTCAAATGCCCGAGGTCTTCATGAGCAAGCAAGTTGGATGCACACCTACTTAGTTTTCATGTTGAGCTTTCATACACTTATAGCTCTTAGTGCATCCGTTGCATGGCAATCCCTACTCCTTGCATTGACATCAATTGATGGGCATCTCCATAGCCCGTTGATTAGCCTCGTCGATGTGAGACTATCTTCTTATTTTTGACTTCCCCTTATTAATCTCTACCACCCTATTCTATTCCACCCATAGTGCTATATCAATGGCTTGCGCTCATGTATTGCGTGGGGGTTGAAAAAGCTGAAGCGCGTTAAAAAGTATGAACCAATTGCTTGGCTAAAACCGGGGTTGTTCATGATAAATATTTTGTGTTAGGAAGATGGAGCATGACATGATTATGATTTTGTAGGGATAACTTTCTTTAGCATTTTTATTCTGAAAGACATGATTGTTTGTTAGTATGCCTGAGTATTGATGTCTTTATATCAAATTATAGACTATTGCTTTGAATCATTCGGATCTTATTATTCATACCGTAAGAGAGATTACATGATGAAACATGTTAGGTAGCATTCCACATCAAAAATTCTGTTTTTATCATTTACCTACTCGAGGAGGAGCAGGAATTAAGCTTGGGGATGCTTGATACGTCTCTAACGTATCTATAATTTTTTTTATTGTTCCATGCTATTATAGTATCAATCTTGGATGTTTTATATGAAATTTTATGCTATTATATATCATTTTTTGGGACTAACCTATTAACCTAGTGCCCAGTGCCAGTTGCTGTTTTTTTCCTGTTTTTGCCTTTTCAGAAAATCATTATCAAAAAGAGTCCAAACGGAGAAAAAACTTTGGATTAATTTTTTCTGGACCAGAAGGGACCCACGAAGCTTCGGGAGAAGACCAGAAGAGTCATGAGGGAGCGACAAGCTCGGGAGGGGCGCCCTGGGGGTAGGGCGCGCCCCCAGGCTTGTGGGCCCCTCGTGGCACCTCTTGACCTAATCCCAGCGCTATAAATTCCCAAATATTCCCAATATACTAGAGCGATAGAAGAGAAAGCCTTTCTGCCGCCGCAAGCATCTGTTCTGGAGGCCTTTTTCTGCACTCTGCCGGAGGGGGAATCGATCACGGAGGGCTTCTTCATCAACCTTGCTGCCCTTCCGATGATGTGTGAGTAGTGTACCACAGACCTACGGGTCCATAGCTAGTAGCTAGATGGCTTCTTCTCTCTCTTTGATCTGCAATACCGTGTTCTCCTTGATATTCTTTTAGTTCTATCCGATGTAATCTTCTTTTGCGGTGTGTTTGTTGGGATCCGATGAATTGTGAGTTTATGATCAGATTATTCATGAGAAATATTTGAGTCTTCTCTGAACTCTTTTATGCATGATTGTCATAGCTTTGTATTTCTCTCTGATCTATCGATTTGGTTTGGCCTACTAGATTGATTTATCTTGCAATGGGAGAGGTGCTTTGTGATGGGTTCAATCTTGCGGTGCTCAATCCCAGTGACAGAAAGGGATTCATGGGAATAATTATTTGCTTTTCTATCAATGGCCCAACAGTAATTTGTTTACCCACCGTATGCTATGTGTTCGAGAGAGAAGCCTCTAGTGAAAACTATGGCCCCCGGGTCTACTTTTGTCATATATTAAAATCCAAAAATACCTTGCTGCAATTTATTTACTTTTATTTTATTTTGCAATTTACTTTATCTGTTTATCACTATCAGAATTAATCCTTGCAAATAACCGCTAAGGGGATTGACAACCCTCTTATTTGCGTTGGGTGCAAGTGTTTGCTTTTGTGTGTGTAGGTGCTGCTTACGAGGTTCTGTGTGGTTCTGCTACTAGATTGATAACCTTGGTTCTTAACTGAGGGAAATACTTATCTCTACTATACTGCATCATCCTCTCCTCTACGGGGAAATACCAACGAGTCTACAAGTAGCAGCGTGCAGCCGCATGGTCTGGCAAGCACGCGGCTTTCGCTGCGTGAGGCTGAGCTGGGGGTGTTGCGACGCTGGTCCTGCACCCGCTTCATTGCTGGCGACGGAAACCACCTGCCAGGCTCGCACCACGGCAAAGGTGGCAAGGGGGATGCGCGTCGTCGGCCAGAGAAGGTTGCGTCGTTGTCGTAGTCCCTCTTGGGTTCGCTGGACGAGGCTCTTCCCTGCCAATACCTGGGCGGCATCAACGGCCACCGCTCGGGCCCGGCCACCCTGGCTGCTCCGCCATGGTCGAGGAGGCCACCGTTGACGGAGTTACCTTCTAGTCGATCTGCAACATATCATTTGTTGTGGTTTGCTTTCTGAAACAGGTGACCAGTTGCAGGAATAGGAGTAGGCTATATATACGCATTTGTGGCCACCATTTCAGGGGAGATAAGGATGAAGGAGAGATGCGGTGCGCGGGCCCAATCAAGACGCGTGGCAAGAGTAGGACACGGCGAACGTAAGACAAAAGATCGGTCGGTTGAACACCAACTTTTCCCTAGAAATATAATACTCCATCTCATCTATATTAATCAACACAAGTCTAGTAGTACAAAGTTGTAATATATACCGGAGGGAGTACAGTATCTCAAATTTGTCTCAGGTTTGACCAAGTTAAAAGTGTATCAATATCTACAACACCTATTAGTGTTCAAACATACGATATATAATTTGACACCAAAATAGTTATATTATTGTACAGAGAGAGTAATACATATAAGTTTTTAAAAAACAGACATATTATTTAATTGCAAATACAAGGTACATATGGACATAATTTTTGTAAACAAATATTTTCAATTTCACACAATTAATTGACAACCTATATATGAAGAAAATAATTTGGGAAAGCCATGTTTTTTTTGCGGGAAAGGAAAGCCATGCTTTCACTTATTTCCGAAGGTCATATAACTATTTTGATAGGAGGGTAGTGCTAGAGTCATCCTCCTATGTCCTACCGCTTAGATTGGTTGATTGTAGCTCAGATGTAGGTGGTCAACCAAGGTCGTGTTTGGTTCATGGTCACACATTGTCAAACTCTGTCACAAGAGTGTTAGCTGCTTATGGCTATTGTTTGCTTCACTTTTACGGTTGTGTTATGCCACACTTTCTTAATAGCACGCCCACCTGTCGTATATACATATTTTTTCCTACCGAAAAATAATAATAATAATATATGCATACTTTTGCCAAATCTTGTCATACTTGTGTCGGCTAATTTGATAATCACATCTTAGTAAGAAAATAGTTGTAAATTCTAGCAATGAACCAAACACGCCCCGAGTTTAATCATTGACCCGTTGTTGCTTTTGTACAATATCATGCTCTTGTCGTGTGATTGTAGAAAAGGAACTCTTATGGTGCATTGGTCCGAATCATGTCCTAATTTAGCATATTTAAGCATGGCCAATTTTCACTTAATGGGTTTTAACCTTCTAGGCCTTGTTTAGCAGGATTGTATTTCTAGCCTCAAAGGAATTGGGAATCCAGGGGGATTTGGTGAATCCCTCTCTTTCACCCAATTCCCTTCCCAATCCCCTTGCCTGCATAATTCCCTCCCTGCAAAAATGTTGTTTGGTAAGCAGGGCTTGCTACATTGGATAATTTGTATATAATGAACTACTCCCTCTGATCTGAATTAATTGATGCAACCTCTATAGAACATTGTACAGAGGCTATGCCAATAAATTTGGATCGGAAGGAGTAATAAAAATCATTTTTTACAACCCAAAGTGCCTCACAATTTTCCCTACAAGTGATATGTTTCTTTTGGTCTCTGAGCGCTTCCTTGGTCATTCAAATTTATTTGAACTGGTTTGATAGCTCACTAGAATTCTAACGGTGCGTCCGAGCCTATGTTACTTTTGAGTAACATCAAATTTTGGATCTCTTCTATATATTATCTACCATACCCCTTCCAGTTGGCAATCATGCACATCCACCATAACCACTTCATTCAATCATTCTAATCATTCCACTCCTTGCCGACACATCCACTCCACCACATCTCATTCCACTTGACTCAATCCATGAGCCACATAGAGAAAGAGAGGTCCCAGACAAGAAAAGAAGAACTAAGTTTTGGGTGATTCCATGATTCACTTCTTGATTCAATGATAGTCAAGAACCCCCCTTTCTTGAATCACACCTCAATATCATCTCTTTGACCACATTATTATACTTTGAGAGAGTGTTTAGATTCACATTATTGATTGGAAATATTTCAAGGAGTTACTACCAAGTAATTTGCTTTGACTATTACTCTTGGATAGTGAGCGCATTGTAGGGGAACGCAGCAGAAAACAAAAAATTTCCGACCTACGCACCAGCCCAGGACCACTATGGAGACTGCATACAAGGTTTGATCTTTTCGTTACCGACTCGTAGCGCAGCGGAAGTAGAGTCGATGACGATCGGCGGTGCAGATCCCCGCAGCTAGGATTTACAACCTGCCAACCGCGAGGATGTACTCCCTCGTCAGCTCACCGGACGGATCGCCTGACAGCCCTTCGGGAGGCCTCTGGACAGTCCCTCGGATAGTCCCACCGGACGGATCCTTGGACAGCCCTTTGGGAGGCCTCTGGACGGTCCCTCGCACAGTCCCACCGGACGGATCCTCGGACAGCCCTCCAGGAGGCCTCTGGACAGTCCTTCGGATAGTCCCACCGGATGGATCCTCGGACAGCCCTTCGGGAGGCCTCACGGACAGTAACTCGGACAGCCCTTCGGGAGGACCCTCAAAAATCGGAAGGTCACTCAGACAGCCCTTCGGGAGGCACTCTCGAACTAAGACCAAAACTACGATCTCTCTACAGAGTTGCACACATACGGTGTCATCTATCCGGCAGGGCTTCGCCGTCCAGAACTAGTTCCCACCGGAACCCAGACAGCCTTTCGGTGCTACGAAACTATTTCGCTGGGAGGGAGAGAGAAGCCAGAAATGTCATGGCATGTGTATGAGAGCAAGGGATGATCCTTTAGGCAGCCCCCTCCACCCCTATTTATAGGCCAAGCCCAAGGGTGGCTTCTCCAAGAAGCCAAGGGGAAAAATACCAAAAGGCCCTCAAGGTGGCTTCTCCAAGAAGCCACCCAAAAAGCACTTTCACTATTCATAGAAAGATTTTTCCGCGACCGTTAAATCCGAAAATATTTCTGTGGGTCTTAGAATAATTCCAGTACCCACACAAGTGATTTTCATCTGCGAAAAGCAACCAAACCGGTTCCGGCAGCTCCGGAACTTTTCCGGTTTTTATCCCGGAAAAATCCCAGAAGTTTCCAGAATAATTCTGGCACCCTCCAAGAATATCCAGGCGTGTGCCGAAACCAATTTGACTTAATGGCATACCCCGAAACAACTTTTCAGTTTTACCGAAACCATTCCGGTGTTCTCTCCGGAACTTTTCCGTTGTCTCCGAAACTTTTCCGGTGACTTTCTCTCAGACTCCCTGTCTAGTATTCAGCAGATAGATGACCCTTAAGCGTGTGACCCTATAGGTTCGGTGAAGTATAGACATGACCCGGAACACTTTCCGATCAATGATCAACATCGGAGCCGTGGACACCCATATTGACCCCTATACCCACACGAATGAATATTCGAGTGAACCTCCAGTTGCCGTGTGCTATTCCTGTTGCTTCGCGATATGTTACAAATACCCGAGGTGAGAATCATCGGCATCCCCGTGGATCAACGCTTGTCCACAATGCCAGTTACCTCGTTACCGGTTTTGTTCTCTTTTCTCGTTCCCGTGTTCCGGCATCCCTGTGATCAAATCACAATGTGTCTGGCCAGACGATGGTGGATACCGTAACACCGAGAGGGCCCAGAGATATCTCTCCATCGTCGGGGGAGAAAATCCCAATCTTGAGCTATCAAGTCCCTTGACATACTTTCCCATGAACCTGTAAGCTGCCGTAATAGCCACCCAGTTACGGATGACGTTTAACAAACCCCAAAGTTCATGAAGCAAGCATGAATAATCTCGACACTCTCATGGTCTAAGGAATTATGCAAACATTAACTTTCTCTGTGTTACTAACCATTAACTTGTGACGAATGAATCTCATAGCATAACATCAATTCGGGTCGATTCAACACAAGTGTTCTCCTAACATTGTGCCCTCAAAGTTGCCGGCATAGTCATGCCCATGATCAGGAAAACAGAACGATCATGCAACACTTGAGCTAGTCTTAGAGGCCAGACTAGGAATACTTTTTACCGTTTATTATTCCACACGTGCATATTAGTCTTCCTCCGAGCCTCGTGGTTATTGCAGACTCGAGAACCATAGCAGTTATAGCACGGAATATAAACTTAACTACAAACATGGAGATAAATAATAACACTTATTATTGCCTCTAGGGCATATCTCCTACGGACTCCCACTTGCACTAGAGTCAATAATCTAGTCAATGCTCATGCACTTTACACCTATGGCATACCGGTGTAAAACATGCTTCGCTTGTGGTATAGTCTGATGTCCAATGAATCTGACAACTTCAGTTCCGTGTGTATCTCTGCATATCCTCGCGTTTTCACGTTTTCACAAAATTCATATTTTGTGTGGACTTGGTTTCGTATATATGTGAATCACTGGTCAAACCTTGATTCCTCAGACTGAGCTATGGAGCAACTATCTTCAATAGTGTTCCATTGACCAAAGCCATCTTGGAACCATACTAAGTTCATGAACGAACTGTACGATTCAACATCTTCTATGTCGCTTTGAAAGCGGCAACATACTTAGCCTTAGTTATAGAATTCGCCACAGTAACCTGTTTGGAACGATTTCCAAACACCGTGCCACCATATCGTGTATTACACAAAACCCTTAACTTAAATCAAAAATTGCATGGAGTATTGATGAAGACTGTATCGATGCAATTACTTACAACGAGCACTTCATAATCCCTGCTTGCGAGAAAACATGTCATCAGTGCTACTCCAGTACTCAATGACATTTTTCACTGTTGTCCCATGATCAGTACTTTGATATCTTTGGTATCTATACTCGCAACTCCTTGGGAGTACTGGACATATCTGTTTTTTTTACATACCATGGAATACATGATTAATACAAACACGAAAGTGTGTGGAATCTCCATCATGTATTTTGCTCATCAGTGTTTTGGGACACCGAGTCTTGCAAAAACCCTTTCCATGTGACTTCGGCAAGAATCACTCCTTGGCGTTTTAATGCTAAAATGTTTTAGCATCTTGTCAATATGTATTTTTGGCTTTAGCCTATTAGGCAATTCTATCTCGTAGATAAATATGCCTAATGTCAAGGCTATTTAGCCCAAGCACTTCATCGAAAAACTATTTTTAATGAAGTCCTAATTCGTGTCAAGAAATTTCTATTATTGCCAATCAACAATGTGTCAAGCACACAAGGTTTTAAGAAATATTATTATGCTCCCACTTACTTACTTGTAACCACAAGCATCTTCGTTACCCATTGATGAAATCAAACTCTTTTGACTATTTCATCAAAAACGAAGATTCCAACTCCATTTTGCTCTCTTCTGTCCATTGCTGGAACTCTGAAGTTTGCATACTTACTTGCATCCTCTGGATTGACAAAATACCTTGGACTGTACCACATGCAAGTCCTAGGTTGCATTTCCATCACATGGAAATCCTTTTGGCATCCATGTATCATATCTCAAGATTGAAATATGTATTGATTGCTAGTTTAACCCGATCTGACTTTAAGCATCGCTATGGCGAGACAACCTCATCGTAGTCAACTCCTTGAACTTGTCATTGCAACAAGTTGAGCTTTATGGATAAAACATTTTATCCACATCAGTTTATAGTTCCATTAATGTTCGTTAGACTCTAAGTCTTCCGAAGGGTTTATCAAGATATAATCTTGAATCATTTATGGAAACTATCTCGGATTATATTGGTATTTAGCCAATTCCGGAGTCAGGGCCCATCAACGCTTCCTTGTGTATCGTAGGTATACTGTTGTCTAACAACAATATCTCGCTTGCGCACCTGAGAGGTTTGCACGAGTTTTGCCTACGTGGTTCAGTTGCAAGTTCGACCGAAGTCCATACATCTCATGTAGAGGCTTCCGTATCAGTCGCAGTAGGAAACTCTGGAATTACTTCCAAGGTTTCTTTCCTTTGATCTGATGACGAAGATACTGTTATCTCATCGAGTTGCACTGTTCTCCCACTCACCTTTTTGCAAGAACCATTCTCTTTAAAAGCATACCGTTCTTGGTGGCAAACCTTTTGCCTCGGTATAGTGGTGGAGGAATTCCCAATTACTTGGGATAACCTACAAAGTAGTACTTGTCTAATTTGGAATAGGTTTGTAAATATTTTACACAAGCCCCATATTCCAAATGTTAAGAAAATACAAAGCATGGTTGGGCGTACCATACCATGGCGTCATTTCAACAGACCTGATGGTGCTCTCTTCAGTGTAAAAGCCGCAGTCTCTAAAGCATTACTTTTAAAAGGGATAATGGCAAATTGATTTGTCAACTTTGATCTTAGCATGTCACAAATGGTTTGAATACATCTTCATGGACGTACCACTCACAGTGGAGTTCCGGGAGGTGTAAGTTATGAAACTCTTTTCACAACTCATCAGACATTCGCTAAACTTGTAACTCAAATATTCCTTTCGGCAATCTAGTTTGCAGAAACATATTTTTCTTGTTACAATAATTTCTACTTCATTTTTGAAAACCTTATGAATGATTTCAAAAGATCCAGACTTACGTCTCCTCAAGTAAGTATCCATATATCTACTTGAGTCATTTCTGAAGATAGACAAATCCACTGTTGGCAACAACATTTATCGGACTACATACATCAAAATGTATGATCACCAATAAGTTCATTGCTCGTTGCTTATGGCCTGTGAACGGTATTTCAATCACTTCACTTTTCGGAGGAAAGTTGCAAGTGTCAGATGATTCACAATCAAACGACTTCAAAATCCATCATTATGGAATTTCTCCATGCGGGTTTCTCCAATGTGACCAAATGCAGTGCCACACATGTGTGGTATTCTCTTAGTTTTGCGACATTTAGCGTCAGTGTTATGGATGTATCATATTACCATCAATATTCATAACATACATCCCATCCACGATGGAAGTATGACCCTTATGTTATTCATAACACTGAACAACAATTGTTCTTTTATGAACAACCCTTTTGCAACAAACATTATGCAATGGGTTAGAGTGTGTAAAACTCTAAAACGAATTATGAAAGTAAATACAGAGGTAATATATTATTATCAATATTCATAACATACATCCCATCCATGATGGAAGCATGGCCCTTATGTTATTCATAACACCGAACATCAAAAGTTCTCTTATGAACAACCTTCTTGCAAGATACTTTATGCAATGGGCTAGAGTGTATAAAAACTCTAAAATGAATTATGAAAATAAATACATAGGTAATGTACCGAGTATAGCAACTTTTACTATGTTCTCAGCGCATATCTAAACCTCACTCCGGCAAGTCTTTTAGGCCGTAGTAGTTCTTGCATCGATTCGCACCAGAATGCAATCGAGCGGGTATCTTTGTGATCAACTCACAATACCCAAGAATCAGTGATTAACATGTTTAATCATAATTCCCAAGAACTATTTCCTTGACCAGCCTTCTATACATCAATAACTTGTATGAATTTCATACATGAGCTGGACATTCCAGTCTTCTCTCTTTTTGCCTTTATACTTCTAAAAGTTTAACTTTCTGTATTTCTCCTACTCTCAGAAGAAGCACTCAACTTAAGAGTGGCGTTAGCCCCGGACTTCCTAGGTGTGTAAGTCACACTAACACCCTTTGGACATTTCCTTTCTCTTTAAGTTGTTGTTTTTTCACCTTCATCACATGATAGGCATTCTTCTGGATCCCTCTGTTATTAGTCAAATGCATAGTAAACACTTTTACTAACAATTTGCAAAACAAACATTGCTTTGGATATCCCATATCTTTTAGCCTTTGTTTGTGTCTAAAAATGATTTTCAGTTCCATGAATATCACATAGCTATCCCAAACTTTTGAAGTTCGGGTCTCATGGAAGCAAACATATTTCATTTGACCGTAACGGAATTCTAGCTTTTGGATCAAAGGACGAGAGTCACATTATCCATAGCTTTAGCGGGAGAATACCAAAAGCATGCGATAGGACAAAGTCCTTCTCGGCACTTTTGAGGACAATCCTCACATTACGTTACCAACCGTAAATTTTTAACCAGATATTTAACAGCTTATTCAATTTTAACAGGGAAGGTGGAAACGCGAGCCATTATTCTACAACTATTAGCAAAATTACACTTAGACAGAGTTCATAATTAATTGCACTGAGAATTATAACAAGTTAATTCTAAAGTGTGCTCCTACTCAAATCAATATCTCTCGTAATTGATTGTGAGTGATACAAGACCCATATTACAATTCAACGCCAAGGATGCATCCATCTCAAGTGACGAGAATTGCAATCGGTAGGCCAACTTGCCAATCACATCTCTATGTGACTCTTGTTCATCTTTCGATGCGCGTGTTTCGAGCTCATGACTTTCATGCCAGAACGTCAAGACAACCAAGTGATCTCGCTGCGAGGTCTCAACTCACCCGCCTCACACTTCTCTAATCGTTCGTACCCGTGCATCCATGTGATACCCCGAAGAGATAGGTGCCGTGACGGTGCTACACTTGGGAGAACACTAACTACTTGATATTTTTGTGAGAGATCACCCTAATAAAAAGCGACTACCGCGCAATCAAAAGGGTGCATCATAAGGGATAAACATCTCAGGCAATTCATAATAGCATGATATGGTATAGCCCTTTTTGACGGAGAAGTCTTTAATTTCTTCGTCTTCGGCATTCGCGTCGGTGTTCACCTTTGCGAAGATTGCCACTACCCTGTCGATGCACCAGATAATATTGCTATCTCTATAGCTAATAAAATAAGTGCATTACAAAAGGTTGACACGCAGGTCATTAAAGTGACAATCATATGGCTCCTGCCATCATGCCGAATCATGACACGCAGGTCATGTTAATTTACATCATATAGTCATCTCATACATAATCAATTAATATGAGTACTGCTATACCACATCACATGCACATGCAAACCATCCTGCAAAACCAAGTTAGACGCCTCTAATCGGTTCATACAAAATTTCATTTTACGTGGCTTCTAAGGTTTCGAAGCAAACCGAAGCTACCAACGTCCATCATCAAGTATGATTATTCAAGTCGCTAGATTAACTTTGCGGGGTGTATGAAACACGAGATAATAAAATCTCGAGCCCCATACTAAACTTCGTCATACGCATGACCCTCGTGCAGATCATATCAGCATTGCCCTTTCGTCTGCGAAATTTCATCTTTCTTTTTAACTATGGTGGAATTCAAAGAACTGTTAGCACTTCGTTGATCAATCAGGATCGCGGATTGCCAGAACTTTGAAACTCCACCATGCTGTTATCAAGATCAGAAATATGCAAATTCCAGGGAAGCACCAAGAACATCGGGTAACAGATTTCATCTGCTACCCGCACAATAATTATCAGCAGTAGAACTCATCTACTACAAATTATATTATGCAACACCCATACATCTCTATGTATTCCAGATCATAACCTGCATCTACGCATAGCACGGCTCGTGATGCCACTGTAGGGGAACGCAGCAGAAAACAAAAATTTTCCGACCTATGCACCAGCCCAGGACCACTATGGAGACTGCATACAAGGTTTGATCTTTTCATTACCGACTCGTCGCGCAGTGGAAATAGAGTCGATGACGATCGGCGGTGTAGATCCTCGCAGCTAGGATTTACAACCTCCCAACCGCGAGGATGTACTCCCTCATCAGCTCACCGGACGGATCGCCTGACAGCCCTTCGGGAGGCCTCTGGACAGTCCCTCGGATAGTCCCACCGGACGGATCCTCGGACAGCCCTTCGGGAGGCCTCTGGACGGTCCCTCGGATAGTCCCACCGGACGGATCCTCGGACAGCCCTCCGGGAGGCCTCTGGACAGTCCTTCGGATAGTCCCACCGGACGGATCCTCGGACAGCCCTCCGGGAGGCCTCACGGATAGTAACTCAGACAGCCCTTCGGGAGGACCGTCGAAAATCGGACGGTCACTCGGACAGCCCTTCGGGAGGCACTCTCGAACTAAGACCGAAACTACGATCTCTCTACAGAGTTGCACACATACGGTGTCATCTATCCGGCAGGGCTTCGCCGTCCAGAACTAGTTCCCACCGGAACCCAGACAGCCTTTCGGCTCTACGAAACTATTTCGCTGGGAGGGAGAGAGAAGCCAGAAATGTCATGGCATGTGTATGAGAGCAAGGGATGATCCTTTAGGCAGCCCTCTCCACCCCTATTTATAGGCCAAGCCCAAGGGTGGCTTCTCCAAGAAGCCAAGGGGAAAAATACCAAAAGGCCCTCAAGGTGGCTTCTCCAAGAAGCCACCCAAAAAGCACTTTCACTATTCACGGAAACATTTTTCCACGACCGTTAAATCCGAAAATATTTCTGTGGGTCTTAGAATAATTCCAGTACCCACACAAATGATTTTGGACGTGTTCCGAAACAATTTCGGATTAGTGATTTTCATCTGCGAAAAGCAACCAAACCGGTTCCGGCAGCTCCGGAACTTTTCCGGTTTTTATCCCGGAAAAATCCCAGAAGTTTCTAGAATAATTCTGGCACCCTCCAAGAATATCCAGGCGTGTGCCGAAACCAATTTGACTTAATGGCATACCCCGAAACAACTTTTCAGTTTTACCGAAACCATTCCGGTGTTCTCTCCGGAACTTTTCCGTTGTCTCCGAAACTTTTCTGGTGACTTTCTCTCAGACTCCCTGTCTTGTATTCAGCAGATAGATGACCCTTAAGCGTGTGGCCCTATAGGTTCGGTGAAGTATAGACATGACCCGGAACACTTTCCAATCAATGATCAACATCGGAGCCGTGGACACCCATATTGACCCCTATACCCACACGAATGAATATTCGAGTGAACCTACAGTTGCCATGTGCTATTCCTGTTGCTTCGCGATATGTTACAAATACCTGAGGTGAGAATCATCGGCATCCCCGTGGATCAACGCTTGTCCACAATGCCAGTTACCTCGTTACCGGTTTTGTTCTCTTTTCTCGTTCCCGTGTTCCGGCATCCCTATGATCAAATCACAATGTGTCTGGCCAGACGATGGTGGATACCGTAACACCGAGAGGGCCCAGAGATATCTCTCCATCGTCGAAGGAGAAAATCCCAATCTTGAGCTATCAAGTCCCTTAACATACTTTCCCATGAACCCGTAAGCCGCCGTAATAGCCACCCAGTTACGGATGACGTTTAACAAACCCCAAAGTTCATGAAGCAAGCATGAAGAACCTCGACACTCTCATGGTCTAAGGAATTATGCAAACATTAACTTTCTCTGTGTTATTAACCATTAACTTGTGACGAATGAATCTCATAGCATAACATCAATTCGGGTCGATTCAACACAAGTGTTCTCCTAACATTATGCCCTCAAAGTTGCCGGCATAGTCATGCCCATGATCAGGAAAACAGAACCATCATGCAACACTTGAGCTAGTCTTAGAGGCCAGACTAGGAATACTTTTTACCGTTTATTATTCCACACGTGCATATGAGTCTTCATCCGAGCCTCGTGGTTATTGCAGACTCGAGAACCATAGCAGTTATAGCACGGAATATAAACTTAACTACAAACATGGAGATAAATAATAACACTTATTATTGCCTCTAGGGCATATCTCCTACACGCATCCTAGACGGTTAGGAGTCACTTGTGACCCTATCATGTTCTATGGGTGAAGGAGGCAAGAGTTTTACTGACCTAGAGATCGCCCACTTTGTGAAGATCTACCCTTAGTCGGCATTCAAAGTGCCAGCCATGATGAAATATATAGGTTTTGCTTCACGGGCCACTTGGTGGGTGACACAACCGGCGTCGCTAGATTCTATAATCTCTTGGTTCGAAACCTCCATCAATGTGCACATAAGATAGCACCAACTATCCAAACCAGGGAAAAAATCCCCGCATCACAAGTGTTTGCATTCTCTAAACCCTACCTCCTACTTACTTGCAAGATTGTTACCTTTCCGCTGCTTACTGCTTTTGATGTCTTGCATGTTAAGTTCATGTGGTTGTCGGTCCTTATTGCCTTGAGCTAAAAACTGCCAACACTTAAAACTAGGCTAGAGTTTTTTTTATAAGACTACACACCCCTCCTCTAGTCCTTAGACCATGATCCCAACAATGAGGTTCATCCTAAATTTAAAGCACATATCCAAGTGGGAGCGTGTGTGATTTTCTTGGGAATTATGAAATTCAACAATATATGTATTTTTAACAGAACAAAGATACCAGTTTTGTTGCAGGCCACTTTCAAAGCTACAAGATTGATTTGTATGGGATTCCTAATTCAGCTTGTGGAAGCGCAAGAGCATATGCCATTTTAGTGCAACCGATGGGAGACGGTAGCACGAGATACATTAAACCGGTTTGGATGGTAGTCCAAGTTCAGGTTATAAGCCGATTGTGATTTTTCTCTCCGTCGTTGGTTCTCTTGTACTGGATGATGTTCATGGTACTTGTAATAAATATGGCTGTGTGCATCGTAGTGATGTAGAGCCTGGGGGGGTTTAAACCTCAATTTCTAAAGAAGTACGTTGTCATGTATTACTAAACCGAATCTACAAAACACATTTGTCAAAGCTTCAAATTACATGCTAAAAGTTCTGATAAATAAATGATTATGTAATTATACACTAGAAACTACTATTAAGATATATGTTAAATTGTGCACTTTATAAATCTCTATCATGATATATAAAAATATGAAAGTACACACAAACATACGGACATACACACATGTATATCTATATATGTACACTACATAATTTATGCAATTCTCACAAAGTAATTCAAGAAGACTTTTGTTACAACATACATTTTGAATTTAGCACACCACAAATTATTCAATGGTGCACATTAAAACTGCATAACAAATAACAACATAATTAATAGTAAATAAAAATGATACACAGTTAGTACACCATTATGTGTTTAACTGTTTCAACTAAGGAATATAAAATTATACTCGTTAAGACTGTAATAAGATTAAAAAGGTATAAAAGTTTAGTATAAAATTTATTTATTTTAATTTTGCCTTTTTTTGGAGCTCTAGATGGGATCTAAACACATGTGAATCTTGGTGTTAACAAGTATACATCACCACCTAAACCTGTCTGTTCATCATAAATATAAGCTATGTTCCCACGCGAATCCCTTGCCCTAGAGATAACATTAATACAACAGGAATTCATGCACTTTAGGCTCCATGTATTTCTCTCCTCTTCATGTCATTGGGAAACAACATCAAGTTCACATTTTGTCACGTAACGGGAAGTCACTAGCAATCAGCCGTATTTGGTAAACTCCAAGTGCATCCTGCAAAAAAAAACTCCAAGTGTGTTGTAAATTTATAGTATCTCAAATCTATCTCATGTTTGACCAAGTTAAGAAAAAATATATCAATATCCACAACAACTAATTAGTATCAAACTTAGGATAATTTGACTCCAAAATAGCTATATTATGGTACTAAGAGAGAGGGGGAGAGAGAGAGAGAGTAATATGTTCAAAAGTAAAATGAAAACACTTGAAGTCAGCCAGCTGATCACACACAGCGATGGGTCGGATGCGCAACCATTGGATCAGCCATGATCATGCGCACCACATCCTCAACATGTGTCCTAGACCCACCATACCCACCGTCCTCGCTATCTTATCCTCTCGCTCTCCAACACTCATTTTTTTTCTCATTGACTCCTCCATGGCTGCCTCCTGCCAAACTCTTGCTCTTCTAGATAGCTTCCCACACAAGCATTGCTTTGTGCGTACATCCTGTGTGTGGCTATCTACCAAGCTCCTATGCTGGCCAGCTGCGCGTGCCTCTCTACCAAGTTGTTTTCGACGGCGACAGGGAGCCGGCCGCTGGGACTCAACTCCGTAAGAGCTGCTGCAATGGAGACTGAGGCGACCAACCAGTGCTTCAGGCTAGCTAATAGGGATACACACCATGCTGCAAATGCTGCTCGTCGTCGCTGGAGCCATTGTTGTGAAGGACACTGATACGTCTCCAACGTATCTATAATTTTTGATTGTTCCATGCTATTATAGTATCAATCTTGGATGTTTTTATATGCAATTATATATCATTTTTTGGGACTAACCTAATAACCTAGTGCCCAGTGCCAGTTGCTGTTTTCTACTTGTTTTTGGCTTTTCAGAGAAATAGTACCAAATGAAGTCCAAATGCCACGGAACTTTTTGGAGATTTTTTTCTGGACAAAAGAAACTTTGGAAGCTTCGGGAGGAGGCCAGAAGCCTCACGGAGGCTTCACAAGGCAACAAGGCGCGCCCTGGGGCGCGCCGTGTTGCCTTGTGAGGCCCACGTGACTCCGTTTGACCAAATTCCACTTCTATAAATTCACAAATATTGGGAAACCAACAGAGAGCCAGAAGAGAAAACCTTGCCACCGCCGCAAGCCTCTGTTCTTCTGTGATCCCATCTGGAGGCCTTTTCCGGTACTCTGCCGGAGTGGGAATCGATCATGGAGGGCTTATACATCAACCTTGTTGCCCTTCCGATGATGTGGAGTAGTTTACCACAGACCTGCGGGTCCATAGCTTGTAGCAAGATGGCTTCTTCTCTCTCTTTGATCTTCAATACAATGTTCTCCTTGATGTTCTTGGAGTTCTATCCGATGTAATCTTCTTTTGCTGTGTGTTTGTTGGGATCCGATGAATTGTGAGTTTATGATCAGATTATTCATGAGAAATATTTGTGTCTTCTCTGAACTCTTTTATGCATGATTGTTATAGCTTTGTATTTCTCTCCGATCTATCGATTTGGTTTGACCTGCTAGATTGATTTATCTTGCAATGGGAGAGGTGCTTTGTGGTGGGTTCAATCTTGCGGTGCTCAATCCCAGTGACAGAAGGGGATATGACACGTATTTGTATTGTTGCCATTAAGGATAAAAAGATGGGGTTTATTCATATTGCTTGAATTTGCTTCTCTACATCATGTCATCTTGCTTAAGGCGTTACTCTGTTTTTATTAACTTAATACTCTAGATGCATGCTGGATAGCGGTCGATGAGTGGAGTAATAGTAGTAGATGCAGGCAGGAGTCGGTCTACTTGTCTCGGACATGATGCCTATATACATGATCATTGCCATGAATCCGTCATAATTATTTGCTATTCTATCAATTGCCCAACAGTAATTTGTTTACCCACCGTATGTTTCTATTGCTCAAGAGAGAAGCCTCTAGTGAAAACTATGGCCCCGGGTCTATCTTTATCATATAAAAAACCTAAAAATACATTGCTGCAATTTATTTACTTTTATTTTAATTAGTATTTTAGTTTATCTATTTACCTCGATAAGAATTAATCCTTGCAAATAATCGCTAAGAGGATTGACAACCCTCTTATTTGCGTTGGGTGCAAGTGTTTGCTCTTATGTGTGCAGGTGCGCTTAACAAAATTTTGCTTGGTTCTCCTACTGGATTGATAACCTTGGTTCTTAACTGAGGGAAATCCTTATCTCTACTGTACTGCATCATCCTCTCCTCTTCAGGGAAATACCAACGCAGACTACAAGTAGCAGGAAGAATTTCTGGCGCCATTGCCGGGGAGGAGACATCATCAAAATTACCAAGTACCTTCACACAAATTATCATTCACTTGCATTTATTTTATTTGCCTTTTATTTGCGTTTGCCTCTCGTTTTCATCTCCCCCACTTTTTTATTTTTTTTACAAAAACACAATTTTTTTTATTTGCTTGTTTGCTTGCTTGCTCGCTTTTATTGCCTTCATGTCAACACTCAAGAACAGAAAGTAAAACAAAAATTTAAGATCACTATGGATTCTCATCCACTTGCTAATCTTTTCAAAAGATCCAATTATAATGAACCAATTGCTAGTGATTTGAGTGCTCTTGATTTTCTCTATGAAGTTTTGCTTGAAAATCATGAATCTGAAAATTGTGATGAAGTGTTAGAAGAAGAAATTTATAAAGTGATTCATGATAGCTCCTTGATTGAAAAGCATGATTGCAATGATGTTACTATAAATTCTAATAATGTGAATTGTGCTAATAATATGCAAAACTACAAGCTTGGGGATGCTAATTTTATTATGTCCACTACTCATTGCAATGATCATGATTGGGGTGATAATACTTCTTATGATCATGAAAATTTATTTAAGCCTCATGATGAATATTTTATTGATAATAATATTTGCAATACTATTAAAAGTGGGTTTGGTAGAGCATCAACTTTAGGTAATAATGATCCCACTACTTTGGAGAATTATCAATCTTATGAAATTTTTGACAAAAGTGGGTTTGGAGAGGTCATGACTTTAGTTGATGTTAATCCCGCTATCTTGGACGATTATAATTTTTTTATGCATGTGGATCATAGAGAGATTATTGTTTATGATAGCTATATTGTTGAGATTTATTATGATCGTATATGTAATTATTATGAGAGAGGAAAATATGGTTGTAGAAATCTTCATGTTACCAAATTACCTCTCGTTATGTTGAAATTATTGATGCTCCATTCTTCCTATTGGCATATGCTAGATATTGCTTGTCTTGATAATTTGTTTGCTTATAAAATGCCTATGCATAGGAAGTATGTTAGACTTAAATGTGATTTTCACATGTTTCATGATGCTCTCTTCGTGTTTAAATTACTATCTTTCATGTGAGCATCATTGAAATCTCAAGCCTATCTTAATGGCTATAAAGAAAGAGCTTGTTGGGAGACAACCCAATAAATTTTTATTCTGTTTTTGAGTGTTTGCACAATTATAGCTTCTGTTATGATTGTGTTTTTATGTTTTAATTAGTGTTTGTGCCAAGTAATGCCTTTGGGATAATGTTGATGATAGTATAATTGATGTTGTTTGTAAAATAGAAAGTTTTGCATCCAGTGCTGAAATTTTAGTTCTGTACTGAAGCGTCAGAAAAATCTGAATTTTTACACAGTATTGGTATATGAATTGTTTACGTTGTCCTAATTTTTCAGAATTTTTGGAGTTACATAAGTATGGCATTTAAATAGATATTTACAGGCTGTTCTGTTTTAGATAGATTCTATTTTTGTTGCATAGTTTGCTTATTTTGATGAATCTATGGATCGTATCGGGGGGTATGAGTCATGGAGAAGTTGGATTACAGTAGCATTATGCCAATATTAAATATGAATCAATTCTCTATAGGACCTAAAGTTTAAGATTTGTTTGTTATACTAACGGATCGCACGAGGTTTCTGTTGAGTTTTGTGTGCTGAAGTTTTCAAGTTCTGAGTGAGACTACAATGGATAAAGGAATAAGGAGTGGCAAGAGCCTAAGCTTGGGGATGCCCAAGGCACCCCAAGGTAATATTCAAGGAAGACTCAAGCATCTAAGCTTGGGGATGCCCCGGAAGGCATCCCCTCTTTCGTCTACAATCTATCGGTAACTCACTTGGAGCTATATTTTTATTCATCACATGATATGTGTTTTACTTGGAGCGTCTTGTGATATAGTTTGTTTGCTTTTGTTTGATTTTTAGTTTGTCACAATCATCTTTGCTGAACACACCTTTTTGAGAGGGACACACATTATTCATGATTTTTTAGAATACTCTTTGCGCTTCACTTATATCTTTTGAGCTAGGCAGTTGCTCTAGTGCTTCACTTTAACACCCCAAAAATTTAACCATATTTTTATTAAATAAAATTTGGCCAGAAATAAAATTTTGATTTATATTGGGTCTTTTATTATTTTCAGAGTCTTTTCTATTTTCCAAAATTCTTCCCTCCATATAGAAATTTTGGTAAAATATTGTGGGCTTTGGTAGTTTTCTTAAATCATTTTAATTATATTTTAATAACAGTAGGAAATATTTTCATAATAAAATTTTGCCCAAGATAATCTTTTTTATAGCATTTTCAATTCTTTAATTGCCTCTGTTGCACTATAACTATTTTAAATAATTCTTTAAAAATTCCACAAAAATTATGAGGGGTCATGTGATGCCTACAGATCACTTTTATGCAAAAACCTAGCTTGGTATTTTGAAAATTTTGAGCAAAACATCCTCTTTTCAATTCTGTCCTGTTCTTGAGTTACAACTACAACCTCAATTTTTATTACTCCAAAAATTCTGAAATTATTCCACCTTATAGTCCTTCCAACCAAACCCTTAAGTCCAGAAGATCAACTCCAATTGCATTCTGGAAGACCTCCAGATAATTTCCTCAATATTTGGTCCAGAACTGAAATTCAGTAAAACTTGCACTTGCAAGTTTTTCTTTTGGTCAAACCAACCCTGCCATCCTCACTATCATCCAAGGAGACACCCTGCTGCCAATTTTCATAACCTACAAAAGTACCTAGGTTGCTCTAGCATTCTATCAAACAGGTAATGTGCATGGCAGAATTTGGACAAGTTTTGAATTGGCATGTGACAGTAGCTCCCCTGGCCAAACAAGCATGTCCCTCACCCCTCTCATACCCAGGAGCACCACCCTGACCAAATTGGGCTCACTTGGGGCAACCTAGGTGGCGCTGGCATTTGATCGAGCACCTAGTGTGCGTCCTCTGGGCATGGCCATAGCACCCGCGTGGCACCGTCGGCGCCCGAGCCGTTGTCGCTCTGTTGCTGCTTCTCTCGCTCGCCCTGGCCTTCCCTAGATCGGCTGATCATTCCTGAACCCTGCCGACACTCTCTATTGGCCGCTACTGCCGGCCATCACCGACAACTGCCGCCGTTCGTCGCTGTCGTCTCGGGCACGTCTCTAAGCAAGCCAACCACTCGCCCCTATCCATCCACAACCACCCGGGGTTATCCAAAGATCACCAATGACCTCACCGACCACCACCGGCCTCAACGGCCTCCTCCTACTGCCATCAATGGCCGCCGCCGTCGTGACTTCTTCGGGAAGCCACGGAACCGCCTTACCCCGCCTATAAAAGGCCACCGTGAGCTCGCCCTCGATCATCACCACCTTTCCCTCTCCCTCTGTAAGCTCCTCATGGAAGGAAAACAACCGGAGTGGTCGTCGTCTTCATCTATGGCAACCACGTCCGCCACCACCTCCCCGATGATTCCAGCGAAACCAAAACTTCTCCGCATGAACCACCTTGCCAGGAGCCTCTGGGTGTTGTCTCAAACCCATACCACATCTCAATTGCTCGCAAAATCGGCCATGGGCAAAAGCCCCCTTCCACCCGAAGCCCTCTTCGGCCATGGATGATGCCCCACTCGAATCCGAGCTCTCCGGCGACCTTCTCTACCTCCCACGAATGCGGCTCATCCTCAGGAACACACCGGTGCTGCCAGTTTTGCGAATGGAGGTCCCTGCCGCCGGGGATCACCGCCGGAGCCTCGCCCCTGTCTCTGTCCAGACACGCGCGGGAGATGGGAGACGAACCCGACAAGTGGGACCCGCCCGTCAGCCACTCAAGCCGCGGGCCCCGCCGTTTAAGTGGAGACAGCTTTTCCCGAATCTGTCTTCGCGCGAGGAACGCGTATTCTCCGAAGTGCGCCTTCGACGTCGGCCGATTTTCCGCCCGGCCGAGCGGCTGGGCCAGGCCCAGTGGCGACAGGAAGCTAAACAGCGCTCAGGGCGCAGCTCTGCTGCTTTCTTTTTCTTTTCCAACAGTACTCAAATAATTCTACAGTGACCATTTCAAATCCAAATTTTTTGACTCCAATTTCTACATATTCCTAAAATCATGCTCTATTATTCTAGCTATGGTGAACATTTTTTCATAAGTTTATCTCTGCTGGATTTATTAAATAAGTCCAATTCTTTATTTCTTTCAGCTTAGAAACTCTCTAGGAATATCATATGAACTCCAAATAACTTGATTCTTTTTCTGAAATTCCTCATTTTTCATCTAGTTTATTTTAGCATTTAGTTCAAAATTTTCCAAACAACTTTTTAGCACTGTTTTGGCTTTATGTGGTAATTTCAATATTTTGAAAATAGGAAAAATGGAGGGAAGAAAGTTTTCAAAACTTTTGGAGTGCACTCAACCCATCTGCATGCTCAAGGCAAGCATCTTGAACACTTGATATGGTGATTGCATGGTTAAATGTTTGCAAGAAATAATTGAATCATGCATATGTTGAATTCAAATAAAATTTTGCATGCATGTAGTGTTGGCATGTTTCCTCGTATCGTGCAACGTGTGCTTGTTATGACTAACTTGCAGGAGCAGGTATAAGAGAAATACCGTTACCGACAGAAGGGTGATCACGTCGGAGCATGATCATGCCTTGTTGGTTATGCATGTTGGGACATGCAAGGGCTGTGGCCTTGTTCTGGTGTTACTGTTGAAAGAACACTTTATTGTGCTAACCACTGCAGGAAATACATAAGCCTCCTGAGTCGACCGTAGATCGAGTCTTGTTCCGGTAACCCCGATACTTGATCCGTGCTACCACAGGTCCCTACCACAGGTAGGGTATGGTTCAGTAAGTTGTTAACCCTTTTCCTGCACACACCATACAGAGAGGCCATAGTGAAAGATACCATTGGCCCATGGTAGGCATGTCACTTGGTCCGGGGGCATGGGTGTAACCGGTCTGGGACCGAGGGGGAAGCACCCCTGTTTGCGCGCCGATATAAATATTGTGATCCCATGCTATTGGAGGCCGTTGAATGAGGCCTTCCCACTTAGAGTTTTTCTTTATCATTGCCTTGGGTGATTCCTGGCTCTGGTGATTTAAGCTGGTGTGTGCTAGTCAGGTGTGTTTTCAACCCACAGGCCGTAATGGGAATTAGTCAGCGTCTCGGTGCTGGCTAAAGAAATCCTTTACTTGTGGGTAAAGAGTACACCCTCTGCAGAGTTATACCTATTCGAATAGCCGTGTCCGTGGTTAAGGACTACAGTCTGGGTTGGTCAAGTGTCGGTCTTAGTGTCGGTCTCCGAAGGAAATAATTAAATTGAGCATGAATTATTTTGCAGAATGATTATTGCCACTACTGATATTATCATGAATATTATTGATGATTTGAATATTATTGTGGACTAACCCTATCTTTTTTTTATTTTGTTTTCTGAGTGTCTCATGGGCTGGCTAGACTACCCGGGCACTCATTTCTTTTCAAGACATCTCGTGGCGTCGCTTGAGTTCTCGGGAGGTCCTGTCTCGCCCGATTCTCTTTTAGACACCCGTTTGGCATTTCTTTTCAAGACCTCTCGTGGCGTCGCTTGAGTTCTCGGGCGGTCCTGTCTCGCCCGATTCTCTTTTAGACACCCGTTTGGCATTTCTTTTCAATACCTCTCGTGGCGTCGCTTGAGTTCTCGGGCGGTCCTGTCTTGCCCGATTCTCTTTTAGACACCCGTTTGGCATTTCTTTTCAAGACCTCTCGAGGCGTCGCTTTTAGACACCCGTTTGGCATTTCTTTTGGATTCTTGGGCGATCCTGTCTCGCCCGATTCTCCACTTTTATATTTTCTTTTGGATTCTCGGGCGGTCCTGTCTCGCCCGATTCTCCACTTTTATAATTTCTTTTGGATTCTCGGGCAGTCCTGTCTCGCCCGATTTTCCATTAACTTTCTTTGTTTGTCACTAACATTTCATATTTATTCTTCAGCACCGTATTAATATTCATCATGCCATGCTTTAATTTCGTTCAACATATGCATATAATTTAACCCATCATGATCATATGCACTCGGTATATCTTTTGTTCATTATGTTTGCGAGTACATTCAAACGTACTCACAGGCTTGTCCCTGGCTATTTATTTGGCCAGGTCAGGAGTTCAATGGGGAGTACCATAACGACATCCATGTGGAGCCTAGGATAGCAGCCACGCGGGATAGGAATTATCCAGGTCAGCCGTTCCTGTGGGAATGGAGCCCCATCGGCGTTGGAGAACCACGAGTCGCTTCCGTCATCCTCACTAGAAATCATTGTTGTATCATTAGACCTTTATGGTCTTGTATCCAATTCTTGTAAATGCTTGGTAATCTGTAACAAGGACGTGTCCACTAGTAACAGTAATCCTGGGCTGGTGACGAGACGAGGGGTTAATTTCTGGGATATCATGTCCCGGAAATCCGGCCCCGACATTCACTTATATCTTTTAGAGCACGGCGGTGGTTATATTTTAAAGAAATAGTTGCACTCTCATGCTTCACTTATATCTTTTTGAGAGTCTCATGATAGCAATGGTAATATACACGGGTTATGAATTTGGTCCTGATATGATAGGTATTCAAGAGGGATATAATAAAAACTTTCATGTAGATCACTGAATATGATAAATTTGATTCCTTGCAATAGTTTTGCGATATTAAGATGGTAATATGTGGGAGGTATTAGTAGATAATTGTGGTTGAGTAAGAATAATTGTGTTAATGTTTGTGATTCCCCAAGATGGACGTATGGTCTGTCGTTATGCTAAGAAGTTGGAGCATGATTTATTATTGATTGTCTTCCTTTGTGTGGCGGTTGGGGGCGCGCGATGGTTAACTCCTACCAACCTCCCCCCTAGAGGCATGTGTAGTAGTACTTTGCTTCGAGGGCTAATAAACTTTTGCAATAAGTATGTGAGTTCTTTATGACTAATGTGAGTCCATGGATTATACGCACTCTCACCCTTCCGCAATTTGCTAGCCTCTTCGGTACAGTGCATTGCCCTTTCCCACATCGAGAGTTGGTCAAAATTCTCCGGTGCATCCAAACCCCGTGATATGATACGCTCTATCACACATAAGCCTCCTTATATCTTCCTCAAAACAGCCACCATACCTACTTATCATGGCATTTTCATAGCCATTCCGAGATATATTGCCATGCAACTTCCACCGTTCCGTCTTTATGACATACATCATCATTGTCATATTGCTTTGCATGATCATATAGCTGACATAGTATTTGTGGCTCAGCCACCGTTCATCATTGTTATACATGTTACGCAAGCATCATTGCACATCCTAGTACACTGCCAGAGGCATTCATATAGAGTCATATTTTTGTTCTAGTATCGAGTTGTAATGTTGAGTTGTAAGTAAATAGAGGTGTGATGATCATCATTATTAGAGCATTGTCCCTGTGAGGAAAGAATGATGAAGAGTAATGAGTCCTCGAAAAAGTGGGGATGTGGTCCATGAGATCGTTTTAAAAAAAAGAGGCGAAAAAGAGCCATGAAAAAAAATATATGAGAGAAAAAGAGAGAAGGAGCAATGTTACTATCCTTTTTCCACGCTTGTGCTTCAGAGTAGCACCATGTTTTTCATATAGAGAGTCTCCTACTTTGTCATTTTCATATACTTGTGGGAATTTTTCATTATCGAACTTGGCTTGTATATTCCGATGATGGGCTTCCTCAAATGCCCAAGGTCTTCATGAGCAAGCAAGTTGGATGCACACCCACTTAGTTTTCATGTTGAGATTTCATACACTTATAGCTCGTAGTGCATCCGTTGCATGGCAATCCCTACTCCTCGCATTGACATCAATTGATGGCCATCTCCATAGCCCGTTGATTAGCCTCGTCGATGTGAGACTATCTTCTTATTTTTGACTTCTCCTATTTATCGCTACCACCATACTCTATTCCACCCATAGTGCTATATCCATGGCTTGCGCTCATGTATTGCGTGGGAGTTGAAAGATCTGAAGCGCGTTAAAAAGTATGAACTAATTGCTTGGCTAAAACCGGGGTTGTGCATGATAAATATTTTGTGTTAAGAAGATGGAGCATGATAGGATTGTATGATTTTGTAGGGATAACATTCTTTAGCATTTTTATTTTGAAAGACATGATTGTTTATTAGTATGCCTGAGTATTGATGTCTTTATATCAAATTATAGATTATTGCTTTGAATCATTTGGATCTTATTATTCATATCGTAAGAGAGAGATTGCATGATGAAACATGATAGGTAGCATTCCACATAAAAAAATCTGTTTTTATCATTTACCAACTCGAGGACGAGCAAGAATTAAGCTTGGGGATGCTTGATACGTCTCCAACGTATCTATAACTTTTGATTGTTCCATGCTATTATAGTATCAATCTTGGATGTTTTTATATGCAATTATATATCATTTTTTGGGACTAACCTATTAACCTAGTGCCCAGTGCCAGTTGCTGTTTTCTGCTTGCTTTTGGCTTTTCAGAGAAACAGTACCAAATGAAGTCCAAATGCCACAAAACTTTTTGGAGATTTTTCTGGACAAAAGAAAGCTTGGAAGCTTCGGGAGGAGGCCAGAAGCCTCACGGAGGCTTCACAAGGCAACAGGGCGCGCCCCGAGGGGGGGGGGCGCCGTGTTGCCTTGTGAGGCCCACGTGACTCCATTTGACCTAATTCCACTTCTATAAATTCACAAATATTGGGAAACCAACAGAGAGCCAAAATAGAAAACCTTTCCACTGCCGCAAGCCTCTGTTCTTCCGCGATCCCATCTGGAGGCCTTTTCCGGTACTCTGCCGGAGGGGGAATCGATCACGGAGGGCTTCTACATCAACCTTGCTGCCCTTCCGATGATGTGTGAGTAGTTTACCACAGACCTACGAGTCCATAGCTAGTAGCTAGATGGCTTCTTCTCTCTCTTTGATCTTCAATACAATGTTCTCCTTGATGTTCTTGGAGTTCTGTCCGATGTAATCTTCTTTTGTGGTGTGTTTGTTGGGATCCGATGAATTGTGAGTTTATGATTAGATTATTCATGAGAAATATTTGAGTCTTCTTTGAACTCTTTTATGCATGATTGTTATAGCTTTGTATTTCTCTCCAATGTATCGATTTGGTTTGGCCTGCTAGATTAATTTATCTTGCAATGGGAGAGGTGCTTTGTGATGGGTTCAATCTTGCGGTGCTCAATCCCAGTGACAGAAGGGGTCCTGACACGTATTTTTATTGTTGCCATTAAGGATAAAAATATGGGATTTATTCATATTGCTTGAATTTGCTTCTCTACATAATGTCATCTTGCTTAAGGCATTACTCTGTTTTTATTAACTTAATACTCTAGATGCATGCTGGATAGCGGTCGATGAGTGGAGTAATAGTAGTAGATGCAGGCAGGAGTCGGTCTACTTGTCTCGAACGTGATGCCTTTATACATGATCATTGCCATGAATCCGTCATAATTATTTGCCATTTTTTCAATTGCCCAACAGTAATTTATTTACCCATCGTATGTTTCTATTGCTCAAGAAAGAAGCCTCTAGTGAAAACTATGGCCCCCGGGTCTATCTTTATCATATAAAAAACCTAAAAATACCTTGCTGCAATTTATTTACTTTTATTTTAATTAGTATTTTAGTTTATCTATTTACCTCGATAAGATTTAATCCTTGCAAATAACCGCTAAGAGGACTGACAACCCTCTTATTTGTGTTGGGTGCAAGTGTTTGCTCTTGTGTGTGCAGGTGCGCTTAATGGAATTTTGCTTGGTTATCCTATTGGATTGATAACCTTGGTTCTTAACTGAGGGAAATACTTATCTCTACTGTACTGCATCATCCTCTCCTCTTCGGGGAAATACCAACGCAGACTACAAGTAGCAGACACCAGAGACGACAACATGGATGATGTAAGGGAGGACTCGCAATCTCTCGGCAAGATCGCCTTTGTTGCAAAGGTCTCTGCAACAACACCTCTATTGCAAAGGCGAAGGTGATGCTCAGCCGTTCTACAACAACACCTTTGTTGCAAAGGTCTCACAATAGCATCGCTCTTTGCAAAGGTCACTACAACAACACCTGGGTTGCAAAGGTCTCTGCAACAACACCTTTACAAAGGTGAAGGTAAATGCTCAAGCATATGGACATAACTTTTGTAATAGATATTTGCAATTGCACATGATTAATCAACAACCTATATATGAAGAAAATAATTTGGGAAAGCCAAGGTCATACTTGTTTGGTTCATGGCCACACATATGAGATTCTTGTATGTCTTACCGTTAAGATTAGATTGGTTGGTTGTCGCTTAGACGAAGATGGTCAACCAAGGTCGTACGTGTTTGGTTCATGGCCACACATTGTCGAACTCTACACAAGTGTGATGACTGACCACCTGGATTGGCTCCATGCTCTCGCTTGGTGACCGACTGGCACTTGTCAGGCACGTTCTTTGTGACATGCCTCTGCATTTCCTTATCGCCATAGCCCTTAACAAATACCTCCTCTCCAAGGTCAACTCGGTCATCTTTGGATTCCTCTGGATTGGTCGGAAGGACTCATGTGGAGTTCATTCTCGCGTCAATTGGCTGAGGGTATGTCACCCTAATTCGATGTGAGGGCTCAACATTTGGGATCTACAGTGAGTCAGGGTTGCCTTACGCACCTGATGGATTTGGTTGCAACGAACTGACCCATCGTGCCCTTGGAGCCACCTTCACCTCTCATCCGACCCTAAGGCTTGTCAGATCTTCCATGCACCCACATCATGCATCTAGCGCGCGAGAGCTCATGCATGTTTTGGATGTAGCACTGGATTGATGTGCAGGCCGTCTCTGACATCGCCCCGCTGGTCTTTGCATTCGTCCACAAGTGTCAGTGTCATGTCTGCATAGTTTAGGAGGGGTTGCCAGGTCGTGCTTGGTTGTGCGATATCCATGGTGCCCTTGGCCCGAACGCCTTGGTGTAGCACGTGGAGCTCTAGCATCATGTGCGACACTTTGACATCTCTACTGGCCCTGATGAGCTGCGCCAGAGGTGGACAAACTCGACCCAATACTTGATCAAGTCCTGCTACCTTGCCCTCTTCCAGGGCTTGATCACCAACCCATATTGGCGGATTGCCTAGAAGGCATGGGTGCCCTTGCGCGTTAAGGTTTTTGCATGACTCACTGTCCAGGATCGGCGTTGGACGGATGATCGTCTCTCCGTCAGGGCCTACCGCAGAGAGAGGTTTGTTCCCCGTGTAACCCAATCCCTGAGGATCTTCAGCACCTCCTCGTCAGTTGCTCCTCCGCCAGACAGGTCTGGCATGAGGTGCTATACTGGTGCCTCTCCATGACCGCTTTACCATCACCGATGATGACTTCGCTGATTGGTGGGCTGATACGTCTCCAATGTATCTACAATTTTTGATTGTTCCATGCTATTATAGTATAAATCTTAGATGTTTTATATGCAATTATATATCATTTTTTGGGACTAACCTATTAACCCAGTGCCCAGTGCTAGTTGCTATTTTTTGCCTGTTTTTGCCTTTTCAGAAAATCATTATCGAACGGAGTCCAAACGAAGAAAAAACTTTGGATTAATTTTTTTTGGACCAGAAGGGACACTGGAAGCTTCGGCAGAAAACAAGACTAGCCACGAGGGAGCGATAAGCTCGGGAGGCGCTCCCTGGGGGGTAGGGCGTGCCCCCAGGCTTGTGGGCCCCTCGTGGCACCTCTTGACCTAATTCCAACACTATAAATTCCAAACTATTCCCAATATACCAGAGAGAGAGAGAAGAGAAAACTTTTCCGCCGCCGCAAGCCTCTGTTCTTCGGCGATCCCATGTGGTGGCCTTTTTCGGTACTCTGTCGGAGGGGGAATCGATCACGAAGGGCTTCTACATCAACCTTTCTGCCCTTCCGATGATGTGTGAGTAGTTTACCATAGACCTACGGGTGCATAGCTAGTAGCTAGATGGCTTCTTCTCTCTCTTTGATCTTCAATACCATGTTCTCCTCGATGTTCTTGGAGTTCTATCCGTTGTAATCTTCTTTTGCGGTGTGTTTGTTGGGATCCGATGAATTGTGAGTTTATGATCAGATTATTCATGAGAAATATTTGAGTCTTCTCTGAACTCTTTTATGCATGATTGTTATAGCTTTGTATTTCTCTCCGATCTATCGATTTGGTTTGGCCAACTAGATTGGTTTATCTTGCAATGGGAGAGGTGCTTTGTGATGGGTTCAATCTTGCGGTGCTCAATCCCAGTGACAGAAAGGGACATGACACGTATTTTTATTGTTGCCATTAAGGATAAAAAGATGGGGTTTAATAATATTACTTGAGTTTACTTTGTCTACATCATGTCATCTTGCTTAAGGCATTACTCTGTTTTATACTTAATACCCTAGATGCATGCTGGATAGCGGTCGATGGGTGGAGTAATAGTATTAGATGCAGGCAGGAGTCAGTCTACTTGTCTCGGACGTCATGCCTATATACATGATCATTGCCATGAATCCGTCATAATTATTTGCTTTTCTATCAATTGCCCAACGGTAATTTGTTTACCCACCGTATGCTATGTGTTCGAGAGAGAAGCCTCTAGTGAAAACTATGCCCCCTGGGTCTACTTTTATCATATATTAAAAACCAAGAATAATTTGCTGCAATTTAATTTATTTTGCAATTTATATTTTCATCTATCACTAGCAGAATTTATCCTTGCAAATAACCGTTAAGAGGATTGACAACCCTTTTATTTGCGTTGGGTGCAAGTGTTTGCTTTTGTGTGTGCAGGTGCTGCTAAAGGGATTTTGCATGGTTCTCCTACTGGATTGATAACCTTGGTTCTTAACTGAGGGAAATACTTATCTCTACTATACTGCATCATCCTCTCCTCTTCGGGGAAATACCAACGCAGTCTACAAGTAGCAGGTAGAATTTCTGGCGCCGTTGCCGGGGAGACATCACCAAAATTGATCAAGTACCTTTGCACAAACTATCATCCACTTGCATTTATTTTATTAGCCTTTTTATTTGCATTTGCCTCTCGTTTTCATCTCCCCCATTTCTAATTTTTTTTTACAAAAACGAAAAAATATTTTTATTTGCTTGTTTGCTAGTTTGCTTGCTCTACCACTATGGCTAGTTCTTCACTTGTTACTATTACCCCTAAAAATGAAGTGCTTAATTTTAGACAAAGGGGAGGAGAGAGTTTAAAAGATGCTTGGTATAGGATTTATGATGCTCAAAATAGATCAACTCGTAAGCAATCCACTCCCGTTCTTCTTTGCAATTTTTACATGGGAATCACTACTTGGTATAGATTTGTGCTTGACACTATTACCGGAGGGAATTTCTTGATGTGTCCCTCTATGGATGCTTTCAATGCTATGGGGAATTTAGTGGGATCACCACCTATCATTATTAATGAAACATCATTGACTTTGGAACATGTTATGCAAAGGTTAGAAGCTATTGAAAATAAAATGCCTACTATTGAACATCTTGAAAATTTAGACAAAAAGTTCCATAATCACATTACTCAATTTGGTTTTAAGGTGGGGATTACATTGAAAACCTTAAAATAAAAAGAACCAATAATAACGAAAGGATAGAACAAAGTCCCGCTAGAATTGATAAGTTAGAGGAGATTATCAATAATTTGGGTTCCGCTTTTTCCTCCGCAAAAACCATTGATAGGGCCCCTCCAAATAAAAATTGCAAGTTTATGTATGTTCCTAAAAATAAAGGTGCCACCTTTAGGAAAGGGAATGAGGATCTTAAAATGATTAGTGTGCACCCCAATTTCATTGATATAATAAAGGAACCAATCTATAAAAGCAAAATTCTTAATTTTGTGCCTAGGAGCGTGATGATAATAAATTCCTATGCTAATTATACTAGAAAGAGTGGGTGTGTAATTGATGATTCGGAAACCAAGGATGACAACACTTGAAACTATGCATTATGCCTAGCTAGGGGCATAAAACAATAGCACTTGTTGGGAGGCAACCCAATGAATAAAATAAATTTTTGTTTTACTTTCTGTTTTTGTATGTTTACACAATTATAGCCTCTATTATGATTGTGTTTTTATGTTTTAATTAGTGTTTGTGCCAAGTAATGCCTTTGGGATGATTCGGATGATAGTATAATTGATGCTGTTTGGAAAACAGAAAGTTCTGCGTCCAGTATTTGATTTTTGATTCTGTACTGGAGCGTGAAAAAAATCTTAAATTTTTACAAAGTATTGGTATATGAATTGTTTACGTTGTCCTAATTTTTCGGAATTTTTGGAGTTACAGAAGTATGATTTCAAAATAGATCTTTACCGACTGTTCTGTTTTAGACAGATTCTGTTTTTGTTGCATAGTTTGCTTATTTTGATGAATCTATGGATCGTATCGGGGGGTATGAGTCATGGAGAATTTGGAGTACAGTAGCATTATGCCAATATTAAATATGAATCAATTTACAACAGCACCTAAAGTTTAAGATTTATTTGTTATACTAACGGATCTCACGAAGTTTCTGTTGAGTTTTGTGTGCTGAAGTTTTCAAGTTTTGGGTGAGACTACGATGGATAAAGGAATAAGGAGTGGCAAGAGCCTAAGCTTGGGGATGCCCAAGGCACCCCAAGGTAATATTCAAGGAAGACTCAAGCGTCTAAGCTTGGGGATGCCCCGGATGGCATCCCCTCTTTCGTCTACAATCTATCGGGAACTCACTTGGAGCTATATTTTTATTCATCACATGATATGTGTTTTACTTGGAGTGTCTTGTGATATAATTTGTTTGATTTTGTTTGCTTGTTAGTTTGTCACAATCATCTTTGCTGAACACACCTTTTTGAGAGGGACACACATTATTCGTGATTTGTTAGAATACTCTATGTGCTTCACTTATATCTTTTGAGCTAGGTAGTTGTTCTAGTGCATCACTTATATCTTTTAGAGCATGGCGGTGGTTATATTTTAAAGAAATAGTTGCACTCTCATGCTTCACTTATATCTTTTTGAGAGTCTAATGAATAGCAATGGTTATATGCACGGGTTATCAGTTTGGTCCTAATATGATAGGTATTCAAGAGGGATATAATAAAAACTTTCATGTAGATCACTGAATATGATAAGTTTGATTCCTTGCAATAGTTTTGTGATATTAAGATGGTAATATGTGGAAGGTGCTAGTAGATAATTGTGGTTTAGTAAGAATATTGGTGTTAAGGTTTGTGATTCCCGAAGCATGCATGTATGATCTGTCGTTATTCTAAGAAGTTGTAGCATGATTTATTCTTGATTGTCTACCTTATGAGTGGCGGTCGGGAACGAGCGATGGTGTTTTCCTACCAATCTATCCCCCTAGGGGCATGCTGTGATAGCCTGGCTTAATAGGGATGATAGACTACTCATATCAATAAGGAATTCCTTCTTTTCTGGGAGCCCATTTGGAAAGAGCTCCAAAGTTAAGCGTGCTCAGCTTGGAGTAATTTTAGGATGGGTGACCGACCGGGAAGTTGCTCCCAGGTGCGCACAAGTGAGGACAAAGTGCGCAGGAAAGACTAGTATTGATCTGTGGGGCCAATCTAGATCCCACCAGGAGTAACGACCATCGGTGGGTGTGTCCGGGGCGTTACAAGTTGGTATCAGAGCCGACCCTCGCGGTTACACGGATGTTTGCGGACAGGTGCGCGGTCATGTTGTGCATGACGTTTGTGACCCGTCGTGGCACACGGCATGGCACATGTGCCAGACTGTATGCACAGACGTATGTGCCAAGAGGGAACGTTCCTGTGGCCCTACAAGGACGTCGGTTCCTCTGAGTCGGGGTGTATGTGATAGCCTGGCTTAATAGGGATGATAGACTACTAATATCAATAAGGAATTCCTTCTTTTCTAGGAGCCCATTCAGAAAGAACTCCAAAGTTAAGCGTGCTCAGCTTGGAGTAATTTCAGGATGGGTGAACGACCGGGAAGTTGTCCCGGATGCGCACAAGTGAGGACAAAGTGCGCAGTAAAGACTAATATTAATCTATGGGGCCAGTCTAGATCCCACCAGGAGTAACGACCACCGGCGGGTGTGTCCGGGGCGTTACACATGCATAGTAGTACTCTGCTTTGAGGGCTAATAAACTTTCGCAATAAGTACGTGAGTTCTTTATGACTAATGTGAGTCCATGGATATACACACTCTCACCTTTCCGCAATTTGCTAGCCTCTTCGGTACCGTGCATTGCCCTTTCTCACATCGAGAGTTGGTGCAAACTTCACCGGTGCATCCAAACCCCGTGATATGATACGCTCTATCACACATAAGCCTCCTTATATCTTCCTCAAAACAGCCACCATACCTACCTATCATGGCATTTCCGTAGCCATTCCGAGATATATTGCCATGCAACTTCCACCGTTCCATTTTTATGACACACATCATCATTGTCATATTGCTTTGCATGATCATATAGCTGACATAGTATTTGTGGCTCAGCCACCATTCATCATTTTTTATACATGTTACGCTAGTATCATTGCACATCCTGGTACACCGCCAGAGGCATTCATATAGAGTCATATTTTGTTCTAGTTTCAAGTTGTAATTTTTTTTTGAGTTGTAAGTAAATAGAAGTATGATGATCATCATTATTAGAGCATTGTCCTAGTGAGGAAATAAAAAAAAGAAAAAAAGAGGCCAAAAAGAGCCCACGAAAAAAAGAGAAGAAAAAAATTAAAAAGAAAAAAAAAGAAAAAAAAGAGAAAAAAAGAAAAAAAATGAGAGAAAAAGAGAGAAGGGGCAGTGTTACTGTCCTTTGCCATACTCGTGCGTCAAAGTAGCACCATGTTTTTCATATAGAGAGTCTCCTATTTTGTCACTTTCATATACTAGTGGGAATTTTTCATTGTAGAACTTGGCTTGTATATTCCGATGATGGGCTTCCTCAAATGCCTGAGGTCTTCATGAGCAAGCAAGTTGGATGCACACCCACTTAGTTTTTATGTTGAGCTTTCATACACTTATATCTCTTAGTGCATCCGTTGCATGGCAATCCCTACTCCTTGCATTGACATGAATTGATGGGCATCTCCATAGCCCATTGATTAGCCTCGTCGATGTGAGACTATCTTCTTATTTTTGCCTTCCCCTTATTAATCTCTACCACCCTATTCTATTCCACCCATAGTGCTATATCCATGTCTTGCGCTCATGTATTGCTTGGGGGTTGAAAAAGTTGAAGCTTGTTAAAAAGTATGAACCAATTGCTCGGCTTGTCAATGGGGTAGTGCATGATAAATATTTTGTGTTACGAAGATGGAGCATGACAGGATTACAAGATTTTATAGGGATAACTTTCTTTAGGATTTTATTTTGAAAGACATGATTGTTTATTAGTATGCCTGAGTATTGATGTCTTTATATCAAATTATAGACTATTGCTTTGAATCACTCGGATCTTATTATTCATACCGTAAGAGAGATTACATGATGAAACATGTTAGGTAGAGCATTCCACATCAAAAATTCTGTTTTTATCATTTACCTACTCAAGGACGAGCAGGAATTAAGCTTGGGGATGCTTGATACGTCTCCAACGTATCTATAATTTTTGATTGTTTCATGCTATTATAGTATCAATCTTGGATGTTTTATATGCAATTATATGCCATTATATATCATTTTTTGGGACTAACCTATTAACCCAGTGCCCAGTGCCAGTTGCTGTTTTTTGCCTGTTTTTGCCTTTTCAGAAAATCATTATCAAACGGAGTCCAAACGAAGAAAAAACTTTGGAGTAATTTTTGTGGACCAGAAGGGACCCTCGAAGCTTCGGGAGAAGACCAGACGAGCTACGAGGGAGCGACAAGCTCGGGAGGCGCGCCCTAGGGGGTAGGGTGCGCCCCAAAGGCTTGTGGGCCCCTCGTGGCACCTCTTGACCTAATTCCAATGCTATAAATTCCCAAATATTCCCAATATACCAGAGAGACAGAAGAGAAAACCTTTCCGCTGCCGCAAGCCTTTGTTCTTCCATGATCCCATCTGGAGCCCTTTTCTGGTACTCTGCCGGAGGGGGAATCAATCACGGAGGGCTTCTACATCAACCTTGCTGCCCTTCCGATGATGTGTGAGTAGTTTACCATAGACCTACGGGTCCATAGCTAGTAGTTAGATGGCTTCTGCTCTCTCTTTGATCTTCAATACCATGTTCTCCTCGATGTTCTTGGAGTTCTATCCGATGTAATCTTCTTTTGCGGTGTGTTTGTTGGGATCCGATGAATTGTGAGTTTATGATCAGATTATTCATGAGAAATATTTGAGTCTTCTCTGAACTCTTTTATGCATGATTGTTATAGCTTTGTATTTCTCTCCGATCTATCGATTTGGTTTGGCCAACTAGATTGGTTTATCTTGCAATGGGAGAGGTGCTTTGTGATGGGTTCAATCTTACGGTGCTCAATCCCAGTGACAGAAAGGGACATGACACGTATTTGTATTGTTGCCATTAAGGATAAAAAGATGGGGTTTAATCATATTGCTTGAGTTTACTTTGTCTACATCATGTCATCTTGCTTAAGGCGTTACTCTGTTTTATACTTACTACCCTAGATGCATGCTGGATAGCGGTTGATGGGTGGAGTAATAGTAGTAGATGCAGGCAGGAGTCGGTCTACTTCTCTCAGACGTGATGCCTATATACATGATCATTGCCATGAATCCGTCTTAATTATTTGCTTTTCTATCAATTTCCCAACATTAATTTGTTTACCCACCGTATGCTCTGTGTTCGAGAGAGAAGCCTCTAGTGAAAACTATGGCCCCCGGGTCTACTTTTATCATATATTAAAAACCAAGAATACTTTTCTGCAATTTATTTTATTTTGCAATTTATATTTTCATCTATCACTATCAGAATTAATCCTTGCAAATAACCGCTAAGAGGATTGACAACCCTCTTATTTGCGTTGGGTGCAAGTGTTTGCTTTTGTGTGTTCTTGTAGCGACCCGACCCAATAAGGATCGAAGTCTCTGTGCTTACTGTGCTAGTCCCTGGATCGACTTGCTAGCACACACAGTACTAGATGAAATAATAGAAATAACACACATCTTTATTACATCGATAGTCTAGGAGTAATACAATTATTACAAAAATATGGCATTAGGCCATTAAACAAATAATGCGGAAGCAAAGAAGTAAATGAGTCCATCAACTCCACGAGCAAAGCTGAGTGTAGAACATCGACCTATCGCACCTTAATCCTCGTCGCATATATCTACAACATGATAGGTTGCAGCCATGTAGGTCAGTACATGGAATGTACTGGCAAGTCACATCACAAGTATAATGAACCTATTTGTACATGCAATTTGGCTGGTGGAAGCTCTAAGTTTAACTTTGCACAAAGCTGGTTTTTCCCTATTGTAAAGAAATTGTTCTACCTCTACAAAATAGCATAGGATGAGTTGGCAACCCCAACTCAATCCATTCCCAAAGTTTATTTAAACCCACTGATTAAATTAAGGGTGATGAGATCTCCCGGCATTTCCACTACTAAAAGCTCAAATTGTCCATAACCGGGGACACGGCTAATCGATTAGGTTTGACACTCTGCAGAGGTTTGCGCACTTTTCCCCACAAGACTCGACCACCTCCTTGATCGGAAGATCGAGACATAGTCTTTCGAAAGTATTCCCCATTAACCCACGGATAGGCCGGTACACCTACTCATTCTACATCTGCTAGCCTATCCCGGAAGAGGTCACACTAACTACTCAACTAAGCCATAGCCCATATTGGCTTGTGGCTACACACGTAAGCTTCTAGACATGAAAACACGTTTGATCCCTTTGAGCCTGGGCGGCAGACCACTAGTGGTGCACCACCATGGATTTCCCATGCATGCTCCCACTGTACTTCGCCACCATTCAAACCAATTCCGCCCAGGTAGTTCATTTAAAAGTCTTGGTCCTGATTACTACTTTGTCACTCATGTCTCACCATGAACACTTCCCAATCCACGTCGACATTAGCGAGGCAAAAATAAACTTACACGGTGGTGACAAAGGTTGTATAGTTCAGACCTACCTCAAATGAACTACTAGGTAAAAGCATAGCCATCCGACATAAAATTCCTACCATGCAATCCTACCACAAAGGACTAAGTGCATATATAAAAACATAGGTAAATAAAAGAATGGTCAAATGTTAACTTGCCTTGGTACTGCTGGTTCAACTCTAGAGACTGATAATATTCTACCTCGCACTCCGGACAATCTATCGCCAAAGTAAATAAACTCACATAAGCAATCATTCAAAGAACCAACATAACATGTGATACGTCTCCAACATATCTATAATTTTTGATTGTTCCATGCTATTATATTATCAATCTTGGATGTTTTTATATACATTTACAGCAATTATATATCATTTTTGGGACTAACCTATTAACTTAGTGCCCAGTGCCAGTTGTTGTTTTCTACCTGTTTTTGGTTTTCCAGAATATCAGTACCAAACAAAGTCCAGATGCCATGAAACTTTTTGGAGATTTTTTTCTGGACATAAGAGACACTAGAAGCTTCGGGAGGAGGCCAGAAGCCAGAGGAGGTGGACACGAGCCACCAGGGCGCGCCTGGGGGGGGGGGGGCAGGCGCGCCCTGGTGCCTCGTGGGCCCACCTCTGTCCCTTTTGACCTAATTCCACCACCATAAATTCTCTAAAATCGGGAAACCAACAAAGGAGTCCACGAAATACTTTTTCCGCTGCCGCAAGCTTCTGTTCTCGAGAGATCCCATCTGGAGGCCTTTTTCGGCACTCCGCCGGAGGGGGAATCGATCACGGAGGGGCTCTTCATGAACCTTGCTGCCCTTCCGATGATGCGTGAGTAGTTTACCATAGACCTTCGGGTCCATAGTTAGTAGCTAGATGACTTCTTCTCTCTTTTTGATCTTCAATACAATGTTCTCCTCGATGATCTTGGAGTTCTATCCGATGTAATCACTTTTTGCGGTGTGTTTGTTGGGATCCGATGAATTGTGAGTTTATGCTCAGATTATCCATGAATATTATTTGAGTGTTCTCTGAACTCTTTTATGCATGATTATTATAGCTTCGTATTTATCTCCGATCTATTGATTTGGTTTGGCCAACTAGATTGCTTTATCTTGCAATCGGAGAGGTGCTTTGTAATGGGTTCGATCTTGCGGTGCTCAATCCCAGTGATAGAAAGGGACATGACACGTATGTATCGTTGCTATTAAGGGTAAAAATATGGGGTTTATTCACGCGTGAGTTTACTTTGTCTACATCATGTCATCTTGCTTAAGGCGTTACTCCGTTCTTTATGGACTTAATACACTAGATGCATGCTGGATAGCGGTCGATGTGTGGAGTAATAGTAGTAGATGCAGGCAGGAGTCGGTCTACTTGTCTCGGACGTGATGCCTATATATATGATCATTGCCTTGGATATCATCATGATTATTTGCTTTTCTATCAATTGCCCAATAGTAATTTGTTTACCCACCGTATGCTATTTTTATGAGAGAAGCCTCTAGTGAAAACTATGGCCCCCGGGTCTATCTAAATCATATATTAAAAATCCTAAAAATACCTTGCTGCACTTTTACTTTATTTATTTTATTTTATATTTTAGTTCAATCTATCTATCTATCTATCACCATACAATTTAATCTTGCAATTGACCGCCAAGGGATTGACAACCCCTTGTTTGCGTTGGGTGCAAGGATTTGTTATTTTGTGTGCAGGTACTGCTAACAAGGTGTTGCGTGATTCTCCTACTGGATTGATAACCTTGGTTTCATAACTGAGGGAAATACTTATCTCTACTGTACTGCATCTCCCTTCATCTTCAGGGAATTACCAACGCAGCTCACAAGTAGCAGGAAGAATTTCTGGCGCCGTTGCCGGGGAGACATCATCAACATCTATCAAGTACCTACGCATAAACTTTCATCTCCTTGCATTTATTTTATTTGCCTTTGCCTCTCGTTTTCATCTCCCCCACTTCTAAAAAGTTTTTACAAAAATACAAAAATATTTTCCGTTTGCCTTTTTCTAGTTTGCTTGTTCGCTTGCTTGAAGCTGTTATCATGAGTGATTTTGGCATGGCAGAAACTGATGATGGTAAAACTCCTAAAATTGGAAGATCTACCAATCTTGATGCTAAAACTTTTGTGTTGGGACATGGGAATTTTATAGGAAAAAGTGTCATCCAAGAATTCTTTAATTGCATTGGGACATTGGCTTGTGATGATGCTCCAATACTTAAAGAAACCAAAAATTATGCAGATGCTATTTCCGCGCTTGTTCTTAAACTTGAAAGAAGATTTAATCACACCCATCCTACTTTGCAAAGATTGTTTTATGAGTTACCGGTTATAAAGAATGCTAGAGCTAAGAAAATAGCTACCCTTGTCGTCATGAATGAATTTGATCACATAGTACGAGAAGCTAGGGAGATTTTTGATTTCTATGGTATGAACCGTGAAAAACCGGTAATAGATGAGATCCTTTATAATAATGATTACTTGTTGAGGTATTTGTTCTGCAATGATCACATCTTTGATGAGAATATTAAAAAGGAAGTTCCTCCTTTGAATATAATCCAACAAGTTTTTAATAGTGTTAATAGACAATATTCTTGGATTGTAGCCGGTAATCAAGAGGAATTTATAGATGGACAACTTGCTAATGCTAAAATTTATATGGATGATGTGTTTCATATTACCTTTGAAAAACCCTTTGATGAAAGTGCATCTTTGGATAATAAGAAGAAGGATGATAATACTTGAAACCATGCATTATGCCTAGCTAGGGGCATAAAACAATAGTGCTTGTTGGGAGGCAACCCAATGAATAAAATAAATTTTTACTTTTTGTTTCTGTTCTTATGTGTTTGCACAATTATGCTACTGTTATGATTGAGTTTTTATGTTTTAATTAGTGTTTGTGCCAAGTAAAGCCTTTGGGATGATTTGGAAGATAGTATAATTGATGCTGTTTGGAAAACAGAAAGTTTTGCGTCCAGTGCTGGAATTTTGGTTCCGTAGTGGACCGACAGAAAAATCTGAATTTTTTACAAAGTATTGGTATATGAATTTCCCACGTTGTACTATTTTTTCAGAATTTCTGGACTTACAGAAGTATGGCTTTTAAATAGATCTCTACAGAATGTTCTGTTTTTGACAGATTCTATTTTTGATGCATTGCTTGCTTGTTTTGATGAAACTATGGATTGTATCGGGGGGTATAAGCCATGGAGAAGTTAGAATACAGTAGGTATAATGCAAAAATAAAATATGGATGGGTTTTCAACAGTACTTAAAGTAGTGATTTGTTTTGTTATACTAACGGATCTCACGAAGGTTTTGTCGAGTTTTGTGTGATTGAAGTTTTCAAATTTTGGGTGAGATCACGATGGATGAAGGAATAAGGAGTGGCAAGAGCCTAAGCTTGGGGATGCCCAAGGCACCCCAAGGTAATATTCAAGGAAGACTCAAGTGTCTAAGCTTGGGGATGCCCCGGAAGGCATCCCCTCTTTCTTCTACCAACCATCGATAATTTTACTTGGAGCTATATTTTTATTCGTCACATGATATGTGTTTTGCTTCGAGCGTCATGTATTATATGAGTCTTTGCTTTGTTTGCTTTTTATTTTGTCACAATCATCTTTGCTGGACATACCAATTTGAGAGAGCCACACGTTTATCATGATTTGTTAGAATACTCTATGTGCTTCACTTAAATTTTTTGAGCTAGGCAGTTGCTCTAGTGCTTCACTTAAATCTTTTTGAGCACGGAGGTGGCTATATTTTGAAGAAATACTTGAACTCTCATGCTTCACTTATATTATTTTGAGAGTTGATAAGACTAAAATTTTGAAGAAATATTTGAACTCTCATGCTTCACTTATATTATTTTGAGAGTTGATAAGACTAAAATTTTGAAGAAATATTTGCACTCTCATGCTTCACTTATATCTTTTTAAGAGTGGATAATAGTAATGGTAATTTGCACAAGATATGATTTTGGTCCCAAAGTGATGAATATTCAAGAGGGATATAATAAAAACTTTCATATAGATCATTGGATATGATAAGTGTGATTCCTTGCAATAGTTTTGCGATATGGAGATGATGATATGTGAGTCATGTTAGTGAGTAATTGTGATTTAGTAAAGATATTAGTGTTAAGGTTCGTGATTCCCTATGCCTGCACCTTAAGTCAATAGTTATGCAACGAAATTATATCCTACTTATTGTGCATTATTCGGTGTTAGTTATGTTCAATGCATGTTTATGACCGTTTTCGTTTTTGGTTGGTCGCTTCTCAATCTATTTGCTAGCCTTCATTTGTACTAAGCGGGAATACTGCTTGTGCATCCAAACTCTTTAAACCCAAGTTGTGCCAAATGAGTCCACCATACCTACCTATATGCGGTATTTCCATGCCGTTCCAAGTAAATTTGCATGTGCCAACTCTAAAATTTTCAAAATAATTTTCTGTTTTGTGTGCCCGTACCGCTCATGAAGCGGCAGGGGGTGGCCAATATTTTCCATGCTAGGTGTGTTATTCTCACGATGAGTGTTTATTCATTTGTCATTGCACGAGAGAGTGGCAGGTAATAGGGATGCCCAGTCCCACAATGAATCAAAAATTAATAACAACAAAATTCCTTGGAAAGTGTTGGTATGGAGGGCACCCGTGGATGCGGCTAGCCATGGATTGTGAAAGAATGGTGGAAAGGAAATAAACTTTATTTTCTGTTTGGGAACCGCCTATGATGTGTTTAACATGGAAAATATTGGGAATTCTCGGTCGTTTTCGTTGACAGGAAAAGCATGCCTCTCAAAAACAATTTTATCTCTCTAATTTAAGCTTTGAGCTCTGGCACATTTGCAAATCTCTGCTTCCCTCTGCGAAGGGCCTATCTATTTACTTTTATGCAATTTTTATTTTTATTGAGTCTCCATCTTCTCTTACAAAGCACCAACTAGAGAGCACTATTGTCATACTTGTGCATTGTGTGTAGCTAATATTGAGTGTGTTTCATGAATGGATCAATGATTGAGCATAATGGGCTAGGGATAACTTTCTTTAGCGTTGATATTTTGAAAGACATGGTAGCTTGTTAGTATGCTTGAGTATTTATATCTTCATGTCAAACTATAGACTATTGCTTTGAATCATTCAAGTCCAAATGTCCATGCTACAAAGAAAAGAATATATTATGAATATGATAGGTAGCATTCTACATCAAAAATTCTGTTTTTATCATTTACCTACTCGAGGACGAGCAGGAATTAAGCTTGGGGATGCTGATACGTGTCCAACGTATCTATAATTTTTGATTGTTCCATGCTATTATATTATCAATCTTGGATGTTTTTATATACATTTACAGCAGTTATATATCATTCACTACAAGGATACCCCCTATAAAGCAACACATATTCTACAACGTTTTGACTATAAGTTGCAAAATTCACAAGAGATACACATATAAGTATTGTAGCATATGTGTTGTAGATGTGCAACTCGTGACCATAGTGTCCTACATAGATTGCAACAGATCTTATATGTTGCCTTGTATGTGTTGTAAATTATATTTGTTATATGACTGCATATATCTCTACTATTAAAAATTAATATTAATTATACACGCCGGTGCACATAAGGAATGTGACATGAAAAACTGTGCTAATTGTTCAAGCAAAAATCAAATCGCGTGTGGTCCCTTTTATTCTTCGATCCAGAACATTGGCGAAGGCACAGGATGGGCCGCTCCACACGCTAGGAATTCGGCCGGGCCTGTATACCACGTAGGTAATAAGAGATGGCCTTGGAGAAAAGAATCAGCCCAGTAACAACCTACTCTGCTCGTCGTGCCGAAGCGAACGCAGGGACCTCCTATATGGCGCGTACCGCGCCAGGGAATAGCAGCGCGCACACCCCTCGCTCCCCACGTGCCCCTCGTGGGCCGACCCATGTGCGGGGCGGGAAGCACCTTGTTTTTTTTTGCCTTTTGCTTTTTGCTTTTTTCTGTTTTTGTTTTTCTCCTTTTTAAAAATAATTCGGGATTTCAGAAAAAGCTGCAAAATGTGAAATGTTCATGAATTCAAAAAATGTTCATGATTTAAAAAAAATGTTCAGGAAATGATAAATGCTCACAGATTTGTAAAAATGTTCACCGAATTCAAAAAATGTTCGTGATTTCTAAAGAATGAACATTTTTTGAATTTTAATGAATATTTTTTATTTTGATGAACAAATTTTTATGAGCAGTTTTTAATAATGATGAACATTTTTTTTATTTTGATGAACAAATTTTGAATTCGATGAACATTTTTTAAACTTGATGAACAAAATTTGTATTGAAGAACATTTTTTTGAAACATAGATGAAGTAATTTTAAATTTGATGGACAATTTTTGAAATTGGTGAACAAATTTTGAAAATTGATGAACATTTTTTTAATTTGATGAACAAATTTTGAATTTGATGAACATTTTTTGAATCCGATGAAGAATATTTGAATTTGATGAACATTTTTGTACATTGATGATCATTTTTTGAAAATCGATGAACAAAAAATATTCGCAAATTTGAAAAAGCAAATTCGAAATAAAAAATGAAAAGTAAAAGAAGTAAAAAAGAGAATGAGAAAAAGGAAAAGGAAAACAGAAAAAACGAAAAAAAACGAAAAAAAGAAAAAGAAAAAAAACGAAAACAGAAAAACAAGGAAAAGACCAAAGAAAAAGAAACCGGGAAATGGGCCGGCCATACGCACACCCGCGATATAGGAGCTGCGGCGAACGCAACCACGCAGGTCGATAGACTCAAATCGAAAGACAAAAAAGAAAAAAACCACGCACGGTCGGTCAACCCTCTTTCTCCAATCTCGCGACTACTCGACCCGCTGCCGGGAGCCAGCCGAGCCGACCGCCTCGCCGTCCCTGCCCGGCCCCCTGGAGCCACCAGTAGACCGCCCTATGACCCTGACCGGCCTGAAGGCTGACACCCGCGACCTGCCGCTGCCTGCCCCGCTTGGCACCCGGCCGGCTGCTGTCCGCGCAGGCGCACACGGCGCACCATCGCGCAAAAATAAGAAGCATATAGTTACATAAATGTGAAATTTTAAGATTGTCCCAACAATGTATAATGTCAGCACAACAGTGGATCCCAATAGTAAATAGGAGTAGGATTTATCCATCACACACATCAGCAGGGGCTCATTTTTGGAGACGATCTGCAGCAGAGGAGGAAGAGGAGGTGCTGTGGTTGAGAGCTTGGGGACGCATGACAGCTGAGGATGGCCGAAGAGCAGAACAGCAGCAAAGAGCTTCATGGGGGATCAGACTTCACGATCTCCTTGTCTGGTGGAGCACGCGTCAGGAGGGAGGGGCCTCGCGGTGGATCAGACACCGCCGCCTCCTGTGTCTGGTGGAGCGCACGGCGAGGATGCAGGCTGGAGGTGTCACGCAGGCATACTTTTTTGACCGGCAGGGAAATATTATGAGGTCACAAAATAATGAGGCATGACAGCATATAATAATGATTTTATATCTTTTTTATTATAATATATTAATGATATTAAAACACACATATACAATTAAGTACGAGCGCCCAAATTCTCTTGAACCGACACCAAACCCGGCGAGGTTTGCGGGCGTCCGGACTCGTGCTAATATACGCGGTCCCACCAAACCCCTCTCCCGTGCGAACCACTCTCACAACTGCACATGCACATCGATGCCGATCAGCTACTTCAGAGCAGGCATGACTTGACGGCCTTGATGGTGGTCAAAGCGACCAGACAGGACAGGAGGGCGGTGCCGCTTCAATGCGGCGCAGCGGCCGGAGTAGGCTTCTTGAACGCCGCGCCCAGATTGAACCAGCGTCGGTTTGCCTACCCAGGCTAATTAAGCAGGGCTCCGGTGTCGGCCAACCCCATCTCATCTCCTCTCTACTCCTCTTCGCACAACCGTAGGATCCGATCCGATCTGATCCTCTCTTGGACTGGCGAGATGGGCAAGTCAGGCTTTCCAGGATGGTTCTCGGCGCCAACTGAGGGATCTTTCTCCGGATCGTGGCGCCGTCGTGCCTGGTCTTTTGACCGATCGTCCTCCTTTATGCCGTCGAAGGACGAGGGTCTTGCTCTTCTCGGATGACAAAGAGCATCATCAGCCGCCCCTCCTCGACGAGGCTGCCGCAACGGACGAGGAGTTCCAGCGGCAGTTTTAGCTCCCTCCGTGATCACGGCTTGGTGCCGCCCTCGTCGCTGCCCTTGTTGCCTCACTGCTGCCATCGCCGCCCTGTCGGTGCCCGCTCGCCGTGAAGCAGGAGCCATACCTGGCGCTCACGAACGCACGCGGGCGCCTCATGCATTACCTCGGACGCGGCGGCGGGAGAACGTCGCCGCAGTGCCCTGACGGCGGCAGAGTTAGTGGACCGGCGCAACGCGTAGCACTGTGCCATGTTCGGGATGTCGCACGTCTCGCCGGACTAGGTCCTCGCAAACGCCGCGCTGGCGGAGGCCTATGCGCAGCCTCAAGGGGAGGGGCGGGCGAAACGGGGCGACATCCGCGGCCGACGCTGGCCTGTGCGTGACGGGGGAGGAAGCTAAGCGGCTACACCGCGTGCGGCAGGTCATGGCCAATCAGCACGTTTTGAGTAATAGAAAACATTATTACTTCATCCATTTTGCACTGAATTTGTACAAACATAGAAGAAGCACGTTGTGTTTGGCACAAATATAGGGCAAATATATGGACAAGTCCCTGTCAAGGGCCAGATGATAATAAAAAATATTTTAATTTGTTTCGCTTCAAATTTGTAGTCGCTCTTATTTATTTATTTATTTATTTATTTCGCACCAATTTTTTCCCTTTCCCTCTATTCTCTCCCGCCAATAGCCACTAATTCTAGTGAAAAGAAAATAAGTAAGCGCGCTTCGTAACATCAGCTCTCGGGAGGAGGTAACTACGCCACCAAAATCGGAAACCTCCTCCTCCCCTCCCCAATATTAATGCAGTTCCCTTCCTCGTCTTGTACGAAGGATCCCTTCTTCAGCCGATCGATCATGGCTTGCCCTCCCTCGTGAGTCTCATAGCTCGCCCCGCCGATTCCACCATTGAGGTTGAGGGCACAAGAGGCGTGTCTTGTTCAGCATCTGGGACGGCAAGCAGATCAATCCCCACACCCGATTCAAAGGAACAGAAGGTAAATACTAGTACGAGTTTAAGATTTTTCCTCCTCCCACCTTCTTTGTTCAGATCTGTCCCTTCTATGCTTTCTAAATACTCTTCTCTTGAGTGAATTTGATAGTGCACACCAAGTGTTTGATAGTTGTCCTCTGTTATTGGTTTAGAATTTTGGGAGCCTTCGAATAGAGTGGGTTACTTCTGGTAACTGTTGGGGTGTCAGGTGTGGACGTGTGCAGTATTTCAATCTAGTTCTCCACCATTACTACCTTGGTGAGTTCAATCTGTCCATCATGTTCCTGTTGGGTCGTATAGTTGGGTTAGTTCTTATGAGTATCAGAACATGATCTGCAACCCCCAATAATTTGAATGTTAATTTTTTATGAATATCTGAACATGATCTGCACCAGCACAACTAACAGTCCAGTCTGCACAATGACACACTTGTTCTGAAAACTAGAAAATACCCCGCACGTTGCTGCGGAACTTTGGAGCATGCATTGGTTGAGGATTAAATAGGAAGACGAATGATTTTGTAAGTAAACAACATTAAGAACTTTGTAGCATGCATTGCTTGAGAATTAAATAGGAAGACGAATGATTTTGGAAGTAAAGCAACGTTAAATAGCAGCCAGGTCAGAACGCTAAAGAAAGAAACCCAGAAGTAGTGAACATATGCAGAAATCAGTTGTGAACCCAGGACAAAGATGACAGTGGCGCACATCTAGTAGACCTTGGTAACTAAGTTCAGAATTACACATATATACACAGAGTGCTTGTTAGATGTCATGATGTCCCTAGTAGCCTGTAGGGAGCTTGCCGTGATGTGGGTCGTGTGGGTGTGCCCATCACCATTTAAAGTAACTGCTGGTTATTTCAGTTCTGAAGAATGATGGTCAGGACATGTCGAGGCTTGGTCCTATTTGTAGTGATATGTGACGCAATATTCTGGCGTTTTCCGATTGTATTTTTCTTAAGATCAGAAGAGATCAAAACTTTGTAGCCCAAGAGATTGTGTGTTATGTCCGTTCAGGTCAGCATCAGAGGTGTATGGAACTCCCAGGTGTTGGACCAGATCGCTCATGTTGTTACTACAGGCTATACTTATAATGCTATGGGTTTTGAATTAAGATCCCTTCTTGCCCTCAAAGAGGAAAAAAAGAAAAATCCACATGTACCTGATCTCCCGCGCAACCTCTATGTTTAACATAGATTTATTAGCATGGGGAAAACTCACTTGATAAAACATACGGATCTGTTATTAACCTGAAAATGTAAGGCAATCAGTTTACATGTTGTATATGGTGAGGAAAATATGGGAAAAGTTTCTTATTTTCTTTGGAGCGAGAGACGGTTGGGCCTCTTGGCCTTCGATGACTGCATGGTTGGGGAAAGGTTGACTTTTTGATGGGAGAGAGGCTAGCCTTTGAGCGGCCGTTAGGAACTTAGGATAGAAAAAAAGAACAGTCCATGCAAATGGAACTGCTGATGTGGTGTATGTGCTGACTTGTTAGATTTGCAAGCATCAAACAAGAATTCTGTTTTAGATAAGGTTTGTCAACTTAACTAATCTTTACAACCTGTCATTGCTGAGTTTTAAGTTGTGCTTGCACTTTTTGCAAATTGCATAAACAATACCCAAAACTTGATGTGTATTATTTTATCCTAGAACAAAGAAACTATGGTTCATAATGGTGGCAGTGCACGGCAACTAATTTTTTTTCTGCTGGACACAAGGTGTCATCATAGTCCCATATACAAATCATTATCAAACTATAGTGCTGCCATGTTTATGTGTTTACTTGTTGCTATCAAAATGTTGTGCAGAACCAAGAAACTTCTGATCATAATTTTAGTGCTCAGCAAGGGAAAATAAATTCTGCTGCACACAAGGTATATTTCCGTTACCATACACAATATGTTCAAAATATATTGCTCCGATGGTTATGTATCTACTGGTCGTCTTGCTATCATAATGTTGTTCAGAACAAAGAAACTTTGCTTGAGAATGTCAGTGCACGGCAGGGAGAAAAAACTTCTGCTGCAAACAAACTGGTATCTTTTCATAATCACATACACATTTATGTTCAAACTATAGTGCTAGCTTTTTTTATTTGTTTATTACTTCTTCTTTGCTATCAAACTGTTGTCCAGACCAAAACAACAACAAAAGGTGCTAATGCAAGCAGTAAGAGTTCTCAGAGTGGTTCGCTGAGCTGGTTGGGTGCTAGTGAATTACCTGTAAGAGTGCTCATTCATTTCATATGTTCCTCTGTTTTGTTTCTGTTTTTTTTCATATGGTTACTTTGATTTTCTCGAATAGGCAGGAACTAAAGTCTTCTTGAAGAGCCTAAAAAACCATAACAGGGACGTAGCTCTTGCTACAATTGTAAGTTGTGATCCTAACTTTAAACTTGATGGTGCTGAAATTAGAAATGAATTTTGGGCGGTGCATGTTGATATGGCACTAGTGAAAACTGAAAATTTGGTATGGAGTCGCAAAAACTGCAATACTCTCGGTAATGCAGAAAAAACAAAGATTGCACGGCCCTCAACCTTTGTACGTGACTAATATCTTGCCTCTATTACTACTTGCATCATGTCAATGCATTGTGTCTTAACAGTTCATTTTGTTTTCTTGTTTGTAGATTCAAAAGATAAATGGATGAGTATATGGGTGCGTGGCAAGTGTACAGCAATGATGATGTTGATGTTCTGTTTCATGATGGTGACGATGATGGATGCTTTCAGTTTTAGTTATGTTGTGGGGATGACGTTCCTGTTGGATGTTGTTCCTCGATTAAGTTTAGTTAAGTTGTAGGGATGTTGATGGATGCTTTTAGTTTAAGTTTCATTGTTAAGAAAATAGTTAGATTATGCATCACATTTGATGATGTTCCTCTTGTAATATCCACTATTGTAATCCAACAATTTTATCTCATATATGATTTCTTCCTCTTGTCAGTATATTCTCTTGTTTTTCCTTCACTTGAAATACATAATTACATGGAGCATTGATTACATACATATATAATAATAATAATAATAATAATAATAATCACACTATATCTATGCCAACACTTGAAGCGTTGGAAATTCTCCGTTGCCAAGTAATGGGATTTTGATTCTTGTACATTAACCACCAACATATAGAACTGTTGTAGCAGTCCGCTTTATCTGTTGTAGTCTTGCAACGGTTCCTTTTACCAACGGCAATATAAGCATTGTATTATACGCTAGATAAGGCTACGCATCTCAAACCGTTGGTAAAGACACTCGCAACGCATATATGAGCTTTTAGATACGGAAAAAAGCGTTGCTATAGCGGGGGTCTTGTTGTAGTGATATTTTGGGACTAACCTATTGATGTCTACTACACAACTTATCCTTGTAGACTCGTGTTGGGCCTCCAAGTGCAGAGTTTTGTAGGACAGTAGCAATTTTCCCTCAAGTGGATGACCTAAGGTTTATCAATCCGTGGGAGGCGTAGGATGAAGATGGTCTCTCTCAAACAACCCTGCAACCAAATACAAGAAATCTCTTGTGTCCCCAACACACCCAATACAATGGTAAATTCTATAGGTGCACTAGTTCGGCGAAGAGATGGTGATACAAGTGTAGTATGGATAGTAGATATAGGTTTTTGTAATCTGAAAATATAAAAACAGCAAGGTAGCAAGTAACAAAAGTGAGCACAAACGGTATTGCAATGCTTGAAAACAAGGACTAGGGTTCATACTTTCACTAGTGCAATCTCTCAACAATGCTAACATAATTGGATCATATAACCATCCCTCAACGTGCGATAAAGAATCACTCCCAAGTTCCTATTAGCGGAGAACATAAGATAGAAATTGTTTGTAGGGTACGAAACCACCTCAAAGTTATCCTTTCCGATCGATCTATTGAGCTATTCCTATAAGTGTCACAAACATCCCTAGAGTTCGTACTAAAATAACACCATATGATACACATCAACCAACTCTAATGTCACCTAGATACTCCAATGTCACCACAAGTATCCGTGAGTTGATTATACGATATGCATCAAACAACTTCATAATCATAATATTCAATCCACACAAAGAACTCCAAGGAGCACCCCAAAGTTTCTATCGGAGAAAAGATAACAAAAATGTGCATCAACCCCTATGCATAGATTACCCCAATGTCACCTCGGGAATCCGCGAGTTGAGTGCCAAAACATATATCAAGTGAATCAATATAATACCCCATTGTCACCACGGGTATTCATATGCAAGACATACATCAAGTGTTCTCAAATCTGAAATATTCAATCCGACAATAACGAAACCTCAAAGGGAAAAGATTCGATTCATCACAACAAGGATAGAGAGGGAAGAAACACCATATGATCCAACTATATTAACAAAGCTCGCGATACATCAAGATCGTGCCATATCAAGAACACGAGAGAGAGAGAGATCAAACACATAGCTACTAGTACATACCCTCAGTCCCGAGGGTGAACTACTCCCTCCTCATCATGGAGACCGTCGGGATGATGAAGATGGCCTCCGGTGATGATTCCCCCCCTCCGGCAGGGTGCCGGAAAAGGGCTGTAGATTAGATCGTGGAGGTACAGAGGTTTGCGGCGGCGTAAAAGCTCATCTAGGTTAACTTTTGGGGGTTTCTGAATATATATGATTTTTTGGCGTTGGAATCACGCGAAGAAGGGCCACAAGGGGCCCACGAGGCACCAGGGCGCACCTGGGGGGGGGGGGGTGGCGCGCCCTGGTGGCTCGTGGAGCCCCTGTGGGTCTTCTGGCCTCCTCCCGATGCTTCCAGTGTCTCTTATGTTCCAGAAAGTTTCGCTGCATTTGGACTTCATTTGGTATAGATTTTCTGGAAAACCAAAAACAAGGAGAAAAGAGCAACTGGTACTGGGCACTAGGTCAATATGTTGGTCCATGAAAATCATATAAAAGCCATATAAAAGTGCACCAAAATCATAAAAACTATAATAAACATGGCATGAATACTTCATAAATTATAGATACGTTGGAGACGTATCACCTATTAACTTAGTGCCCAGTGCCAGTTGCTGTTTTTTGCTTGTTTTTGGTTTTCCAAAATATCAGTACCAAGCGAAGTCCAAATGCCATGAAACTTTTTGGAGATTTTTTCTGGACATAAGAGACACTAGAAGCTTCGGGAGGAGGCCAGAAGCCAGAGGAGGTGGCCATGAGGCACCAGGGCGTGCCTGGGGGGGAGCAGGCGCGCCCTGGTGCCTTGTGGGCCCACCTCTGCCCCTTTTGACCTAATTCCACCACTATAAATTCGCTAAAATGGGGAAACCAACAGAGGAGTCCATGAAATACTTTTTCCGCCACCGCAAGCTTCTGTTCTCGAGAGATCCCATCTAGAGGCCATTTCCGGCACTCCACCGGAGGGGGAATCGATCACGGAGGGGCTCTCCATCAACCTTGCTGCCCTTCCGATGATGCGTGAGTAGTTTACCACAGACCTTCAGGTCCATAGTTAGTAGCTAGATGGCTTCTTCTCTCTTTTTGATCTTCAATACAATGTTCTCCTCGATGATCTTGGAGTTCTATCCGATGTAATCACTTTTTGCGGTGTGTTTGTTGGGATCCGATGAATTGTGAGTTTATGATCAGATTATCCATGAATATTATTTGAGTCTTCTCTGAACTCTTTTATTCATGATTATTATAGCTTCATATTTGTCTCCGATCTATTGATTTGGTTTGGCCAACTAGATTGATTTATCTTGCAATGGGAGAGGTGCTTTGTAATGGGTTCGATCTTGCGGTGCTCAATCCCAGTGACAAAAAGGGACATGACATGTATGTATCGTTGCTATTAAGGGTAAAAAGATGGGGTTTATTCATGCATGAGTTTACTTTGTCTACATCATGTCATCTTTCTTATGGCGTTACTCTGTTCTTTATGGACTTAATACACTAGATGCATGCTGGATAGCGGTCGATGTGTGGAGTAATAGTAGTAGATGCAGGCAGGAGTCGATCTACTTGTCTCGGACGTGATGCCTATATACATGATTATTGCCTTGGATATCGTCATGATTATTTGCTTTTCTATCAATTGCCCAACAGTAATTTGTTTACCCACCATATGCTATTTTTATGAGAGAAGCCTCTAGTGAAAACTATGGCCCCCGGGTCTATCTAAATCATATATTAAAAATCCTAAAAATACCTTGCTGCACTTTTACTTTGTTTATTTTATTTTATATTTTAGTTCAATCTATCTATCTATCTATCTATCTATCGATCACCATATAATTTAATCTTGCAATTGACCGCCAAGGGATTGACAACCCCTTGTTTGCGTTGGGTGCAAGGATTTGTTATTTTGTGTGCAGGTACTGCTAACGAGGTGTTGCGTGATTCTCCTACTGGATTGATAACCTTGGTTTCATAACTGAGGGAAATACTTATCTCTACTATACTGCATCTCCCTTCCTCTTCAGGGAATTACCAACACAGCTCACAAGTAGCAACATGCAAAACAAATGACTCGGACAAAATCCAAATGAAAACAGAACACACTTAACTAGCACCAAAAATATTCTAAGTGCAAAGCAACATATGACATGGGTTCAAAAATGTGATGTGAACTATAGTGCATACAAGGCATACGAGTAAAAATATACATGGACAGATCCTAGTTGTGTGAAAAGTGCCATGATAAAATTCAAGTCATAGGATTTGGCTACGGTGACAAAGTGCAAAAAGAATTACTTTAAACGGAGCTACGGTTTATGAGATATGGCCAATTGAAGTTTGAATTCAAATCTTAATAAATTCAAATTTGAACTATAGCAAAAATTTGCAAAGATGATATCACTGGATAGATCTAATCAAGACGAACATTTTGCCGCTGGTTTCATCTAATTTGGATCTACGGTTAAAAAGTTGTGACTAAATGAAGTTTAGGGACTAATATGCAAATTTTTAGGGACTAAACAGTGAAACAGAAAAGAAAATATAACTGCGAACAGGTCCTTGGCCACGTGGCGGGTTCCTACTGGTGCATACCCGTTCGCTGCATAGCTAAACCAGCGGACGGCCGCAATCTAGCACATAACGATTCGAAAAATAAAAAACTTCCTAATCTAATCTAAGCCGTTAGATCACGATCTAATGGACGAGCACTACAAGAAATATGTCAACTTGTGACCTTCTGTCAGTGACCCTGGAAGAAATGGTCGTAAATCTACGTCCATTTGAGACCAATTGGTCATAAGATGTTCGGGGGGCTCCAAACCCTAAACCATAACGACCATTTTGGTCAGAAAGGTCGTAATTTCCTTACACGAAATGGTCGTAAAGCAGACAGCACTACTCCGCTGCCTAATTTCTAGCTGATCACTACCAATATAGATGGTCATAGCCTTGTAAATTGTGGTGCATTGCAATGACTAGGCGCCACCTCATCAGTTTTGCCTATGTGACATGTCCATGTGTCAATTTTTGCCCTAGGTTGTGAAGCAGCCTACATTTCTGTCATTCTCAAAATTCCCAAAAAATTCTTATAAATTGTTTGGATCATATCTTCCTAAAATATGTCAAAACCCTTCCTTGCCTAGTTCAAAAATAATTCAGGAATATTCATTTTCCTATTCTGTTCAGAACAGCACTTTGTGAAGGAAGTGCTATTTATATTTTCTTGATTGCCCTCAAAATTTTTGGGCACTCTTTCCTATCCAAATCATTGCCTCATGATAAAATTCAGCTCCATTTGCCTAGTAAATCTTCCTTAGCAAATTTCCAAAGTTTCTATTCAGCTAGAAGCTTTGTGAAGGAAGTACTAGCTAGGCATATCCAAATGAGTTGAATTTTTGCCACATCTTCTATATGCCCAAATTATAGCTCTCCACAAAATTTGAGCCCCATCTAACAATCAATGTGAGCTCACCATCCAATCTTTGTTTCTGGTAATATTTTCAGTTTGTGAAGCAACTATATTTTATATTACTTTATAATTGCTAAAAATTTACCAGGACATGAACCTGCCCTTAGAACCTCCCTCCACCAAATTTTAGCTCATTTAATTTAGCCAATTTCCCTCAATATTTTCCCTATTTATTGTTCAGTGGAGAGCATTGTGAAGGAAATTCCATTTTTATTTATCCAAATGGTATGAAATTTTTTGTAACATCCCAAAATTCTAAATTTTGGAATGTTATATTAAATAAATAAATAGGATTGATTTTTTGATTGTTTGTTTGACTGATTGACTGAAAGTGAGTGAAATTTGAAACTTTTGAAAGTTTAATGAGAGGGAATGAAATGACTTTCCCAAAAATTTCACTTTGCATTTTGATCTCCATGAATTCAAATTCATTTCATCACAAAAACCCTAGAGTGAAGATGATATGACTTCTTCCATTTAAAGAAATGAAAAGGGATTTGAAAATGTTTTGAATTCCATTGGAAATATTTTTAAACCAGAGACTTTATGCAACTCAATGATTTTCATGAGAGAGGATAAAAGGACTTCTTCAAATTATATGAAATATGAGTTGAAAGTTTAAAAGAAACAAATTGAAAGTTATTTTGAAGTTATTTGAATTTCAAATTTCAAAACCTCTGGAAATATTAAAAAATGAGAGAAGGAATATGACACTTAAAAAATTCAGAGGCATTTGAAATATATTTGAATAAGGGAAAACAGAAAAGATTTGAAAGTGGTTTGAAATTCAAATTCAAAACCACTTATGAGTTATTTGGTTTTTGTTCAAATTATTTTTCTCCAAAAATAAAATATATGGAAAATAGGGTAACATGATTCCCTTCAACAGAAAAATGGAGAAAAATAAATTTGAATTCATTTTGGTATTTTAAAATAATTTTATTTGCATTTAAACACAACAGTATCACTGTTAGAATTTTTAGATTTTGTGTGGATTTATTTGAACTTGAAAAAGAGTTCATGTTTTAGGATTTCTTTTTATGATGATTTTCATATACTATATGTCTATATAATATTTTGTATTTATTTTATTTCTTTATCTTTTTTTCTTTCTGTCTTATTTTTAAAAGAACAAGAAAACGCCAAAGAACAGTGCCAGGCCGAAGCCCAGCACTGCCGCCCCCTTCACTTCTCTCTCCCCTACCCTGGCCCAGCTAGCAGGCCGGCCCACCTGGCCAACGCCCGCGCCGAATCGGGACCGAATCGGTCACCCGATCGGATCCCCACCTCTCTCTCTCTCTTACACGCGGGACCCACGGACTGATCCCGCGTCTGCCACGCTCACCTCCCACCTCGAGCCGATCCCCTTCCTTCGCCGGAGCACGCCGCCGCGGCAACCAAATCCCCTCGGGATCCACCGTATCCCGCCCCCCTGCCCCAAGTCACCCCCTCTATTTAAACCCTTGCCCCGCACCAGTTCCGCCCCTGACTCCTCTCTCCGATGCCCTCTCTCGCCCACGAACCCTCGTCGGAGTAACCCGAGGCCGCCACCCGCCATTGCCAACATCCCGCCTCACCCAGCCACCCACTACCAATGACGTAGCCACCACTGAATCGGGCGACGTCGACCGCATCGACAGAAGGCCTCTCCATCGCCGGAGGACCACCGGAGTGCCCTCCCGCAACGAACCAGAACCGCCGCCGCCGCCGGACCTCGACGGACCTCGCCTCCTCGCTTTGTAAGCCCCCCAACAAATCTCTACCGTCAGATCTCGAACGAACGCGCTAGATTAGATCTTTGCCGAAGCGGTACGCGCTAGCCTTTGGTTGTTCGCTCGGCCCCCTCGCGCGCTCGCTCCACTCGCCCACTCATGTTCTGCCACATGGACAATGGCCGTTCCGTAGTAGTTTAGTTTTTCTGTTTTGTTTTATTTTACAGAAGTAGTTTCTGTTTTAAAAACTTAATATCTTTTAGGTTTTAAATCCTTTTTGAGTGATTCTTTTTTGCATTAGATTAATATTTTCATCTAGTTTCTGTAGATTCCAAGTTTGGCCATGTTTGAATAGTTTAAATTTGAATTTACATGAAATTTGTTCAAATCACTAATTTGGCCATATCTTGAGTTTTAAAATATTTTTTTGATTGATTCTTTTTGCTACTGTTTTGTTATTGCTTTTCCTATCCAGTGGCATGTAGTGAATTATTTTTAGTTCTATTTAAATTAGGTTTTTAGCAAAAACAGTACTGTTTAGGTATAGTTTTGTTTTGTTTCAATTTCTTTTTGTTTTAATTGATTCAGAACATGGAGAATCACTTCGGGAAAAATTTGATTGCAAGGAAGTATGAGGTCCAATTTGCTCTGCAGTACTTTACAAACAGTGCTGCAACTTGGTGGAAAATGCATCAAGCCATACAAGGAAGAAATGGAGCAAAGACTTGGAAAGAATTCAAGGAGACTCTGTTAAGATCCCGTCTTAACCGGAAGAACGATGATAAACCGATGAAGAAACCTTGTGCCTGCAAGATTTGTGGAGAAATAGGACACACCCATGAGGAGCACAAGGATGGATGCCCAAATTGTGAAGGAAATCAACCAGAGGAAGAATGCTCCCAAGGTACAAGAAGTCATCAAGTAGCAGAAAGAAGCCATGAAGGAAGCCTTGAAGGAAAATTTAGGAGAATCTGTGATGAAGGAAGATGTTACAATATTGTACGAAGAAGAACATAATGACACAATGCGAAGGTTTTCAATATTTTTGGTTTTTTTTGAATTTCTTATGCCCGTTTCAAAATGCGATCAAAACGACGGGCATGACCGTTCGTAGCTAGGTGTTGAATCTTGCAAAACTTTTGGAGTTTCTCTAATTAAATAGATACTTATGTACCTAGAAATGATTTTTGGAAAAAATAAAGAGCAAACTATGAGGCAGCTGTAGTTCAAATTTGACCCGCTTCCTGCTGAATCGGCGGAAATTTGTCTTTTTCACGAGAGGTGGATCAAAAGCTTTTGACACCCAACCATTTGGTCAATTGTACATTAAATATGGCCTAATATTTTAGAAAATTGATTTGGTCCAATTTTGCAACAAATATTTGCTAGGTTCTTCACAAAAAAACTCATCTTGGGCACTCGAAAAATGGAAAATTAAATTGTCGTGCAAAGAAAGTGAAAAATTCCTTAGGCAACATTGTTTGTCATTCCAAGATGCAAATTTGTGCAAAATATGGGATCATTTGAACAAACTATGCCATGAATGTTGCCATAACATTGGCCATTTGCCTTGAAAGCCATGGATCTTCATACATGATAGCTCGTTTCTGAGAACACTTTTTTAAAACATTTGCCGTAGTCCACGTTTGGTACTTTTCCTGAAAACTAGGTCACATATAATGACACAATGCGAAGGTTTTCAATTTTTTTTGAATTTCTTATGCCTGTTTCAAAATGTGGTCAAAACGACGGGCATGACCGTTCGTAGCTAGGGGTTGAATCTTGCAAAAAAATTGGAGTTTCTCTGATTAAATAGATACTTATGTACCTAGAAATGATTTTTAGAAAAAATAAAGAGCAAACTATGAGGCAACTGTAGTTCAAATTTGACCCGCTTCCTACTGAATCGGCATAAATTTGTCTTTTTCACGAGAGGTGGATCAAAAGCTTTTGACACCCAACGATTTGGTCAATTGTACATTAAATATGGCCTAATATTTTAGAAAATTGATTTGGTCCAATTTTGCAACAAATATATGGTAGGTCCTTCACAAAAAAACTCATTTTGGGCAGTCAAAAAATGGAAAATGAAATTTTCGTCCAAAGAAAATGAAAACTTTCTTAGGCAACATTGTTTGCCATTCCAAGATGCACCCTTGTGCACAATATGAGATCATTTGAACAAACTATGCCATGAATGTGGCCATAAGATTGATCATTTGGCTTGAAAGCCATGAATCTTCACACATGATAGCTCATTTCTGAGAACACTTTTTTAAAATAATTGCCGTGTTACAAGTTTATTATTTTTCCTGGTAACTTGGTCACATATAATGACACAATGCGAAGGTTTTCCAATGTTTTGTTTTTTTTTTGAATTTCTTATGCCCGTTTCAAAATGCGGTCAAAACGGCGGGCATGACCGTTCGTAGCTAGGGGTTGAATCTTGTAATTTTTTTGGAGTATCTCTGATTAAATAGATACTTATGTACCTAGAAATGATTTTTGAAAAAAATAAAGAGCAAACTATGAGACACCTGCAGTTCAAATTTGACCCGCTTCCTACTAAATCGGCGGTAATTTGTCTTTTTCACGATAGGTGGATCAAAGCTTTTGACACCCAACCATTTGGTCAATTGTACATTAAATATGGCCTAATATTTTAGAAAATTGATTTGGTCCAAATTGGCAACAAATATTTGGTAGTTTCTTCACAAAAAAACTCATTTTGGGCACTCAAAAAATGGAAAATGATTTTTTCGTGCAAAGAAAATGAAAAATTCCTTAGGCAACATTGTTTGCCATTCCAAGATGCACCCTTGTGCAAAATATGATATCATTTGAACAAACTATGCCATGAATGTTGCCATAACAGTGGCCATTTGCCTTGAAAGCCATGGATCTTCATGCATGATAGCTCTTTTCTGAGAACACTTTTTTAAGACATTTGCCGTAGTCCAAGTTTGTTATTTTTCCTGGAAACTAGGTCACATATGATGACACAATGCGAAGGTTTTCAATTTTTTTGATTTTTTTTGAATTTCTTATGCCTGTTTCAAAATGCGGTCAAAACGGCGGGCATGACCGTTCGTAGTTAGGTGCTTAATAATGCAAAACTCTTGGTGTATCTATGTTGAAATAGCTACTTTTGTACCTAAAAATGATTTTTGAAAAAATAAAAGTGCCAACTATGAGGCACCTGTAATTCAAATTTGACCCGCTTCCTAAAGAATCGGCAGAAACCCGTTTAAATGACCAAAAATAGCTAGAAAGATTGGAAATGCATACAAATTGGTGATCATCCATAAAATGTTGTCTAACTTAAGTGAACATTTTAGTGATGCCATTTTGCAAAATATTTTCGGTAGCTGCTTCACAAAAGTACCCTATTTTTAGCACTAAGAAATAATTTTAAACAGCTCATGTTTCGAACCAATCAGGACGCAGCCAACGGATCACCCCGCTGTAGTTGATCTGAGCCGTCCACACCCTACAGATCCAGCGTCTCTCACTCCCCTCTCCTAAACGCACGAACGCTGTACACCCTCCTCCCTCAATCCCCTTCCTTCCTCGCGCCACCGCCTCTCTCTCCCTCCCTTTCCCCGATCCAGATCGACAACGCCCACCCACCCACCGCCGACCTCGCCCGTCGCCGCCATGCGCCACCCTCCCCTCACCTTCCCTCCCTACCTACGTCGTCCACCTCCATCTCCACGTCTGGGCACGCACAAACTCCCTCCTCCTTCTCTGTTAGGGTTAGGGTTCGCGGTCGGAGCGGCACTGTGCTACTCCCCCCGTCCACTCCACTCCAACCCACCCGTGGTACACGCTGCCCGCCGTGCGAAAGCCATCGCTTCACTCCAGTCCAGACCCGAGCCCAATCCCATCACCGAATCTCACGCACTATCGACATCCATGGCGTCCTCGCCCTCAGCCGCCGTCCACCGCGCCCTGCCCTCCCCGTCGCCGTCGCCCTCCGCGCCGCGCCACGCCCCGGCAAACTCTGCCTCCTTCATCAGCGTTCCGAGGGGACGCCGCGGACTGCGGCGTGTGGTGGCGGCGGCGCTGGGGGACATGGACATGCGCCCGGCCATCGACGAGAACCAGGATGGCGTGCTGTCCGGCGAGTGGCCCGGCAACTTCTCCCTCGCCAGCTACGACGACCTCCGCCAGTACCTCGAGTCCCAGATCGTCTCCACCGACAAGGTCCGTCTGTCGCTCGCCTTCTTGCCAGATGCGTTTTTTTCACCTTTACTTGCTAGATTTGAGGGTTTTCCGGTGGTTCCGTCACGACTGCGTTGAATTGAATCGGGCTGGGCTGGTCTGCTGCAGATGAGCCCCACGGCGAAGCTCGGGGAGGTGATGTCGCGCCCGGTGGAGGTGGCCACGCCGGACCAGAGGCTGGCCGAGATCGACGCCCTCTTTGCCACCCAGTCCGGCCTCCCCGTGGTCGACGGCGAGGGCAGGTGCATCGGGGTCGTCTCCAAGAAGGACAAGGCCAGGGCATCCAATGGGGTGAGTCAGTGCTCCAATGCTCCTTCTCCTCCTAACTATTTCTTGTCTGCCTGCCATTACTTGCAATTCCAACTCGCCGCTTATATCACAATTAGTACACATCCTTGCTTGCACTGTGGGACTCCTGCGAATTCCTGGAGGAATTGGATTCTCATGGATCTTCTGAATTGGGTGTGCTTTTTCGTGGAAAGAAAATGTGCATCTTGAACCAACTGTATTTGAAATTCAATTGTAGGAAAGTGTCTAATCTGAAAGAGGGCGTGGATGGGGAATTCTATTAGGCTTGAGAGTACAGTGCCTTATGTTCCTGTCTTGTTTGATCTGTCGAACATGGATGTATGTCATATTCAGTTGTAAGCTCCACCCACTGTTAGATTTACAGTACCACTAGCTGAATTTTCAGTCCCTGCTGAATGCTGAAGCACAGAATATAACCAAATAAGGTAAACAGTAACATGCTGAAGCCCCCCTGAGGTTGGTACCTGAACATTCAGGGATTGGATTAGACGACATGAACTTCAAAGAATAACCTCTAATTCACAGAACCTTTACGGGTGCAAAGAAAATGGTGCATGCTGAAGCACAAACTTATAACTAAAAGAATTTAACCATTAACATGTTCAAATTGTTTAAGGTGATACCACAACATTTATGGGTAGTGGTTTCGTCCCCCGCGGCGATGAGATCGGTTCGCTACTGAAGCTTTTAATTTGAAGATTTTCATGAGGTTTCTCCTTTTCGCTACATGGAATATTTATCAGCAGTCTGATATGCAACAATTTGATGATATCCATAGAACATGTTATCTTAGCTTGTTAATTTGTGCTCAATGAACTATATGAGCTCTGTTTACTGCATCTTGTATGCCCATACATTAGCATAAAATAGTATGGCTCATACGCTAGCTAGAAAATTTGTACATTTGGAGTAGTACTACATGCAACCTGATGGAAACTTCATGCTGTGCTATTGATCTACCATAAATATATACTACTATAGAAGCCTGTTACTATTACTACATGCCATCTTTTTATTTTCAGTAGTGATTTTGATGCAGAAATGCTGGTGAGAATATGATGCTATAGTCTAGATATATGATGCAAAGTATGTTGTATTTACGCACTTGCATCCAACTGCAGCAGCCGCATGAGCGAGTTGAGGTTGGGGACAGAGGGGTTGAGCCGCTCGGGTGCTGATCATGTACAGCAGCGCTCTTTCCGGCGTCGACCCGACCAAACCAATGATGCAAGGCTTCTCCTCCTGCTGCTGCATGTCTTCATCGACTTAGTTCTTCCACAGGGAGAGATTTAAATCCTTCACTTGTTCACTGTGTAATCTGCTGATTACTTCTTCCATTAATCACCTAGTGCTCCTGTTAGTGAGATTCATCTAGTATTTTTTTTGCAAAGCACGCAATGGTCTGGAGTAGTTGATCATGGCCTGATGGAACCTTCATGTTGTTAGCACGTATATATATATATATACTAGTATATCAGCCAGAAGCAATCCATTTTATTAAATGCATTCTGGTTAGGATTTGGTCATGGCATGACCTTGTTGTTCTGTTTTCTTTGAATCTGGTTGCAAGTTTACTATTTTTCCAGAACCATCATCTTACATTTTCTTGTTTCATGTATAGCTTGCCAAAAATGGCTAACTCTGGACCTATTCGCCCAACTGTGCAATGCCAGACACTTAAGTACAACATGAATGGCAGGGCCGACAGATGATTTACACTTGAGGAGCCCAAGGTGATCACCCCCCTTCATTTTGCTTCCTCCATCTTTGAATTACCCATGTGGGATGTTGTATCATCAGAGTGATCATTTGGTATACATCCTGACATGTACTATTAAAATAATATGTTGCTTTACAAGATAATAGAATCCACTTGATTACATGCCTTGTATGTAGAATTAATATCTGCATGCCATATTTTGTTTTCTACTTTGAAATGAATGGTGCATTAGAGTTTGAGTTCTTACACACAGATGCTAAATTGAAGGGATTCCTTCTCCTGAGAAACTATGATGGCTTTCCATTTAGTTTGCATTGTCAATTTTCTGTCTACTGACATATGTATGCTGCAACTGCATGCAGCAGGAATCCCAAAGAAGCTTGCTCTACTAGTGGCATCTCTGTGGACCACCGCCGCAATAACCCATCACTCGAGGGTATGCATTCTAATGTCAACAGGCTCACGACGGACCGAAGAAGTGTGAAGAAATAAAGAAATTCTTGCAGGTCGTTGTACTTGTGAAGTGTTGTATTGTGATTTTATGGTATTGTATGCTAATCTGGGTGAAGCGTGAAAATATGGAATTTCATTTGTTCTCTTATCTGTTCTGAGTGGTATATTGTAATAGACAAATTTTCGCTGTTAATTTGAAGATTTTCATGAGGTTTCTCCTTTTCTGATTAGTATACTAATTATGTACTAATATGCGAAAAAAATGAAACTTGATGACCGGGACCACTGTCTGGAATAATCTATTAAATTTGACTGGAATGATTTGAAAAAATGATCTGTAAAAAAACATAAAAAGGCCGAATTTAAAAAGAAATGGACCAAAAAAGGTTGAGGCCTAAATAAGAAATGGACTGTAAAAAGGCCGAGAAATGGATACGACCCAAATTTAACAGGGAAAAAATATATATTAAATGGGCTGAATTATTGGGCTCGGCCCATAGAGACGGCTGAACTAGACCGGGCTGATTCTGATCTACAACCATTTCGTTTGGTCGTAATTTTGCCACGCCAGCCTGCCACGTTGGATCTGACGTGGTCTAGGTATACTGCCAGTGACCAAAACAATTGGTCGTAAAATCTACGACCTTTTATTTTGGTCGTTACCTTCTACGACCATTTCACAAAGAAGGTTGTTAAGTTTCATTAAAGACGGTCAGCTTTTGACCAACTGTTTTTGGTCACAAAAATGTCGCAAATAAAAAACAATGACCATTCAGTGACCAATATTGATGGTCGCAAGTTGCCATATTTCTTGTAGTGGAGACGGGGCGGCGGCTTACAGTGGCGACAACGACGAAAACGACGGCGGCGCGGTGTTAGTGACGGAGAGGGCGGCGGCTCTGGTGCTCCTCGGCGTCGGGGAAGTAGACGGGGAGGTCGAGCGCGATGAGGGCGTTTGGGTGGTGGTGGTGGCGGTCGTCGGGACGGGACGAAGCGAAGGCGGCTGCCTTCGGTGCTCTGGCGGAGTCGGCGTCATCGAGGCGGTGTCTCCGGCGTGTCCTAGGTGGCTCAGGGCTGCGGGGATAAGCCTCATCCCGAGAGCTTCGCGCGGCGGATGCGGGAGCGCGGGCGGCATGCTCATCCGGGCGGGTCGAGCGGGAGGTTGGGGAAGAAGGAGGTGGGCCCACCAGTCGGTGGTGGCGGCGGGGGCGAGCGAGTGAGAGAGAGGGGCAGGCGACCGGCTCGAAGGCCATTCGGGCGCTGGACAGGCCATGGGCCAAAAAGGCTGGGCGGGCCGGCTGGTTCGCCTGGCCTGTTGGCATGTGCGTGTGTTTTTTTCCAGAGAACACTTAGTGGCCCTAAACAAATTCAAATGAATTACTAAAAATACAACAAAATTCCTAAATTCATTTCTGAATATCTAGAGCACAGTGAACATTAAATTAAGCACAGAAAATTTTGAAAATATTTTCCTAATGCAATTAATGCACTTTTGGGAATTAAAATAAATACCAAATAAACTCCAAATAATATTCTAATAAATTCTCCAACTCTTCTATATTTGGGGAAGTCATTTTATCCCCTCTCTTTTATTTTTCTTGAGTGGAAAATAATATTTGAATATTCCAGAAATATTCCAAAAATGCAATAAAATATGATATGCATTGAATGATTCTATTAACATCAGAATTTAATAAAATTGGGATGTTACATGTGTGCAGGTGCTGCTAAAGGGATTTTGCGTGGTTCTCCTACTGGATTCATAACCTTGGTTCTTAACTGAGGGAAATACTTATCTCGACTATATTGCATCATTCTCTCCTCTTCGGGGAAATACCAACGCAGTCTACAAGTAGCATGGGCCACGACCTTCTCTTAGTCCCCCACCGCGCATCGCTGAGGGCTTTCCCTCCATAATCATTCTCCATATTAGCGCGGTAGTCATGTTTTATAGGGTGATCCATCACACGAAATATCAAATAATTAGTGTTCTTCCAAGTGTACCACCATCTGGAATACATGTCACTTCGAGGTGCGCCATGTCACAAGGGAATGACAGACTTATCACTTATGAGGCAGGTGCGATCGTAACGCATATCAAGATCATTTGGTTGTCTTGACGTTCAAGCAAGATGATCTTGAGCTCTAAACACACCCATCAAAAGATGAACACGAGTCACATGGAGATGTGATTGTCAAGTTGGCCTTCTGGTCAAAATTTTCATCATCAGTGATGTGACATCAATGGCGAATAATTGAGACACGGATCTTGAATCACTAAAAATCAATTATGAGGGATATTGGTATTAGTGGGAGAGCACATTGGTTAAGTTGTTAATTAATAAGTGTAATTAATTATGAAGAATGTCTATTCACATTATAGTTATAGAATTATGGCTCGCGCTTCCACCTTCCCTATTGAATTTTATTAGTTGTTTAATATCTGGTTAAAACTTGTACTAACTTGCCATGGAAATAGTACTAACTTGCCATGTGCTGCAGAACAAAACCACCAAGTCGACAACCTTAAAAATATGATGAAAACGTGCCATGGAAACCACCTATCACACTACTATGTTATCACTAACTCGTTGCAGGCACGAGGAGAAGTTTCTAAAGTGAATGAGGAGAACATGCTAGTTCTCAGGAAAGCAGCAAACCTGGACGTTGGTTATTTGCCCAATCTAGGGGCAATACTTTTGCTACACCTCGCGCATCAAGCAAACCATGCACAAGGAGATATCGTGTGTGGAGGAGTGATCACCATGTTGGCCAACTCCCTTGGCCTCAACTACAATCACCTCCGCCCCATTGTCGGTAACACCCTTGTAAACATTCGTGTTCTTACTAGCGCTGGTATGGTAGTAGTTCATAATGGCCGTCATTGTATCAAAATTCCTGGAGTGGCGTACTTGTTAGCCACACCTATGCCTAACCGTTTCTCCATCGAGAATGGACAATTGCATTATGTTGCACACGAAGGAGATGCAGCTTTTGACCAAGAAGGGCCAGAACCTGAACAAGTAGATGAAGAAGAACTTGCCATCGACGAAGAGGAGAAGCAGCCCCAACAAGACTACACCACCTACGCGGACCTCAACAACCTTCACGGCTCTATCCAAGATATGAGCAACCTCGCATCGTCCCTGAGAGGCACGACCGCCTACATGAACATGAACTTCTCCAACTAGAGGCAGGAGTGGGCTCCTGACCAACCACCAGAATGATCTCGCTGGTTTGGGCTTGCAAGAGCCTAAGCTTGGGGGAGGTTATTACCACTTCTACATTAAGATGTGGCGGTATTTGAATAAATTGAAATGAGGTTGTACTTAAGCTCGAGGAGCTTCAAAACACTCGTGTTGGTTTGTTCCAACACTTTGCTTTTTATTTGCTTTTGCGTTTTATTTTTTATTTTTTCCTTTTTGCGATTTTTCGGTTGCAAGTTAGTTTTCAAAAACTCAAAAAACCAAAAATAGAATAAGCTTTGCTTTCCTCTTTGATGTCTACTACACAACTTATTCTTGTAGACTCGTGTTGGGCCTCCAAGCATAGAGTTTTGTAGGACAGTAGCACTTTTCCCTCAAGTGGATGACCTAAGGTTTATCAATCCGTGGGAGGCGTAGGATGAAGATGGTATCTCTGAAACAACCCTGCAATCAAATACAAGAAATCTCTTGTGTCCCCAACACACCCAATACAATGGCAAATTGTATAGGTGCACTAGTTCAGTGAAGAGATGGTGATACAAGTGTAGTATGGATAGTAGATATAGGTTTTTGTAATCTGAAAATAAAATAACAGAAAGGTAGCAAGTGATAAAACGGAGCACAAACGGTATTGCAATGCTTGAAAACAAGGCCTAGGGTTCATACTTTCACTAGTGCAATCTCTCAACAATGCTAACATAATTGGATCATATAACAATCCCCCAACGTGCGACAAAGAATCACTCCAAAGTTCCTATTAGCGGAGAACATAAGATAGAAATTGTTGTAGGGTACGAAACCACCTCAAAGTTATCTTTTCCGATCAATCTATTGAGCCATCCCTATAAGTGTCACGAACAGCCCTAGAGTTCGTACTAAAATAACACCATATGATACGCATCAACCAACTCTAATGTCACCTAGATACTCCAATGTCACCACAAGTATCCGTGAGTTGATTATTCGATATGCATCAAACAATTTCAGATTCATAATATTCAATCCAACACAAAGAACTTCAAAGAGTGCCCCAAGATTTCTACCGGAGAAAGTAGGACGAAAACGTGCATCAACCCCTATGCATATATTACCCCAATGTCACCTCGGGAATCCGCGAGTTGAATGCCAAAACATACATCAAGTGAATCAATATAATACTCCATTGTCACCACGGGTATTCATATGCAAGACATACATCAAGTGTTCTCAAATCCATAAAGGTATTCAATCCGATAATAGTGAAACCTCAAAGCTAAAAACTCAATTCATCACAACAAGATAGAGAGGGAGAAACACCATATGATCCAACTATATTAACAAAGCTCGCGGTACATCAAGATCGTGCCAAATCAAGAACACGAGTGAGAGATCAAACACATAGCTACTTGTACATACCCCTAGCCTCGAGGGTGAACTACTCCCTCCTCGTCATGGAGACCGCCGGGATGATGAAGATGGCCTCCGGTGATGATTTCCCCCTCCGACAGGGTGCCGGAAAAGGGCTCCAAATGGGATCTCCTTGGTACGGAGGCTTGCGGCGGTGGAGTCAAAGTTCTAGGGTTATTTCTGGGGGTTTTGGTATTTATAAGAATTTTTGGCGTTGGAATCACACGAAGAAGGGCCATAGGGGCCCCACGAGGCACCAGGGTTTGCCTGGGGGGGGGGGGGGTGGGGCGCGCCCGGGTGGCTTGTGGGGCCACTGTGGGTCTTCTGCTGCTCCCTCGAAGCTTCCTGGGTCTGTTTCCTTCCAGAAAATATCGTCAAAAATTTTCGCTGCATTTGGACTTCATTTGATATGGATTTTCTGGAAAACCAAAAACAAGTAGAAAACAACAACTAGCACTGGGCACTAGGTCAATATGTTAGTCCATGAAAATCATATAAAATCCATATAAAAGTGCACCAAAATCATACAAAAATATAATAAACATGGCATGAATACTTCATAAATTATAGATACGTTGGAGACATATCACTCTTGTTCTTTATTTAGCCCCTTGGAGTTCGTTTGGATTTTGTTTTCAAAGGAGTTGATCTATGCCAGGACAACGAGGAATGCAAGAGTAAGGAAGAGAAGTGTGTAAATTTGCAACTGTGAAGGTATGTCCTACGACCCCCGTCTTTTGCACTTGAATAGTTAAAGTAGATGCAGTAGTTGTATGTGTGATATGTGCATATGGGAGTAAGTCTTGATAGTTGATACAAAGGTTTTTCTCTAGTAGCTGAAATAATTTTGTAGCCTTTGTTTTCTTTAGTTTAGTCAACTAAGACTTGCCGTGGGATAGTTTTTAAATGAAATGTTATTGATCAAATATAAATGTGCACAAGAGAAAGTCTCTCAAGACTTGGGAGTTGATAAATTGTAGTGGAAGTAATGTTTAATCATGCTCAACCCCATATCGTTAATTTTAATAGACTAGATAGCACTTGTGGATTGAATTGTCTAGAGGAACTTAGTTGAAAGGTGGGTGAGATTATGCCAAAAATCTGTGTTGTATATCTCAACATGGTGTTACAGCCTTCGGCTGTTGCCATGGCCTTTGCTACTATATACGCGTTTACATGTGTAAATGTGGCTTCGTGACCCTTCTTGATGTTATGCTGAGGACTCCGCTGGCCAATGAACGATCCACCAAGAGCGGCAGCTCGGATTTCGGCTATGAGTTTGTTACCGTACGTAGTGGTAACACTACAAATGAATATTATTCGGCTTTTGGGTGTGTATGTGGTAAATAAAGGGAACTGATCAAAAGAGCTCGAAAGAGACATTATTGCTAAAGGTCCATAGTTCCCAAACATTTAGCCACAGCGAAAACCTATGCATGATCACTTATTTGGCATAATCTCCTTCACGTGACAATCAAAGTTCCAGCAAACAATGATTGAAACATAGTGTTTAAGAGACTAGAGGAGGAGACAATTGTGGGTGTACTCCTGAGCACTTGAACATTATATTTTACTACATGCTTTCTACTCCCTAACTTATGTTTTCAAGGCTCTATCTAAAGAAACTCTTTCGTGCATTCCCGGCAAGCAAGTGTTGTCTAGACTAAATGAAATGAAGTGTTTGATACGTCCAATTTGCATCATGATTTCCAACTGTTATTTATAATGTATTTGATCATTATTTCACTTTATGATGCAATTCTTATGCCTTTTCTCTCTTAATTTGCAAGATTTATATGAAGAGGGAGAATACAGGCAGCTGGAATTCTGGACCTGAAAAAGCTACAGTAGAGATACCTATTCTACAGAGCTCCAATTGACTTGAAACTTCACGAAGATTTTTTATTGAATATTAAAAAATACTGGAGAAAAAAAATACTGGAGGGGACCCACCAGTTGCCCACAAGGCAATAGGGCGCCCCCTGGGCGCGCCCTGATGCCTTGTGGGGCCCCTGGCTGGCCTCTGGCCCCCTCCTTCTGCTATATAAGCTCATTTGCCCTAAAAAATACAGAGAAGACTTTCGGGATGAAGCGCCGCCATCTTGAGGCAGAACCTGGGCAAGAGCAATTTTGCTCGCCGGTGAAGCGATTCCGCCAGGGATACTTCCCTCCGGGAGGGGGAAATCGAAGCCATAGACATCACCAACGATCCTCTCATCATGGGAGGACCAATCTTCATCAACATCTTCACTAGCACCATCTCATCTCAAACCCCAGTTCATCTCTTGTATTCAATCTTTGTCTCAAAACCTCAGATTGGTATGTGTGGGTTGCTAGTAGTGTTGATTACATCTTGTAGTTAATGCTAGTTGGTTTATTTGGTGGAAGATTATATGTTCAGATCCTTAATGATATTGAATACCCCTCTGATCTTGAACATGAATATGATTTGTTAGTAGTTACTTTTGTTCTTGAGGACATGGGAGAAGTCTTGTCATAAGTAATCATGTGAATTTGGTATTCGTTCGATATTTTGATGATATGTATGTTGTTGCTTCCTTTAGTGGTGTCGTGTGAACGTTGACTACATGACACTTCACCATCTTTGGGCCTAAGGGAAGGCATTGTGGAGTAGTAATTAGATGATGGGTTGCTAGAGTGACAGAAGCTTAAACCCTAGTTTATGCGCTATTCCGTAAGGGGCTGATTTGGATCCATATGTTTCATGCTATGGTTACATTTATCTTAATTCTTCTTTCGTAGTTGCGGATGCTTGCGAGAGGGGGCAATCATAAGTGGGAGGCTTGTTCAAGTAAGAACAGCACCCAAGCACCGGTCCACCCACATATCAAATTATCAAAGTAGCGAACGCGAATCAAGCAAACATGATGAAAGTGACTAGATGAAATACCCATGTGTCCTCGAGAACACTTTGCTTATTATACGAGTTCGTTCCGGCTTGTCCTTTGCTATAAAAAGGATTGGGCCACCTTGCTGCACTTTTGTTACACTTGTTACTCGTTACGAATTATCTTGCTATCAAACTACTCGTTACCGCTACTTTCAGTGCTTGTAGAGAATACCTTACTGAAAACCGCTTGTCATTTCCTAATGCTCCTCGTTGGATTCGACACTCTTACTTATTGAAAGGACTATGATTGATCCCCTATACTTGTGGGTCATCAAGACTCTTTTCTGGCGCCGTTGCCGGGGAGTGAAGTGCCTTTGGTGAGTGGAATTTGGTAAGGGAACATTTATATTAGGTGCTGAAATTTACTGTCACTTGTCACTATGGAAAGTAATCCTTTGAGGGGCTTGTTCGGGGTATCTTCACCTCGACCGGAAGTATTAAGAGTTGCTCCTCAACCTACTGAACCTAGTAAAAATATTTATTATGAAATTCCTTCGGGTATGATAGAGAAACTGCTAGCTAATCCTTATGCAGGAGATGGAACGGTGCATCCTGATGTACACTTGATATATGTGGATGAAATTTGTGGATTGTTTAAGCTTGTAGGTTTATCCGGAGATGGAGTTAAGAAGAAAGTATTCCCTTTATCTTTGTAGGGAAAGGCATTGACATGGTATAGGCTATGTGATGATACTGAAACGTGGGATTGGAACCGGTTGAAGTTGGAATTTCACCAGAAATTTTATCCCATGCATTTGGTTCATCGTGATCGGAATTATATATATAATTTTTGGCCTCGTGAAGGAGAAAGTATGACTCAACCTTGGGGGAGGCTTAAGTATATGTTGCACACATGCCCCAATCATGAGCTCTCAAGATAAATAATTATTCAAAAAATTTATGCTCGACTTTCTCATAATAATCTATCCATGCTCGACACTTCTTCTGCTGGTTCCTTTATGAAGAGAACTATTGAATTCAGATGGGATCTTCTAGAAAGAATTAAACATAACTCGGAAGATTGGGAAACCGACAAAGGTAAAGAGTCAGGTATAAATCTCGAGTTTGATTGTGTTAAATCTTTTATGGAAACTGATGCTTTTCATAAGTTTAGTACTAAATATGGACTTGACTCTGAGATAGTAGTTACCTTTTGTGAATCCTTTGCTGCTCATGTTGATCTCCCTAAGGAAAAATGGTTTAAATATCATCCATCCATTGAATTAAATGAAGGACCTGTTAGTGTTAAAGAAGAAACAATTGTTTACAATGTTGATCCAATTGTGCCTACTGCTTATATTGAGAAACCTCCTTTCCCTTTTAGGATTAAGGTACATGCTAAAGCTTCAACTATGGTTAATAAAAGTAATATTAAATCACCTAGACCTTCTGAGCAAATTAAAGTTGAACCTAATATTGCAATGGTTAAGGATCTTTTGGTTGATAACATTGATGGACATGTCATATATTTCTGTGATGAAGCAACTAGAATTGCTACGCCAGACACTAAAGATAAAAATAAAACCGTAGTTGGCATGCCTGTTATTCTGTTATAATTGGAGATCACTGCTATCATGGTTTATGTGATATAGGTGCTAGTGTTAGTGCTATCCCTTTTACTCTCTATCAAGAAGTCATGAATGATATTGCACTTGTTGAGATTGAAGATATTGATGTCACCATTAAGCTTGCAAATAGAGATACTATTGCACCACTTGGGATTGTTAGAGATGTTGAAGTCTTGTGTGGTAAGATCAAATACCCAACTGATTTCCTTGTTCTTGGATCACCACAAGATGATTTTGTCCCATCATATTTGGTAGACCTTTCTTGAATACAGTAAATGCTAAGATTGATTGCAATAAAGAAACTGTCATTGTTAATTTTGGTGATGTCTCATGAATTTAATTTCTCCAAGTTTCGTAGACAACCTCATGATAAAGAATTACCCAATAAAGATGAAATTATTGGTCTTGCTTCTATTGCTGTGCCTCCTATTGATCCTTTAGAACAATACTTGCTAGACCATGAAAATGATATACATATGAATGAAAGAAATGAAATAGATGATTTGTTCTTTAGGCAAGAACCTATCCTTAAACATAATTTGCCTGTTGAAACTTTGGGAGATCCTCTTCCACCAAAGAGCAATCCTGTGTTTGAATTAAAGCAATTACCTAATACGCTTAAATATGCTTATCTTGATCAAAAGAAGATATATCCTGTTATTGTTAGTGCTAACCTTTCAGAGCATGAAGAAAAAAGATTACTTAAAACTCTGAAGAAGCACCGTGCTGCTATTGGATATACTCTCGATGATCTAAAGGGCATTAGTCCCACTTTATGTCAGCATAAAATTCATATGGAGCCAGATGCTAAATCAGTTGTTGATCACCAAAGAAGGTTGAATCCTAAAATGAAAGATGTGGTAAGAACCGAAATATTAAAGCTTCTAGAGGCAGGTATAATCTATCCCATAGCTGATAGTAGATGGGTAAGTCCTGTTCATTGTGTTCCTAAGAAAGGAGGTATTACTGTTGTTTCTAATGATAAAAACGAACTTATCCCACAAAGAATTGTAACCGGTTATAGAATGGTAATTGATTTCAGAAAATTAAATAAAGCTACTAGGAAAGATCATTATCCTTTGCCTTTTATTGATCAAATGTTAGAAAGATTATCTAAGCATACACACGTTTGCTTCCTAGATGGTTATTCTGGTTTCTCTCAAATACCTGTATCACCAGAAGATCAAGAGAAAACCACATTTACTTGTCCTTTTGGAACTTATGCTTATCATCGTATGCCTTTTGGTTTATGTAATGCACCTGCTACCTTTTGAAGATGTATGACTGCTATATTCTCTGACTTTTGTGAAAAGATTGTTGAGGTTTTCATGGATGATTTTTCCGTTTACGGAAGTTCTTTTGATGATTGCTTGAGCAACCTTGATCGAGTTTTGTAGAGATGTGAAGAAACTAATCTTGTCTTGAATTAGGAGAAGTGCCACTTTATGGTGAATGAAGGTATAGTCCTTGGGCATAAAATTTCTGAAAGAGGTATTGAAGTTGATAAGACTAAAGTTGATGCAATTGATAAAATGCCATGTCCTAAAGATATCAAAGGTATAAGAAGCTTCCTCGGTCATGCTGGTTTCTATAGAAGGTTTATAAAAGACTTCTCTAAAATTTCTAGGCCTCTTACTAATCTCTAGCAAAAAGATGTTCCATTTGTTTTTGATGTTGATCGTGTAGAAGCCTTTGAAATTCTTAAGAAAGCCTTAATTTCTGCACCTATTGTTCAACCTCCTGATTGGAACCTACCCTTTGAAATTATGTGTGATGCTAGTGATTATGCTGTTGGTGCTGTTCTAGGACAAAGAGTTGATAAGAAATTAAATGTTATCCATTATGCTAGTAAAACTCTAGACAGTGCTCAAAGAAATTATGCTACTACTGAGAAAGAATTTCTAGCAGTTGTGTTTGCATGTGACAAATTCAGATCCTACATTGTTGATTCCAAAGTTACTATTCATACTGATCATGCTGCTATTAAATATCTTATGGAAAAGAAAGATGCTAAACCTAGACTTATTAGGTGGGTTCTTATGCTACAAGAATTTGATTTGCATATTGTTGATAGAAAGGGAGCTGAGAATTTCGTAGCAGATAATTTGTCTAGAATGGAAAATGTTCTTGATGACCCACTTCGTATTAATGATGATTTCCCTGATGAACAATTAGCTGTGATAAATGCTTCTCGTAACACTCCTTGGTATGCAGAGTATGCTAATTACATTGTTGCTAGATATATACCACCTAGTTTCACATACCAACAAAAGAAAAAGTTCTTCTTTGATTTAAGGCATTACTTTTGGGATGACCCACATTTATATAAAGAAGGAGTAGATGGTATTATTAGACGTTGTGTACCTCAGCATGAACAAGAACAAATCCTACGGAAGTGTCACTTTGAGGCATACGGAGGACACCATGCGGGAGATAGAACTGCACATAAGGTATTACAATCTGGTTTTTATTGGCCTACTCTCTTCAAGGATGCACGTAAGTTTGTCCTCTCTTGTGATGAATGTCAAAGAATTGGTAATGTTGGTAGACATCAGGAAATGCCTATGAATTATTCACTTGTTATTGAACCATTTGATGTTTGGGGTTTTGATTATATGGGACCTTTTCCTTCCTCTAATGGGTATACTCATATTTTAGTTGTTGTTGATTACGTTACTAAGTGGGTAGAAGCTATTCCAAGTAGTAGTGCTGATCATAACACTTCTATTAAAATGCTTAAAGAAGTTATATTCCCGAGGTTTGGAGTCCCTAGATATTTGATGACTGATGGTGGTTCACATTTTAATCATGGTGCTTTTCGTAAATTGCTTGCTAAATATGATGTTAATCATAGAATTGCATCTCCATATCATCCTCAGTCTAGTGGTCAAGTTGAATTGAGTAATAGAGAAATAAAATTAATTTTGTAAAAGACCGTTAATAGATCCAGGAAGAATTGGTCTAAGAAACTTGATGATGCATTATGGGCTTACAGAACTGCTTATAAAAATCCTATGGGTATGTCTCCGTATAAAATGGTCTATGGAAAAGTATGTCATTTACCTCTTGAGTTAGAACATAAGGCATGGGCAATTAAAGAACTTAATTATGATTTTAAACTTGCCGGTGAAAAGAGGTTATTTGATATTAGTTCCCTGGATGAATGGAGAACCCAAGCATATGAAAATGCCAAGTTATTTAAAGAAAAGGTTAAAAGATGGCATGATAAAAAAATTCAAAAATGGGAATTTAAAGTAGGTGAGCAAGTTCTATTGTACAACTCTCATTTCAGATTTTTTGCAGGAAAACTTCTCTCTAAATGGGAAGGGCCATATATCATCAAAGAAGTTTATCGCTCTAGAGCTATCAAAATCAACAACTCTGAAAGCACTAATCCGAGAGTGGTGAATGGGCAAAGAATTAAGCATTATATTTTAGGCACTCCCATTAACATTGAAACTAATATTATTCAGACAATGGCACCGGAGGAACACATCAAAGAGTCCTTCTGGAACGCTCCAGAACCCTGAAAAGGGGTAGGTATGTGATACGGTAAGTACACCAACTCCAAAAATTCCATAAAAAATATTTCTGTCCATTTTGGAATATTAGAAAAAAATACAAAAATAAGAAGCAGCCGAGGGGAACGACGAGTCGCCCACAAGGCAACAGGGCGCGACCCCCCCGGGGCGTGCCGTGTTGCCTTGTGGGCCCCTCGTGTGCCCTCCCGACTCCGTTTTCCTCTCGTATGCTTGTTTTGCAAGATAAAAATTCTTTATATATAATCACAGGTGTTTTGACCACCGCATCGCAAGTTTCTCCTCTGTTCTTGTTTTGTGCTGTTTTCTGTCAGATTTTTAAGCCAGGCATCATGTCCTCCTCCTCCTCCAACAATGTGGGAGACGATGCTAGGTTGCTGCAGATGGAACTCGCGAGGGAGGAAGCCAGGGAAGTGACCATGGAGGAAGAGGAGGGGAATTGATTGGAAGTTCACCCTTCGGCCTCTGAGAGAGGTACTCTGGCTGGTATCTCCACCACTCCAAATCCCCATCAAGCCATGAGGACGGTGATGAGCCAAAGAAGCCAAGAGATTCAAGAGGAATCTTCCCCAAGGAGACCCTTACACAGGTTACATCAGAACAATTTTCATAATTTGGTTCACAACTATGGGATTGAAAATACCCCTCATATGCACATACCTTCCAATTGGGATATTTCCCGTCCAAGTGAGAATGATGCAGGAAAAGGCTCATGGTGGTCGGAGAATAAACATATTATGGTTGAAGTGCGAAAGAATGCCACCGCAATTCAGCAATTGCTTCGGGAGGTGCAGAGTTTGAAGGACATATTACTAAATATTTTGAAGGACAAGCCCATCACTTCATCACCACCATCACCGAAGAAGGAGATTTGAGTACATGGGTATGGGCACCACCCTTGGCTTGTGCCAAGCTTGGGGGAGGTGCCCCGGTATCGTATCACCATCACTTTTATCATCATTATCTATCTTAGTTCGATCCTTAGTTATTTCATGATTTAGAAGAATAAAGTTTTAGTATGATTTAGTTTCGAGTGCTTGCTTCGTGATCTATCTATGTAATCGTGTGTGAAAGCTATATAATAAAGAGTAGTTTGAGTTATGTTTGCTTATATTCACATAGAAGTTATATTGTTTTGGATCCTCTAACATGTAGTGCTTGCCTCCTATCTTTTGCTAGCCAAAAATTCCGTACTAAGTAGAGATACTACTTGTGCATCCAAAAACCCTTAAACCCAGTTTCATGCCATGAGAGTCCACTATATCTACCTATGGATTGAATAAGATCCTTCAAGTAAGTTGTCATCGGTGCAAAAGCAATAAAAATTGCTCCTAAATATGTATGAACTTTTATTGTAAGGAAAAATAAGCTTTGTACGATCTTGTGATGGTGGAGAATAAAAGCGACAGACTGCATAATAAAGGTCGCTATCACAAGGGGCAATATAAAGTGACGTTCCTTTGCATTAAGAGTTTGCACATCCAAAAATAAAAAGCGCATGACAACCTCTGCTTCCCTCTGCGAAGGGCCTATCTTTTACTTTATGTATTTACTTTTATGCAAGAGTCAATAGTGTTCTCCTCTATTCCGTTTTTATTTTCTCTCTTGGCAAGCATCATGTGGTGGGGAAAGATCCAAACATATATATCCAGTTGGATGTAGGTGATCATGAATTATTACTGTTGACATTACCCTTGAGGTAAATACGTTGGGAGGCAGAATTATAAGCCCCTATCTTTCTATGTGTCTGACTGAAACTTTTGCTCCATAAGTATGCTTTGAGTGTCAGCAATCATAGATGACTAAATGATAGTTGAGTATGTGAACTTGCTAAACAAAGCTATTACATAGACTCTTTCTGATAATATGATGAATTGAATTGCTTCAGTGACTGAGATCATAGTTTGTTAGTTTTCAATACTGTTTATGGTTCATACTTTAACTTGTGAATGAATTGTCACTTTTGCATGAGAAGTTTTATGATGATATATTGCTGTTATAATAAAGATCATGATGCTTCATGTCCTTATTTTATTTTATCGACGCTTCTCTCTCTAAACATGTGGTCATGATTATCGATTTCGGCTTTCGCTTGAGGACAAGCGAAGTCCAAGCTTGGGGGAGTTGATACGTCCAATTTGCATCATGATTTCCTACTGTTATTTATAATGTGTTTGATCATTATTTCACTTTATGATGCAATTTTTATGCCTTTTCTCTCTTAATTTGCAAGATTTATATGAAGAGGGAGAATACCGGTAGCTGGAATTCTGGACCTGAAAAAGCTACATCAGAGATGGGGTTTAATCATATTGCTTGAGTTTACTTTGTCTACATCATGTCATCTTGCTTAAGGCGTTACTCTGTTTTCATTAACTTAATACCCTAGATGCATGATGGATAGCGGTCGATGGGTGGAGTAATAGTAGTAGATGCAGGCAGGAGTCGGTCTACTTCTCTCGGACATGATGCCTATATACATGATCATTGCCTTGAATATCGTCATAACTATGCGCTTTTCTATCAATTGCCCAACAGTAATTTGTTTACCCACTGTATGCTATGTGTTCAAGAGAAAAGCCTCTAGTGAAAACTATGGCCGTCGGGTCTACTTTTATCATATATTAAATCCAAAAATACATTGCTGCAATTTATTTACTTTTAATTTATTTTGCAATTTACTTTTCTATCTATCACTATCAGAATTAATCCTTGCAAGTAACCGCTAAGGGGATTGACAACCCTCTTATTTGCGTTGGGTGCAAGTGTTTGCTTTTGTGTGTGTAGGGGCTGCTAACGAGGTTCTGTGAGGTTCTCCTATTGGATTGATAACATTGGTTCTTAACTGAGGGAAATACTTATCTCTACTGTACTGCATCATCCTCTCCCCTTCGGGGAAATCCCAACACAGTTCACAAGTAGCAGGAAGAATTTCTGGGGCCGTTGCTGGGGAGACATCACCAAAATCTATCAAGTACCTTCGCACAAACTATCATCTACTTGCTCTTATTTTCATTTGCCTTTTATTTGCATTTGCCTCTCGTTTTCATCTCCCCCACTTCTAAAACAAATTTACAAAAACACAAAAATATTTTTATTTGCTTGTTTGCTACTTTGCTTGCTTGAAACTGCTACCATGTTTGAGTTTGTTATTAAAAAAGGTGAGGATGGTAAAATCCCTAAGATAGAAATTCCCTCAAATTTGGATACTAAATTTTTTGTGACGGGAAGTGGGAATATCATAGGAAAAAGTGTTATCCAAGAATTCTTTACTTGTACGGGAACTTTGGTTTGTAATGACATTCTCATTCTTAAAAGAACCAATAGTTATGCAGAGGCTATTTTTGCTCTTGTTCTTAAACTTGAAAGAAGATTTTTTCGTAATCATCCCACTTTGCAAAGATTATTCTATGAGTTACCTGTTATAAACAACCCTATAGTGAAAAAGATAGCCTCTCTTATCCTCATGAATGAATTGGATTACATAGTTCGAGAAGCTAGAGAGATCTTTGATTTTTATAATATGAGTCATGAAAATCCTGTGATAAATGAAATTTTATATGATGAAGATTATATGATGAGATATGTATTTGGTGATGATCATGCCTATGATGAAAATACTAAAAAGGAAGTCCCTCCTTTACATATTATCCAACAAGTTTTCAATGGTATTAATCAACAATATTCTTGGATCGTAAAAGGGAATCAACAAGGATTTGATGAAAGTTACCTCAATAATGATAAAATATTGATTGATGATGTGTTTCCCATTGTTTTTGAAAAGCCTCTTGATGAGCACACACTTCAAGATCCAATACCTAAGGATGATAATACTTGAAACTATGCATTATGCCTAGCTAGGGGCATAAAACAATAGCGCTTGTTGGGAGGCAACCCAATATTTATTTTTATTGCAAAAATTTTATTTTCTTGTGTTACACAATTTTAGCTTCTGTTATGATTGTGTTTTTATCTTTTAATAGTAATGCCTTTGGGATGATTTGGATGATAGTATGATTGATGCTGTTAGGAAAACAGAAAGTTTTGCGCCCAGTGCTGGATTTTTGGTTCTGTACTGGCGTGTCAGAAAATCTGAAATTTTTACACAGTATTGGCATATGAATTGTTTACGTTGTCGTAATGTTTCAGAATTTTTGGAGTTACACAAGTATGGCTTTTAAATAGATCTTTACAGATTGTTCTGTTTTAGACAGATTCTGTTTTTGTTGCATAGTTTGATTATTTCGAAGAATCTATGTATCGTATCGGGGGGTATTGTAACACCCCTGAGTAATGAGCCACAGTGATCTTCAAATTAATGCTAAGCTAATTAGTTTTGCAAAGAATGATCACAGTGAAATCATATCTCATTTCAAATTCCACCACTGAATTCAATTCAATTTGCAAGTGAAATTTGAAGTTGCACAAAAATTGCTGCAAAATAGTTCATATTTTTGCAAATATTCCCTAACAATTATTTGTTAAGGAAAGCAACATCACTTGTTTGCTTAAATGAACTATAGCAATTTAATCAGTGCTATTTCAGCATTTTAAAATGCTATTTCATTTGTGAAAAATTCAAACGAATTCATCTTGCCTCCAAACTTTTTGTGGCAGTGCCTAAAAATGCAAAGTATTTAATAGGCCAAGTTCCACATTTTTTCACAAGTCATCTAGTAGCCCTAAAAATTCCCTAACTGCCTCTGTTTATTAAATAAATGGAAAAACAGAGAAACTAAAAAGGGGAAGGGCCTTACCTGGCTTACCTGGCACTGGCCCGAGCCGGCCCCGCCCAACACTGTCGTCCCCTACCTGCTCCCGCCTCGGTGTCGCCCACACCATGGATAGGAGCTCGCCGCGCCAACCGCTGCTCGCCACCTGCCGCCACAGGGCTCGGGAGAGGATAAGTACCACCTCCATCCCTCCCCCCTGGACGCCCTCGCCAATCCTCCTCCCCTCTCCAGCGCTCGCTCGGTCTTTCCCCCTCTCTCCCGAACACTGCCGTTCGCCGTGCGCCGGTCGATCCCGCGGCCACCGGCGGCCCCGCATCCGGCAAAGCTGTCTGGGAGGTCCGCCAGCCTCCGCCACTTCTTCCCCGACCGTCGGTTGGAGCTAGGGAGAACTGCTGCGGCGGGATCGAGTCCCTCTTCACCCTCGGCCGCAGTTTCTTCTCCAGTGATGACCGGCGCCTCGGCTGCTACTAATCTTCCAACAGCCACCGTGTGCCTCATCATGAGCTTCCGCCCATTTCCCCTCTCCTCTCGCTGTCCCGCTCAAGCTCTAGCTTGCGCTTCCACGTTAGTCGAGCGTGCCGCCGCCTCGCTGGTCGCCGGAGCTACTCCGGTGACCATTTGGTCACTCGCGGCTGTCTGGCGCTCTCACCGCATCGCGTAGGGTCTCCCTGGCCTTTTAGTTAGCTCGGAAGCACGCTGCTGTCGCTAGTTCGCCCTCGCCCGAGAGCAACCGCCGCCGCGGCTCGTCGCCGGCGTTCTTGCCGACCACCTTAGCCCCTGCAACCGTCACCAGTCGACGCGCGGTGTTCTTCCCGTTCGAAAGAGCCCAACCGCGCGCTAAGTGGACCACCTGGCGATTTTCCGAGCTCCTCCGGCGCAACAGCCGCCGCGGGAGGCTCGCCGGAGCAGTTCCGGCGCCGGTCGCCTACGTGGCATGGCCTGGGGGCCCACCTGGGTCACTGCCAGTGGGACCCCAGGGCCCCGTTGACTGGTCAACAGTCGCCGTTGACCGGCTGACTGGGCAGTTGACTCGGGTCAACGGGGGCCCACTGGTCAGCCACTGTTGTGCATGCTGGGTGCACTGCACCGGGTGCACTGCACCGGGTGCACCTAGCTTTTTCTGTGCATTTTCGGATTAAAATTAATTCCAGGATTTTTCAAAAATTGATTAAAACTTCGGAAATTCGTAGAAAATAATCCGTAGCTCGGATGAAAAAGTTTTCTACATGAAAGTTGATCAAAAAATCCAACGAATCCGAATATGCTCTCGATGTAGCCGTCACATGCTCACAACACTACAAACATGGAACCTTCCCCTCCGGTTCATCTGTCTAACAGATGCCTAATACCAGGAAAATATTCCCAGATATTTTCCCTCTCCGTCTGTAACGTGTAGCACTGCGTTAGATTACCCCCGGCATAGCTTATAGTTATGTCATGTTTTGTGATTGCTTTTGTTGCCGTGTATTTATCTGTTTCTTCCCTCTCTTCTTCTCCGGTAGATCCCAACACTGACGTGGCCCCTGAGGACTACTTCATCACCGACAACTCTTCTTTTCCAGCAAAGCTTCCAGGCAAGCAAACCCCCTTGATCATGCCTATATCGCCTATTCTTTCTCTCTTATGCTTGCATTAGAATTGCTATAGTTGTTGCTCCGATAGTACCTATTTTGATGCATAGCCTGTTTTTGTAACTGCTTTTGATACTTTACCTGTTGTCCAAAATGCGTAGTATAGGTTGTTTAGTGATCCATTTGTGGCCCCAAACACTTGTCCTTGTTGCCATGCTTTACTACCGGTGACCCGATCAGTGTGATCGATGTACAGAGACCGAGCACATCACCGCACACCCCTTTAGTTGTATGACTCTGCAGAGATACTATCGAGTGCCGAGGCTGATACCTCTTACCGCACTTCTGATGATAACTCTGTAGTGTAGCTGATCGGTTGTGGACCTCGAGGGTGATTCCTCTTCCACCACCTCCGATGATGCCTCTGTCGTGCAACCCCTCAAGAGTGAACCCATCGAGGGTGATTCCGCCGAGTTCACCTTGACAGTTACATCGAGTGGGAATCCATCGAGGGTGATTCCTCGGATTTCCCCCTTGATGTTATGGACACACTATTACGTTTACCTATTGCCCCTTTTACTGTTACTGTTACTGCGGGACTGAAGGGACAGGCGGTACCACCTCGGTAGAGGTGGACCTGAGTTCCCAACAGTCTCTTGGGAAGTCAGGTTGACCTGGAGGGTACCCGCAAGATAATTATGTGGCACGGCCGGGCATTCTGAGCCCTTGCCGTAAGTCCACGAGACGGGGCGACGGGACCCCAGATCGTGGAGCACTGATCGTCACCGCGAGCTCCCAACACACTAATGGGTTAGGATATGTGATGTGAGTAGGCCTCTAGCCTTTTCGCACTAACCACCACGCGGGAATAGTATGGGCACTTGGCGTCGTATGTATCAGCCGAAGCTCTCCAGATGTCAGCAGTTGAGCGGCGCGCGCCGGGTTGGACAGGGAAAGCCTGCGCTTGTATTAAGGGGGCTAGGTCTGCTCACCGGCCGCGTACGCAATGCGCAGGAGTGCAAAGGGCAATGGGCCCAAGACCCCTGAGTGCTTAGGATTTAGACCGGCGTGCTGGCCTCTCTGTTGAGCCTAGGTAGGGCTACGACGTGTCGATCAGCCGAGGCCGGGCATGGACCGAGTAGGTGTGTCCGGCCAGAGTTAATCGAGCATGTTGGGTAAGGTGGTGCACCCCTGCAGGGAAGTACATCTATTGGAATAGCCGTGTCCATGGTAATGGACGCTCAGAGAGTATCCCGATCTACTACAACTAGAATTGGATACTTGTGATACTAAATGGATATTATGGCTCCGGGATCGCTTTCTCACAGGGAGTCAAGGAAGGATCTCTGGGCATGGCTACTATTATACTTGTTGCTACTACTATATCTATATGCTAATCTACACTCTTCTAATGCTGCAAGACGCTAAAGATGCTAGTCTTCGATAGGCTAGGCCTTTCTCTCTATTCTGGCATTTCTGTAGTCTAGTCCACAGATACAACCCCTTCTTTGAAACCGATGCATAAATAGATTAGTTCTGATGTAAGTCTTGCGAGTACTTTGGATGAGTACTCACGGTTGCTTTGCTTCCCCTTTTTCCCCGTACCCGAATGCTGCGATCAGATGACGGATCCCAGGAGCCAGCTATCACCGCCGACGACTACTACTACCATGGCGGAACCTACTACTACATGGAGACCACCGACGACCAGGAGTAGATAGGTGGCTCCCAGGCAGGAGGCCTGCGCCTTTTCGATCAAGTGTCATTGTTTTGCTCAGCCTTCTTAAGGCAGATTTGTTTAACTTTTGTGTCTGTACTCAGATACTGTTGTTGCTCCCGCTAACGCTTGTTCTCGAGCTTTTGTATTCGGGCCCTCGAGGCCCCTGGCTTGTAATATAAAGCTTAAATTATTTTATTTTGTGTCTAGAGTTGTGTTGTGATATCTTCCCGTGAGTCTCTGGGCTTGATCGTGCGCATTTACGTGTATGATTAGTGCACGGTCGAGTCAGGGGCGTCACAGGTATGAGTCATGGACAAGTTGGAGTACAGTAGCATTATGCCAATATTAAATATGAATCAATTTATAACAGTACCTAAAGTTTAAGATTTGTTTGTTATTGATACGTCTCCAACGTATCTATAATTTTTTATTGTTCCATGCTATTATAGTATCAATCTTGGATGTTTTTATATGTAATTATATGCAATTATATATCATTTTTTGGGACTAACCTATTAACCTAGTGCCCAGTGCCAGTTGCTGTTTTCTGCTTGTTTTTGACTTTTCAGAGAAACAGTACCAAAAGAAGCCCAAATGCCACGAAACTTTTTGGAGATTTTTTTCTGAACAAAAAGAAACATTGGAAGCTTCGGGAGGAGGCCAGAAGCCTCACGGAGGCTTCACAAGGCAATAGGGCGCGCCCCAGGGGGGCGCGCCGTGTTGCCTTCTGGGGCCACGTGACTCCGTTTGACCTAATTCCACTTCTATAAATTCACAAATATTGGGAAACCAACAGAGAGCCAAAAGAGAAAACCTTTCCGCCGCCTTTTTCAGTACTCTGCCGGAGGGGGAATCGATCACGGAGGGCTTCTACATCAACCTTGCTGCCCTTCCGATGATGTGTGAGTTGTTTACCACAGACCTACGGGTCCATAGCTAGTAGCTAGATGGCTTCTTCTATCTCTTTGATCTTCAATACGATGTTCTCCTTGATGTTCTTGGAGTTCTATCCGATGTAATCTTCTTTTGCGCTATGTTTGTTGGGATCCGATGAATTGTGAGTTTATGATCAGATTATTCATGAGAAATATTTGAGTCTTCTCTGAACTCTTTTATGCATGCTTGTTATAGCTTTGTATTTCTCTCCGATCTATCTATTTGGTTTGGCCTACTAGATTGATTTATCTTGCAATGGGAGAGGTGCTTTGTGATGGGTTCAATCTTGCAGTGCTCAATCCTAGTGACAGAAGGGGACATGACACGTATTTGTATTGTTGCCATTAAGGATAAAAAGATGGGGTTTATTCATATTGCTTGAATTTGCTTCTCTACATCATGTCATCTTGCTTAAGGCGTTACTCAGTTTTTATTAATTTAATACTCTAGATGCATGCTGGATAGCGGTCAATGAGTGGAGTAATAGTAGTTGATGCACGCAAGAGTTGGTCTACTTGTCTCGGACATGATGCCTATATACATGATCATTGCCATGAATCCGTCATAATTATTTGCTATTCTGTCAATTGCCCAACAGTAATTTGTTTACCCACCGTATGTTTCTATTGCTCAAGAGAGAAGCCTCTTGTGAAAACTATGGTCCCCGGGTCTATCTTTATCATATAAAAAACCTAAAAACACCTTGCTGCAATTTATTTACTTTTATTTTAATTAGTATTTTAGTTTATCTATTTACCTCGATAAGATTTAATCCTTGCAAATAACCGCTAAGAGGATTGACAACACTCTTATTTGCGTTGGGTGCATGTGTTTGCTCTTGTGTGTGCAGGTGCGCTAAACGGAATTTTGCTTGGTTCTCCTACTGGATTGATAACCTTGGTTTTTAACTGAGGGAAATACTTATCTCTACTGTACTGCATCATCCTCTCCTCTTCGGGGAAATACCAATGCAGACTACAAGTAGCAGTTATACTAACGGATCTCACGAGGTTTCTGTTGAGCTTTGTGTGCTGAAGTTTTCAAGTTTTGGGTGAGACTATGATGGATAAAGGAATAAGGAGCGGCAAGAGACTAACCTTGGGGATGCCCAAGGCACCCCAAGGTAATATTCAAGGAATACTCAAGCGTTTAAGCTTGGGGATGCCCCGGATGGCATCCCCTCTTTCGTCTACAATCTATTGGTATATCACTTGGAGCTATATTTTTATTCATCACATGATATGTGTTTTACTTGGAGCGTCTTGTGTTATAGTTTTCTTGCTTTTTTTGCTTTTTAGTTTTCCACAATCATCTTTGCTGAACACACCTTTTTGAGAGGGACACACATTATTCGTGATTTGTTAGAATACTCTATGTGCTTCACTTATATCTTTTGAGCTAGGCAGCTGCTCTAGTGCTTCACTTATATATTTTAGAGCACGGCGGTGGTTATATTTTAAAGAAATATTTGCACTCTCATGCTTCACTTATATATTTTTGAGAGTCTAATGAATAGCAATGGTAATATGCATGGGTTATGAATTTGGTCCTAATATGATAGGTATTCAAGAGTGTCGTGCGTACGACCATCTATGGGGCCATCTAGCCCCTTTGTGGTTCGGCTAGGGGAATGCGCAAGCACAAAGAGCAGAATCAACAGAGAACGCAAGGGATTTTACCAAGGTTCGGGCCACCGTGAGGTGTAAGACCCTATTCCTGCCTTTGGTGTATTGGGTGTGTATGAACACAAGTACAAGGAGCGCTTCCCCGGCAAGGTGCGGAAGAAGCAGCTACGCATGCAAGTTGTGTAAAAGATCGATCCCCGTAATGGTTGCCCTGGCCCTCCTTTTATAGCTCAAGGGGTTACCACAGTGGCAAAATAGTAATTACAAGTTGATTAGATAGCAAATAGTGCTATCACACCTAACTCTGCCAGTTTAGGACAAAAGCAATAAATGCTCCGTTAGGTGTCATGTGGAGGAGTAGCCCCGGCAAGGTTTCTGCACCGCTCGCCCAGCTACCTCCTATGAACTTGACACGCCTTCTGGACGGGTGTCATTAAAGGCAAATCTTCTTCCAGCGCGCTGACACGTGCCCGACAAATCCCACCTAACTGCCTGCGGGCTTGACACCTCATCGATTAGCGACTAGCTGCTCGATGAGGTGGAGCGTTAACAGCTAGCGAGAGCTTGCCGGCACGGAGCTAGCCGGGTCTTCAGCTTGCCGGCCAACCTTTGCCGGCAAAGGTTATCTTCAGTGTTTGAACCTGATGCTTCGTCTTGATCTTCTCTCCAGTAGCATCCGCAACTGGGTCTTGAGTTTTGCTCTTCGTAGTTCCCGGTAAGTCAAGCCTGGCCAACGGGGAAGTTGCCACTCTCTGTGCATAAGTCAGGGTATAAAATACCCATGTTTTATACACTGACAGGAGCCCCCGGGCCTGGGCCATACGTGCGTTCGAAGCATCGTTGGGCTAGGCCCAAACAATGCACAGACACGCAGCGGGAAAACTGCCGCCGTAATTTTTTAGTCATGATGGTTTTCCTGACGCACGTCCAATCCACGCATTAAATGGGGGTTGTGGGAACGCGGATTGTTGCGGTTATTTCGTGGTAGTGCGCCTGTGAAAGCACTGCTGGGGTAAACAGTGAAGAGCCAGCCCCCTCGCGCCTTCCCCATAAAAAGGCAACCACGAGGAGGCGCTGCTCATTCATCCCTGCTTTCCCCTGCCTCATCTTCTTCCACTCGCCAGAACTGCTTCCGCCGCCGCCGCCACCGATTCACGTCTCAACTCGACCCATCTTCTCCTCCTTGAGCCCTGATGGCACCCAAGAAGGCCGACGCGGAGGGGAAGAAGCCCGCCAAACCGCTCGACCGCAAGGCGGAGAAGAAGAAGAAGAAGGAGTTGGAGGAATTGGAGAAGTGGCGGAGAGAGAATGCGATCTTCTCGCCATCTTCCATGGATGCCAATACTCTGATCGAGAGGTACCCTTACATGTGGGGGAAGGACACCAAGGATCACAAGGCTCCAGTGGTTCTTCCTGAAAGCGACAAGATTCCATCGGATTCGTATCTGTTCTTCTGCGCTTACTTTTACTGCGGTCTGGTTCCTCCATTCTCAGACTTTTTCAGCGCGATGATGTTCAGCTTCTGGTTCAGACTGTCGGATTTTACTCCGAATGCTATGACTTGCATGGCAGTCTTTGCCCATCTGTGTGAAAACTTTGTCAGAGTTGCCCCCAACGTAGATCTGTTTTGCCATTTCTTCGTTCCCCGCATCGAAGACAAGTCGCTCTCCGGTAGTGTAACATGGATTCCATGGGCCAAAACCAAAGGCCAGTATCTTGCCGGGCAACTTCATCTCAAATGGAACGAATGGAGGGCAGAATGGTGCTGGATCCAGGAAAAGGATTTCCCTCCGTTCTGCTTGCCGCGCACAGTGAGGGTTCAACGCGGCAAGAATTGGAGTAATTTTGGCGCCACCGAGGAGAGACTTTGCCCGACACTGAACAGAATTACTCGCCTTAAGGCCGCCAAGCTAACCGTAGAAATGGTTGGCGCTGATTTCCTCCGGCGACGCATCTCGCCGCTGCAGAAGAGGGAGCGGTTCACTTGGGAATACCAGGGTGCCGCTGATATTATGCGGTTGTATCCTGGGACCAGCAACAACTTGATGATTATGGTGCATGCCTGCCTCTGCAAACAGCTGTTCCGAAAAACCGGCACATTCCACTTGCCAGACGGAGTCGTCCCGCTGCACATCAATTCTGCCAAGGACTCCATATTGTTGATGATGCCGGATTGCGATGCTCACGGAGTCAGAGCAGACTGGCCGATGCCCTCCTTAGTGAACGAGATGGATTGGGCTTCCAACCTGACAGAGAAAGCTTCCCGGAAGGAAACGGATCTCATCCGGGCCACCAGAGATGAAGAACTGGCGTACATCGCCAGTAAGGCCACAGAGATCGCGAGGATTAATGCGGCAGGCAGTTCTGGTACCGTGGCAGCTGAAGATGATGACGATGAACATCATGAAGAAGAAGCTGCCAAAGAGCAACAAGAAGAGCCTGCCGGGGGCGAGGTTGCCGGAGCTGAGGTTGCCGGGACCGAAGTTGCCGGAAAGCCTGAAGAGGAAGAAGGCCCTCGAGCCCCGAAGAAGAAACACCGTCTTCGAAGGGCGGTCAGTCAAGAGCCGGTGTGCACTTCTTCGCCAGGGGCTGGTCCTTCGGTGAAGAAGATGACCGCAAGGACTGGCCACCAACAGGAAGTACGCCGGCAATCAACTCGGCGTCCTCGAACTCAACCTCCATCTTCCCAACAAGGGGTTGCCGAGGAAATTGGATCTACTCAGCTGACGGGTTCATCTCCTCCGGCGCTCAAGAGAGCCAGAGAATCGCCTCCGCCGGCGAGATACGATCTCTGCGTCCTCAGCAAGTCTGAAGGGGAGGAGTAAGTGAATTTGTTTATCTTCGTCAAGTCTTGATTGCATTTGATCGCCATTTTGACTTGATTTCTTTTGTTTTGGTAGAGATCCAGAACCACTCGTACACCGAACGAAATGGGCCAGGCCTGCAACAGAACAAGATCCCACAGCAAATGCTGGCCAGGGGGTTGTAATGGTTGAAACCATTGTTGTCAGCCCCCAGTCCAGCCCCTGCGCGAGAACGTGGTGCAGATCCCGCCCATTAGCGCCAGCACTGAAGCTCCTTCCTCTGAGCCAAATAAAGAGATGGGAGAGGTCCGCCAAGAGGATGAACGCCAAGAGGCGGGTCCTACTGTGGCTCCCTCGTCAACCATTATTCTGGAGAGTGCTTCTCCGACTAGGGCCTCCACCGATGAGCCTGTCCGCACGGAGGCTAGTCCGACAAGCCGTCGATGACCATGCGCTGGCAACACAAGTTGCCGGGGAAGGAGATGCCCTTCCTCAACAAACACCAACGGGGTAATCCTCTTGTCTTTACACATCTCTCACGGAATTTTCTTTTTTGTTTTCTTGAACTTGTCTTGTAATTTGAATCTTATCTTGCTCTTGCTTCTGCTTCAATCCACAGTTCCAACCTCTCCCGAAGAAGGTGAAGTCCTTGTGGAGGTAGCCAGTATTGCAAAGGATGCCGCTGATGAAGCCGCCAAGATCGCAGCTGAAGAGAACCATGTGCAAGTTGCCGAGGAGACCAGAGTAGTCCTCGAAGAATCTGAGAAGTCCTCCGGCAACACGTCTGACCTCACCAGGATGGATGTGGATAAGGCGCCCGTCGACACTAACATGCCGAACCCCGACAACCAACCAGCGGTGTCAACCTTGCAGATCCCATCAAGCAGCTTGGCGCTGATTACTTCTCAGCACGAATCTGGAGCCCCCAGTTCATCTGATATTGCCGGGCCGAATTTTGATGAAGAAATAGCTCGGATCCTGCTCCCTCTGTCCCAAAGAACCGGCGAAGCCACTGATGCCACTGATAATGCTGAAGATCTTGCCTTCATGGAAATCATGGCCATCGGGTTCAAGGGTGTCCAAGAAAGGTACAGCCGAAGGTGGAGCAGGGTTAAAGAAGAGTGCAAAGCTGCTGATCTAGTTGACCAGAAGTTGAAAAAGAAAGCGGACGAGCTGTGCACATGGTATAATGAGCAGGCCCGCAATCTTGTAAGGCAAGAGCAAAATCTTACTGCCGCCAAAGAAGAAGCGGCAATCCGGGATGGCAAGTTGACAGAGCGCGAGGCGCTGCTCAACGCCAAAGAGAAAAGTCTTGCCGCACGGGAAGAAGCCCTTGCCGCCACCCTCCGTGGCAAAGATGAAGAAATTGAGAAACTCCTTGAGCAAAGGACGCAAGAGCTGGAAAAGAACCACAAGGATATTATTGAAACCCAAGCTCGAGATAGTGCCACCAAGCTCAAGGAGGCTTCCGACAAAGTTGCCGCCGCTGCCACCGTCAAGATAGAATTGGAATCCCAAATGGCCAAGTTGAAGGAAGATCTTGCCGGTAGCGGCAAAGAAGTCGAGAATCTTAAGAACGAAGCGCTGAAGGCAACCCGTACTCTAGGGGACATGCAAACACAGCTGTCGTCTAAGAATCAAGATCTTGATGCCGCCACCAAGACAATTGAAGATCTGAAATCCCAATTGGCCACCTTGGTAACGGACTTGGAATCCACCAAGGAGAGGGAAAGAGTCTTGACGGAGAAACTGGAAAAGGAAGAGGCCTTGAAGAAGGATGCTGAAAACAACTACGCCCAATTGCATGAGAACCTTTCCCTCTGGACCGACAGGCTTGTCAATGCTGCTGAGCGTATCACTTCCCAGATTGCCGTGCTGGACATGAAGAGCTGGGGTTTCACTGTCAATGACAAGGAAGCCACCAGCGTCAGACTGACCAAGTTCTTCGAGGGCCTCATTGACGCCTTGAAGACATATCACGAGGACAGGTCTACCGCGTTTGCTGATGAATCCCAGAAATTTGCGCGTGACGTTGTATACAAGGTGCTACTCAAACTTGCTCATCGCAATCCCAGCCTTGATCTCTCCGGGGTCTTCAGGAAGCTTCTGGAGAACACTGATGTTACCGCCGCCGACAAGATTGTTGCTCCTTTTGCCGACAAGGTCCTGCAGGTTCCCAGAATCCAAGGTGATCGCCGGGATTGAGCTTGCCGTTATACCCATCGCTACGCTTTCATGTAAAAGATACATTCGATCTTATGTTAGACCGGCACTGCTTTTGTGATGTAATATAACTTGTGCTGATGGGTGAATGTATGCTGTTTCCCTTGTCTTATTTTGTCTTTGCATGTTTTTATACCCTACGCTTGCCGGAAGCTTGTCGGTGCATGCACTTGTCGCGAGCGCTTGAGGAATGGGTCCTTAGCAGCCTGCTGGTAGTGCTACCGCTGACAAGTTTTCCTTTGATGTTTTCAACGCAGCTACTTAAATTGTTGAGCCGACTCGAAACAAAGTAAGATTGCGAATGATCACGACAAGGTTCTTTCGCGTGCAGGTTTTTCATACAAAGACTAAATCATTCAAGGGAAATTGCAGATATAACAAGGAATTTGTTTCGAAGTTTTTCAACTTAGCTTTTCCTTGCACTGTCTCTCTTGTCGCATGAAATGATCACTTGAACGTCATTAAATGGTACCCCCATCGTCACTCCCCCCGGGAAACTTGCACGCGAGGGATCCTTCTGTCCTTTGAGAAAAGGAAAGAAGAGAAAAGAGTGGTTTGGGAACCTTGACGGTTCATTAACCATTCCATACAAATTAATGTGTAATCACAACGTCACATGCATTTATATACAAATGAACATGTACAAAAGGTTGCGAAACACTTAGCTTTATTTCAGTTATGCACAGGATCTGCACCTGGCTTTGTACAAAGGGTTACATGTCTTGCCGGCAAAGCTTGTACAAAAGGGGTTGCCGGAAGACCCGACAACTGCGCCTTATGGGTAGAACTTGCGAAGATGCTCAATATTCCATGAGTTTCGCACTGGGATGCCATCTTCAGTCTCCAGACGGGCTGCACCAGGTCTGGTGACTCGCACTACCCGATAAGGGCCTTCCCACTTCGGCGTCAACTTGTTTGATCTCTTGGCGGACTGAATGCGCCAAAGAACAAGGTCGCCTTCCTCAAAACTTCGGGCATGAACTTTGTGGCTATGATAGTGGCGCAAAGCTTACTGGTAGCATGCAGCTCGCACAGCCGTCCGAAGACGATCTTCCTCAAGGAGCGTTTCGTCATCTTGCCGCAGCTGCTCTTGCTCAACCTCATCGTAGGCAAGCACTCGAGGTGACCCGTATATGAGTTCCATGGGGAGCACCGCTTCTGCCCCATAGACTAGGGAAAAGGGTGTTTGGCCGGTAGCTCGATTTGGTGTCGTTCTGAGTGACGAAAGAACTGCCGGCAACTCATCAATCCAGCGTCTTCCACACTTGCGCAGCCTGTCAAAGGTTCTTGTCTTGAGACCACGCATCACTTCAGCATTCATCCGTTCTCCCTGTCCATTGCTTCTTGGGTGAGCGACAGAGGCAAAATAGATCTTGCTTCCAAGATCTTGGACGTACTGCATGAAGGTGTGGCTCGTGAATTGTGTGCCGTTGTCAGTGATGATTCTGTTAGGAACCCCAAAATGGCAAACTAATCCTTTGAAGAACTTGACGGCTGATTGCGCTGTCACCTTCCTCACTGGCTCCACTTCAGGCCACTTTGTGAACTTGTCGATGGCAACGTACAAGAACTCGAAGCCCCCGGTAGCACGGGGGAAGGGGCCCAAAATATCAAGCCCCCAGACCGAAAAAGGCCAGGAGAGAGGGATTGTTTGAAGAGCTTGAGTTGGCTGATGTATGTTCTTCGAATGGAACTGGCATGCTTCACACTTGGTTACTAGCTCAGTTGCATCCTAGAGCGCAGTGGGCCAATAGAAGCCTTGCCGGAAAGCTTTGCCGACAAGTGCTCTTGATCCTATGTGAGAGCCACATATGCCTCCAAGTATCTCTGCCAATAGCTTTAGTCCATCTTCTCGGCAAATACACTTCAATTTCACACCGTTTCGTCTCTTTCTGTATAGCGTGTTATCCACAAACTGATACATACTTGACTGTCGGGCTACTTTTTCAGCTTCTTCTTGGTCATCAGGAAGTTCCCCTGTTTGATGGAAATGGACTACTTGCTGTGCCCATGTCGGAGCCTGCACCTCGACGACATGGACCAAAGGCATCCCTTCGGCCGTGGGAGCTCTTGGTTCAGCGGCAAGAACCTGAGGTTCTGTGCGCGGCCGCTGCTCACCAGCGGCCGTGTCGTTGTTCTTGGCAACATCCTTGCCGGCGGCATCTGGGAGCTATGCCGTAAAATACTTGTCGGTATTCAACTTTCTTCTTTTACTGGCATGCGTTGATGGGGTGACTGATGGTTGATTCAAATGGAGTCAAAAGTTCCCGGTTCCACAGGTAACTTTTGAGCGGCACACTTTGATAGGTAATCAGCAATGCTGTTTTCCGCACGAGGAATGTGCTCTATTTGCTATCCGTCAAAGTGTTCCTCCAATTTTCTCACTTCTTCCACATACGCTTCCATCAACGGGCTCTGGTAGTATTTATTTACTTGTTTGACAACAAGCTGCGAGTCGCCATGAATGATCAATTTTCTGATCCCAAGGTCCACTGCGATCCTAAGACCGGCAAGGAGCCCTTCGTACTCAACAATATAGTTTGTAGCTTTCTCCCTGGGAAAGTGCATTTGAACTACGTACTTGAGATGCTCTCCGGTGGGTGCGACAAGCAGCACTCCAGCACCGGCGCCTTGCAGCAAGAAGGCACCGTCAAAGTACATGATCCATTCCTTAGTTGTTTCTTTGCCGGGGAGAGCTGATTCTTGAATTTCTTCGTCTTGCGTTGGCGTCCATTCCGCAATGAACTCTGCCAAGGCTCTGCTTTGAATAGTTGAAGTGCTTTCAAACTTGAGTGCAAAGCTAGACAGTTCTAACGCCCACTCCACTATCCTGCCAGTTGCATCTGGATTTCTCAAAATGCGTTGTAGCGGAAAGCGAGTGACGACTGTAATCTCATGTGCTTGGAAGTAGTGATGCAGCTTTCTCGAGGCCATAAGAAGGCCGAAAAGCAACTTCTGCACTCCAGAGTATCTTGACCTAGCCCCCTGCAGAAGGGAACTAACAAAATAAACTGGCCGCTGCACCACTTTCTTCTTCGGCACCATTTGCTGATCAGCTTCATTTGCTTGCGCTGCTTCTGATTCATTGGCACCAAACCTTGCCAGAGAAGATTCCGGCTTGTCATTGGACGGGCTTGCCACTGCTGCTTCTTCGTCGTTGGCTTCCCTCTGCGCCACTAGTGCAGCACTGACCACTTGATTTGTTGCCGCCAGATATAGCAATAACGGCTCTTGTGGTTTAGGCGCAACTAGCGTCGGCGCGGAGGAGAGGTATCTTTTCAAATCCTACAACGCGGCCACCGCTTCCGGAGTCAATTTCATTGGACCTGCCTTTTTCAAAATCTTGAAAAACGATAAGGCGCGCTCAGCAAACTTTGAAATGAACCTACTCAAGGCAGCGACACAGCCGACAAGACGCCGCACATCCTTGATGCTTTTTGGTGCTTGAATCTGCTCAATTGCTTTGATCTTGTCGGGATTTGCTTCGATTCCACGTTGGGATACAAAGAACCTGAGAAGTTTGCCGGATGGAACGCCAAACACACACTTCTCGGGGTTGAGCTTCAAATTGATCTTGCACAAGTTTACAAATGTTTCTTCTAAGTCTTGAATGAGAGTTGATTTGTCCTTGATCTTGACCACTATATCCTCCATATATGCTTCCACATTTCTGTGCAGCTGGGGCTCAAAACCAATCTAGACCGCTCTTGCAAATGTTGAACCAGCACTCTTTAACCCGAAAGGCATACGCACAAAGCAGTATGTGCCACATGGAGTAATGAATGCGGGTTTCTCCTCATCCTCCTTGGCCATGAATATCTGATGGTACCCAGAATATGCATCAAGGAAGGAGAGTAGATCACAACCGGCAGTAGAATCTACAATTTGATCAATGCGCGACAAAGGGAAAGGATCCTTTGGACATGCTTTGTTAATATCAGTGTAGTCGATACAAAGTCTCCATTTTCCATTTGCCTTCCGCACTACAACTGGATTTGCCAACCAAGTTGGATGTAGTACACCTCTAACCAAGCCTGCTGCTTCAAGTTTTTTTATTTCCTCGGCAATGAACTGTTGCCGCTCCAAAGCTTGTTTCCTGATTTTCTGCTTGATAGGCCGAGCATGAGGACAGACAGCAAGGTGGTGCTCAATTACCTCCCTGGGAACACCGGGGATGTTAGATGATCGCCATGCAAACACATCGACATTCATCCGCAGGAAGGCAACGAGCGCGCTTTCCTATTTGCTATCAAGGGTGGCACTGATGGTGAAGGTACCGTCAGTGCCATCCTCCTTCGCTGACACCTTCTTCATTGATGGTGAAGTGGCCTTGGATTTCTTGCCGGTAGAGCACTCCGGCAAGTCTTCAACAGGTGCGCAAAACTCCGAAGAGGCGCGCTTCCTGGAACTCTCGCCAGAGGTCTTGCCGGATTTCTTGCTTTTCTTTTCCTTGGCGGGAGCTGGCGCCTTGGCGGCCTCTGCTGCAACCGCATCTCTGTATAGTTTGTCGACGCATATGACTGCATCTTTCTTGTCAGAATTGATGGAAATGACACCCATCGTCCCTGGCATCTTCAACGTGTTATAGGCATAATGGGACGCTACCATAAACTTAGCCAAAGCTGGGCGGCCAAGAATTCCATTATACGGCAAGGGGATCTTGACAACATCAAACACAATCTTCTCTGTTCTGTAGTTCAATTCCCCGCCAAACTTCACCGGCAATGTGATCTTCCCTTTGGGCTGGCTCCTTCCCGGGTTCACTCCTTGAAACGTACCAGTCTTCTCGAGCTCTTCATCGGGAATTTGCAGCCTCTTGATTACTTCTGGAGAAATCAAATTTAGGCCGGCCCCACCGTCAACTAACATTTTTGTGACTTGGAGGTTGCGAATTGTCGGTGAAACCAACAACGGCAAACACCCGACTATAGTTGTGCGATCAGGGTGGTCCTCGACATCGAAAATGATAGGCGTGTGTGACCACTTGAGTGGTTTTTGGGCCCCTATTGCCGGTTCTACTGCGTTAACCTCACGCGCCCACTGCTTGAGTTGGCGGTGAGAGAAGTGCAAAGATGCGCCTCCGTCAATGCACATGGCCTCAGTTGCCTTTTGGAATTCCTGCTCGCTGGATTCGCCATCATCCTCTCCGTCACTTCCATCCTCTTCCTCTTCTTTCTTGTCACGGCCTCTAGCAGGTTTCCCTTTCTGCTGCTTGGCCTTGCCGCGGCGTCCTCCTGGCCCTTCTCCTTGTCGCGCTTTTCATATTCAGCTTTCTGTTTCTCAACAAGGTGCTCAACTTGTAGGCACTCTTGGAGATCATGGCCCTTGGTGCGGTGAATCTTGCAGTATGGCCCATCAGATTCGCCGGCCTTCTCGTTTGCCGCCGCCTCCTGACAAGCGGCACACACAACAACCTCCTTGCCGGAGTTCTCCGTCTTGGCTTTCTTGGCGGACTCAGAGTTGCCGGAACCCTTGAAAGCCATAACAGTCTTGCCTTTGCGCTTTCTGTTGCGCTTTCGGCCCTTCTTCTTCGGGGTGGCAGCGTCATCGTCCTCGGAATCCACCTCGGCACCAGCGTCCTCCCCGGGAAGCCTCCTTCCTTCCTCAGCACGCGCGCACTTATCCGCCAACGTGTAGAGCTCATTGACGGTCTTTGGTAGCTTGACGTTCATCTTCTCTCGCATACTTCGATTGCGTACATTCGTGTGAAAGGTGGCAATGACGGCTGCGGGGTGCACATCCGGAATATTGCGGTGCATGTGACTGAATCTCTGGATGTACTTGCGCAAAGTTTCACCATCTCTTTGCGGGATCACTTGAAGGTCGCTGGGCTGTCCAGGGGCCTTGTGGCCTCCAGTAAAGGCACCAACAAACTCATTGCAGAGATCTGACCATGAAGAAATGGAGTTCTTCGTCAAGTTCATCAGCCAAGATCTCACATTGGGCTTCAGCACCAACGGAAAGTAATTGGCAAGAATCTTCTCATCTCTCCCCCCCCCCCCGGCAGCTTGCACGACAATCGTGTAAATGTCCAGAAACTCTACCAGGTTCAGCTTGCCGTCTTACTTCTCTGGTACTTCTGGCTTGAAGGCCAGGACAGACGGCCAGCGGACTTGCCGCAGCTCATGAGTGAAAGCTGGGCATCCAACCTCCTAAGGTAGATACCCGCCAACACTGGGCGCAGGCACATCAACGACTGGGCCGTTGCATGCGTTGGATTGACGGCGCGCCTCCCGGCGCCGTTCAATGGTGGTGCGGGCATCCTCTACCCGCCTGTCTTGCAGCACTTGCCACTGATCTTGTCGCGCTCGTGGATCTGAAGAAGCCAACGACAACTCATCAGGCTCAAAGGATCGTTGAGTTTGCCGCGGTTGCTATTGACGTTGTTTCCATGGAGGCGACTGCACCGTTGGCGCAGCACCTTCAACACGGCCACCAGTTGGAGCTACTGGTGCTGTTTGCGGATGCCGTGAGGGCTCCGCTTGCTGTGACTTGCTCATCTCGGCAAATCCAATCAGACTCTGGATGGTGGCTCTCCACTCATCCATCTTTTCTGCTGCCGGAGGGAAGTTTAGCAGCATCTGGGCTCGCGCCATCGCCTCTGCTGTTGTAGCTGGCATGGCCGGAAGCAAAGAGTGCGACGTTGCTCTACTCCAGGCAGAGACTGCAGGAGCTCCATTGCGATCTCGCTGCCGCGGCACATGATCAGCAGCGGGCTGCCGTGGCGGAGGTGGAGCCAGAGGATCTGGAACTTGATCGACATGAGTCTTGCCATGTGGTCGCCGCCGCCGCCCGGAGTCATCGACGCCGCTTGGAGTCACGCCGCGCCCATCATGCGACGGGCGCGACGTATGTCTTGACGCAGCATCTCTGGACGTCGTCGCGGCAGGATCTTGGCTAGCGCCGGCCCGGGCACTATTGCTCCGGTGGCTGCGTTCGTCGATGCGGCGAGGAGGAGGAGGAAGACATCCATCTGCTCCGCCCACGCCGTTGCGGCTTTGCTCGCCAGAGGGACGAGAGGGTTGAGCGCCTCCAGCACCTCCGCCTCCTGCTCCGACCACGGTGGGCATGATGACCGCGCCGCCTGCGCTGGTCGTGCCAACCGTGATGTCCGCACCGCCCGCGCCGGCTGCGCCGCCTGTGCCGCCTGCAGATACATGCGAAGGAATCTGGGAGGTGGAAGGAGCCGTCATCGTGATGCCCTTCTTGTTGGGGGCCATCGACGATGAAGAAGATGATGAAGCTGATGAAATCGATGTGCAATCTACTGATTCAGGTTCGCGCAAGCGATCCCCCTACCTGGCGCGCCAAAGATGTTGTGCGTACGAGCATCTATGGGGCCATCTAGCCCCTTTGTGGTTCGGCTAGGGGAATGCACAAGCACAAAGAGTAGAATCAACAGAGAACGCAAGGGATTTTACCCAGGTTTGGGCCACCGTGAGGTGTAAGACCCTACTCCTGCCTTTGGTGTATTGGGTGTGTATGAACACAAGTACAAGGAGCGCTTCCCTGGCAAGGTGCGGAAGAAGAAGCTAAGCATGCAAGTTGTGTAAAAGATCGATCCCCGTAATGGTTGCCCTGGCCCTCCTTTTATAGCTCAAGGGGTTACCACAGTGGCAAAACAGTAATTACATGTTGATTAGATAGCAAACAGTGCTATCACACCTAACTCTGCCAGTTTAGGACAAAAGCAATAAATGCTCCGTTAGGTGTCATGGAGGAGTAGCCCCGGCAAGGTTTCTGCACCGCTCGCCCAGCTACCTCCTATCAACTTGACACGCCTTCTGGACGGGTGTCATTAAAGGAAAATCTTCTTCCAGCGTGCTGACACGTGCCCGACAAATCCCACCTAACTGCTTGCGGGCTCGACACCTCATCGATTAGCGACTAGCTGCTCGATGAGGTGGAGCGCTAACTGCTAGCGAGAGCTTGCCGGCACGGAGCTTGCCGGGTCTTCACCTTGCCGGCAAAGGTTATCTTCAGTGTTTGAACCTGATCCTTCGTCTTGATCTTCTCTCCAGTAGCATCCGCAACTGGGTCCTGAGTTTTGCTCTTGGTAGTTCCCGACAAGCCAAGCCTGGCCAGCGGGGAAGCTACCACTGTCTGTGCATAAGTCAGGGTATAAAATACCCATGTTTTATACACCGACAAAGAGGGATATAATAAAAACTTTCATGTAGATCACTGAATATGATAAGTTTGATTCCTTGCAATGGTTTTGCGATATTAAGATGGTAATATGATAAGTCAGGGTAATTGTGGTTTAGTAAGAATATTGGTGTTATGGTTTGTGATTCCCGAAGCATGCACGTATGGTCAGTCGTTATGCTAAGAAGTTGGAGCATGATTTATTCTTGATTGTCTTCCTTTGCGTGGCGGTCGGGGGCGCGCGATGGTTAACTCCTACCAACCTCCCCCGTAGGGGCATGTGTAGTAGTACTTTGCTTCGAGGGCTAATAGACTTTCGCAATAAGTATGTGAGTTCTTTATGACTAATGTGAGTCCATGGATTATACGCACTCTCACCTTTCCGCAATTTGTTAGCCTCTTCGGTACCGTGCATTGCCCTTTCTCACCTCGAGAGTCGATGCAAACTTCGCCGGTGCATCCAAACCCCGTGATATGATATGCTCTATCACACATAAGCCTCCTTATATCTTCCTCAAAACAGCCACAATACCTACCTATTATGGCATTTCCATAGCCATTCCGAGATATATTGCCATGCAACTTCCACCGTTCCGTTTACATGACACACATCATCATTGTCATATTGCTTTGCATGATCATACAGCTGACATAGTATTTGTGGCTCAGCCACCGTTCATCATTTTCATACATGTTACGCTAGTATCATTGCACATCCTGGTACACCGCCAGAGGCATTCATATAGAGTCATATTTGTTCTAGTATCGAGTTGTAATTTTTGAGTTGTAAGTAAATAGAAGTATGATGATCATCATTATTAGAGCATTGCCCCAGTGAGGATATATATATACGGTGGGTCTATTCTACCAACACCCTTAAGACCTTATTCTACCAACACCTAAGCTTATTCTGCCAACACTTCACAACGCCTCGACCACCTCACATTCTTCCCCCCGCGTCACACCCCAATCCCTCTCCACCTTCTTCCCCGCGTCACACCCCCTATCCCCCTCCACCTTCTTCCCCATGCCAACACACCACCCGCCGGGCGCTCGCCGCTACCAGTCTGCCACGCTCCCCCATGTCACCGCCGCCATCCCATAGCGCCACCCGCACCACCGCGCCCACGCCATCCCTTCCCTGACCCCTCCTTCCCGTGCCATGGCGCCCTCCCCACCTTGGGCCCCCAGCCTAGCCTCAACCACACTGGATCCGGCGACACTGGACACGGATTCATCGATCCCGCCCAAGATCAGAGCTCTGCTCCCTGTCCCACCCCGCCTTCTCTCCGCCGATAGCAAATAGAAAAAGGGGCGGCGGCGACCTCCCCCCGGCGCTCCGCCCAACCGTCTGTCGCGCGCCGCCCCATCCCCGTCAGGCTTCTTCCCCCGCCGGCGTCGCACCTCACCCCCCGCCCCCGAGATCCAGCTTCTATCGGGTGCCGTCCCACCTCCCAGTACCCCAGCCCCGCCACCTCCTCCCGGGCACCGTCGGGCACCCGGCCATGCTCCACCCCGGAGAACGACCTCCCCAGCTTCCACGCCTCTGTCGTTGCGCCGCCCCACATGTACCTTCCCTCGCCGCCACACCGGGGTGGTCAAGGATCCCACGTGGATCTCTCTGGCTGGATGACGCGGCCACGCCATCCCCTGCCCTCGCCCCGGCCCCTCCCCTGCGACGGATCCCGGTGGATCCATCTCCGCCGCGCCGCCCAGTTGACTACGCCCGGCACTAACTGAGGTCTTCATGAGCAAGCAAGTTGGATGCACACCCACTTAGTTTTTATTTTTGAGCTTTCAAACACTTATAGCTCTTAGTGCATCCGTTGCATGGCAATCCCTACTCCTCGCATTGACATCAATTGATGGGCATCTCCATAGCCTGTTGATTAGCTGCGTCAATGTGAGACTATCTTCTTCTTTTTGACTTCCCCTTATTAATCTCTATCATCATTCTATTTCACCCATAGTGCTATATCCATGGCTTGCGCTCATGTATTGCGTGGGGTTGAAAACGCTAAAGCGCGTTAAAAAGTATGAACCAATTACTTGATTGTCTCCGGGGTTGTGCATGATAAATACTTTATGTTAAGAAGATGGAGCATGCACTACAAAAAAAACACTTCCGTGATGATACGTCTTTGTCACAGTAGGTCACATTTTCTGTCATGCATGTACATCCGTGACAATTTTATGACAGAATCAAGATAGTCATACTTGTGCTGTCATAGAAGTGTTCCATGACAATACTGAAATTATCATCATGGAAGTGTCCACTTCCATGACGATAAATGTCGCGTCATGGATGTGTTTTCGTCAAGGGTAACCGACACGTGGCATCCACCGTAACGGGTCGCCGTTAAGCTATCGGGTTCCGGTTTGGATCCGATAACCCGTTAACAGCCCTGACCAATGGGGATTTTCCACGTGTAAAATTCTCATTAGCCAGCTGATCCACGTGTCTGGTCGGCGTTACGACAGATGGCGTCCATTCATTGGACGAGATGCGCCTATGGAACAGTGACACGTTGCACGGCCCAACCGTGGCCCATTTAGGTTATAAAGGCCGGCCCGTTTGACTTGGTCAAAAGTTAACGGGCCGGCCCATGGAAAGCCTGTAATGGCCTGCTCGCATACAGCCCATGTACGGCCCGGGTACTCACGGCCCGTTATGGCGTTTCAATTTCGGCCCAGTAGCGTCATGTGGGCCGTCCCATATGATTCCAGCCCATTATCACTTTCGGCCCATCTATGGCCCGTGAAGTCTTTATGCCCATATGAGGCCTTTCACATCTCTGGGCCCATTGACGGCCCATTGTGAATCAGGTCCATCATGAACATTAAATATCTTTGAGCCCATTAACGGCCCATCATTCAGTTGGGCCGTTTCCAGACCGTGCTCTCTTTCGGCCTTCTAAGGGCCCATAAATTCATGGGCTCATTTCCGGCCCTTGATTACTTACGGTCCGTTACTGGCCTGTTATGCTAGTGGGCCAAATTCAGCCCGTGGTAACAATAGGTCCGTTTGTAGCCCGTTAACAGTTGGGCCATTTTCATCCTTTCCGGTAATCCAGCCCATTAACGACCCGTCATGCATCTTAATAGAATTAAGCCTGTGCTATCTTCCAGCATGTTAACGGCCCGTTATGGTCTGGGCCCATAAACGGAAGGTCACGATTTAGGCCCATTAACGGTCCATATGGCGGTCCTGATTTGGCCCACAAACAGTACGGCCCATGGATCCTATGGTGCGTACGAGGCCCATGGATCCTACGGCCCTTACGAGGCCCATGGATTCTACGGCCCGTAGAAGGCCCATCGTTACCATGGCCCGTATGTGGCCCATGGTTATTGCGGCCACTAGCAAACCGAGGAAAAAGAACAGCAGGGACTACAAGCAAACAAATAAACAAGACTATAAGTAAATAAAAAAGAAAGCAACTAACGCTAGGCTATTACGGCGATTACACAGATTACATCCACTGGGCATCAAAGTTCGCTACCAGTGCAAATATTAGGGAACAAAGCAGCATATTACATACACTGGGCATCTAAATTGGCCACCAGTGCAAATAAACGCGGCAGCAAAACAAGTCCAGAACTAAAACCACTTCAGAATAGCTCAAGAAACGATACCCTGGGCACCCACCATGCTGGCTAGCTTAGCAAGCTTATTAGCTTTCTCTTGTTTGGCGCTAAAATCGTCCAACTCTTGCTGTTTCTCTAGAAAGTATGCATCTAAATTCTGCAGGGACTTCCTCAGTCCTTCGGCTTCTTGTCGCAGCACAGCTGATCGTTGTATTTCAACTTGCAGTTGAGACTCAAGAAGCCGAACTGATTCAGGCAGCGAGTTCGAAGAGGTTGTGCCAGCGGTAGTGGCTAGTAACTTGAACACTACATCAAGGCAGGACTTTGGGGTTGTCTCACTGTCTTGAAGAAAGTTTTTATCAGCTTTCTTGGAGACCAACAGGGTTGTCTCACTATCTTGAACCTTCTCTGCATTACTTCCTTTACCGTTGCATAATGGGGTACTCTTCTCCAATATTCCGCCGGCATTCTAAAAGAGGAACAAGCAGACACATCACAGGTTTAGCATGTAGTATATGAAACTCATTTTGGTAAACCAGTTCATTAGTAATGTTGACAGGATAACGGCATGAAACAAACATATATTTATGTACTATGGTCACTGTATTGTCTATACCATCATAGTTTATGTTGCCAAATCAAGATAGAGACGCAGTTCAAATCATATATGTTTAAGACAAAGCGGTATAGACTGAATATAAGTGTGGGAAACTAACAGCACTAACAACACTTGTAATGTGCATGACATGAGAACATAAATGTTTATACAATTGAAACTGAAATCAACATAGAGCAAGAAGTTACAAATGCAAACCAGTTAAAGAAACAGGTTTAAAACATACCTGTTGTGCCATTAGAGTTTCAATTGGATCCTTCAAATTTGAAATAGTTGGTATGAGTAAATACAGTCATGCAAGAGCAAAGGAGTATGCACGATAGCTACAGAATCTGACCTGAGAATAGCTGTTCTTCTGCTTGAAGCGTTGAGTTTGGGTTCGCAGAGCTGGTCCTTGTGCATTGGGCACTGCAGTTGCCTTACTAACTGCTCGTGTTTGGGAGCTCTGTGGTGGAGATGGTGCTGTGTCAAGTGGAACTGGGTTACTATCTGCTGGGGTTGGGGTTAGATGGGGTGTAGCTGGTTCTCTGTCCAACTGGGTAGGGGTACAATCTGCGAGGGTCTGGGTTATGTGTGGTGGGACTGGTTCTTGGGCAAGTGCAACCGTGGTTCTATCTGCATCGACAGGTAGCACTGTCTTTTCTGAAGACTGTGTTTTTATTCCCTTAGATACTGCCATCACCCCCTCCAATTCAAATGGCTGATAAACAAGAAAAGTAATTGAATGTACAGACATTGTATGATAGAGAGGTGCAATGGATAGTGGGGAATAAAAGAGGGCATGAAATAATTCACATATATGTTGTCTAACCAAACAGGATAGCATGACACAATTTCACATATGTGATGGCTAACTAAATAGGATAGAATGACACAATTTCACATATATGATGGCTAACTAAACAAGATAGAATGACATAATTCAGATATGATGTCTTTATTAAATAGGTTGGCATGCCATAATTCACATACATGCTGTCTATGGAAACATGATGGCATGATATAATTCACGGATAGAATGACATAATTCAAAATATGATGACTATGTAAACAGGATGAGATGATATAACTACATGATGTCTTCATTAAATAGGTTGGCATGCCATAATTCACATACATGCTGTCTATGTAAACATGATGGCATGATATAATTCACATATATGATTTATATACTAAGCAAGTAAGCAGATGGCAATCGCATATATGATGTCTAAACTAAGCAGATGGCATTCAATATTGTGTATATGATGACCAAACTAAGCAATGCAAAACAACATATGCATGATATGAGTAATATAACCCTGTCAAGTTTGAGCATACACCTCAGGGGGAAAATAGGACTGGTCATCTGTCTTTGAATCCTCCTCTGAGGAGCTATCTGTAACCAGCAAGATATCTGCTTCAGCAGGTAGCATTGTCTGCTCAGAAGACCTTGTTTTCACTCCAGATTTTTCCATCACCGATTCAAATGGCTGATGCACAGGAAGAGTAGTTGAATAAACAAACATTGTCGACAAATGGAATACGTTATACAAAAAAAGGATGGCATGATATAATTCACACATATGATGCCTGGCTAAACAGCATGGCATTGCATAATTCACATATATAATGCCTTGCAACAAGATGGCATTGCATAATTCACATTTATGGTAATTAGACACTAAACAGGTGGCATTCACACAAAGCATTTCTAAACTAAGCAAATGACATAGCAATGCAAGACACCATATGCATGATATGAGAAATATAACCTTGCCAAGTTAGAGCATACACCTTGGGGGGAAATACGACTGGTCATCTGTCTCTGAATCCTCCTCTAAGGAGCTATCTGTAATTGCCAAGATATGCGCTTCGTCGGATAGCACTGTCTCCTCAGAAGACCTTGTTTTCACTCCGGATTTTTCCATCACCGTGTCAAATGGCTGATGCACGGGAAGAGTAGTTGAATGTACTAACATTGTTGCAAATGCAATACGTAATGAACAAAAAGGTTGGCATGATATAATTCACATATATGATGACTGGCTAAATAGGATGGAATTGCAAAATTCCCATATATGATGCCTGGCTAAACAAGATGGCATTACAGAATTCACATATATGATATAGAAACTAAATAGATGGCATTCACACAAAACATGTCTAAACTAAGCAGATGACATATATGATGTGTAAAGTAAGCAATGCAAGGCGCCATATGCATGATATGACCAACATCAGCATGCCAAGTGAGAGCAAAGACCTCGGGGGGTAAATAGGAGTGGTCTGCTCCCTCTGAATCCCCCTCTAAACAGTTATCTTCCTCTTGATTACAATCTGGAATGGGGGGAAGGGGGGCTGCCATTGAGGCCACCATGGAGCGACGTCTGCATGACATTATATTGCCATGCAAGGCTCTTCTCTTTTGCTCTACATGTTCAGTACCATTGTGTACAATAACTGACATGCATCGGAACAAAACATAGTGAGATTATGTAAGGAATGCATGCAGAAATCCAGAGTGATGGTAGCAACCAGTAGATAGACCCAAACCAATGATAGCAGGCAGGTAATAGCTTCAGTTAAAAAATACAAGTAATGGCTCCTTTACAGTTCGTTTCCCACCCAACATCAAACACATAGTAGACACCCGGGATTAAGCAGATAGTAGACAGAGATACTATTCATTGCTGCCCCGATTTGTACCCCACAACCATTTAAAAACTCATGTTTGATTATTAGTTTGGACCTGACTCGGAGTCTAAGCGGTGAACAAGACGATAAAGTAGCAGGTAATATTAAGTGATGCATAACGTAAGCAGACATGAAAGAGTGCAACCTCTCTTGCGGACCCGTGGAGTCCTCAATGTCATCTCCTCAGTTGATGATGGTAATGCAGTGGTGGTGGCTGCCGGCAGCGGGGAAGAAGATCTGAGGCGGAGAAGGACGGTCTGGAGGGGGGATCTCTGCTGCGGTGGATGCTTCCGTCGTTGGAGCAGCTCAGCTGGGTTGGACGATGGCGCGGCAGGAGCGGGACAAACCACACAAAGTTTTCTTTGACACCTATCTGTATTAGAAGTATAATTATGTAAAGGCTTATTTGAATTGGATGATTCTAACAATGCAGGGATAGGAAATACACAGGAATAGGATAGGAATGCACGTGCAAAACAGAGCATTTGCTAACACGGGATTTCTGTCAATCTGGGTGTTTGGTTCACAGGAATTGAAAGATCACAAAAATGCAAAGAAGCATGGTCATATTAAAGTCAAACCACATGAAAATGTATAGTTATAATGCGATTATGCTACTCTCACTTAGTCTTGTTCTTCATGAATAGGAATTTGAAAAGGAGGGCCGAGTGGATATTAAAATTCCTATGGTTTTTCTTTGAAAGAGACACTAAAGGAAAAAATCCTACAGTTTTCCCTTGCTCCATTCCTTTGAACCAAATGCATGAATGGTAGTACCATAGGAAACTTTCCAATTCCTATGTCTTTCCTTCACTTTTCCTTTCAACCAGTGGCCATTCTAATAGGCAGGCTAGAACAGGCAAAAGCCAACACTCCAAAAATGTTTTTGTACTACTTCTACTACTTTGGACCCAGCCCAATGCCCTACTAGCTCAACTCCCAGGCCCATCTACACATGCACAGCTCCAACGCGCAGAAATAAATAATGATGGCTTTCGAGAGAGTCCATCACGGATAGCTAACTTGCCTAGTACCTCACTGCTTGTCATATAGGAGAAACTATTCGTATTTCTCATTACTATGTGTGCTTAGTGGACAATATAAATTACATGTAGAGTAAAAAAGCGATGCGACAAGTGTACAACCTCTTTGGCGAAGCCATGTCGATCTCAGCATCATTGGGTTGGTTGCTGAGGATGCTGCTGCTGATGTGGCTGTCGGAGGCGGGGAAGAAGATCTTAGCCATCTGCAGATGGAGCCGAGAATACTGCTCCGTTGTGATGGACGGTTTTGTCATTGGACCAGCTCCGGTGAGGTGTACGATGGCGAGGCTGAAGCAGGACAAGAGAGACAACGTTAACCTGAAGTGGGATTCTAATAGCATCTCCAATAGATGATGTAAAATACATCACCAAAAAGTGCTAGATTTAAAACATATCAGCCGCTCGTCTCTGAACTTAACTGTTGAAACTAAATTTAACTGTCAAAACTGAATTTTACTTTCAAAACTGAAATGTACTCTCGAAACTGAATTTTGCTGTCGAAACTGAATTTTACTGTCGGAACTGAACGCAGTAGTAGCAGAGAAGCAATGCACTAGTCATTTTGGCCGCTCGAGCGTTAGTGGCAGAGAATCAGTGATCTAAATCGGCAGCCGCACCAGCAAGGAACGTACTTCCAGACAGCAGCCGGGGCAGCTGGTCGTGCAGCAGTAGCAGCGCCCGGAGCATCAGTGCGTGTGAGAGCCGTAGCAGCAGCAGGAGCGCGAGCGAGTGCCGGAGCTACTGCTCGTGCAGCAGCAGTGCGTGCAAGAGTAGAGCAGCAGCGCGAGAAAGAGCAAGAGTAGAGCAGCAACGCGAGCAAGAGCTAGAGTAGAGCAGCATCGCGAGTGAGAGTCGGAGCAGCAGCAGCACGGCCAGCGACAGCTGGAGCTGCAGCAGCAGCACCTCCTGCTAATGTGGCCATCGCCGCCGAGGGAACACCGCCATGGTAGCGAGACGCCGTGGAGGAAGTGGCCGGTGATGCTGCCGTCGATGGAGCCGCGCCATGGCGGCTCGGGATCGAGCAGCGGCAGCACCGTGAGATCAAATGTCGGGGGGATGACCCCCGGGTGGTCCCAAGACGGCGAACCGGACGGGGTGCTTGCCCGTCCGGGTCGGCTGCTCCGGCTAGCACCCACGGCCGGTTGCTCCAACCAGCCGGCTGCCCCAGCCAGCCGGCTGCCCCAGCCAGCCGGCTAATCCGGCTCGCGCCCGCGGCCGGCTGCTCCGGCAAGCAGGCTGCCCGAAGTCAACTACGGCGTCCCATCGGACACACGCAGACGCGACGGCGTCCCATCGGACACACGCAGACGCGGCAGCGCACTATTGGCAAATAGTGGCGCACTGTTCGCTCGTCAGTGCGCTGCATCTGCACAGTCTACAGTGCCCCTTGTCCCCTTGTCCCCTGGGCATCTGTCGATAAAAGATCCCAGGGGACTCCTCGCACCAGCATGCTCTCGCCCATTCGTTCCTGCCTCCTTCCCACGCTGCTAGCCTCTGAGCCTATCCACCATCTCCGGTCAGCTCTGGCGTGCTGCTCCGCCTCTGCTCCGACCGGAGACTGCTTCACCTCGCCCGACCCGAGCGCCTCCTGCCTCCGCGCGAGGGCGCGGACGCCCGCGCCTCCTCCTTCCCCTCGCGACCGCTACTCCAGGCGACGAACATGACCGCCCCCTCGTCGCCACGGTCTTCCTCCTCTTCGCTGTAGTTCCTCTACCTCATGACGCGTTCAGCGCCAGCCTCGTCTCGCGCCCGAGGGGAGCTCCCAAGCCAGGCTCGCCCGCCTCCGGCCGCCGCCCTGTTGCTGCCTCTGCTCCGGCCAACCCGCGCCCGCGCGCGCTGGCCCTCCCTCGTCGCCGCCGCACGCCGCCTCGTCCCCGGCGACACCTAGTGGGTGTGGAGGAGCTGGGCCGCACGCCCGCTCCCGAGCGCCTCCGCGGCCGCGTTATCGCGCGCCCGGACCTTCACTACTCCGACCAACCTCCGCCAGACGCCGTTCCATCGCCTCCACTGCCTCCGCCAACCGCGCTCCCGCGCGCGCCTCGCGCCGCCGCGGCTCGGCCTCACCTCGCTCCTCCGCGGCGTTGGCTCCGCCGCCGTCCGCGCCGGCGACGCCCTCACCGTCTTCCACAGCAACCGCGCCACCTGCCTCCTGCAGCTCCGGCCTGTCGACCACAAGGCCGTCGCGGAGGAGTGCTCCCTCGCCCTCCAGGCCGACCCGCGCTTCCCGCGGGCTCTTCTCCGCCGGGCCCACGAGCTTCAGGCCCATCTCGCCCTGGCCGCCCCCGTGCGCTGCTCCGCTCCCGAGCGCCGCGCCGCCCGCCCGCAGCCGCGCGCTTGCCCCGCGCCAGCTCAGCCACCCACACCGCCGCTGGCTGCTCCGCGCCCCGCTGGCCTCCCGGGCCGGCTGGAAAGAAAGAAAGGAAACAGAAAGAAAGAAAAGGTGAGGCCGGCTGCCCACGCAAAAAAATATGCTGCCGGATGGAGAAAGAAAAAAGAGACCAGCAGCTGCGCCGGCCCGGCCGCCTGCCCGCCCCGACGCCCGGCCGGCTGGCGACCCGGCCCGGCCGCCTGCCCGCTCCGACGCCCGGCCGGCTGGCGACCCGGCCCGGCTGCCCGTCCACTCCGATGCCTGGCCGGCTGGGGTGCCGGTGCCGGCTGCCTGTCCGCTTCGACGCCTGGCCGGTCGGGCCCGACCGGCTGGGGCGCCCCTCGACCCCCCGGAGGCTCGGGCCGCCTGCCGCACGTCACCTCCGCCCCGTCCGAGTCAAAAAGCAATGTGAGCTCCCCATTCGCATACCTTTGCACCGTGCACACAGACGGATAACCCCGAGCGACCCTCGGGGGCTACCTCCGCATTTTTATCAGCCGCTTTGCTGTTCATCCCGGCGCCAGCTAGTCTTGGCCCGGAGGCTTGCCGTTTGGCCCCATTCGTTTTCCCCGCAGACGGCTTAGTAGCGTGTACGGTACAAAAGGCCCACTCTTCGTCTCAGCTACAGACCGCACCACGGCTGTCCGGCTAGCGAGAGCAAAAGCTGGAGGTCAGCCCACGCGAAAGACGTCCGGGGAGAAAACGGCCTGGGCGACCCGGTCGTTTCCTTTATGAGTATCTGCTCGGTCGAATATGCTCCCAAGAGTCCGAGTACTGTACGCTCCACTCCGCGGCCTACTCTTCGCTTCAGCTACAGACCGGCTCCCGGCTGTCCGGCTGGCAAGAGCAAACGCCAAAGAGCGGAGGGAACATGAAAAAGACTGAAGGGGGCTCGGACGAACCCGAGTCGGCACCCCTCTGCACGCAACTTGCGCTGCCAAAGCTAAATATTTGATATATCTGCACTGCCTAACTTTGTCTTTCGCATGATCATTTCCGTGGGGAACCCTCCCTCCTCGCCCGGAGGCTCGGAGGCTACAACCAGTGGGTGCGCCGGCGTGCCCCGCTGGGAAAACGCCACGCCGGTTGCAGGCCCGCCGCAGGCTGCCACCGGCATCCTCGACGCCACCGTCTGCTCCAACATCTGCGGAAACCCTCCGCACGACTCTTTGAGTCGCCCGGAGGCTCGGAGGCTACACCCAGTGGGTGCGCTAGCGCGCCCCCACTAGAAGCGAGCCGCGCCGGCTGCAGCCCGCAGCCGGCTGTCATCAACGACCTCTGCTCCAACAACAGCAAATACCCTCCGCACGACTCTTCGAGTCGCCCGGAGGCTCGGAGGCTACACCCAGTGGGTGCGCTAGCGCGCCCCCACTGGAAGCGAGCCGCACCAGCTGCAGCCCGCAGCCGGCTGTCATCGACGATATCTGCCACGACAACAGCAAATACCCTCCGCCCGACTCACCAAGTCGCCCGGAGGCTTGGAGGCTACTGTCGGGGGGATGACCCCTGGGTGGTCCCAAGACGGCGAACCGGACGGGGTGCTTGCCCGTCCGGGTCGGCTGCTCCGGCTCGCACCCGCGGCCGGCTGCTCCAACCAGCCGTCTACCCCAGCCAGCCGGCTGATCCGGTTCGCGCCCGCGGCCGGCAGCTCCAGCCAGCCGGCTGCCCGAAGTAAACTACGGCGTCCCATCGGACACACGCAGACGCGACGGCCGTACCCGGCGGCAGCGCACTATTGGCAAATAGTGGCGCACTGTTCGCTCATCAGTGCGCTGCATCTGCACAGTCTACAGTGCCCCTTGTCCCCTGGGCGTCTGTCGATAAAAGATCCCAGGGGACTCCTCGCACCAGCATGCTCGCGGACGCTCGTTCCCGCCTCTCTTAGCGTTACCATTGTAACCCTGGGGATCGGCCTATAAGACCCCCAGGGAGGCCTCCATGCGGAGGGATCCATCCAGCCATCGATCGATCGGTCGGTCAGTCAGTACACATTCTAGTTAGCCCCTTTTCCCTCCTGTGGGATAGCAGCTCCTCACTTCCTTTGAGTGATTCCTCGCTCCACAGAACACACACACTCTCGCTGGAGAGGCAGAACGGTGGCCTAGCCCCTTCTCCCTCCTCCGTCCAAACAGCTCCAGGAGCAACTCTGTAACCTTTGCGCATATCAGCTCATATGGCAGGATTAGGGGTGTTACCTCTCCGGAGGGCCCCAAACCTGGGTACGTCTCGTGTCTCGCACCTGCTCGTGCCAACCTCGCCTCCGGAGCCCACCGGCGTCCTCTCGTAGCCCCACCTCTTTAGCCATCTTATGGCATCTGCCGTGAAATCACCACGACATCAAATAAAGGAGAAAATGCAGCGATTAGTGTAGAACCTCTTTGGTGGCGCCGACTAGGCCTCAGCTTCATCCGAGGAATTGATGATGGTGCTGCAGTCCGGTGGTGCAGGTGAAGACGACGCTGTGGGAATGGAGGTGGCGCGATAGACGAGGCGAACGTCGGGGGAGCTCCTTGGAGGTGGAGGACGGGGTGGCTGAACCGGCGAGATGACGAGATCGACGACGGATCCTCATCCGGTGCGGTGGATGAGGGACGTCGAGCTGTTGCGGCGGACGATGTCATCGGGGAAGAGGCTCCGGCTGGGCGGCAGTCGGGTGGTAGACGGAGGAGCGTGGGGTTTCGCGGGTTTTGGCGGCCTCGGTGTATGAATGGGGGGCGGAGGGGGTGGGAGGGGGAACCATGGCTAAGGGACGCGCTTGTCCGAAATGTGAGGTAAGTTACAAAAGTACCCCTGCCAGTTTGGACAATGGGACGTCGAGGCCGGATTTTCGGCTGAGGGGTAGAAGGGGGATTTCGTGTGTCGGGGCGGCGCGACCGATTTCGAAGGAGGGGGGAGTTTTCACGCGCGTTGAAATTTTGGGATAACAAGGCACGGGTTGAAGGGGCGGGAGTTTTGCAGCACAAGAGACAAAGAGATAGCTTGAAATTTCGGGATAACAAGGCGCGGCTTGAAATTTCGGGAGAACAAGCTTAACGTGCAAAAAAAACAATTCGCACCACACAAGAAAGAGTCATGTCCCATTTTACTATATGAATTACTACAAATGCCATTCAAAAACAACAATGAACAACTTACAAATTCGGGAGAACAAGCTTACCATGTACGGTACCATATCAATTCGTACTTCCCTCAACAACAACAAAAAACAATTTGTACCGTTTACCGTATGGACTGAAATTGAGGCCATTTTCCGTATTTGAATGGGATTGTTGTCAGGTTAGTTATACCATCATCTAAATATTATCTTCACAACACACGACATAAATATAGTACTACATTCCCATTTAAATATGAACTACATGTACCATATGATCTCGAATTCAAATATGTGTATCCATTTTATGTTGAATTCAAATCGTAGTACATGTATGCTATAGCTAGATGTTCGGAATCTAAACGATGTTTGATATGTATAATGTGTTTAATACACAACACACACACACATGTTAGCTGCCAAAGCCACCCATTATCTCCAATTTGAATAGTTTTGTCCATGCATGGATGAAATGTGGTCAAACGATGCCTACCAACGGTATATCAAATTCAAATCAATTTGGCCTTGTTCCATGAGTACATAGTATAGCATGCTCGATTCAAAACCACACCACATATCTCCATTATATCATGCATGCATGGGTTTCAAACATCATGATCTCTTATTCAAATATTTGAATTCACTTTTATATTGATTATGATCTCACCAAGTCTTTTGCACCCACGCAGTCGTCTTCTCTTTATCGTTGTACCACTAGCTTTCTCTCGTGCATGCATGCACACACATTCTCCCACTCGGCATTATCCATCGCACACACACACACAATATCTTTCTTCAAGTCTGTCTACCACGATCTCTCAAGCTAGGTAGATCTCTCCATCGCCCTCTCTTTCCCACACACACACACCGATCGATATACCCCTTCTAGCTAGCAGGTCTGCCTACCACACACACATGTACACACAGTCCCTTCCCCCTCTCACCATCCATCCCTCACGCCCTAGCTACGAGGCGTGCAAGCCCACACACGCGCATGCGCGCGAGCATGGTCTCGCCGCCTCATCTCTTATTATCAATCTCGCACTCGTACATTACCTCTAGTTAACTAGTAGGACTCTCTCACCAACCCCCACACACACACCTCCCCCTCTTCGTCACTTCGGGCCTTCTTTAATTATCTCTCACATGCATGCGCACCGATCGATATTCCCCTATGTATATATATAGCTAGGTCTTTCCCTGTTTTCCACACAAAGCGATCGATCTATATCTAGTCAGGTCTCACCCTTTTTCCCACGTACACATCGATCAATCTACCTCTCTAGATAGGACTGCCTAGCTACCACACACACATTTGTCTATCTATCGTCTCACCTCTCATCATCCATGCCTTCTACTTCATCTCTCAGATGCGCGCAACCGCGCACATTCTCGCCCCCTCTCTTAAAATATCGATCTCGCACTTGTACACTCCTTCCGAGTCTCCGTCCAGTTGGCCTCTCGCACCATCTCCCAACACCCCCTCTCACAGTGCTTGTAGGCTCGTAGAGTTCTTCCCTCCATCTGTCTCTATCGATATATCGCGCAGATGACCCCTCCCCTCCCTTCTCATATACCACCCGCATGCACATACATATATGTATAATATAGGCCTCTCTTTCACACAAATTGCATCATTGACACATACTCCATATATATTTCCCTCCCCCCTCCCCCACCCACACACAAATTCACAAATCTCTCGTGATTTCTTGCACACACCATCTCTCTCTCTCAGACACACGGACTATGTGTACGAAAGAGAAGAGGTGCACGCACGCACTCGTTCCCACATACAAACGCGCGGGTACACGGTGGAGCACATTTGTATAAGAAATGTGCGTGTGTAGAAAGGCTTTAGATGATGTGGCACCAGTACTTCCAGTATGTGCAAAAGCACGTAAGTTAGAATTCCAATGGCACGCTACAAAATGTCTCTCTTTTTTCAGTCAATATATTATGATTAAAATGATGTGGGTGCACCCATGAGGTCACGTGACACATGGGGGAGTGGTTGTTGCGAGATTCTTCTATGGATTGATCATAGTGACGTGCTGCTGGTTCCAGAAGAATGTTGTAGACACAACAAGGTACACACGTGAATGATTGAATTCAAAGCTGATTATATAGAAAATATATTCGCAAAAAAAAGATTATATAGAAAATAGCCAGCAGCGGTGACAGTGTCCTGGATTAGGGGGTGCTAGCCCAGCCGGCCCGTCTCCTCGGATGGGCCGAGGGGCCCTCGTACGTGATCAACATGGACTCCGGAGGCCGTATTCAGGAAGCGTGATCGAGACTGTCTCTACCGAAGACTTGACGTATACTCCAAGATCTCTCCTGCCGCCTCTCTCCTAGATACCGACTTTGTAACCCTAGATACCCTCCCTGGTGTGTATATAAGCCATAGGGTTTAGCCCGTAGAGGGGAGATAAAATGCAATATTGCTCACCTAGCCCTAGAAGTTAGACATACATTACATCTCGAGGTAGATCAACTCTGTAATCGATACATCTCCATCAATATAAACAAAAGCAGGATGTAGGGTATTACCTCCATTAAGAGGGCCCAAACCTGGGTAAATACCGTCTCCCTTGTCTTTGTTACCACCGATCCGAGATCCACAGCTCGGGACCCCCTACCCCGAGGTCTGCCGGTTTTTACACCGACACTGGTGCTTTCATTGAGAGTTCCGCTGCGCGATCACAAGAAGGATCGATGGCTCACCTGCAGATCAACTGCGCCAACAGCCACGGGTACGTTTACGCCCCCGGCCAGCTCTTTGTCTTCGGCAGCATGGTATTTTGCGCCGACTCGACGGGTCATCTGACCTCTGTCAAGAACTACGCCCTAGGTCAGATCGTGACCTTTGGTGGCCTCGAATACACTGCGGATTCCCATGGTGAATTCATCCTATCGGGATGGACTCCCGACCGGATTGAGAGCTCAACCGGTTCTGGAGGCTCGACTCCGGAACCGAACTCTGTCGCGGCGCCTCTTGAGACCCCTAATGCCACCACTCTGGCCAGTTCCCTTCCGATCACCAGTCCGGAGATAGATCTGGTTCCCACTCCCGAAATTACATCAGTGCTAGAACTGACTTCGGCGCAGAACTAGGAATTACGTTCGGATTCCCTTCGCACCGAAGACGCGCCAAGTTACACACCAGGCATACTTTGAGTCAGCCCTGCCTATGGCGCATCAATGAATCCCGAAGAGTTATCTCACCTCAATGAGATGCTTGACTGCATCTGGAGCATGTCCATCTCGGATGGCAAGACTTCGGTGTACAATCAGATCGGACTTAAAACCGACAATAGGGAAATTTACATCCCACCCACCACCCACCTAGTCGCCACGATCGATGATTTAACCGACGTGCTGGACTATGGCAAGGCCTCAGACATGGAGGAGGACGCCGACGGCCCCATCGAGAACACCTTGCCCCCGGTAAACGCGGGCAGGCGGACCGCCACGTCTACCTACCATGTTTACATGGTGGACACCCCCAAATCCCCACCAAGACGTCGATGAAGATGCCGAAGTGGTCCTAACGGGGAACCCAATGGTAATGACATGACCGCCAATAATGGCGACGCGGAGGACGGCGGTGCCGGCAACTGTGAAGAGGACGTTCAAGCCTCCCCAGTAAGGAACGGCACACCGGACCGACTTCTGAGGGACTCAGATCCCGACGATCTATTCGAAGAGGCCGACGACAACTACAGGCCAGAATCAGAGGAGGACGAGAGCCTCGGTACTGAGGACTACATCGTCCCCGAAGACCCGTTTGAACAAGAACGCTTCCGGCGACGCCTTGTTGCGACCGCCCAGAGCATGAAACGCAAGCAGTAGCAGCTGCAGGCCAATACCGATGCACTAAATGAAAATTGGATCGAAGTGCTCTCCGCCGAGCAAGACATGGAGAACCGGCGCCATAGTGCACCGAAATCATACCCACGTAGGCGTCTCTTGCTGGAGTTCGACGAGGAGCTCGCTGACGACCTCGACCGACCCCCCCAGAGGCCGGGACAGGCCAAGACGAGAGAACCTCAGTGAACGGCCACCGCCACGCCGTTATGGCAAGGACCCCGTGGATTACTTAGATCCTCACGATGCTAGATGTCGCATTGAGGAAAACAGGGTTCCCCCTCGGTCCATCTATGGATCAAAGGGACGCGCGCCCGCTGGGCTTGACGGCTATGATGCCTGGGTGGACTGGAACGGCCGTGCCCGAGATCAAGCCTACTCACGGCTTTCTCCTGACCTCCGACGAGATGCTCCTCGGTTCCGAGGTCTGGCTCACCCAATCTGCTTCACAGACAGGGTAATGGAACATCAATTCCCGAAGGGATTTAAGCCCATTAATATAGAGTCATACGATGGCACCACGGACCCAGCAGTGTGGATCAAGGATTTCCTCCTACACATACACATTGCCAACGGATATGATCTCCACGCCATTAAATATCTGTCGCTCAAGCTAAAGGGGCCGGCGATGCATTGGCTTAACAGCCTCCCTCCTCACTCTATCGGCAGCTAGGAGGCCCTAGAAGACGCTTTTCGAGCAAACTTCCAGGGCACCTATGTCCGACCTCCGGACGCTGATGACCTCAGCCGTGTCACCCAGCAGCCAGGCGAATCAGCCCGGAAATTCTGGAACAGGTTCCTCACCAAGAAGAACTAGATCATAGACTGCTCCGAAGCCGAGGCCATCGCCGCATTTAAAAACAATATCCGAGATGAATGGTTGGCTCGTCAACTCGGCCAGGATAAGCCGGGGACTATGGTGGCCCAGACCTCACTGATGACTCGCTTTTGTGCGGGAGAAGACAGCTGGCTCACTTGTAGTACTCATAACTGCGAGGCAGGCACCTCGGAAACTTGCAACGCCAATGGAAAACCCAAGCGCAACAAAAATAAGTGCAGGTATAAAAATGGTGGAAGCGATACTGAAGACGCTGCGGTCAACGCAAGGTTTACCGGACCTAAGTCCGGGCAGAAAAGAAAACCCTTTAAAGGGAACAAAGATGGACCTAGCTAGCTTGATAGACTCCTGGACCGCCCATGTGGAATTCACGGCACTCAGGAAAAACCAGCAACCCACACTAACAGGAATTGCTGGGTCTTTAAACAAGTCGGCAAGATAGCGGCAGAGGGTCAGAGTAAAACCCAACACCGCAGCGAAGACGAGGATGAACCTCGGCGGCCTAATAATGGAGGCCAAAAGAAGTTTCCTAACGAGGTAACAGAGGTCAATATGATCTATGTCACCCACATCCCTAAAAGGGAAAGGAAGCGTGCGCTTCGGGATGTATACGCGCTGGAGCCCGTTGCCCGAAGTATAACCCATGGTCAGCTTACCCGATCACGTTCGACAAGCACGATCATCCGACCAGCATCAGGCATGGTGGATCAGTGGCACTCGTCCTGGACCCTATTGTTGATGGTTATCATCTAACACGCGTCCTGATGGACGGAGGAAGCAGCCTCAACCTCATCTACGAGGACACAGTTCGGAAGATGGGCATCGACTCATCTCGGATCAAGCCGAGCTCCACCACCTTTAAAGGTGTCATTCCGGGCGTCGAAGCCCGCTGTACCGGAACGATCACCCTAGAGGAAATCTTCGGCTCGCCCGAGAACTTCAGAAGTGAGGAGTTAATCTTCGATATCGTACCTTTCCGAAGTGGATACCAGGCGCGCTTAGGGCGCACAGCCTTCGCGCGTTTCAATGCAGTCCCGCATTACGCCTACCTCAAGCTTAAAATGCCGGGACCTAACGGCATTAGCACAGTCAATGGTAACACCGAATGTTCACTCCGGACAGAGGAACAGACCGCGACTTTCGCAGCCGAGGTACAGGCGTCCGAGGAGGCAGCCCGCAGCGATAAACGCGCCGCCCGCTCTTTAAAGCGCGCCCGGGCTGCACAAATCGACCTTGGCTAGGTACCCCCGCACCCGAAATAGGGATGCGGGCTCCTCGCGTGCCCTCTCTGGAGTGGGCACTACGTCCCTAGAGTGCATAATTTTGCGCTGAAGATTCCCTGGGCCGACGAGGAGCCAAAACATTTACTCAAACATCGGCGCGGTTAAACCAAGCAAAGACGTGGCTTCGAGCCCCTGCGCAGGCAAGTCTCTGTAAAAGAAACAGCCAAACATGACTACGTCCATGTGGTTTCAACCGCAGAGCGGACTTCGGCAACGCCTCCTCTAAAGGAGCTCGGTCAATCAAACACTTGAAGTGTATGAAGGGCCGGAAGGGCATCAACCTTCACAAATTCCTCACCATTAATGGTGAACATTTGGTCAACAGCTCGGAAACGCAGACGTGCGGTAGGTAGCGGCCCGGATTCTTCAAAATCCGTTAACAATTATCCGCCTTGTTTCTTCCTCTTTCTTCTTTACTTTTTACATTGTATTCTTTCAATTCCTCTTGCCACAGCTGGGCATGTACACTCTTGAAATTATGAAATAAAGAAATTGTGCCTCTTCAAGGTCTCTCTCATATTTCTTTATCAGCATGGCACCTGTGGGACGAAGAAGTTCTCTAAAAAAGATACAATTGTATAACAAGTCTAAAATATTCGGCGTCTCGGATTTCGGCCTTATATGCATCAGTTTCGAACCTAGATTTTGGTCAATAGTTGGGTTGCCCGGATCCTATGTGTACCCCTTACGTTTCCGATGAATTCGGCTAACGGCGTAACGGGAGAACCACTGCGATTGCGCTGCCAGGTCAATTAGCATAGCGCCTCAGTGGAGAAAGCCGAAAACTGACTATCTAGGTATGCGTAAACTGGTTCGCCATCCATAGACCGCGTCAAGCGATGTGACGATAGAGATCACCCATGTCAAATGAAAGGCTTTCATTCCTAGCCGAAGTGTGTTATGGCCTAGACCGCGGCCGACCTGGCCGAACACTTCCTACACCGGGGGCTGGTCATCAGCCCCCACAGTCAAACTCCTATGACTAAGTGAAAGGTATAAAGCCACTATAGTCTGATTGCCTAGTTCCTATAAAGCACCGACCACCTTCGGGTACCGAGACGTCGGCTAAGGGTCAAGTGTGCCTTAAGGAACACCCTTTGTATGACCTACATTGGGCTGAAGCCGACGACTGGCCACTCTCATTTTAAAACAGTCATATCGGAGGAAAAATTAATTATAAAACAACACACTTGGAATTTAAAGCCATCTTCATTCAATCAAAAGATAAAGTTTTATACATCATACACTTCGGCATTCCGAAGTACTGTCTAAAAATACATAGTGTCCTTTGGACACATGGCTTCTGTGGTACGAGCTTCTGCCTCCACCTCGACGAAGAACTGCTCGGCGGTGCGTGGCTTGTCGGCAGGAGGGCCCATGGCAGGAGGTCTCGTCATACAAAACAACTCCACCAGCTGCTTCACTCGATGATTCAGCAGCTGTGCGGACGGCGACCCCGGGAACTGCCCCAGAAGGCCTTCTCCGCCTCGTGGCCCGCTAGCTGGCCGAAGTACACCACCGCATCCACCGCGATCTGTGGAAGATCTGCAAAGACCTCTGTGGAACGCCATAACTGGGTAAGCTCGACACACCCTTTGCTGCCAAACGAACACTGCAGCAAAAATAGCTTACCCGAGGCGATTTGCTCCACTTGCTGGAGCACCTCGTGGTCAGCTCGGGCCGAGGTCTTGAGCTCGGAGTGGGCAAGTTGCAGCTTCTTGACCTCCTCCTTTGTTCGTTGCCCCTCCTCCTGAAGCTTGTCGCGTGCTTCAAACACGCCCTTTAGGGTTTCCTCCACCTCCAGCACCCGCGCTTGGTGCTTCTCCCCGGCCGCCTTCTCAGCGGCCCGGGCCTTCTCTGCCACAGCGGCAGCAGCCTTCTGCTGCCGCACCTCCTGTCGAGCCCTTTCGAGCTCGCCCTTGAGCGTCTCCAGCTACGCTAGCGCTGCTATTATCAGAATAGTTCGGCCTTAGTCGTTTTCTCTAACAAGACACATCATACCTTCTTCGTACAAAGTACAGTGCAAGTTTAAACTGGCTTACCTTGAGACTGCTCGAGTTTCTGGTTCACCAGGTTGAGCTCCTCCTGGGACCTCTCGAACTTCCGGTTTATCTCCGCCATCTCCTCGGAGACAGAGTCCGGAACCGAGGCAGAAACCTGGCAGTAAAAATCCTTATTACAAAGGGAACAGTTAAAATAATAAACGGTTCCAGGACGGCTGCCTTCTGCCGCGCCCTGCGATTTACTTAACAGGCTCCTACCTAATCAAACGACCCCAATGCCGGTTTCTTGAAACCAACTTCGGGCTCGGGGGCTACCCACTCACTAAGCCATTTAGCAGGTTGTACTCTTATGTCCTCGGACAAATGCATAACTCAAAAAAGCTCAAATAAACAAATTAGACTGGATGCGCAGATGGAAGCGTACCTCGAAACCTGCTACGAGGTTCTTGGAAACTTCTTGCAGGCCGGCCCCTGCAGACCGGTAGCCCTGTAGTGCCGCGCCTATCAAGGCACGGTGCTCTTCCTTGATGGAGGACCCCTGCAGGGCGTCCTCCATCTCCTCGGTCCACCCCGCGCCAGCTCGTCCTTGGGCAGATGGCTGGGGTGGAGGGATGACCTCGGATACATCTACCTGGGTAGCCTCCACCTGGGGCGGCGGAGCCGAGGTAGATGTCGGCTGGGCCGATGACCGGCCCAGCCCTTCTTCGATGATCGCGGGGCGCTCCTCCCCCAAGTCTTGTTGGGCCGAGGTGTCGACATCGGCCATGATGGCCACCTCATTGGCCCCTGCAGTGTTGACGTCAGGGACCAGGGTGGATGTTGCCTCCCCTAGCCCGTCATGCATCGGGGGAGGAGCAGCGGGCTCTGGAGTCCCGCTGGCGGATGGCAACCCGCTCGAGGAACCGCTGGGGATTACCCTCGGCGGACTGCATGAGAAAAGTTGCTTCTGTAAGTTTTCCCTTGTTAAAAAATAACTTGTCAGATTAAAAGACGGGATGCAAAGACAACGGCTTACCCTCGGGGCACCGGCTTCTTCCTCCCCACAGTGAGGAGGTCTTCTTCCGAGTCACCAGAGAGTTCGGTTCTCTCCGGCGACTTGTGGGCAACCCCGGACGAGGTTCGCCTCGGCCTCTTTGGGCCCTTTGGCGGCATGCCCACGTTGGCGTCTTCTAACGCCGACCCCTTCCCTTTCGAGGCGGGGGGGGGGGGGGACCTCCTCCTCCTCACCCTCCTCTACGTCGCCGTCTTGGGCGGCGGAGGTGTGGGTCTCTTTGCACCAGGTGACCGAAGTCCCCCGAGTCCTAGCACTTGACCTACCCCTCTGGGACTTCGTCCCTTTGGGGGCCACCACGTGCGGCTCCTCGGTCAGGAGCGCTGAGAGCAGGGGAGTTGGGGGCTCCTCTGGCAGTGGGGCCGGGCATTGCATTCCTTGTACCCAGGCCAACCACTTCTGCAAAACATCAAACACAACGATTCAAGCAAAACTTTACTCCTTGGTATGATGGGCAAAGAATAACGATTGAGGGACAGGACCACTCACCGGGGGGGTGTCGTAGCCGTGTTCGAGGCCGCGGTCCTCCCCTTCCTTGGGAATCTTGTCCTTGGCCAGCTTCATGAGTCTTGTCCACATGGCGGCCAAGGTGGAGTGGAAGAAGGTGGTGATGGTGTCCATGTCCTCGGGATTTTGTGCCCACATCGGGGTAGCCCGAAGTTGGAGAGGGAGTATGCGACAGTTGAGCATGACGTTGATGATGTCGGCATGCTCAACCTTCCCCGTGGTGGACCACCACAAGATCCTATCGATCAGGGTCTCCACCTCTTCTGGGTTCCCCCAGGCAACACCCTTCTCCTTCCAGGATTTGAGCTTCTTGGGAGGCCCGGCTGAGAAAGCCGGGACCTCGGGCTGGCCAGGGGCGAGCGGCTCAGTGATGTAAAACCACTCTCTTTGCCACTCCTTCACCGTTTTGATGAAGGTGCCCTTGAACCAGGTGGCCCCCTGGTTTTTGCTGATCATGGCTCCCCTGCACTCCGCGAGATACGAGCCGCTGGACTTCGGTTTAATCCTGAAGAGCTTCAGCCACAAGCCGAAGTGCGGCTCGCAGCGGAGGAAGGCCTCGCAGACCGTGATGAAGGAGGCGAGGTGGAGAATGGAGTTGGGGGCCATGTGGTGGAAGTCCAGCCCATAGTAGTACATCACCCCGCGCATGAAGGGATGCAACGGGAACCCCAGACCTCGGATGAGGTGGGGGACAAAGACTACCCGCTCCCCGGCGTTGGGAGCGGGCACCAGCTAGCCAGCCGCCAGAGCGCAGGCAACGGTGGCGGGGGTCAGGTGCCCCGCGCTGCGCAGCTCCGGGATGGTCGCGGCCGTAACTACGGAGCCGCCCCAGTGCCCCTTGAGGGTGTCGGCCATGGCTGGTGGTGGAGGTTGGGCTCGCGAAATGGAAAAAGCGGGCAGGTTGGATCTGGGCGCTGGAGCTAGATGAAGCGGTAGAAGGGGAGAATGGGAGCATGGTCGATTGCGCTGTCCTCCTTTTTGCTTTTATAAGCTTGTGAAAGGCCAAGAGTCCCCCTCGCCGCGCCGATAAACTCGCCAAAAATGCCATTGAGCATATGGGGGAAAACAAAATCTTGATGATATCCCTAAGAAAACGGGCATGATCTCTGCCTCGAGGGGACGTGCCAATAAAAGGCTGCCTCGAACCATGATTTAGGGGGGGAGGTAGTAACTGCTCGACCTGTCGTGGGGCAAGCCTCTTCGATAAAGTTGTCAGGCCGGATTGGACCGTTCATACCTGAACAACGAGCCTTCGAGGCTAAGATATCTACCCCCTTCGGGCAGGGTGCAAGCTCGGCTGGACCTTGGATGTCAGTACTCCATTAAGAGAAGATGAAATATGAAGGGTAACTCGTCTGTCAAGCCGAAGACTCCGGATCCGAGGTGGTGTCTATTGAGAAAGTCATCCTCGACATAGAAGACCGGTTCGGGGGCTACTGACGGTGTCCTGGATTAGGGGGTGCTAGCCCAGCCGGCCCGTCTCCTCGGATGGGCCGAGGGGCCCTCGTACGTGATCAAGATGGACTCTGGAGGCCGTATTCAGGAAGCGTGATCGAGACTGTCTCTACCGAAGACTTGATGTACACTCCAAGATCTCTCATGCCGCCTTTCTCCTAGATACCGACTTTGTAACCCTAGATACCCTCCCTGGTGTGTATATAAGCCATAGGGTTTAGCCCGTAGAGGGGAGATAAAACGCAATATCGCTCAGCTAGCCCTAGAAGTTAGACATACATTACGATCTCGAGGTAGATCAACTCTGTACTCGATACATCTCCATCAATATAAACAGAAGCAGGACGTAGGGTTTTACCTCCATTAAGAGGGCCCGAACCTGGGTAAATACCGTCTCCCTTGTCTTTGTTACCACCGATCCGAGATCCACAGCTCGGGACCCCCTACCCCGAGGTCTGCTGGTTTTTACACCGACAAGCAGGCTCCTCGGTATCCCTACAAGAGGTTGGTGGGCGTTCGGCTCCACCACGTACGCATCTGAGAACGTGGGCCACGTACGCCTCCTACAAGCGTAGTAGTACTGCCCACCGCTTTGACTTTTGCAGCGCCAGGTCCATCCCATTGTAAAAAAAAGAAACTACCACGCCTCCCACGCGGCAAAAACGTCGCCCTACCCTTTCTATCCAAAAACCTTATTATAGGCAATTTACCCTGAGTGGTTTTGCTGCTTCCATGAGGCCCCCTATGTTTGAGGGTGTGCACTATAAGAGGTGGCGCGTGAGAGCCGTTTTATGGTTTCAAACCATGAGCTGCTATGACGCCACTCTTGGCAAACCTGGAGGAGATCTTGATCCTCAACAGGAACAAGCTTTTGAGAAAACTGATACCTTGTTTAAGGCTGCTCTCTTGAGTGTTCTTGGTGAGAACATAGTTGATGCTTATGCGTCAATTGATAATGGCAAAGATATGTAGGCGGGCTATAAGAGATGCCACATCAGATTTTTGCCTAGTTGGAGGAAAGAGAAGAGGAGAGAGAAGAGAAGCGGGCTACTAACTTACAGCCGGCTCTAGCACGAGCTCCAACACTCTTTGTGAGAGGAAGAGGTGGGCCATATATAATGGTATAGTATATTAGTATGACTAACTATTGTATGAGTGGGCTATTAGGTTGGCTATAAGTGACATGACAACTCCATATAGCCGGTTGTTGGCTATACTATTAACCATGCTCTTAATCGGGATTTGTATCGACCAATCTCGTCAAGGAGTAGGCGGTAAACTTACAGCCTGTTGGCTTTGCGTCGCACCAACACACGGTCGGTCCGGCCTGTCGCTCACCGAAGGGACGCGCATCAACTTGGTACATCACTCACATGTGCGACCGCATGTGAGCAAACTGACAGTCCAAGCTCCCCACCTACCGCCAAAAGCCCGGCCTATCGGGATTTCTAGCAAACCGGCAGTTGCAAACGATCGCGTGGCAGTTTCATGTGCAGGGGAGGGGCGTGGTGTGTTTGTAAAAAGAAATGCCATGGCATTTCTTTTTTTAGTGTTGTTTTCGTCCAATAACTTCCACCGTCGGATGCAGATCTTATGGTTATTGGGGCGTTCGCTAGGAATAGTCTCGTGGCGAACTATTGACTAGCCTCTTTTTCACACGCACTGCGTTGACACATAAGTATCATCTCTCTCCCTCCTACCCACGCACACACCTACACTGACGACTTTCTCGGCACTTCTGGCACACACCATCTCTCCATAGGTCGATGTCACACACATACACTTGTGCTCTAGGTTTAGTACGTACACAAAGAGGAGAGGTGCATGCATGCACTCGTCCTTTCTCACACTGTCACACACACGCGCGGGTACTCTTTCCGACACACACCATCTCTCTCTCTTTTTGCGGGGACACACCATCTCTCTCTAGGTCAATGTATACCACGCTATCTCTCTCTCCCCCACACACACTGGTAGAGTACGTGCACGAAGAGAAGATGTGCACGCATGCACTCATTCCTTTGCACACACATGCAGGTAGACGGTGGAACGCATTTTGTTACCAAGAGCCACCCCACGTGATAATTTGACGCGTGTAGAGTCGTTCACTTAATGGATGGTCAATTAATACAGTGCATGCAAATTGAGTGGCGTGACCTCGTGAGGGAGGAAGTACTATGGTTGAGAATGACATTACTATCATCCACTGCATGCATGCGAGTAGTTAAATCATGGGTTGCTAGTACTAGGCAACGTCATCAATTTTTGCCTAGGTTACTGTTGGTGGCCTTTGTATTCAAAAATGGATGGAGTGGAGTACTACGAGGCAACGTCATCAATTTTTGCCTAGGTTACTGTTGGTGGCCTTTGTATTTAAAAAATGGATGAAGTGGAGTACTACGCTCGCCTACTAGGGCTCTCCCACCGCCTACGCTCGCCTCCCCGCCTCGACCATCCGATTCCGCCATGGATAATCCCTTAGATCCCAGCATCCTGATACGTCTCCAACGTATCTATAATTTATGAAGTATTCATGCCACGTTTATTATAGTTTTGTATGATTTTGGTGCACTTTTATATGGATTTTATATGATTTTTATGGACTAACATATTGACCTAGTGCCCAGTGTCAGTTGCTGTTTTCTGCTTGTTTTTGGTTTTCCAGAAAATCCATATCAAATGAAGTCCAAATGCAGCGAAACTTTTTGACGATTTTTTCTAGAAGCAAACAGACCCAGGCAGCTTCGGATGAGCAGCAGAAGAGCCACAGGGGCCCCACGAGCCACCTGGGCGCGCTTGCCCCCACCCCCCAGCCGTGCCCTGGTGCCTCATGGGCCCCCTGTGGCACCTCTTTGCGTGATTCCAACGTTGAAAAATCATATATATTCAGAAACCCCTGAAAGTTAACCTCGCCGCCACAAGCCTCTATACCTCCACGATCTCATCTACAACCCCTTTCCGGCACCCTGCCGGAGGGGGAGAAGCATCACCAGAGGCCATCTTCATCATCCCGGTGGTCTCCATGACAAGGAGGGAGTAGTTCACCCTCGGGGCTGAGGGTTTGTACCAGTAGCTATGTGTTTGATCTCTCTCTCTCTCTCTCTCTCTCTCTCTCTCTCTCTCGTGTTCTTGATTTGGCACGATCTTGATGTATCGCGAGCTTTGTTAATATAGTTGGATCATATGGTGTTTCTTCCCTCTCTATCTTTGTTGTGATGAATCGAATCTTTTCCCTTTGAGGTTTCATAATTGTCGGATTGAATATTCATATTTGAGAACACTTGATGTATGTCTTGCATATGAATACCCGTGGTGACAATGGGGTATTATATTGATTCACTTGATATATGTTTTGGCATGCAACTCGCGGATTCCCGAGGTGACATTGGGGTAATCTATGCATAGGGGTTGATGCACGTTTTCATTATCATTTCTCTGATAGAAACTTTGGGGTGCTCCTTGGAGTTCTTTGTGTGGATTAAATATTATGATTATGAAGTTGTTTGATGCATATCGTATAATCAACTCACGGATACTTGTGGTGACATTGGAATATCTAGGTGACATTAGAGTTGGTTGATGTGTATCATATGGTGTTATTTTAGTACGAACTCTAGGGCTGTTTGTGACACTTATAGGAATAGCTCAATAGATCGATCAGAAAGGATAACTTTGAGGTGGTTTCGTACCCTACAAACAATTTCTATCTTATGTTCTTCACTAATAGGAACATGGGAGTGATTCTTTATCGCACGTTGAGGGATGATTATATGATCCAATTATGTTAGCATTGTTGAGAGATTGCACTAGTGAAAGTATGAACCCTAGGCCTTGTTTCTAAGCATTGCAATACCGTTTATGCTCACTTTTGTTACATGCTACCTAGCTGTTTTTTATTGTTCGCACTACAAAAACCTATATCTACTATCCATACAACACTTGTATCACCATCTCTTCGCCGAACTAGTGCACCTATACAATTTACCATTGTATTGGGTGTGTTGGGGACACAAGAGACTCTTAGTTATTTGGTTGCAGGGTTGTTTGAGAGAGACCATCTTCATCCTATGCCTCCCACAGATTGATAAACCTTCGGTCATCCACTTGAGGGAAAATTGCTACTGTCCTACAAACCTCTGCGGTTGGAGGCCCAACACGAGTCTACAAGAATAAGTTGTGTAGTAGACATCAAGCTCTTTTCTGGCGCCGTTGCCGGGGACGTGAGTGCTTGAAGGTATATCTTTAGATCTTGCAATCGAATCTTTTAGTTTCTTGTTTTATCACTAGTTTGGCTTATAAAAGAAAACTACAAAAAAAATTGGAATTGAGGTTACCTCATATTATTCGTCTTTATAATGTTTTTCTTGAAAATGATGGAGCGAAAAATTGTGCTCAATTGGTAGAAGAAGAATTCAATAAAATGTTTGGCATAAAATCTTTGAATGATGAGCATGATTGCAATGTTGCTAGTATGAATTCTTTGAATATCCATAATGCTAATGATATGCAAAGCCATAAGCTTGGGGATGCTATGTTTCATGAAGATGATATTTTTAGTCCCCCAAGTTTTGATGAGCAAACTTATTATGATGATAGCATGCCTCCTATTTATGATGATTATATTTATAAAAGTGGATTTGGAGAGGTCACAACGTTATTTAATGATGAGTCCACTATTTTGGAAGAGGTTTCAATTGATTATGAAAACAAAGTTGCTATCTATGATGATTATTGTGATGACATGTATGCTATAAAGAATAATGGTAAATATGAAACTTGTCATCATGATTTTAATTTTCAATTGGATTATGCCAATCAAGTATCTCATGATAGTTATTTTGTTGAGTTTGCTCCCACTATTATGAATGAGAAGAAAATTGCTTATGTGGAGAGTAATAAAATTTCTATGCTTGTAGATCATGAAAAGAATGATTTATGTGAAAGTTATATTTTTGAATTCATTCATGGTTCTACTAAAAATTATTATGAGAGAGGATCATATGCTTGTAGGTGTTGCAATAATCTCAAGTTTCCTCTCTATGTGTTGAAAGTTTGAAGTTATGCTTGTTTTGCCTTCATATGCTAGTTGATTCTTGCTCCCATAAACTATTTGCTCACAAAATCCCCATGCATAGGAAGTGGGTGAGGCTAAAATGTGCTAGTCATATGCTTCACGATGCTCTCGTTACTTTTCAATTCTTTACTTTTATGCGAGCATCATTGAAATCATCCTGCCTAGCTAAAAGGCATTAAAGTAAATCGCTTGTTGGGAGACAACCCAATACTTATACCTTCTGTTTTTGTGTGTTCACATGATTAATATACTGTATTAATCATGTTTAATATGTTTTCTTTCAATAATGTGCCAAGTAAAGCCTTTGGGATAGTGTGGATGATAGTTGACCTGATTCTGTGCAAAAACAGAAACTTTTGCGTCCAGTGCTGGAATTTCTATTCTGTACTGGAGCATGATAAAATTCTGAAATTTTTACATAGTATTGGGTTACAAATTTTTTACGTTTTCCTAATTTTTCAGAATTTTTGGAGGAACAGAAGTATGGTTTTTATATCGCTCACTACATGCTGTTCTGTTTTTGACAGATTCTGTTTTCGATGCATAGTTTGCTTGTTTTAGTGTTTCCATAGTTTATATTGAGTAATATAAATTGTGGAAATGACAGAATACAGTAGGCATTATGTGAGAACAATTATGAATAATGTCTTGACAGTACCTAAGTGGATGATTTATTTTATCATACTAACCTATCTCACAAGTTCCGTTAAGTTTTGTGTGATTGAAGTTTTCAAGTTTTGGGTGAGATATCGATATGAGGAGAATAAGGAGCGGCAAGACCCTAATCTTGGGGATTCCCATGGCACCCCAAGGTAATATTCAAGGAAGACTCAAGCGTCTAAGCTTGGGGATGCCCCGGAAGGCATCCCCTCTTTCGTCTTCAACACTATCGGTAACCTCACTTGGAGCTATATTTTTATTCATCACATAATATGAGTTTTGCTTGGAGCGTCATTTTATTCTGTTGATATTTTCTTTCTGTTATCAATAATCATGTTTTGTATCTTTTAGTTCAATAAAATGCCAATTATAGCCTTTACCATGCTCAGTTTACAAGTTCATGTGTTGCTGTTTAAAAACAGAAAGTTTTCTGTTATGTCCAGAATATTCCTGAATATTCAGAACATGATAAAAAATATGAAATTTTTACACAGAAAGCATTCATGAGTTATCTGTCACGTGGTAATTTTTTAGAATTTTTGGAGTTAGGGAAGTATGAACTTTAAATCCCCCTTTACAGACTGTTCTGTTTTGGCAGATTGCTGTTATAGTTGCATTGTTTGCATATGTTTGCTTGTTTAATGATTCTATTTGTGGATAGGAGTATTAAATATGCAGAGGCATTTAGTATGCAATGTTTAATTATAATTTTTGTGATTTGCTACAGTAGAGAATGTTAAAGTTTTGAGTTGATTTATACTAACTTATCTCACGAGTTCTTGTTAAGTTTTGTGTGGATGAAGTTTTAAGATTAGGAAAAGCCATGATACGAGAGGAATTAAGGAGACACAAGAGCTCAAGCTTGGGGATGCCCAAGGCATCCCAAGTTAATATTTCAAGAAGTCTCAAGCATCTAAGCTTGGGGATGCCCCGGTAGGCATCCCACCTTTCTTCATCAACAATTATCGGTCAGTTTTGGTTGAGCCTAAGTTTTTGCTTCTTCACATGATATGTGCTATTCTTGGAATGTCATTTTATTTTGTTTTATTTGCTGTTTGAATAAAATACTCAAGATCTGAAATTTTTAAATGAGAGAGAGTCCTCACATAGCTACCTATTTACTTAACTACTCATTTGATCTTCACTTATATCTTTTTGGAGTAGTTTGTCATACACTCTCATGCTTCACTTATATTATTTTGAGAGTTGACAATAGTAATGGTAATTTGCACAAGATATGAATTTGGTCCCAAAGTGATGAATATTCAAGAGGGATATAATAAAAACTTTCATATAGATCATTGGATATGATAAGTTTGATTCCTTGCAATAGTTTTGCGATATGGAGATGATAATATGTGAGTCATGTTAGTGAGTAATTATGGTTTTGTAAGAATATTGGTGTTAAGGTTTGTGATTCCCTATGCATGCACGTAAAGTCAATAGTTATGCAACAAAATTATATCCTACTTATGGTGCATTATTCAGTGTTAGTTATCTTCAATGCATGTTTATGACCGTTTTCGCTTTTTGGTTCGTTGCTTCTCAATCTATTTGCTAGCCTTCATTTGTACTAAGCGGAATACTGCTTGTGCATCCAATTCCTTAAACCCAAAGTTGTGCCAAATGAATCCACCATACCTACCTATATGCGGTATTTCCATGATGTTCCAAGTAAATTTGCATGTGCCAACTCTAATTTTTCAAAATAATTTTTCCATTTTGTGTGCCCGTACCGCTCATGAAGCGGCAGGGGGTGGCCAATATTTTCCATGCTAGGTGTGTTATTCTCACGATGAGTGTTTATTCACTTTTCATTGCATGAGAGAGTGGCAGGTATTAGGGATGCCCAGTCCTGAAATGCAAAGAAAAATTTAATATGATGATAATAATAAATTCCTTGGAAAGTGTTGGTATGGAGGGCACCCGTGGATACGGCTAGCCATGGATTGTGAAAGAATGGTGGAAAGGAAATAAACTTTATTTTCTGTTTGGGAACCGCGTATAATGTGTCTAGCATGGAAGATATTGGGAATTCTCGGTCGTTTTCGTTGACAGGAAAAGCATGCCTCTCAAAATAATTTTATCTCTCTAATTTAAGCTTTGAGCTCTGCTACTTGTAGCTTGCGTTGGTATTATCCCCGAAGAGGAAGGGATGATGCAGCATAGTAGAGATAAGTATTTCGCTTAGTTATGAAACCAAGGTTATCGAACCAGTAGGAGAATCACGCAACACCTCGTTAGCAGTACCTGCACACAAACAGCAAATCCTTGGACCCAACGCAAACGAGGGGTTGTCAATCCCTCGGCGGTCAATTGCAAGATTAAATTGTATATGATAGATAGATAGATTGAAACAAAAATACAAAATAAAATAAATAAAAGAAAATGGCAGCAATATTTTTAGGGTTTTAGTAATATGATTTAGATAGACCCGGGGGCCATAGTTTTCACTAGAGGCTTCTCTCGAGAAAATAGGACACGATGGGTAGACAAATTACTGTTGGGCAATTGATAGAAAAGCAAATAATCATGATGATATCCAAGGCAATGGTCATGTATATAGGCATCACGTCTGAGACAAGTTGACCGACTGCTGCCTGCATCTACTACTATTACTCCACACATCGACCGCTATCCAACATGCATCTAGTGTATTAAGTCCATAAAGAACGGAGTAACGCATTAAGAACGATGACATGATGTAGACAAGATAAACTCACGTATGAATAAACCCCATCTTTTTACCCTTAATAGCAATGATACATACGTGTCATGTCCCTTTCTGTCACTGGGATTGAGCACCGCAAGATCGAACCCATTACAAAGCACCTCTTCCCATGGCAAGATAAATCAATCTAGTTGGCCAAACCAAATCAATAGATCGAAGAAGAAATACGAAGCTATAATAATCATGCATAAAAGAGATCAGAGAAGACTCAAATATTATTCATGGATAATCTGATCATAAACTCACAATTCATCGGATCCCAACAAACAGACCGCAAAAAGTGATTACATCGAATAGAACTCCAAGAACATCGAGGAGAACATTGTATTGAAGATCAAAAAGAGAGAAGAAGCCATCTAGCTACTAACTATGGACCCGAAGGTCTGTGGTAAACTACTCACGCATCATCGGAAAGGCAGCAAGGTTGATGTAGAACCCCTCCGTGATCGATTCCCCCTCCGGCGGAGTACCGGAGAAGGCCTCCAGATGGGATCTCTCTAGAACAGAAACTTGCGGCGGCGGAAAAAGTATTTCATGGACTCCCTTGAGGGTTTCTGATTTTTCTGGAATTTATAGTGATGGAATTAGGTCAAATGGAGCTCTGTGGGCCCACGAGGTACCAGGGCGCGCTTGCACACCCCCCCCTCAGTCGTGCCCTGGTGCCTCGTGGGCACCCCTTGGGGCTTCTGGCCTTCTCCTGAAGCTTCTAGTGTTTATCTTGTCCAGAAAAAAAAATCTCTAAAAAGTTCCGAGGCATTTGGACTTCGTTTGGTATTGATTTTCCGTAAAACAAAAACAGGGCAGAAAACAGCAACTGGCACTAGGCACTAGGTTAATAGGTTAGTCTCCGAAAATGATATATAATTGCTATAAATGTATATAAAAACATCCAAGATTGATAATATAACAGCATGGAACAATCAAAAATTATAGATACGTTGGAGACGTATCAAGCTCTGGCACATTTGCAAATCTCTGCTTCCCTCTGCGAAGGGCCTATCTATTTACTTTTATACAATTTTTATTTTTATTTGAGTCTCCATCTTCTCTTACAAAGCACCAACTAGAGAGCATTATTGTCATACTTGTGCATTGGATGTAGCTAATATTGAGTGTGTTTCATGAACGGATCAATGATTGAGCATAATGGGCTAGGGATAACTTTCTTTAGCATTGATATTTTGAAAGACATGGTTGCTTGTTAGTAAGCTTGAGTATTTATGTCTTCATGTCCAATTATAGACTATTGCTTTGAATCATTCAAGTCCAAGTGTCCATGCAACAAAAGAAAAGATTATATGATGATTGTGATAGGTAGCATTCCACATCAAAATTTCTATTTTTAATTACTACTTTATCATGATGAGTTTTGTGAGAAAAAGTTGCTGTCATGATGCTAGGAAAAGTGATTGAAATTATCATTGATCAAACTTATGCACTATGCTAGCATTCACACTTCATAAATTATTTCTTTTATCATTTACCTACTCGAGGACGAGCAGGAATTATGCTTGGGGATGCTGACTCGTCTCCAACGTATCTATAATTTATGAAGTATTCATGCCATGTTTATTATAGTTTTGTATGATTTTGCTGCACTTTTATATGGATTTTATATGATTTTTATGGACTAATATATTGACCTAGTGCCCAGTGCCAGTTGTTGTTTTCTGCTTCTTTTTGGTTTTCCAGAAAATCCATATCAAATGAAGTCCAAATGCAGCGAAACTTTTTGACGATTTTTTCTAGAAGGAAACAGACCCAGGAAGCTTCGGAGGAGCAGTAGAAGAGCCACAGGGGCCCCACGAGCCACCTGGGCGCGCCTGCCCCCCCCCCCCCCCAGGCGTGCCCTGGTGCCTCGTGGGCCCCCTGTGGCACCTCTTTGCGTGATTCCAACGCTGAAAAATCATATATATTCAGAAACCCCTGAAAGTTAACCTCGCCGCCGCAAGCCTCTGTACCTCCACGATCTCATCTATAGCCCTTTTCCGGCACCCTGCCGGAGGGGGGGAAGCATCACCGGAGGCCATCTTCATCATTCCGGCGGTCTCCATGATGAGGAGGGAGTAGTTCACCCTCGGGGCTGGGGGTTTGTACCAGTAGCTATGTGTTTGATCTCTCTCTCTCTCTCGTGTTCTTGATTTGGCACGATCTTGATGTATCCCGAGCCTTGTTAATATAGTTGGATCATATGGTGTTTCTTCCCTCTCTATCTTTGTTGTGATGAATCGAATCTTTTCCCTTTGAGGTTTCGTTATTGTCGGATTGAATATTCAGATTTGAGAACACTTGATGTATGTCTTGCATATGAATACCCGTGGTGACAATGGGGTATTATATTGATTCACTTGATATATGTTTTGGCACTCAACTCGCGGATTCCCGAGGTGACATTGGGGTAATCTATGCATAGGGGTTGATACACGTTTTCATTATCTTTTCTCCGATAGAAACTTTGGGGTGCTCCTTGGAGTTCTTTGTGTGGATTGAATATTATGATTATGAAGTTGTTTGATGCATATCGTATAATCAACTCACAGATACTTGTGGTGACATTGGAGTATCTAGGTGACATTAGAGTTGGTTGATGTGTATCATATGGTGTTATTTTAGTACGAACTCTAGGGCTGTTTGTGACACTTATAGGAATAGCTCAATAGATCGATCGAAAAGGATAACTTTGAGGTGGTTTTGTACCCTACAAACAATTTCTATCTTATGTTCTCCGCTAATAGGAACTTGGGAGTGATTCTTTATCGCACGTTGAGGGATGATTATATGATCCAATTATGTTAGCATTGTTGAGAGATTGCACTAGTGAAAGTATGAACCCTAGGCCTTGTTTCTAAGCATTGCAATACCATTTATGCTCACTTTTGTTACTTGCTACCTTGCTGTTTTTTATTGTTCGCACTACAAAAACCTATATCTACTATCCATACTACACTTGTATCACCATCTCTTCGCCGAACTAGTGCACCTATACAATTTACCATTGTATTGGGTGTGTTGGGGACACAAGAGACTCTTTGTTATTTGGTTGCAGGGTTGTTTGAGAGAGACCATCTTCATCCTACGCCTCCCACGGATTGATAAACCTTAGGTCATCCACTTGAGGGAAAATTGTTACTGTCCTACAAACCTCTATGCTTGGAGGCCCAACACGAGTCTACAAGAATAAGTTGTGTAGTAGACATCACATCCCGCGGGCTGCCCTCTCCCCGCGGCCCGCAGCACTGCCGCCTTTGAGTGAAACCCACATGTGTTTCAGAGGGGATCCATTGCTCTGGAATCACATATCAGTGGCACCGGAGGACATGCCGGGGCTGCGTTTCAGGTGGTGGGCAGCAAGGGCAAATCGGATCGAGGAAGCGTCGCATCGATTGGAGACAAGTTCGAAGGAGCTGCGCCTGGCGAAGCATAAGGAGGAGGCGCATATCAATCTTAGGGGTGAGATGCTGAGGGATGTCAGCATCTTGCAGTTTTGCGTTGATTTCGAGCTGGGGCTAATGGCAGAGATCACATTCACTGAGTCGACTGCGGAGGAGAGAACGTGCATGCCTGAGGAATGGCATGAGAAGCCGGTGCAACTGTTCAAATGGGCGGTAGGAGAAGCCAAATCACTCAACCAGCAACGGCGGCGGCGCTGGGGATGCATCCTTGGCGAGGTGACCTGCCCTCCTTCCCCGCCAGCGATGGACTGACCTACTCTGTTGCTGCTGCAATGAACACGCGGTGCCATGGCGGTTTGCAACCGCGACAATCACTCCATCTATGTATTGTATTTCTATGAAAATACTCCATCTATATGTGTTGTATTTCTATGAAAATAGTTGGTCATTTGGAAAAAGATGGTCATTGATTTATCACGAGTTTTTGAATGCTTGGTCGCGAGAACTCATCGGGAGCCGTTCCAAAACCATCAATAAATTTCGAGCTAGTTTCCCGTCACATTCCAAAGTACCATGATATAATTAATTGCAAACCTGTTCACATTGATCTAACCTAAATGTGTTTCCACTTTGCAGCATATTAGTACTAGGTTATAAAAAGGGAAACTAACTACTCAAATATTACTGCACATTCCTCCTCATAAGCCTTTCTTGTTCGTCGTTTCTTGCGTCTGCCATGGCCGGTATGAAGAGCTCTGGGCCGAGAAAGAACAAGGGAGCGACGACCTTGGCCGCGGAAAAAAAAAAGACAGGGCCCGCCGCGCCGCGGAGGCCTCAAAAGATCTCTCATGGGCAGGAGAGGGCTCTCAGAAGCGCATTCGCCGTGGAGGCGAACATGCCGACCGGGCAATGCTGAAGTCGTTAGCCCGCGACGACATGCCCGCTCAGCTCAACAAGCAGAAGGAGTTGATCGCCGGCTTGCTGAAGCTGGTAAAGGAGAGCAATGCCTCGGTTGATAAGGCGACCGGCGAAATCGTGGAACTTCGGGAGGACAAAACAAAGCTCTGCCACGTGCTCGACCTACTGAAGGAGGAGATCGCCGGCTGGGAGAAGCTGCGAGAGAAGAGGAGTGCCTCGGTGAAGATGCTGACCGCCTTCATCAGGGAACTTAGGGATGACATGGCGAAGCTCCGCACCGAGAACGTGGCTGCTGTCAGGCAACATCAAGCGGACGTGAAAAAGATCATCCACGCTTGCCTCGAGAAATCCCGCGCCATGGAAGCAATGAAGAAGATGGCGGATGAGAGGCGAGAGGAGATGAAGGTCGTGGAGGCGATGAAGAAGTAGTTAGAACTCCGCGCCCAGCAACCCTTCATGAAGTAGAGAGCAGCACCCAGACCGTTGTTTGTGTCTCCCTTTTTTATTTTTATTTTTTGCGGGTAATCTTCCTTCTTCATTTGCCCCTGTGTCTTCTTCTTTTGCCACTGTGTCTTTTGGGCATTTCCGCATGTGTCCTTCTAAATTCTCCTGAATAGGTAAGACAATTATTATCCGTTGCCATTCTCATCATATTATTTCGTTTGTACTAGGCTGTGAGGCATGACTAAAACAGTGCTAACGATGAGCGGTGTCGTGGGATCACAAGCAAACTAGATCATTTTTTATCGCCATATCGCACTGGGCTGCCGTGTTTCGCACTCCTCCGCGTCGGGCTAGTACTCCAGTGGAAAACAAGAGTATACCGCACGGTTCTTTGCTCCTCCTTAGGTCGTCGGCAACAATTATACCTCCTTTCGCCGACATGTGGGACAGCCAGCATCCGGGTCGACGTGTCATGCACCAGATTAGAGTGGGAAACAGAAGGGGAGACTTACCCCTCGCAGTAATAATGACTATAACGAGCAGTCAAATCACAAGGCCCCACTCCAGCAGTAATGAGCCGTCAAATCACAAAGCCCCACCTTTCCCGGAGTAAGTTGAATCTGCTACTCCCTCGTCCTCCTCGCCTCTCTGTCAAACCGACCAGGCGAAACTTGCCCCGCCCTCGCCTATAGTTTTGTAAGTATCGATGGATTGCGCCATGGAGCAAAACTAACAAGCTCAAATTAAAGAAAAAGGTGGGACATATACAGCACGCTCCTCGCGTTCGCGTCGCACCTACATGGTCGGTCTGGCACGCCACTCACGGAATGGAACGCGCGTCGGCTGAGTTACTACTAAAGTAGAAAAGAGAGAACAGCGATACTAGTACAGTACGTACGTAGTACTACTATACTAGTATATGATGCAGGATGAGGGACAGCCACCAGCTGGATCGACATTTCATGCACCAAATTATGCATAGTACTACGTGCTTAGATGGGGTGCTAAGTCTTTTTTTGACAACTAAACTCCTTCATGCGTTGCGTAAACTTCTCTCATTTAAGTGTTTTGCATAGGTCCGCGCGCTTCGCATTTGTTCTTCCTGGGGTCACCAAACTCCTCTCTCTTCTCTTTACTCCTACCTTGTCACATCAGATTTTTTTGCATATGTGGCATGCTTAGCACTTGTACACCATGGAGGGGGAGACTCACCCTGGTCATAGCGCCGCAGTAATAATGACTATAATGAGCAGTCAAATCACAAGGCCCTACCTTTCCAGCAGTAACGAGCCGTCAAATCACACAGCCCCACCTTTCCAGTAGTAAGTTGAATCCGCTACTCCCTCGTCCTCCTTGCCTCTCTGTCGAATCGACTAGCCGAAACTGCCCCGCCTAATGCGCGGGAAAAGCCCCGCCCTCCAATTTTAAATAGTATAATTTTGTATCGATGAATTGCGCCATGGAGCAAAAGAAAAAAGAAAACGGTGGTACTACATGTATACAGCACGCACGTCGCGTTCGCGTCGCACCCCACACGGTCAGTCGGTCCGGCACGCCGCTCACGGAATGGAACGTGAGTCATCTTGCGTTTGCACTCACATGTGGGACCGCAATTGAGAAGCCGACCATAGGCACACTCTCCCCCATCCCTCAGGCCTGACGTGTCGGTTGAGTTGTACTAGAAGAGAGACACCAGCGATAGTAGTACTAGAGTAGTGCTGTACACACGTCGTTGCCTGGACGATCCCTGCATGACAGGGGAGATCAGTTCGTCCATCCATGTGACCAGAGTCCAACAGACGGCTGAATTGGCTATCATGTACATATCGTGCAGGCTGTGTCGTACTAACATACGGCTGTAGTTGTGTTGATCAATCTAAAAAAAAGTAGGATCAGCACTAAGTATATTGCAATACCAATAAAATTTGAATCCATTCTCGGTATGAATACAAATCTAGTCCACTCACCCTAGGCGGCTAGGGCAACCTCTCCCCTCCCTGCTTCACCGATGAGCCGGTGGATTCACCCCCCCCCCTCTTCCAACCGCTCCGTCAACCGGTGGCGGGGAGGCGAATCCCGATGCCTATGCTCTGGTTATTAGTTTATTTTAGGGGTTTTAGTCCCCGCACGCGCAACGCTCAGGCGGACGATGTCGGCGCTTCTTATTCCGAGTCTGTCTTCCGAGCTCCGATCCTTCTTGAGTTCATTCGTCTAGACATAGTCGATGGAACTCCAGCGTAGATTCTTGCCGTCTCCTTTGGGGCGGTGAGGTTAAGGTTTCTTGTCATCCGGCGAGATTTGGTGTCATGTGCTTCGGATCAATGCGAGGGTTAAACAACGACAACTGCGTTCCTCCAGGGCGCTGGTTATTAGGGGCACATGCATGAAGACTACTCAGTTGCCATCAAGAAGGTGAAGCCGGCTATGTTCGGACATCGGCGACATCGATTGACGCTTTTTCTACTAGTTTGCTCTTTGAGCTTTGATCCTCGTCGAGTTTGTCTGTCGGGACGTAGTCGATGGAGCTCCGGCGTAGATTCATGTTGTCTTCTTGGGGCAATGAGGTTAGGGTTTCTTGTCATATGGGAGAATTTGGTGTTATATTAATTAGGTGCCTTAGATTAATGACGACAACTACGCCTCCGGGGCGCTGCTCCTTAGGGGCACGTGCACGAAGACTCCTCGACAGTCATTGACGAGGTCAAGCCGGCTCTGGTAGGATAGCAGCGACAACGACGCGTCGATGGCTCTTTCTGACTGCAGTTGGTTGTTCGCTGGTCTCGGAATTTGGATGCATTTTTTATCACAGATGCTATGTACTTGCAAACATTTACAATAGACCCGGTCTCCCTCAAAAAAGGTTGCATATAGTTTATGTTCAAAATCAGAACAATGATTGATGGCTCTTACATTTTTTTTGCAAATGCTAAGATCACGAATTTTCAGAAATTTGATTTCCCTTTATGTTGGAAACAATACATTTCAACCTCTAGCTAGCTATTCGAAATGTAAATTGTGCATGTTTTATAAGTATAGCGTGGTAAGCAAACAAAATGTATGGTGTGCCCCCATTTAGATCTGAACTACAAAAGCCACACATTACCTCAAATTCAAACTACTTAGTCCATGGATGCAATGTGTTCAAACGGTGCCATCGACATATCAAATTCAAAAGAGTTCGAGCTTGTTCGTTCTATATTTTCAGCCGTGATAATTTGACCCGTGTGGTTGTTCAATTAATGGAGGGCTGGGGACCAGAAGTGAACAATACAAAGTGCGACCTGGCTCGTACGCAATTTTAAATGATTGTTCTTATGGAGAAAAAAAAAAGAAAACTACTCCACTATATGTATATATAAGCAGGAGCCTCCGCTCTTGCTTGCTAGGGTTGCTCTCTTCACACACTCATCCTCTCTAGATCTAAACACGACAGCGGTGGCCACACTCTCTCTCTGCTCACCGCTGGTCACAGATCCGGCCGGATCCCCTCCGCCGGGGAAGGGGTGAAGGTGCAACGTCCATGCGGTCCTCGTCGGCGACGAAGCAAACCCACTGCCAGCGTGTCCCGATACGCGTGCCTTGCCATTATCTCCCACACAGCGCCGGCTAGGGAGGGCCTTCGACCCAGTCTTCCTCGCTGCCGTGGTGTGGGCAGATCCAGCCTCCCGCTGCCCACCTAGCCAAATCCCGACGAACCTCAGGTATAATTTCCTTCGAAACCAGCCTAGCTCTACTGCCCCAGGTCCCCACGTCGTTGCATGTGAATCTTTTTCTACTTCTCAGCCCCCCTCGTAGATGGCTCGATCGGCTGTTCCAAAGCCACCTAAATTATTACTATTAGAGGTAAAGCTAGTTCATGCAGTCGAATCTACGACTTGGTTCAAAGCAGGAAGAACGGGGGAAAAGTTCTAGCATGACTCTAGGACTTGGTTCAAAGAGGAAAGATTGGGGGGTGGGGGTAGTAGAGACTGGCGACCCAACCGGTCTCTTCGTTGAAAAGGGAAATAAAGGGAAAACAAAGTACAAACTGGATATAGAACCGATCTACTGGTTGAAAAAGGAAAGAAAGTGGGGACTGGGGGACAAGTCAACAGAGTATTTCCAGCACTAGATTTGCTGCCCTCACATAGTAAAAGGTGGCTATAGTGAACAAAAATGGGACCAACCCAGATATCCTGTTTGGATGTTTGTTTGCATCACCACTTTATGCATCGGGGGAGGTACATGGTGCTGGTGCACCCACTGTCCGATGCCCTTATGGCAATTTTTAGCTGTTGTTAATCTAATGCCGCTGGTAAAATGCAGCAATCACACTGTTAAAGTAAGGACATGTTTAACCAATGTTGTTTTTTAATGTAATGCCCCCAGTAATATGAAGCAATGGCCATGTTTTAATGTCCTGCTATATTTCCCGTTAAGATAAGTAAGTTGCTTCTTTTCATTAGAAATGCAACTGTCCTGGTCTGCCTACTGTAACATGCCCTTATACCAACTCTTTAGCACCTGTTAATCTAATGTACACTACAAGGATACCCCCTATAAAGCAACACATATTCTACAACGTTTTGACTATAAGTTGCAAAATTCACAAGAGATACGCATATAAGTGTTGTAGCATATGTGTTGTAGATGTGCAACTCGTGACCATAGTGTCCTACACAGATTGCAACAGATCTTATATGTTGCCTTGTATGTGTTGTAAATTATATTTGTTATATGACTGCATATATCTCTACTATTAAAAATTAATATTAATTATACACGCCGGTGCACATAAGGAATGTGACGTGAAAAACTGTGCTAATTGTTCAAGCAAAAATCAAATCGCGTGTGGTCCCTTTTATTCATCGATCCAGAACATTGGCGAAGGCACAGGATGGGCCGCTCCACACGCTAGGAATTCGGCCGGGCCTGTATACCACGTAGGTAATAAGAGATGGCCTTGGAGAAAAGAATCAGCCCAGTAACAACCTACTCTGCTCGTCGTGCCGAAGCGAACGCAGGGACCTCCTATATGGCGCGTACCGCGCCAGGGAATAGCAGCGCGCACACCCCTTGCTCCCCATGTGCCCTTCGTGGGCCGACCCATGTGCGGGGCGGGAAGCACCTTGTTTTTTTTTTTTTTGCTTTTTGCTTTTTTCTGTTTTTGTTTTTTTTTCCTTTTAAAAAATAATTCGGGATTTCAGAAAAAGCTGCAAAATGTGAAATGTTCATGAATTCAAAAAATGTTCATGATTTAAAAAAAAGGATCAGGAAATGATAAATGCTCACAGATTTGAAAAAATGTTCACCGAATTCAAAAAATTGTTCGTGATTTCTAAAGAATGAACATTTTTTGAATTTTAATGAATATTTTTTATTTTCATGAACAAATTTTTATGAGCATTTTTTAATAATGATGAACATTTTTTTGTATTTTGATGAACAAATTTTGAATTCGATGAACATTTTTTAAACTTGATGAACAAAATTTGTATTGAAGAACATTTTTTTGAAACATAGATGAAGTAATTTTAAATTTGATGGACAATTTTTGAAATTGGTGAACAAATTTTGAAAATTGATGAACATTTTTTGAACTTGATGAACAAATTTTGAATTTGATGAACATTTTTTGAATCCGATGAAGAATATTTGAATTTGATGAACATTTTTGTACATTGATGAACATTTTTTGAAAATCCATGAACAAAAAATGTTCGCAAATTTGAAAAAGCAAATTCGAAATAAAAAATGAAAAAGTAAAAGAAGTAAAAAAGAGAAAGAGAAAAAGGAAAAGGAAAACAGAAAAAAGGAAAAAAAGAAAAAAGAAAAAGAAAAAAAACGAAAACAGAAAAACAAGGAAAAGACCAAAGAAAAAGAAACCGGGAAATGGGCCGGCCATACGCACACCCGCGATATAGGAGCTGCGGCGAACGCAGCCACGCAGGTCGATAGACTCAAATCGAAAGAAAAAAAAAAGAAAAAACCACGCACGGTCGGTCAACCCTCTTTCTCCAATCTCGCGACTACTCGACCCGTTGCTGGGAGCCAGCCGAGCCGCCCGCCTCGCCGTCCCTGCCCGGCCGCCTGGAGCCACCGGTAGACCGCCCTGTGACCCTGACCGGCCTGAAGGCTGACACCCGCGACCTGCCGCTGCCTGCCCCGCTTGGCGCTCGGCCGGCTGCTGTCCGCGCAGGCGCACACGACGCACCATCGCGCAAAAATAAGAAGCATATAGTTACATAAATGTGAAATTTTAAGATTGTCCCAACAATGTATAATCTCAGCACAACAGTGGATCCCAATAGTAAATAGGAGTAGGATTTATCCATCACACACATTAGCAGGGGCTCATTTTTGGAGACGATCTGCAGCAGAGGAGGAAGAGGAGGTGCTGCGGTTGAGAGCTTGGGGACGCATGACAGCTGAGGATGGCCGAAGAGCAGAACAACAGCAAAGAGCTTCGCGGGGGATCAGACTTCATGATCTCCTTGTCTGGTGGAGAACGCGTCAGGAGGGAGGGGCCTCGCGGTGGATCAGACACCGCCGCCTCCTGTGTCTGGTGGAGCGCGCGACGAGGATGCAGGCCGGAGGTGTCACGCAGGCATACTTTTTTTGACCGGTAGGGAAATATTATGAGGTCACAAAATAATGAGGCATGACAGCATATAAGAATGATTTTATATCTTTTTTATTATAATATATTAATGATATTAAAACACACATATACAATTAAGTACGAGCGCCCAAATTCTCTCGAACCGACACCAAACCCGGGGAGGTTTGCGGGCATCCGGACTCGTGCTAATATACGCGGTCCCACCAAACCCCTCTCCCGTGCGAACCACTCTCAAAACTGCACATGCACATCGATGCCGATCAGCTACTCCAGAGCAGGCGTGACTTGACGGCCTTGATGGTGGTCAAAGCGACCAGACAGGACAGAAGGGTGGCGCCGCTTCAATGCGGCGCAGCGGCCGGAGTAGGCTTCTTGAACGCCGCGCCCACATTGAACCAGCGTCGGTCCGCCTACCCGGGCTAATTAAGCAGGGCTCCGGTGTCGGCCAACCCCATCTCATCTCCTCTCTGCTCCTCTCCGCACAACCGTAGGATCCGATCCGATCCGATCCTCTCTTGGACTGGCGAGATGGGCAAGTCAGGCTTTCCAGGATGGTTCTCGGCACCAACTGAGGGATCTTTCTCCTGATCGTGGTGCCGTCGTGCGTGGTCTTTTGACCGATCGTCCTCCTTTGTGCCGTCGAAGGAGGAGGGTCTTGCTCTTCTCGGATGACGAAGAGCATCATCAGCCGCCCCTCCTCGACGAGGCTGCCGCAACGGACGAGGAGTTCCAGCGGCAGTTTGAGCTCCCTCCGTGATCACGGCTTGGCGCCGCCCTCGTCGCTGCCCTTGTCGCCTCACTGCTGCCATCGCCGCCCTGTCGGTGCCTGCTCGCCATGAAGCAGGAGCCATACCTGGAGCTCACGAATGCACGCGGGCGCCTCATGCATTACCTCGGACGCGGCGGCGGGAGAACGTCACCGCAATGCCCTGACGGCGGCAGAGTCAGTGGACCGGCGCAATGCGTAGCACCGTGCTGTGTTTGGGATGTCGCACGTCTTGCCGGACTAGGTCCTCGCAAACGCCGCGCTGGCGGAGGCCTATGCACAGCCTCAAGGGGAGGGGCGGGCGAAACGGGGCGACGTCCGCGGCCGACGCTGGCCTGTGCGTGACGGGGGAGGAAGCTGAGCAGCTACACCGCGTGCGGCAGGTCGCGGCCAATCAGCACATTTTGAGTAATAGAAAACATTATTACTTCATCCATTTTGCACTGAATTTGTACAAACATAGAAGAAGCACGTTGTGTTTGGCACAAATATAGGGCAAATATATGCACAAGTCCCTGTCAAGGGCCAGATGATAATAAAAAATATTTTAATTTGTTTCGCTTCAAATTTGTAGTCGCTCTTATTTATTTATTTATTTCGCACCAATTTTTTCCCTTTCCCTCTACTAGTAAGCGTGCACGTGCATTGCACGTATAATCGTAGAAAGAAATTGCTCATTAATCCTAGTTAGGACACAATTATTTGAAATCTTATTTTGAACTAAATATAGCTTCTGCAGATGTAGCTTTTCCATTTGAGCACCATACCTCAATGGACTTCTCAATCATACAGATTTAACAAAAACACATTACATACCTTAGTCAATTTCGTCACACACATAGATAACATCTGGTCATTGGCTCTGAATCCATATACAACAAAATGTGAAAGTAAGTTGACATTGAGCATATTTCACCTATTATAGACACTCGAGCATATGAAACGGCTAACACGACTTTGCAGGATAAAATCTTCGAGATAGTCTGGAAGGTCTACTAATGTACCCAAAAAAAATCCATGTGACTTGCACTCAAAATGTAGCTGAACATATTTATCATCTTGAGCACTCGTGTAGGTATCATTTTGTAGATAGAAAGGGAAAAAATCAAAACTTGCCAATGGAGCAGTGTCCATGTCGTTCTAGTTAGATATAATCCAAACTTGCCAATAAATAGGTATTTTCAATGAAATCATGTACGCTCAGTGCACACCTGGAGTAATGAACACAGATTCACAATCAAATCCTGTTGGACAGAAAGTGTGCACCATAATACAATTCACGCAAGCATCAACACCAACACAATCTCTTCGCTTGTTCTCCGATCCCATTTTGTACCTCGATATAATGACATCTACATCTTCACCTCTGCCAACAATAGTCAACATGAGTTTATTCAGTGACCATGAGCCAATGTAGTTTTACAAAAAAAAACATAGAAGCAAGTTTAATGGAACTGTATATATTGTATATACAACACGAGCAAGTTATTGAACACTGTTAAGAAAAAAAATCGCTGCCAACTACAGATTGTTCAGACACAAGAGCAGAACATCTAGTCTTCACCTTTGATGGTAACACACCTTTGATAATCTGATTACGTAGAACAGATTATACACAATAGGAAAATGATCCCAATTATCTCTCATGCGATGTAACAACAGTGCGTACACATCTATTCCTCCCAAATCACAGTTTCTTAATTTCAGAAACTAATGACCAGTCCAAAAAGACAAATTATCGGAAAGTCATCACCAAACTGGCAATCAGATAGAAGGAGAAATGAATTGGTCATGCAGCAGACCCTCATTGGAAAAAAGAAAATACAACACACTGGGAGATGATTATGCTGAAAAGAGAACATACCTGAGAAGAGTATCACTTACAATGCAAAGCTGCTCTTATTGGCAATGAAAATGTCTCCAGGTCTAAAACAGATGTGTAATTTCCACTTTGTTTGTATGAAAGGTTTCGGCTTATTAAATTTACAGTACTAAAAAGACAATCACAAGTTCACGATTGTCGAGCAAAATTAACTCGAGAACATCATGCTTGCACTATTATTTGAAAAAGATCACCAGGCTTTGCACTTGTTGCATGTTTGCCTCACCGCTTCAATCTTAACCTTCGGTTGCAGCTCTTCTTTTTGGCATGCCTCTGTTCTCTTATTCTGGTGGGCATTCACATATGTATCCACAACACCTTTCTCCTGCTCTCCCTACCAGTAAAAACAGAACAAGGACTTAATCATATTTATGTGCAGTTTGACATAAAACCGATTTGCTATTAATATATAGCCAACAAATCCTCAATTACTCCAACCAACCATTGAAATCGTAGTGTCTAAAAACTGAATTATTTTGCAAACCATAATTTCTAAAAATGTGTACATAATTTTACCACTTTATACATTTCTTTAAAAATTATTTTGCATCTTGGACCAGAAATAAGGATTTGTGTTGTGGAACTCTAGCAGGGGCCTTGGGAGTATAAAATCGTCTATGCTGATACATCTGCAAGGGGCATAGTGCAATGTTGATAAGAACTTGTCAGTATATAATCTATGCGATGGTCCAAAAATTAGGATTCTTGGCACGTAGATTCTGCAATTGACTAAAGATAAAGTTGGTCCATGGTTGCTAAACATCGGCTTGACGCTGCTGCAGTAAACTCCATATTCGAATTTATAAGATAATTACTCCCTCTGTAAAGAAATATAAGAGCGTTTTGATCTACTTTAGTGATCTAAACGCTCTTATATTTCTTTACGGAGGGAGTATGAGCCAGTTATGTAGGAAACAAGCAGCAGTACACGCCTATATAAAGCCTCTCACTAACTTATTACTTGAATATGTGTTTGATTTGTGCAATTGTTGCTTTGCATGCTCGCGCTGCAATTTGTTTTTCTTGTTTTGTCCAATCAGTGACATTATGCAATCTCAGTTTGTCTGCATGATAATTAGTTACAGACTGAACATGATATTCGTCAAGGATGATTACATGGGAAATCATATATAGACTACACATATGAGTAAGATGACAGATTTAAGGGGGACGTAAAATGCACTGGGGGGGTAATTCAGAGCATAGAGTAATTTAGGATTGAAAAAATGATGTGTACAACTATCTCTGGGCTTAGAAGGGAATTATTATAGATCATTTTTGTGCAGGCAAATGTTCAAGAGCTCAGAATACAGAACCAACATGACGTATAAAAGATCTTCAGAAACAACATGAGAGATAGAGGTGGTTAAGTTAGCAAATGGTAATAAGAACCATAAATCAATAATCAATGTAGATGAACTGCAGTAGCACCAATCGCTTAACGAAGTCTGTACCTATCATGTGAAGAGGACATGCATGTGAAGAGGACATGCGTTGGTATGCTCCTGCCGACCCCGTGGTAGAGGACATGGCAGAGGTGGCCGTGGCGACAACCCCGTGGTAGAGGACAAGCAGGAGGAAGCGGTGTCCGGACAACCAACCCTCAATGTCGCAGGGGAACAGGATGGAGGCGGCTGAGTTGCAGACGACAGCGACTTGCGCGTCCTCGGCTGTGCGGAAGAATGGCGGCAGCGGCATCTACATCACAGACTGCCCGGGAGAATTAAGAAAGGGGCAGGCATGTGTTCATCACCGGCAGCATGGAGGGACGACTGCGGGGGCTCCTGTGTCCCCAACACGCGGTCGCTGGGCGTGCAGAGGAACAGTGGCGGCGAATCGGCGATTTCGAAAGCGGCGGCTGGGAGGGACGGCGGGGCTGCCTGGGGAGGTGTAAACGGACGGCGGCGTGGCAGATCCGGTCTTCGCCGTCATCGATCTCGTCGGGAGGAGGGCCGGTCCGGCAGAGCTTTAGTCCATGGCCATGGCGTCCTGCAGTGTGGGAACGGAGAGAGGGAGAGAGATTAGTGAGGAGAGGGAGAGAGAAGGGAGGAGGAGGGCTCTGGGCGTGGCTGACCGGCAGAGGAGCTCGTCGGCGGTTTGCAGGACCGCGGGCGGCGATCGGAGGCAGGGCCGGCTCGGGGCAGATCGGGGGGGGGGGGGGTGGGGTGAACATATGCAGAAATCAGTTGTGAACCCAGGACAAAGATGACAGTGGCACACATCTAGTAGACCTTGGTAACTAAGTTCAGAATTACACATATATACACAGAGTGCTTGTTAGATGTCATGATGTCCCTAGTAGCCTGTAGGGAGCTTGCCGTGATGTGGGTCGTGTGGGTGTACCCATCACCATTTAAAGTAACTGCTGGTTATTTCTGTTCTGAAGAATGATGGTCAGGACATGTCGAGGCTTGGTCCTATTTGTAGTGATATGTGGCGCAATATTCCAGCGTTTTCCGATTGTATTTTTCTTAAGATCAGAAGAGATCAAAACTTTGTAGCCCAAGAGATTGTGTGTTATGTCCGTTGAGGTCAGCATCAGAGGTGTATGGAACTCCCAGGTGTTGGACCAGATCGCTCATGTTGTTACTACAGGCTGTACTTATAATGCTATGGGTTCTGAATTAAGATCCCTTCTTGCCCTCAAAGAGGAAAAAAGAAAAATCCACATGTACCTGATCTCCCGCGCAACCTCTATGTTTAACATAGATTTATTAGCATGGTGAAAACTCACTTGATAAAACATACGGATCTGTTATTAACCTGAAAATGTAAGGCAATCAGTTTACATGTTGTATATGGTGAGGAAAATATGGGAAAAGTTTCTTCTTTTTCTTTGGAGCGAGAGAGGGTTGGGCCTCTTGGCCTTCGATGACTGCATGGTTGGGGAAAGGTTGACTTTTTGATGGGAGAGAGGCTGGCCTTTGAGCGGCCATTAGGAACTTAGGATAGAAAAAAAAGAACAGTCCATGCAAATGGAACTGCTGATGTGGCGTATGTGCTGACTTGTTAGATTTGCAAGCATCAAACAAGAATTCTGTTTCAGATAAGGTTTGTCAACTTAAATAATCTTTACAACCTGTCATTGCTGAGTTTTAAGTTGTGCTTGCACTTTTTGCAAATTGCATATACAATACCCAAAACTTGATGTGTATTATTTTATCCTAGAACAAAGAAACTATGGTTCATAATGGTGGCAGTGCACGGCAAAAAAAATGTTCTGCTGGACACAAGGTATCATCATAGTCCCATATACAAATCATTATCAAACTATAGTGCTCCCATGTTTATGTGTTTACTTGTTGCTATCAAAATGTTGTGCAGAACCAAGAAACTTCTGATCATAATTTCAGTGCTCAGCAAGGGAAAATAAATTCTACTGCACACAAGGTATATTTCCGTTACCATACACAATATGTTCAAAATATATTGCTCTGATGGTTATGTATCTACTGGTCGTCTTGCTATCAGAATGTTGTTCAGAACAAAGAAACTTTGCTTGAGAATGTCAGTGCACGGCAGGGAGAAAAAACTTCTGCTGCAAACAAACTGGTATCTTTTCATAATCACATACACATTTATGTTCAAACTATAGTGCTAGCTTTTTTATTTGTTTATTACTTCTTCTTTGCTATCAAACTGTTGTCCAGACCAAAACAACAACAAAAGGTGCTAATGCAAGCAGTAAGAGTTCTCAGAGTGGTTCGCTGAGCTGGTTGGGTGCCAGTGAATTACCTGTAAGAGTGCTCATTCATTTCATATGTTCCTTTGTTTTGTTTCTATTTTTTTCATATGGTTACTTTGATTTTCTCGAATAGGCAGGAACTAAAGTATTCTTGAAGAGCCTGAAAAACCATAACAGGGACGTAGCTCTTGCTACAATTGTAAGTTGTGATCCTAAATTTAAACTTGATGGTGCTGAAATTAGAAATGAATTTTGGGCGGTGCATGTTGATATGGCACTTGTGAAAACTGAAAATTTGGTACGGAGTCGCAAAAACTGCAATACTCTCGGTAATGCAGAAAAAACAAAGATTGCACGGCCCTCAACCTTTGTACGTGATTAATATCTTGCCTCTATTACTACTTGCATCATGTCAATGCATTGTGTGTTAACAGTTCATTTTGTTTTCTTGTTTGTAGATTCAAAAGATAAATGGATGAGTATATGGGTGCGTGGCAAGTGTACTGCAATGATGATGTTGATGTTCTGTTTCATGATGGTGATGATATGATGGATGCTTTCAGTTTTAGTTATGTTGTGGGGATGACGTTCCTGTTGGATGTTGTTCCTCGGTTAAGTTTAGTTAAGTTGTAGGGATGTTGATGGATGCTTTTAGTTTAAGTTTCATTGTTAAGAAAATAGTTAGATTATGCATCACATTTGATGATGTTCCTCTTGTAATATCCACTATTGTAATCCAACAATTTTATCTCATATATGATTTCTTCCTCTTGTCAGTATATTCTCTTGTTTTTCCTTCACTTGAAATACATAATTACATGGAGCATTGATTACATACATATATAATAATAATAATAATAATAATAATAATAATAATAATAATAATAATAATAATAATAATAATAATAATAATAATAATAATAATAATAATAATCACACTATATCTATGCCAACACTTGAAGCGTTGGAAATTCTCCGTTGCCAAGTAATGGGATTTTGATTCTTGTACATTAACCACCAACATATAGAACTGTTGTAGCAGTCCGCTTTATCTGTTGTAGTCTTGCAACGGTTCCTTTTACCAATGGCAATATAAGCGTTGTATTATACGCTAGCAACACTGGATAAGGCTACGCATCTCAAACCGTTGGTAAAGACACTCGCAACGCATATATGAGCTTTTAGATACGGAAAAAAGCGTTGCTATAGCGGGGGTCTTGTTGTAGTGGTAGCTGGTAAAATCAAGCAATGGCACCATTAAAATAATGTCAAAGTTAATAGTTGTCATTGTTAATCTTAATGCCCCCGGTAGTACGAAGCAATGCTGCAGCTTTAGAAATTGGTACTGTCCTTCTATGATTGCCGTTAAGATAAGGACGATGCTTCTTTTCATTTGACGTATGTTTCATCACTTGTTATTCACCCGCCTTTCTACCTATTTGTGCAAATAGAGATATACATTTCACCTCGTTGCTATTGCGGCCTTTTGGTGAACTGCACAAAACACTTATTTTTTGGAAAGAGTGTCTTGTGCAGTTCCACTAAAATGTCAAACCAGCAACATCTCTTGATTTTAGTGGAACCGCACAAAGGGTGATTGGAGTTCCTAACCTTCTCGTTGAACTCTGTGGTTAATCTCCTCCAACAGTTAATTAGCCATTGCAAGATTAGCCGTCACTGTCACCACAATGGCAATTTGCACATATTTGTGTAACGAACATGGACGCTTGATTTTAGTTGAACTGCACAAAAGCATATCCAAATTATAGTTGCACATTCCACGAGCTTGACGACCAACCTTGATGTTGCTCAGTTTTAGTGCAACTAATGAAGAAGCTGCTAGCTCATGGGACCAAGTACTTCTTGCTAACTGCATGATGCAAACATTGCTTCATTTTAGGTGAGCTGCATAAAAAGGTCGCATGAATATAATCATCCATGTTGGTGACTGGTGTCAACCCATCTACTATGGCGTTGACTGCAGATATGGTTCCCATGACGAGGAATGTTCCTTTTTGGTACTACCCTTTGCCAGAACAATCCTGCATGTTGACTCTGCATGCAGCTTGTGATCTTGTCCTGATGTTTTGGCACTGCCATGAGAAAGCTATAATGTTATGTATTATTTCGCACCTTAATCTAATGCCACTAATAATTTGAGGCAATGTTTTGGCATCGCTAGTGCCACTGATAAAATGAAGTAATAATACAGTTAAAATAGATCTACTGTCTTTGCTATCGTTTCATTTCCAATGTAGATAATGAAAGTGCTTCTCTTTGTTAGTATACGTTTCATCAAATAGTCCCATTCTTAAAGTAATGACACGTTTAAGTATCTCTGCAAACAGGGATGCTTAATTTTAGTTGAATTGCACAAAAAAGTGATTGGAATGATGCAAGGCCCTTCCTGGTTCATCACTTGTAGAAGGTGTATCCGGGAGAATTGGGTCGATGTGCCCTATTAGGCCTACCGTTGAGTCCACTCATCGGTCCCTATGACGCCTACCGTCGAGGTGACGCAGGGCGCCTCTCTCCCTCGCAGCACGGCGGGCGCCATAGTTTTAGTTGAATTGCACAAAAAAAGAGATTGGAATGACTCAAGTCCCCTCCTACTGCCGCACTGAATTTGTTCATAGTTTTCAACGAATTGCCTTCATGGCAAGATACGATGACCTAAAGAATAACTTGATCTCACTAAGTCATCTCACACAGGTCAGTCCTGTCCTTCATCCACATCATCGTGCTTTGTCATACTGTGCTACTGTTGTATTTTCTTTTAATAAACTTATTGTATCGCCATCTTTTCCCATTAAGAAAATGAAGTTGCTTCTATTTATTTGTGTATGTTTCATCAACTAGTGCCACTATTATATTAATCATGCTTTTTCATTATCTGTGCAAATAGGGTTATTTAGCTACATTTTAGTGGAACTGCACAAATATTTGGATGGAACCCGCATATGCAGAGTGTGAGTGCCACCATCTAAAATAACGTGGCTTCCAACGGGCATAGATGTTCGGATGGTTCCACAAGTTCTTGGCGACCAGCTTATGCAGAACATGTTAATCTACCGGTATTTGACATGCATGCCCATAAACTGGACTGGTTTCAGTATTGCAGCAAATCCTTGAATCAAATAGCTTACATGAATTATGTTTATGGTTTGCTGGATAAATTGGCACTTCTCCAGGGATTACTCTTTTCTCAGAGAAGCATCACTCAATTTTTCTTTACATGTACACATTCTCACAACTTTGTTTTAGTTTTAAAGTTAATATTGGCTCTGATATGTGAATCAATGAGATGCATAGGCATCTTTGTTGTACTTATTATGGGAATCTTATGAGTTTGTTGTGAATCTTGGAAGCTGTGAAACAAGGCATGATGATGCAGGCGATAGCAACCCTATCAAGCTCTTCAATACTCCCTCCATTTTTTTTGACTTTAACCAAATTTATATAAAAAAAGATCAACATCTACAATACCAAAGATATATGGTATAGGAAAGTTAATTTCGTGATGCATCTAATAATATTGATTTCATATTGTGAATGTTGGTATTTTTTCCTATCAAGATAGTCCAACATTACAAAGTTTGGCTTTGACCAAATTATATATGCAATCTAAAAAGAAAATTTTAGGGTGGTAGGCATTTTTGTAAGCCTTCTGTTGGTCAGTACTAGGTAACGTGGGGTCAATACTCAAGTTTATGTGGGGTAAATTAGTTATTAGGATGGATCCACTGACAGCGCGCCGCCGCCCTCGTCCATTCCAAAACCGCCACCCACCGCTCCTCTTGCATTCCAAGACCACCGCCGCTCCTCTCCTCTTCCATTGCAAAACCGCCGCCGCTCCTCTTCCATTCCAAAACCACCGCCGGCGAGTGAAGGTGCTGTGGAGAAGTAGATCGATGGAGGAGTGCAACCGATATGTGACGATCGCAGACGGCAACCCTGTGAAGCTAGCCAGGATGATGGAGATACAGTCTTGATTTGACAACCAGCGGTAATTAGCGGCGACGGTGATGGCGACGGCCAAATATCTGAAAAAGAGCGAAAAGGCGGCGATCCACCCGAATGGAGTCATGCGGGAGTCCATAGAGCTGCTCCTCTGGGCCATGGAGCAGACAGATTCGTCGAATCTAGTCGTGAGGCGGAGGTGGTGGGAGTATCAATCCAAGATCGAGCATCCAGAGGATCAAGGATCGAGCAGCCACATGGTGCCGTTTGTGAGGGTGCCGTGTCAGAGCGAGCCAGTGGAGTCTTCGTCGACCGTACCCAACCGCAAGAGGAGAAAAGCAGTTGGCGCGACGACGCTTCCCCGCCGTTCTCCAAGGCTCCCTCGCCGTTCACCTCGTCTCACAGGACGACGGTCTGCCGCCGAGGAATAGGAGGGGAGTGCCCCGACGAATAATCATAGGAGGAGCTTAGGGTTATCAGTATTTGCAGGTTGTGAATTGTGTTTTGTGTTGTGTATTTTGGGTACTTTCAGATATGAATGTCTTTTGAATTTCAGATCTTTGCAGTATTGAGCATATGAAGTATTTTTTGAATTCTAGAGATCTATTTTTAGTACTTTCAAAAATGTAGTTTCATATAAAAGTGCAGACCATGTGATATTCAGAGAAGAAACTGCAAGTTTCAGTTTCAGATAAGAAACTACAAGTTTCAGAGGCAGAGCATTTATATCAACACGCCCTTTTCAAACAGGGATAATAGCATGTTCCAAATTTTATTCATGGTCGAAAATGGAACTAACAGCAAGCTAACATCATGCTGATGAACATTCATGTATAGCACATCTTCATAGGATGCACAGTCAAAAAGATATGCTATCTTCAAAATGCCCAGACAATGTTGAGAGTGCGAAAAACAGAGAAAACTAGGGACGAAATTCTGGCAAGTGTTGGAGGTGGTGTGTGTGGATGACAAGGGGAGACTCACATGTCAGTAATAGCAGAGGCAAAAAATTGGGAATATAGGGGTAATCGATCCCGGCCCGAGCAGGTGCGAGTAAGGGGGTATAGCTACTGGGCTACTGCGGCGTACTCAACACAAAGAAGGCGCGCAAACTACTACTACACTGCCCCGTCTTCCCCGGCTCCGGTTCATTCCCGTCCTGCACTTGGAGCGGCTGACAGTCGGGACCCACAAGGTCCATGGCCCTACGCAAGCAAGTGCCTCATTGGAAAAAAAGCTTTCTCATGGAAATGGATATTCGTTTTTCCTAATGTTATACTGACATAGGGCCCACGGGTCTATCAACGTAGTCAATAAATGAGATAAATTTACAACGAAGACTGTCATCGGAGAGCTAGCGGGTATAATTTTTTCAGAGGGCGAACAAGTATCAGTTTTTTTTGAGGCAAGCGAACAAGTATCAGCTGGGTTGTGGCCTGCCCAGCCTAGGTTTTGTTTTTTAACATGCACAGGGCGCAGCCCACGACATTCCCGTTTTAAACTTATTGTTTTGAGCTCCAGCATGTATCTACTGGCCCATGGGCCTCCCAGCCTAGGTTTTATTTTGTCTTAAACATCCGCTGCCCAGCTTATGTTTTTTTGAAGAAAACGTAGAACTCTTTTCTATTTTTCTATATATAAGAATAAGAATGTCAGGTCCAACTTATGTTTTCCCTTCTAACTATATTATATATATTTAAATTATTTTATGTTATTATATATTATTATCATATATTTAATAGATACATATATATAAAAATATCCCACGTCTTATTAACTTATAAAAAATAAATGTTTAACAGAAGTTCGCAAGGAAAATCCTAGTTTTTTTTTACAACAAAAATCCTGGTTGCGTACAAAAGCTTGCTCGGATTTATGGACCAATGTAATAATAATGCGCTCATTTTTTTGAGGAATAACGCACTAATTATCTAATTTTATATATAATAAAATGCCAATCCCAGGTTTATTTTTTGATAACATTGCTCCGTCCAACCCAACATTATATTTACAACAAGTCCAGCAAATTCGTGTATTTCAAGAAAGTGCAAATGGGCTGTGATTTCTAAGAAGAAAATTAAATGGACCGCATAGATGCTACATTATTTGTTCACCCATCCCAGCAAATGGACTGTAAATTCTAAAAAACATGGGTTGAATATGTGCCACATTGTTGCTGGCTAACATGTGGGCCAATAGGTCGAAGCCCAAGCAAGGCGTTGTCTACTTGGTCAACAAATGATTCTGACATCCATAGCCATTGGATTTACATCTAACGACCGACATGCATCTTCAATCTGTCGTCTTCTTCCTGCAGCGCCGCCGGGAACGCTCGCTCCCGCCTCCGGCGGCTAGCGGCTCTACTTAGCACGCCTCGCTGCGAAGCGCTACCCCACCGCAGGCTAGGCCATCCCTCCAACCATCCACACCTCCTGTTATTCTCCGCCAACTGCAGCCCCACGCCGCACCAGAACCAGTTAACCCTCGTAGTCCTCTCCGTCTGCGACTCCACTGCCGCGTCTTCCCCATCTCCTGGTCGTTCCCGTCCGGGGCCTCGCCGTCGTCCACCGCCTTGGTGCGCTCGACGCGGCGTGGTCAATGTGGTCAACAAACGAGAGTCATCGGAAGAGGACTGTACGTGGAGAGGATTACAGTGGGGACGCACCAGGTCCATGGACGCACGCATGCAACTGCCTCCTTATTACGCGAAAAACAATTATTCTTCCCCCTGACAGCTTGGACCCACCAGCTACATCTTCTCACGCAAGGAAGTGCCTCCTTATTACGCGGAAAAAATGTTTCATCCCCCTGACAACTGGGACCAGTAGCTACATCTTCGCACGCAAGGAAGTGCCTCCTTATTACGGGCAAAAAAATTTTATTCCTCCTCCTGACAGCTAGGACCCACTAGCTATATCTTCGCACGTAAGGAGGCTGACATTGTGGGCCAATAGGTCGAAGCCTATGGAAGGCGTTGTCAACTTAGTCAACAAATGATTCTGACATCTGTAGTCGTTGGATTTTCAATCTCCAACGGCCGACATGCATTTTCAATCTCTTGTCTTCTTCCTCCAGCGCCGGCGGGACCTCCTGCTCCCGCCTCCGGCGGCCAGCGACGCTGCTTCGCATGCCTCGCTATGAAGCGCTACACCACTGCTGGCCAAGCCATCCCTCCACCCCTCCACCCCTACATCCCTCCTGTTATTCTCCGCCGACTGCAACCCTAGGTCGCACCGAACCAGTCAACCCTCGTACGTCGTACTCCTCTCTGTTTGCGACACCACTGCCGCATCTTCCCCATCTCCTGGTCATTCCCGTCCGGGGCCTCGCCGTCATCCACCGCCTTTGTGCGCTCGATGCGGCGTGGTCAACAAACAAGAGTCATCGGAAGAGGACTGTACGGGGAGAGGCTGACAGCTGGGACCCACGAGGTCCATGGTCGCATGCAAGGAAAGTGCCTCCTTATTACGCTGGAAAAAAAGTTTCCTCCCCCTGACAGCTAGGACCCACCAGCTACGTCTTCGCACCCAAGGAAGTGCCTCCTTATTGCGCAAAAAAATGATTCCTCCCCATGACAGCTGGGACCCACCAGCTATATCTTCGCACACAAGGAAGTGCCTCCTTATGCCCCAGACAGCTGGGACCCATGAGATCGAAGCGTATGTATCGTTATCTGTCTGGTCGCAAGCGTGTACATACATACTGGTCGATTGGTCTCTCTGCCCCGATGAACTGTGGTCGTGTAAGGAGCGGCATGTGTCGTAGTAGAGCCCCCGACGTAGCAGTTCAGGTAGCCCCGTCTAAATCGTGTACATGTACATACAGCCACACGGCAAAAAATACGGTGACGTACGTACATATACGAGTGGGGTATCGAACGCGTACTCGCGCAGATGTACGGCCAGGGCTCGTGTACATGGAGAGAGGCAACGGACGGCAGCAATGGCCTCCTGTTCATCGGCAGCCAACCGGCTGGGTCGGAACGGAGGAAACAGCGTCGGGAGCCAAGCGACTGGGTCGGAACGCGTCCTGTTCATCGGGAGCCAACCTGCTTGGACAGAACAGCCGAAACGGGGTCCTGTTCATCAACTCGGGGTCTGGCGTACCAGAAAATGGAGGAAACGGCCTTCTGTTCGACTGCCTACGGTCGAAACGGGGTCCTGTTCATCGGTTGGGGGTCTGGCGTACCGCAAAACGGAGGAAACGGACTTCTGTTCAACCGCCTCCGGTCGAAACGGGGTCCTGTTGATCGGGAGGGGTCTGGCGTACCGCAAAACGGAGGAAACGGACTTCTACCCAACTACCTACGGTCGAAACGGAGTCCTGTTCATCGGGAGGGGTGTGGCGTACCGCAAAACGGGACTCCACGGGCTATTGTTCATCCACCGTCGACTTCCTCAGCCTCCACCGGCTATTGTTCATCCATCCTCCACGGGGTCCTATTCATCCACCCCCAACCGGCTGGGGTATGACGTACCGCGGCACGGCCTCCTCAGGGTCCTGTTCATCCACCCCCAACCGGCTGGCCTCCTCGGGGTCCTGTTCATCCAGCGCCAACCACCTTCACACAGCCAGGGTACTGTTCATCCATAGCCAACCCACCGGCTGGGGTGGGGCAAACGAGCGGGCGGCAGCAACGGAAACTGTTCATCCACAGCCAACCAACCGGCTCGATCGATGCGTCTCAACTCGTGTCTACGTGTATCGCGCGCGCGGCAGCAACGGGCACTGTTCATCGAGAGGCAATCCAACCGGCTAGCTACGTCTCGCACGGGAGCTCGATCGGCTTCAGTAAGTAGTGAGAAGGATCGATCGAGTTCAGTTAGCAGTGAAGGAATCACTCGGGTTCAGTTAGCAGTGAAGGGATCCATCGGCTTCAGTTAGCAGCGAAGGGATCGATCGGGTTCAGTACGTAGTGCGAGGGGATCGACCGCTCGTGTTCAGTACGTAGTGCGAGGGCGATCGATCGCTCGGGTTCAGAAGCGAACGTACGCCTCGCTCGGGTTCAGTTAGCGAGCGCCTCGCACACACGCGCGCGTACGAGAGAGAAACACGCAAAACCACACTGCATCGCTCGGCCCGACCACCCATCGTAACCGGGAACTCCCTGAAAATTTTCTCGCCCTCACTTCTACCATGATTTTTACGTCATGGACGGCCCAAAGAATGTCATGCCGGTGCGTCTCCGGCCCGCCCAGGACGAAAAGCCCATTTTCTGTCATAATTTTTTGTCATAGAAGTAGGAGCCCACCTCATCTATGATGATACATGCTTTTGTCACAATTATTGTCATAGAAGTGTCACAACCATGACAGAAAAAGTTTTCGTTCGGGCCATAATGTCACGGATGTGTCTTTTTCTTGTAGTGATGACAGGACTATATGATTTTGTAGGGATAACTTTCTTTAGCATTTTTATTTTGAAAGGCATGATTGTTTGTTAGTATGCCTGAGTATTGATGTCTTTATATCAAATTATAGACTATTGCTTTAAATCATTCGGATCTTAATATTCATACCGTAAAAGAGAATTACATGATGAAACATGTTAGGTAGCATTCCACATCAAAAATTCTATTTTTATCATTTACCTACTCGAGGACGAGCAGGAATTAAGCTTGGGGATGCTTAATACGTCTCCAACGTATCTATAATTTTTGATTGTTCCATGCTATTATAGTATCAATCTTGGATGTTTTCTATGCAATTATATATCATTTTTTGGGGGCTAACCTATTAACCTAGTGCCCAGTGCCAGTTGCTGTTTTTTGCCTGTTTTTGCCTTTTCAGAAAATCCTTATCAAACGAAGTCCAAACGAAGAAAAAACTTTGGATTAATTTTTTCTGGACCAGAAGTGATCCTAGAAGCTTCGGGAGATGACCAGACGAGTCACGAGGGAGCGACAAGCCCGGAGGGCCCGCCCAGGGGGGTAGGCGTGCCCCCCGGGCTTGTGGGCCCCTCGTGGCACCTCTTGACCTAATTCTAGCTCTATAAATTCATAAATATTCCCAATATACCAGAGAGACAGACGATAAAACTTTTCCGCCGCCGCAAGCCTCTGTTCTTCCGCGATCCCATCTGGAGGCCTTTTCTGGTACTCTGCCGGAGGGGGAATAGATCACGGAGGGCTGCTTCAACAACCTTGCTGCCCTTCCGATGATGTGTGAGTAGTTTACCATAGACCTACGGGTCCATAGCTAGTAACTAGATGGCTTCTTCTCTCTCTTTGATCTTCAATACAATGTTCTCCTCGATCTCCTTGGAGTTCTATTCGATGTAATCTTTTTTTATGGTGTGTTTGTTGGGATCCGATGAATTGTGGGTTTATGATCAGATTATTCACGTGAAATATTTGAGTCTTTTCTGAACTTATTTATGCATGATTGTTATAGCTTTGTATTTCTCTGCGATCTATCCGTTTGGTTTCGCCAACTAGATTGATTTATCTTGCAATGGGAGAGGTGCTTTGTGATGGGTTCAATCTTGCGGTGTTCTATATCCCAGTGACAGAAAGGGACAAGACACGTATTTGTATTGTTGCCATTAAGGATAAAAAGATGGGGTTTAATCATATTGCTTGAGTTTACTTTGTCTACATCATGTCATCTTGCTTAAGGCGTTACTCTATTTTCATTAACTTAATACCCTAGATGCATGCTGGATAGCGGTCGATGGGTGGAGTAATAGTAGTAGATGCAGGCAGTAGTCGGTCTACTTATATCAGACGTGATGCCTATATACATGATCATTGCCTTGAATATCGTCATAACTATGCGCTTTTCTATCAATTGCCTAACAGTAATTTGTTTACCCACCGTATGCTATGTGTGTTCAAGAGAGAAGCCTCTAGTGAAAACTATGGCCCCCGGTTCTACTTTTATCATATATTAAATCCAAAAATACCTTGCTGCAATTTATTTACTTTTATTTTATTTTGCAATTTACTTTTCTATCTATCACTATCAGAATTAATCCTTGGAAGTAACTGCTAAGGGGATTGACAACCCTCTTATTTGCGTTGGGTGCAAGTGTTTGCTTTTGTGTGTGTAGGTGCTGCTAACGAGGTTCTGTGTGGTTCTCCTACTGGATTGATAACCTTGGTTCTAAACTAAGGGAAATACTTATCTCTACTGTACTGCATTATCCTCTCCTCTTCGGGGAAATCCCAACGCAGTTCACAAGTAGCAATCAGAAACTTTGCGTTAATTATCTTTGCTTCACTAACACTTGCTCTATAACCATGCCACCGCTATATCTATGATAAGTTTTCAGGTCAAGAAGCGGAGGGCTATCTAGGCATACCGGTCGTAAGTGAACCAAAACCTTCTCGTTATTTCGGTTTAAACAACTGAGTTCCTTATGCCTCGGATTTCTCTCTATGTTGCTCGAGGACGATCAAGTTTAAGCTTGGGGGAGTTGATGAGTGATATTTTTACACTCATTTCAACCTCGTTTAAACCGAATTATTTCATTAAAAGAGAGATAATCGCTCCGATATTGTCACTAATGACTAATAAGTGCGAGGGATTCCACAAATCCTCTCTTTGATATTTTTCCACAGGAAATGGGCTAAAAAAGGGAAGAAATCACGTGGGAGAAAGGAAAGGAAGGAAATTGGAGAAGAGATAAGTCACCAGGAGGTGCCAGAAGGCCGCCAGTGTCAAAGACGGCGTTTCATGCGACCACGAGCGCTCGCATGAGCGGTCGTTTGGCATGGAAACCAAGGCAGGTCGTCCACCTGAACAACTTTTATAAAGGGGACCCAGTCGAAATGTGAACAGAGAGCGCGGCGGGAGAAAGTCCAGCACAGCCACAGCCCTTTCATCATCATCTTCATCCACAAACCCTAGCCGCTGCCATTTGCATATCCATAGCCATCTCCACCACCGTAGTTCTCTTCCATCTAGTTCATACTTGTAATCATGCATCGCACAAGGCATCCATTGTAAGACATATTGCAATCAATCAATCTCAAGATGTGTTCTTCAATGTTTTCTTCTCACAATCTGATCTCGATGTGTGAGTAGATCGGTGAAGGGATCATTGGGAGTCTTTGACATAACTGACGGGGAACGTTGCATGAAAATCAAAAAAATTCCTACGAACACCCAAGATCTAATCTAGGAGATGCATAGCAACGAGAGGGAAGTGTGTCTACATACCCTTGTAGACCGAAAGCGGAAGCGTATAAAACGCAGTTGATGTAGTCGTACTCTTCGCGATCCAATCACGATCCAACCGATCTAGCACCGAACGGACGACACCTCCGAGTTTAGCACACGTGCGGCTCGGTGACGTCTCCTCCTCCTTGATCCAGCAAGCGAAGGGGGGAGAAGTAGTTGGGATCACACCCAGCAAGACGGCGTGCTGGTGATGGTGGTGGTGGAGTCCGAATACAGGCAGGGCTTCGCTAAGCGCTACGCGGGACGAGGCGGTGGTGTAACGGGAGAGAGGGGCGCCCAGGGGCTGGTGTGCCTTTTGGTGCACCCTCCTCTATATTTATATGGGTGGAGGGGCTAGGAGTTCAGCCCCTCTTCCCTCTAGGGCTGACGCACCAAGGGAGAGGAGTTGGACTCCTAGTCCAACTCTTCCCTTGTCCCTTCGGGACTCCTCCCTTCTCCTATAAGCGCCTGGGCCTTTGAGGGCTAGTGCGCCTGGCCCAATAAGGCCAGGGCACCTCCCCTCAGCCCATGTTGGCCCTAGGGACATGGTGGATCCCTTGGTGTACTTCCGGACCCCTCCGAAACTTTCCGGAACCTTCTGGAAGCTTCCCGGTACAATACCGAAAAAACCGAACTTTTTTCGAAACCCTGAAAACAACTTTCCATATATAAATCTTTACCTCTCCACCATTCCGAAACTCCTCGTGACGTCCGGGACTCTGAACAACATTCGGTTACCAACATCAAATATCCCAATACTACTCTAGCGTCAACGAACATTAAGTGTGCGACCCTACGGGTTCGAGAATTATGTAGACATGACCGAGACACCTCTCCGGTCCATAACCAATAGCGGAACCTGGATGCCCATATTGGTTCCTACATATTCCATGAAGATCTTTTATCGGTTGAAACACGATGTCGAGGATTCAGTTAATCCCGTATGCAATTCCCTTTGTCCGGTGATATGTTACTTGCCCGAGATTCGATCGTCGGTATCTCCATACCTAGTTCAACCTCGTTACTGGCAAGTCTCTTTACTCATTCTGTAATACAAGATCCCGTGACTAACTCATTAGTCACATTGCTTGCAAGCTCTTTACGATGTTGTATTACCGAGAGGGCCCAGAGATATCTCTCCGTCATACGGAGTGACAAATCCCAGTCTCGATCCGTGCCAACCCAACAAACACCTTCGGAGATACCTGTAGAGCACCTTTATGATCACCCAGTTACGAAGTGACGTTTGGATACACACTAAGTATTCCTCCAGTGTCAAGGAGTTGCACGATCTCATGGTCTAAGGAACAGATACTTGACATGATGAAAGCTATAGCAATAAACTCAAGTGATACGATCGAATGCTAAGCTTACGGTTGGGTCTTGTCCATCACATCATTCTCCTAATGATGTGATCCTGTTATCAAATGACAACTCATGTCTATGGTTAGAAAACCTTAACCATCTTTGATCAACGAGCTAGTCTAGTAGAGGCTTACTAGGGACATTGTATTTGTTAATGTATTCACACATGTATTTATGTTTCCGGTCAATACAATTATAGCATGAATAATAAACCTTTATCATGAACAAAGAAATATGATAATAACCAATTTATTATTGCTTCTAGGGCATATTTCCAACAGTCTCCCACTTGCACTATAGTCAATAATCTAGTTTACATAGTTATGAATCTAACACCCATGGAGTCTTGGTGCTGATCAAGTTTTGCCCGTGAAAGAGGTTTAGTCAACGGGTCTGCCACATTCAGATCCGTATGTACTTTGCAAAGTTCTATGTCTACATCCTTAACATAATTACGAATGGAGTTGAAGCGGCGCTTGATGTGCTTGGTTCTCTTGTGAAACCTGGGCTCCTTGGCAATGGCAACAGCTCCAGTGTTGTCACAAAAGATAGTCATTGGATCCGATGCACTAGGTATTACACCCAGATCGAATATGAACTCCTTCATCCAGACTCCTTCTTGCACTGCTTTCGAAGCAGCTATATACTCCGCTTCACATGTAGATCCCGCCACGACGCTCTGCTTGGAACTGCACCAACTGACCGCTCCACCATTTAATATAAATACGTATCCGGTTTGAGACTTAGAGTCATCCAGATCTGTGTCGAAGCTAGCATCGACGTAACCCTTTACGACGAGCTCTTCGTCACCTCCATAAATGAGAAACATGACCTTAGTCCTTTTCAGGTACTTCAGGATATTCTTGACCGCTGTCCAGTGATCTACTCCTGGATCACTTTGGTACCTCCCTGCCAGACTTATGGCAAGGCACACATTAGGTCTGGTACACAGCATGGCATACATTATAGAGCCTATGGCTGAGGCATAGGGAATGACTTTCATCCTTTCTCTTTCTTCTGCCGTGGTTGGGCTTTGAGTCTTACTCAACTTCACACCTTGCAATACAGGCAAGAACCCTTTCTTTGACTGATCCATTTTGAACTTCTTCAAAATTTTGTCAAGGTATGTGCTTTGTGAAAGTCCTATTAGGCGTCTTGATCTATCTCTATAGATTTTGATGCCCAATATGTAAGCAGCTTCACCGAGGTCTTTCATTGAAAAACTCTTATTCAAATATCCTTTTATGCTTTCCAGAAATTCTATATCATTTCCAATCAACAATATGTCATCCACATATAATATTAGAAATGCTACAGAGCTCCCACTCACTTTCTTGTAAATACAAGCTTCTCCGTAAGTTTGTATAAAACCAAAATCTTTGATCACCTCATCAAAGCGAATATTCCAACTCCGAGATATTGGAACCAGTCCATAGATGGATCGCTGGAGCTTGCATACTTTGTTAGCATCCTTAGGATCGACAAAACCTTCTGGTTGCATCATATACAACTCTTCCTAAAGAAACCCGTTAAGGAATGCCGTTTTGACGTCCATTTGCCAGATCTCATAATCATAAAATGCAGCAATAGCTAACATAATTCTAACAGACTTAAGCATCGCTACGGGTGAGAAAGTCTCATTGTAGTCAACCCCTTGAACTTGTCGGAAACCCTTTGCGACAAGTCGAGCTTTATAGACGGTGACATTACCATCAGCGTCTGTCTTCTTCTTAAAGATCCATTTATTCTCAATGTCTTGCCGATTATTGGGCAAGTCCACCAAAATCCACACTTTGTTCTCATACATGGATCCTATCTCGGATTTCATGGCCTCAAGCCATTTGTCGGAATCCGGGCTCATCATAGCTTCTTCATAGTTAGTAGGTTCGCCGTTGTCTAACAACATGACTTCCAGGACAGGATTACCGTACCACTCTGGTGCGGAACGTACCCTGGTCGACCTACGAAGTTCAGTAGTAACTTGATCCGAAGTTTCATGATCATCATCATTAGCTTCCTCTTCGGTTGGTGTAGGCATCACGGGAACTACTTTCTGTGATGTGCTACCTTCCAATTCAAGAGAAGGTACAATTACCTCATCAAGTTCTACTTTCCTCCCACTCACTTCTTTCGAGAGAAACTCCTTCTCCAGAAAGGACCCATTCTTGGCAACAAAGATCTTGCCCTCAGATTTGTGGTAGAAGGTATACCCAATGGTCTCTTTAGGGTATCCTATGAAGACACATTTCTCCGCTTTGGGTTCGAGCTTATCAGGCTGAAGCCTCTTGGCATAAGCGTCACATCCCCAAACTTTAAGAAATGACAGCTTAGGTTTGTTGCCAAACCACAACTCATACGGTGTCATCTCAACAGATTTAGACGTTGCCCTATTTAAAGTGAATGCGGTTGTCTCTAATGCATAACCCCAAAACGATAGTGGAAAATCGGTAAGAGACATCATAGAACGCACCATATCCAATAGAGTACGATTACAACGTTTGGACACACCATTACGCTGTGGTGTTCTAGGTGGCGTGAGCTGTGAAACAATTCCACATTGTCTTAAATGCATACCAAACTCGTAACTCAAATATTCACCTCCACGATCAGATCGTAGAAACTTTATTTTCTTATTACGATGATTCTCCACTTCACTCTGAAATTCCTTGAACTTTTCAAATGTTTCAGACTTGTGTTTAACTAAGTAAATATACCCATATCTACTCAAATCATCTGTGAAGGTAAGAAAATAACGATATCCACCGCGTGCTTCAACACTCATCGGACTGCATACATCGGTATGTATTATTTCCAATAAGTCATTAGCTCGCTCCATTGTTCCGGAGAACGGAGTTTTAGTCATCTTGCCCATGAGGCATGGTTCACATGTCTCAAATGATTCATAATCAAGAGATTCCAAAAGTCCATCAGCATGGAGTTTCTTCATGCGCTTTACACCAATATGACCTAAGCGGCAGTGCCACAAATATGTGGTACTATCATTATTAACTTTGCATCTTTTGGCATCAATATTATGAATATGTGTATCACTACAATCGAGATTCAACAAGAATAAACCATTCACAAGGGGTGCATGACCATAAAAGATATTACTCATATAAATAGAACAACCATTATTCTCTGACTTAAATGAATAACCGTCTCGCAATAAACAAGATCCAGATATAATGTTCATGCTCAACGCAGGCACCAAATAACAATTATTTAGGTTTAAAACTAATCCCGAAGGTAGATGTAGAGGTAGCATGCCGACTGCGATCACATCAACCTTGGAACCATTTCCGACGCGCATTGTCACCTCGTCCTTAGCTAGTCTCCATTTATTCCGCAGCTCCTGTTTCGAGTTACAAATATTAGCAACCGAACCAGTATCAAATACCCAGGCGCTACTACGAGCACTAGTAAGGTACACATCAATAACATGTATATCAAATATACCTTTGTTGACGTTGCCGGCCTTCTTATCTGCCAAGTACTTGGGGCAGTTCCGCTTCCAGTGACCATTCTCCTTGCAGTAGAAGCACTCAGTCTCAGGTTTGGGTCCAGCCTTGGGTTTCTTCACGGGAGCAGTAACTGTCTTGCCGTTCTGCTTGAAGTTCCCTTTCTTTCCCTTGCCTTTCTTGAAACTAGTGGTCTTTGTAACCATCAACACTTGATGCTCCTTCTTGATTTCTACCTCCGCGTCCTTAAGCATCGCGAAGAGCTCGGGAATCGTTTTCTCCATCCCTTGCATATTATAGTTCATCACAAAGCCCTTATAGCTTGGTGGCAGTGACTGGAGAACTCTGTTAATGACCGTGTCATCTGGAAGATTAACTCCCAACTGAGTCAAACGGTTGTGAAACCCAGACATTCTGAGTATATGCTCACTAACAGAACTGTTCTCCTCCATCTTGTAGCTAAAGAACTTGTCGGAGGTGTCATACCTCTCAACCCGGGCATGAGCTTGAAATACCAATTTCAGCTCCTGGAACATCTCATATGCTCCGTGGTGCTCAAAACGTCTTTGGAGCCCCGGTTCTAAGCCGTAAAGTATGGCGCACTGAACTATCAAGTAGTCATCAGAACGTGCCTGCCAGATGTTCACAACATCCACAGACGATGCTGGAGGGGGTGCGGCACCTAGCGGTGCATCAAGGACATAAGCCTTCTGTGCAGCAATGAGGATAATCCTCAAGTTACGGACCCAGTCCGCATAGTTGCTTCCATCATCTTTCAACTTAGCTTTCTCTAGGAACGCATTAAAATTCAGGGGAACTACAGCACGGGACATTGATCTACAACACAAATTTTGCAAAGACAATTAAGACTACGTTCATGATAATCAGTTCAGTTAATCAAATTACTAATGAACTCCCACTTAAATCAACATCCCTCAAGTTGTCTAAGTGATACATGATCCAAATCAACTAACCCATGTCCGGTCATCACGTGAGATGGGGTAGTTATCAATGGTGAACATCTCCATGTTGATCATATCTACTATATGATTCATGTTTGACCTTTCGGTCTCCTGTGTTCCGAGGCCATGTTTGTACATGCTAGGCTCGTCAAGTTTAACCCAAGTATTCTGCATGTGTAAAACTGGCTTACACCCGTTGTATGCGAACGTAGAGTCTATCACACCCGATAATCACGAGGTGCTTCGAAACGACAAACTTTTGCAACGGTGCATACTTAGGGAGAACACAATTTCTTGAAATTAAGTGAAGGGATCATCTTATAATGCTACCGTCGTCCTAAGCAAAATAAGATGCACAAAAAGTTAAACATCACATGCAATCAATATGTGACATGATATGGCCATTATCATCCCGTGCCTTTGATCTCCATCTCCAAAGCACTGCCATGATCTCCATCGCCACCGGCAGGACACCAAGATCTCCATCATCATGTCGTCACGTGGTCGTCTCCGCCAACTATTGCTTCTACGACTATTGCTAACGCATAGCGATAAAGTAAAGCAATTACATGACGTTTAACAGTTGACTCGCAGGTCACACAATAAATTAAAGACAACCCTATGGCTCCTGCCGGTTGTCGTACTCATCGACATGCAAGACGTGAACCTATTACAAAACATGATCATCTCATACATCAACATATATCACATCACGTTCTGGCCACACCACATCACAACATGCCCTGCAAAAACAAGTTAGACGTCCTCTACTTTGTTGTTGCAAATTTTAAGTGGCTGCTATGGGCAACTAGCAAGAACTGTCCTTACCTACGCAAAGCCACAACGGTGATATTCAAGTTGCCTTTTAACCTTCTACAAGGACCGTCCTCACCAAATCAGATTCAACTAGAGTAGGAGAGACAGACACCCGCCAGCCACTTTATGCAATACAAGTTGCATGTCTGTCAGTGGAACCGGTCTCTTGTACGTGGACAAGTAAGGTTGATCCAAGCCGCTTCATCCCACAATACCGCCGAATCCAAAATAGCAAAGGAGGTAAGCAATTTAAACATCAACGCCCACAAATTCTTTGTGTTCTACTCGTGCAAATACATCTACGCATAGACCCAGCTCATGATGCCACTGATGGGGAACGTTGCATGAAAATCAAAAAAATTCCTACGAACACCCAAGATCTAATCTAGGAGATGCATAGCAACGAGAGGGAAGTGTGTCTACATACCCTTGTAGACCGAAAGCGGAAGCGTATAAAACGCGGTTGATGTAGTCGTACTCTTCGCGATCCAATCATGATCCAACCGATCTAGCACCGAACGGACGGCACCTCCGAGTTTAGCACACATGCGCCTCGGTGACGTCTCCTCCTCCTTGATCCAGCAAGCGAAGGGGGGAGAAGTAGATGGGATCACAACCAGCATGACGGCGTGGTGGTGATGGTGGTGGTGGAGTCGGAATACCGGCAGGGCTTAGAGGGGCGCCCAGGGGCTGGTGTGCCTTTTGGTGTGCCCCTCCTCTATATTTATATGGGTGGAGGGGCTAGGAGTCCAGCCCCTCTTCCCTCTAGGGCTGGTGCACCAAGGGAGAGGAGTTGGACTCCTAGTCCAACTCTTCCCTTGTCCCTTCGGGACTCCTCCCTTCTCCTCTAGGCGCCTGGGCCTTTGAGGGCTAGTGCGCCTGGCCCAATAAGGCCAGGGCTCCTCCCCTCAGCCCATGTTGTCCCTAGGGACGTGGTGGATCCCTTGGTGTACTTCCGGACCCCTCCGGAAGTTTCTGGAACCTTCTGGAAACTTCCCGGTACAATACCGAAAAAACCGAACTTTTTCCGAAACCCTGAAAACAACTTTCCATATATAAATCTTTACCTCTCGACCATTCCGAAACTCCTCGCGACGTCCGGGATCTCATCCGGGAGTCCGGACAACATTCGGTTACCAACATCAAATATCCCAATACTACTCTAGCGCCAACGAACGTTAAGCGTGTGACCCTACGGGTTCGAGAATTATGTAGACATGACCGAGACACCTCTCCGGTCAATAACCAATAGCGGAACCTAGATGCCGTTATTGGTTCCTACATATTCCATGAAGATCTTTTATCGGTTGAACCACGATGTCGAGGATTCAGTTAATCCCGTACGCAATTCCCTTTGTCCGGTGATATGTTACTTGCCCAACATTCGATCGTCGGTATGTCCATACCTAGTTCAATCTTGTTACTGGCAAGTCTATTTACTCGTTCCGTAATACAAGATCCCGTGACTAACTCATTAGTTACATTGCTTGCAAGCTCTTTACAATGTTGTATTACCGAGAGGGCCCAGAGATATCTCTCCGTCATACGGAGTGACAAATCCCAGTCTCGATCCGTGCTAACCCAACAAACACCTTCGGAGATACCTGTAGAGCACCTTTATGATCGCCCAGTTACGAAGTGACATTTGGATACACACTAAGTATTCCTCCAGTGTCAGGGAGTTACACGATCTCATGGTCTAAGGAACAGATACTTGACATGAAGAAAGCTATAGCAATAAATTCAAGTGATACGATCGAATGTTAAGCTTACGGTTGGGTCTTGTCCATCACATCATTCTCCTAATGATGTGATCCCGTTATCAAATGACAACTCATGTCTATGGTTAGGAAACCTTAACCATCTTTGATCAACAAGCTAGTCTAGTAGAGGCTTACTAGGGACATTGTATTTGTTTATGTATTCACACATGTATTTAAGTTTCCGGTCAATACAATTATAGCATGAATAATAAACCTTTATCATGAACAAAGAAATATGATAATAACCAATTTATTATTGCCTCTAGGGCATATTTCCAACAATAACGTCTTGTATGTGTGAAATAAAATTGATTCGTGAAGTTTATCTTGTATTGTCCGCGATCTTCATCCCTACAGGTACCCAGGATCATGGAGATCGAGCACCGGTGAGGCTAGGAGCAAGGATACCGTGAAGTGTTATACCGAACACCGGTGACAGTAAGGATTAGTAGGGTAACATAGATCATAACCTTGGGGATTCATGAGGTGTAGTCATTGAATGCCCAAAGCTTTTGTCTGATATTATTATCTTAATTATCGGGACAACCCTGCGAGACGGATAGGGCCTGTGGTAGGACAACTGATTCTTGATGCAGGACTCACGCCGGTTAAGATGTTATTTGGACACATCCCCCATTCCGATACGAAGCAAGCACCTCTTGACGGGTGACTTCCCGCGCACAAACTAATATCATTTTTTATCCCAACACCAATACATGGTTGTAAGCATTAAGACCGCACCCCCGTACCTTCTTTTTGTTATAAGTGTTTGAATCACAATTTGCTTGCTAATCCGGTCAAAAGCTGGATTTGACACTTTGGCAAAAGCTTGCTAGAGACTATTGCTTCAAAGGGATCTTCCTCTCGTGGGTTCGATACCCAGGGTCACCTCTGGGGAAATAGGTGCGGGATATCCTTTCGGGCTGGACCTCGGATCAGCTGGAAAACCCTTCCGGTGCCGCGATCCCGGGAACTTCAGATCTGGTCTTCGGATCCGACCTTTCAGCAAAACCTATCTCGGAGATAGATCCGATGGCCGCCGCGCCCGGTCCGGTCGCTGTCTCTTCGGACGCTGGTATTGAGCCAGGCTCATCAATGGGCCCGGCAGCAGGGGTCTTATCGCCTCCCGCCGGCCAGGAGTCAACCCTGGACGAACAGGCAGATGGTGTCACACCATGCGGCCCGAGCAGACCACTCCAGATCGGCCTGGCCTATAGCCAGGTCGTGAACACAGAGGAATTCTCACAGATAAACGAGGTGCTGGACTGAATCCAAAACCTGGCAATCTCATCCGCCGTCTACTATCAGCTCAGATGTAAAGACGACGATTGGGAAATTTTCGTCCCACCCACCACCCACTTTTCCAAATCTATCCAAAATCGGTTGGAACTGGTCATCTTTCATTCTCCCCTCCGGTGTTGGTAATCCCAAGTACTTACTTTCAAACGTGTCCGACTGCACCCCAAGAATGTTTTTGATTCCCTCCCTGGTCGCAGCCGGGCAAGCCTCACTAAAGAGGAGGGAGCACTTGATTTCGCTGAGAAGTTGACCGGTGCACTTTTGGAAAGTGATCAAAACTCTTTTTATGGCTTCGGCTTGCTCAGTAGTGGCCTTAAAGAAAATCAAGCTATCGTCCGCGAAAAGTAGATTTGAAATGCCTGGGCTATTCCTCGCAATCTTGATGGGTGTCAACTTATTTTCAACAATTTCCTTCCTTAGCAGGTGCACCAAACCATCGGCAACAAACAAGAATAGATAAGGACTAAGGGGATCCCCTTGTCGCAGTCCTTTGGAAGGAACAAACTGGTCTAGCAGGCCCCCATTACACCTTACTGAGTACTTCACAGAGCGCACACACTGCATCACCCAATCTGTCAATTTCCTACAAAAGCCAAATTTTCGGAGCACTCCCTCCAAAAAATCCCAGTCCACCCTGTCGTAGGCTTTGGCAAGGTCCAGCTTGTAGGCACAATAATTATCCCTGGTATTCTTGCTGTGCTGGATCTTATGAAAACACTCGAACGCTATGATAGCGTTATCCGTGATCATCCTGCCGGGAATGAAGGCGCTCTGAGTCTCAGAGATAATCTCATCTAGAATGGGCCGCAAACGATTGACGAGGCATTTTGACACCACTTTATAAATGACGTTGCACAGGCTGATGGGTCTGTAATCCTTTAGCGACTGTGGGTCTCTACCTTTGGGGATGAGGACAATCACCGTATCATTGATTCCTTCCGGAAAAGCACCTTTATCAAAGAACTCGAGAACACCTCTTACAACGTCGCCTTTGATTTCCCCCTAGTTTCGTTGGAAGAAGCGCGCCGGGAAGCCGTCGGGGCCTGGTGCCTTGAGAGGGCCTATTTGGAACAGGGCATCGCTGATTTCCACCTCCGTGAAAGCTTTAGTCAGCATGTCATTCATATCACCAGTCACCCGATCCATAATCAGGTCCAAGATATTCTTTGGGTCAACCCCTTCCTCCTTCTCATATAACTTCTTGAAGAACACGTTTGTCATTTCATGTAGTCCTTTATCATCCTCAACCCATCTGCCAGCCTCATCTTTCAATTTCTGTATGGTGTTTTTCTTTCTTCTCCATGTCGCTTTTTGTTGGAACCATTTGGTGTTCTTATCGCCCTCTCTAAGGTAAGTGGCACGAGATCGCTGTCTCCACATGAGCTCCTCCCTTAGCAGTAGTTCGTCCAGCTCTCTTGCTAACAAATCTGCTCTTTTTTGCTTCTCTGGAGTGATGACCGAGTTCCATATTCTGCTTAGCTTCGCCCTTATTTCTGCTGTTCTTTTTATAACCGAGCCAAAGTCCCGTGCGGCCCAACAACGCAAATCCATCTGCATGTGTTTCAGTTTTGTGCATACCATCTGAAGGTTTTCGGCTGGCCCTTTTCCCCTCCAAGTCGCAGCAATGGTAGGTTGCAGAGATTCGACTCTTTCCCACATCTGTTCGTATCTGAAGGTGCCATTATTTCTCTGTCCCACCGGTCTCCATTCCTTCCTTCCGCCCACTTTCAACACAATTGGGAGATGATCCGGTCTCGACGAGCAGACATGTTCAACAGTAGCTTGCTTGAAATAGTCAGACCACTCGGGAGAGGCCACATATCTGTCCAAACGCGCACGTACATTGGCCATCCCATCCTGTTTGTTATTGTACGTCCAGCCCGGACCCTTAAAACCCATGTCAAACAGATTACATTCCGACAACACCTTGCGAAAGTTATCCATGTTTCTCACAGATTTAAAATAAACTATCATCGATAGGCCACGGAAAGGATCAGAGGGAGACTGCGTGCTATGCGCGAGGATCTGAATCACGGGCTCGGGAGGAAAGTTACCAGGCCTGTACCACCGGAGACAGCGTGCCCTAGGCCTGTACCTGAATCTGGAGAGGGGGAAAGTTTTCGCTCAGATGGATCAGAATCATCCACGATATCCTCTGTATTTTTGGAATCAGATCGATCGGACTAGTGCATAAAGAGAGGGGGAGGGCCGGACGAAAGCATACAATTCACCCTCCCACTGCCATCTTGTGCTCTGACCCCAGCGATGGCCTCCCAGGAAAACCGAAAGGACAAGGCTCCCATGGATGCCGATGCCGCAACCCGGCCCGTGGGCGGGAGGAACATGGAGGGGGTGCTGCTTCGTGGTGACACCTCCCGCAGCCAAGGCGAGAGGGCGGCCATGAGGAGACTCGGTGCGGGCAGCGACATTGTTGCCCCAAGGTTTCCAGTCCACTTTGACCCCCGGGTCGATGATGTGGTGGAGCTGGACCTGACCAAGGAGCGTGCAGCCATGAGGAACAGGTGGGTTGCTGTGGGGCTCTTCTTCTCTCCCCTGCCTTACAGCAACGAAGGGCTCTTCGGAGAGCTCAAGAGCAAATGGGGACTTCGGGGGCGCCTCGACTACAAGCCCCTAAAGAACAATCGCTTTCTCCTCGAGTTCGAGCGGGAGGGCGATCGACGCTTCATCCTCGACAACGGCCCCTGGTTCCACCAGGGGGATGCCTTCGTCATGGTGACAGTGGATGGCGGTGCTCCCCCGGGTGACGTGGAAGTCGCTCACATGCACTACCAGAATAAGTCACGTTCCCGACGGCCCCGACTATGCCGACGGGGGCCGTCGGCATATATCGTGGTATGCCGACGGTCTAAGGCAAACCGTCGGCATAGTTCGGCCGTCGGCATACCACCATCTATGCCGACGGGGGCCGTCGGCGTCACCAAGCCGTCAGCATATGTCGTGATATGCGTACGGTGGCCGTCGGCATAGACAGGCCGTCGGCATATATGTGGGCCCGGCCACCCGGTGGTTAACTGCCGTTTGACGTCGTCAAATATATGCCAACGGCCCTAACGGCAGCCGTCGGCATAGATTTGGCCACGTCATCGATCCGCGGCACGTGCCACGTCATCGATCCATGGCATAGCTATGCCGACGGCTTTGCCGTCGGCATACCTATGTATTATTTTTTTTTTCTAAATTGAAATTTGATTAATTTAAATGTGCCTTATCTAAACATAAACATACATAGATACACCGACGCGTGTCTGTTGGGCCCAGTTTGCCGCCCGGTCAACAGTGCCAGGGTTAGACGGGACGGGGTACTTGGGGGGTAGCTATGCCGCCAGGTCTTGCGCTGGGCCCTCTTACACATCTGGAAGTGTGGTGGCAGGTGCAAGCACCCGGCACGCGGCTCCGTAGTGTGACCCCCCTCACGGACGTCGCTGCCGCCGTCGCACGAAGGGGGGAAACGGCCACGTCGGGCAGACACGGAGGGAATCTTGCGGTGGGTTGTTCCCGGACCTTGATCTGAAGTGTACCTATGAGCTGGCCTATCACAGCCAGGTGAAAATGTCCATCGGTCAAACCCCGTCCGGCGAAAGTCAAAGGCCTAGATCCGCCCGGTCAACAGTGCCAGGGTTAGACGGGACGGGGTACTTGGGGAGGTAGCTATGCCGCCAGGTCTTGCGCTGGGCCCTCTTACACATCTGGAAGTGTGGTGGCAGGTGCAAGCACCCGGCACGTGGCTCCGTAGTGTGACCCCCCTCACGGACGTCGCTGCCGCCGTCGCACGGAGGGGGGAAACGGCCACGTCGGGCAGACAAGGAGGGAATCTTGCGGTGGGTTGTTCCCGGACCTTGATCCGAAGTGTACCTATGGGCTGGCCTATCACAGCCAGGTGAAAATGTCCATCGGTCAAACCCCGTCCGGCGAAAGTCAAAGGCCTAGATCCGCCTGGTCAACAGTGCCAGGGTTAGACGGGACGGGGTACTTGGGGGGTAGCTATGCCGCCAGGTCTTGCGCTGGGCCCTCTTACACGTCTGGAAGTGTGGTGGCAGGTGCAAGCACCCGGCACACGGCTCCGTAGTGTGACCCCCCTCACGGACGTCGCTGCCGCCGTCGCACAGAGGGGGGAAACGGCCACGTCGGGCAGACACGGAGGGAATCTTGCGGTGGGTTGTTCCCGAACCTTGATCCGAAGTGTACCTATGGGCTGGCCTATCACAGCCAGGTGAAAATGTCCATCGGTCAAACCCCGTCCCGCGAAAGTCAAAGGCCTAGATCCGCCCGGTCAATAGTGCCAGGGTTAGACGGGACGGGGTACTTGGGGGGTAGCTATGCCGCCAGGTCTTGCGCTGGGCCCTCTTACACGTATGGAAGTGTGGTGGCAGTTGCAAGCACCCGGCACGCGGCTCCGTAGTGTGACCCCCCTCACGGACGTCGCTGCCGCCGTCGCACGGAAGGGGGAAACGGCCACGTCGGGCAGACACGGAGGGAATCTTTGCGGTGGGTTGTATCTATGTATGTTTATGTTTAGATAAGGTACATTTATATTAATCAAATTTCAATTTTTAAAAAAAATAATAAATAATAAAAAAGAAATAATACATATCTGTGCCGATGGCAAAGCCGTCGGCATAGATATGCCCCGGATCGATGACGTGGCGCGTGAAAAAGAAATTGTGAGAAAAAAAGAAAAAAAAAGAAAACACCTCGGCATAGGTGCCCCGGATCGATGACGTGGCACGTGAAAAAGAAATTGTGAGTAAAAAAGAAAAAATAGAAAATACCTATGCCGACGACTAAGCCGTCGGCATAGGTGCCCCGTATCCACTCGCGGCCGCTCTCTCCTCCACTCATCTCTCTCTCTCTCCCACCCACTGCCCGATCCCGACCCGCGCCGCTGCCCGTTCCTGACCCGCGCCGCCGCGCACCCTCGCTCCGGCCGCCGCTGCCACCCTCGCTCCACCCGTGCCCCATCCGCGCCGCCGCCCCACTCTCACCGTCGCCTCGCGCCTCGGCCCCACCCGCGCCGCCGCCCCACCCGCGCCTCCGCCCGACCCGCGCCCCGCCTATCCCCGCACCGCCGCCACCCTAGCCCCGCACCGCCACCATCCCGGCCGGCCACACCGCCGCCCCGCCTCGGCCAGCACTCGCGTCGGCCTCCTCGACCCCGGCCCGCCCTGCCTCGACGCCGCTTCGGCCTCCCGACCCCGACACCGCCTGGCCGTGGCTCCGGCCGGCCCGCGCCCCTGCCCGGCCGGCCCTGCTCTGCTGCTGCTCCGGCCGGCCCTCGCTGTCCCCTGCCCGGGCTCCCCTCTGCCCTAGGTAATTTTTTATGTACTTTTTTACATTCTTTGTGTGTAGTAATTTTGTAGTTTTACTAGGTTTTTAGATGGATGTTAGATGTTAGATGGATGTTAGATGAATGGATGTTAGATGGATGGATGTTAGATGAATGGATGTTAGTAGTAATTTTGTAGTTTGTGTGTTTGAACGAACTGAAATCCACAGCAATCAACAGCGACCAAGACCTCTGTCTGCAGTTGCAGAAGAAGGGAACAAACAAAATCTTCGGATTTCTGAGATCACCTACCTCTTGCTTGCATGTTAGAACACTTTGAAACAGACCAAATTTGTCATACTTCAACAGTTACTTTATATGTGTTATGTACTTCCTCCAGATCCCACACCACTAATTTCCTTTTAGGTAAACCCGCACTACTAATTGATATGTATAGCATATATGAGGGCTCATTTCACTAGGTTGTTCGCTCACTAGATCGCCCTAAATATCATACTGTACTCTCTGCAATTTTCATGCATAAGCCAATATTCTCTGCAATATAAAAGTGTCTTATATTTGCACATAAATTATTTGATGTCATGGTATGATCCTTTAGGTCCTTATCTGATTTATTTACATACCCTCCTCCTTTCAGCTCTCGGTCTGGAATTGCAGGTGCTCCTTGGCTTCTCATCTCCCCATCCCTAGGTCTCCCTCTTCTCGTTACTGGTAAGCTTAGATCCACTTCCGAGCAATTTTTATATTTCTGAGCAGCATTTGTTTCATACTGTAATTCTTCATCATCTGTTCAAGATCCAAATTGGCAAATGCTTTCTTTTGCATGTCCATGTACTACTTCCCACATGAATATATCTATTCATGCGCATCATATACAATTTATTTGTAAATGTGTCAATTACATCTCCACCCACACAACTATTTTGTGTGCTCATGGCTGCCATTACATGTCATATAAGTTCACTGCACTATATATTCACTTGTAAGTCAACTTGTACCCTCAATGCAACACCACTCAGAAAACTTTTATATGTGCTCAAGGGTGCCATTATATGTGATACAAGTTGAATGCAATATACCTATAACTGCTATTTCTGATTCGGTAGGTAGTAGCGAAGAGCAGTGCATTGCATAGAGCTACGACAGATGCTAGTAGTTTCTGTTATTTCCTTATTCTTCTTTACATATCCAACTAGTTTGATCACAGCCAACAGTCTTTAGTTCAGAAACGGACAGTAGCCAAAAACAGATAACACACTTAGCTTAAAGCAGAGTGAAACCAGAGATAAGATGAGTGATGAGAGTAGGCATCGATCTGAATCACACACTATACGTTCAGAAAAGAATGATAGTGTGTGATTCCTTGGAGGCGGCCTGGAAAAAGAACGAGCTTGTGATTTGTCAAGAAAGAAAAACTTGGAGATCACCACCCTCCACATTGCCTTTGTTCCAACACTGGCCTTTGTTCCAACACTGTCAAGAAAGAAAAACTATTTCTGCCATATTGCAAGGGCTTGTTTGGATTGTAGAAATTCGGAAATGTAGGAATAGCGAGAATGTATAATTGAGATGTCATGTCCTATAAATTAATACATGGTTTCAAAACACATTTTTTTTTCTTCTAAGAGGAGTCTTTGAATGGTTCATAGGATAAACAAACACAATTTTAAAGGGAAAATAAATTGAGGTATGTTTAGATTTGTATGGATGGTGGGCAATGGATTACGTAAAAAAAAATTTGTAGTCCTGATCCTATGATTCAAAGGGCTTTCATAGAAACAATTCCTTAGGATTCAAATCCTCCTATATTCCTATAAAAGTTTACAACCCAAAGAGGCCCTAAAAGTCGATAGATGAAAATACCTCTACTTGGTAATGTCCCCAATACCATCAAAATGGGTATTATACCATGGACAGCTAGCATGTCCAAATAGTTGTTTATTCGGCCTTCATTTCTTATGTTCTTTTTAGGCTAAGCTTCATTTCTTATGTGGGAACGTTGTCATGGAAATCAAAATGGACAGAGTTGGATCCGAGCTTTTTTCTTCATTAATGTGTTTTTTATTTATGCTTATTTCTTAATGTGTTTTTTATTCCTTATTATTATGTTTTTTTCTTCATTATTAATGTACTAATTGTTTATTCTCTTTTCAATGCAGGTTAGCTAAACATGGGCAAGGGGAAGGCCGACGGCACGGGTTTCCTATCGACTAGTCGGAGTGGTCGACCCCGTAGTCTTCCCCCCCCCCCCCGACTACTTGAGGATGACTCCTGTGACGCCCCTGACATAATCGTGCACTAATCATACACGCAAATGCGCACGATCAAGCACAGGGACTCACGGGAAGATATCACAACACAACTCTAAACTCAAATTTAAACATAAATCATCATATTACAAGCCAGGGGTCACGAGGACCCGAATACATAAGTCAAACACACAAATGATATCTGAGTACAGACATAGTTAGTCAAGTTTTGCCTTAAGAAGGCTAGCACAAACAACGATACAGATCGAAAGGCGAAGGCCTCCTGTCTAGGGCCTCCCAACTACTCCTGGTCGGCTAGCTCAATCCAGTAGTAAGTGCCGTCGGGACCCTCCTGGTAGTAGGCTCCTGCAGTGGCATTTGGCTCCTGGGCTCCGTCGCCTGATGTATCATCAATTGTATATGGGGGAAAAAGAATAGCAGAGAAACCGTGAGTACTCATCCAAAGTACTCGCAAGACTGACATCAGAACTATACTAATTATGCACTGGTATCAAAGCAATGGGGCTATATCTTTGGACTGAACTGCAGAATGCCAGAATAGAGGGGGAGAAGCCTAGAATATCGAAGACTAGCATCTTCAAGCAATCTTGCAGCATCAGAAGAGAGTAGAATATAGGTAACATACAATAGTGGTTGTATAGCAGCAATTCCCCGAGATCCTTTCTCGACTATCCCGCTAGAAAGTAATCCCGAGAGTCGTAGTAACAATTTAATATGTATCATCATCAGTTTGTAGTTGTCATAGATCCGGATACAACTCTGAGCGTCCTGTTACCGTGGACATGGCTATTCGAATAGATAACTTCCCTGCAGGGGGCACTACTGTTACCCAACACGCTCGATTACCTCTGGCCGGACACACTTGCTGGGTAATGCCCGGCCTCGGGTGATCGACACGACGCAGTCCTACCTAGGCTCAGCAGAGAGGTTAGCACGCCGGTCTAAATCCTAAGTGCGAAGGGGTCTTGGGCCCATGACCCTTTGCACTCCTGCACGTTGCGTGGCTGGACGGGGAGCAGGCGCCACACTGAATACTCCAGTGACGTAACCAGCCCAACCCCGACGATCAGCCCGCATCTCTGAGCTGTGACGTCTGAAGAGCTTTCGGCTGATACATACGACGTAGAGGGTCCCATAACTATTATCCCGCGTGGTGGTAGTGCGTATAGGGCACGACGACCCACTCAGATCAAATACCCAGTTCCGTTAGGCGTATTCAGTAACTCGCAGAGACGATCAGAGTTTCTGTCGCTCCGAGCTGACCCGTCTTTAATGTTATTCTCTCACGGGCACCCTTGGGGCCAGCCCGACTTTAACAGTTTAAGCAGTGCAGTAATGTAAACATTTCCGCGATCACACCCAGAGTGATCACGGCCCGGTAACAAGCATGGCATACGAAGGGCCAAAGATGGAACAGCATCATAGCTAACTAGGCATCATGGGATAACAGGTAATGTATCAGTAGCAGGCGACAAAATCAGGCTATGCATCAGAATAGGTTAAAGCAAGGCAGCAGCAATTTCTAGTGCAAGCAGGAGGAAGAAAGAATAGGAAACACTGGCATGCGTCAAGGGGGGAGTTGCTTGCCTGGAAGCTCTGCAGAGAGGGGCTGATCGTCAGTAGGCTGCTCGTCGGGGGTGTAGTCGAACTCTGCTGCGGCGGCGGCGGTCTCGGCGTCTATCGGGAGAGAAGGAGGGGGAAGAAACAATAAATTCACAGCAAAAATGCAATCACTATACATGACATGTCTAAATGATATGCAGATGACCTATACTGACTAACTAAATGATTTAGTTAATTTAGGAATTTATTTGGATTTATTTTATTAAGGTTGAGCACTATTCATTTATCAAAAGCAGTCAAAAAGTTCCATGTTCAGCTAGCTAGGAGTGTTGGACAGGTATTTTGATTACTTATTCAGAATCTTCATATTTTTCTGATCGTTTTTCATATATAAATTATTTTCATCTGACTTACGGATTAAAAGATATGATTTTCTAAAGTTTTATTGATTTACTGGAATTATTTTAATTATTTAATTCCGAATTATCCTGAACAGTGTCTGGTGACGTCCGCATGACGCAGAGGTGACGTCAGCAGTCAACAGACCGCTGACCAGAGTCAACCTGACCTGCGGGACCCACCTGTCATAGACAGTGGGCTAATTAAACTAATTAACAGGATAATTAGTTGGGTGGGGCCTACTGTCAGTGATACTAACTAACTAATTAAATTAGTTTTAATTAAAATCAGTTTAGTTAATTTAGTTAACAGACGGGGCCCACACGTCAGCGTCAGCAGCAACAGTAAGCGCGCGTTGACCGTGGTCAACCCGGTCAACCGCGGCCAGGGGTCCACATGGCAGCGACCCTGGGTGGGGCCCGCGCCCTGCCAGCTCAGCGCCGGCGCCGGACGCAACCGCGAGCTCCGGCGAGCTCGGGATTCCTCCATAGAGCACCGTTTTGCTCGATTCTTGCGGCGTTCGAACGAGTACTTCACGGCGCATCTCGCGGTGGTGGTGGTCGGAGCTGGGGAGGCCGGAGCTGACGGCGGCGAGCACGTCGGCGGCGGCCATTTCGGGCGGCTTTCGGGTTCGGAGCTACGGCGCGCGTGCGAGGGAGCAAAGGGGTTGGGCGAGGTCAGCGTGATGCGGCAAAGCGAGCGGGCAGCAGCAAATGACCAAATGGTCGCCGGATCGACGCCGGCGATGAACTATGCGGCGGCGCGTTCGGGCAGGTCGGGAATGGCCACTACGGCTCGAAAACGACGGCGAGAGGGGCGGGAGAAGAGGCGGTGGCTCACCAGGAGCCCATAGATGTGCGAAAGTATGCTCGGGGAAGGGCGATGGCGACGAATCGGCGCCGGAGACGAAAACGACCGTGCGGGGGTGATGAGCTCGGGGAGGTCAATGTAGGGGCGCTGAGCTCCAATGCGTGGCCTCAGGCGACGCAGTCGAGGACGGGGAACACGGCAGGCACGGCGGAGCGATGATCGGGAGGTGGTGGCCGCGGGATCGAGCGTCGGCGGCGGCGAGCTCTCGGGTGAGGGCGAGACAGAGAGAGAGGGCGAGTGGGGACGAATGGGTAGGCTAGGGTTCGGGGGAGGATGAGGGCAGCACGGGGCAAGCTTTAACCGCACGGGGGAGCCGCCGGATGGGCGACGCGCGGCGGCTGTTGCCGTGTCGGCGGGCGCGCGCGACAGCGCGTGAAGGAGGACGACGACCGGGCAAATGGGCTGGGCCCTGCACTGTTTGACTTGAGCCCACAGGTACAGTACGTTCTTAACCGTTTTCTTTTTCTTTTTCTAATTTCTGTTTTAGTTTCTGTTTTGTAATTACTAGGCCACTAAATGAGTTTTATAAATTGTGTGACTTGGGTCAAATATTACAGTGCAATATTCTCAACCACCAGAAATTGGTTTGGGCTAAATATAATTTCATTTGAATTTTATTTAATTCAAATGGGATTAAATGGGGCTGTTTTGCTACTGTTTGAGGTTGTTAGAGTTGCTTAGGTAATTTTGGTGACATTGTTTTCCTGAACCCAATTGGTTATGAATTATTTATTATTTAATGAACATTTTAGTTTCAAATTTGGACAACTTTTATTTTTCACTTTAAATTTGAATTTCAATTTAATTTGGAATTTGAAATGAGATATGATGCAAATGATGATTAGGCACTAATAAACATGCTGACTTGGCATTATCAAAGGTGATCACTGTAGCTTAATGACATGGGGTGTTACAATTCTCCTCCTCTAACAAGAATTCTCGTCCCGAGAATTAAGAGGAAGACTGAAAGAAAGAGGGGTATTCTTCGCGAAGACGATCCTCGCGTTCCCAAGTGGCTTCATCTTCAGAATGATTCGACCACTGAACTTTGAGGAATTTGATCGACTTCTGACGAGTTCGACGCTCAGTTTGATCGAGAATGCGGATCGGATATTCTGGGTACGACAGATCTTCTCGCAATTCAAGTACTTCATGATCCACATCTCGGATGGGATCCTTGAAGCAGCGTCAGAGTTGGGATACATGAAAGACATCATGCACCTGAGAAAGGTTTGGCGGCAATTCCAATTGATATGCCACTTCTCCTCGACGGGCGAGAATACGGAACGGGCCAATGTAGCGAGGAGCTAACTTGCCCTTGATTCTGAACCGATGAGTGCCTTTCCACGGAGCGACACGAAGGTAAGCTTGCTCGCCAGGTTGATAGACCATTACCTTGTACTTTCTGTCATAGTTGCTCTTCTGACGAGACTGAGCAGCTTGCAAATTATTCCGGACAATGCGGATTTGTTCTTCAGCCTGTTGAATAATGTCCGGTCCGAAGAGTGAACGTTCCCCAGTTTCTGACCAATTCAGAAGGGTTCGACACTTACGTCCATATAGAACTTCAAACGGTGCCATCTTCAGACTAGCCTGGTAGCTATTGTTGTAAGAGAACTCGGCATACGGGAGAGATTCCTCCCATTTCTTACCGAATGAGATGACACAAGCTCGAAGCATATCCTCAAGCACTTGATTTACTCTTTCAACTTGACCCTGAGACTGAGGGTGATAAGCAGTGCTGAAGGACAGATGAGTTCCCATAGCTTCTTGGAAATTTTTCCAGAATCTGGAGGTGAAGAGGCTGCCACGATCTGAACTGATCTCCAACGGAACACCGTGGAGTGACACAATTCTGGAAACATACAAGTCTGCTAATTGACTAGCAGTGATTGTCTCCTTGATTGGCAGAAAGTGAGCCACCTTTGAGAATCGGTCGATGACGACAAAGATAGCATCATGACCCTTTTGGGATCTAGGAAATCCAGTAATGAAATCCATTTGGACTTTGTCCCATTTCCATTCAGGAATTTCAAGGGGTTGCAAAGTTCCAGCAGGCCTTTGATGTTCCGCTTTGATGCGACGACAAATGTCACACTCAGCAACATAACGAGCAATGTCTTGTTTCATACCAGGCCACCAGAATCTCTGATGGATGTCATGGTACATCTTTGTGCTTCCAGGGTGAATTGAGAGAGGCGTTTCATGTGCTTCTTTCATAACGTCCTTCCTCATATCCTGGTTGTGAGTTGTAGGGACCACTAAGCGACCATTGAAGAACAAACCGTCTTGGTCATCTAGGTGGAATTCTGAATACTTTCCTTCACCAAGATATCGCTTAATCTTGTGGACTTTGGAGTCATACTTCTGCATACTTCTGATCATATGCTCGAGATTTGATTCAACAACCAGGGTATTGAGATAACCCTGCGGAACAATATGGAGGTTCAACTTGTGAAGCTCTTCATAAAGCATAGGTTGCGCTTCCTGAACCATGAGGTTGTTGCAATAAGCCTTGCGACTCAAAGCATCGGCCATTACATTAGCCTTGCCAGGGGTATAAGAGATATTCATGTCGTAATCGGCTATTGTCTCGAGCCACCTTTGTTGACGAAGGTTCAGGTCTGGCTGAGTATACATATACTTCAAACTCTGATGATCCGTGTATATCTCGCAACGATTACCAAGGAGGTAATGTCTCCATAGCTTCAGAGCATAAATAACCGCAGAAAGTTCGAGATCATGTACTGGATAATTTTCCTCATGAGGACGCAATTGACGAGAGCCATAAGCAATCACTTTGCGCTCTTGCATTAGGACACAGCCTAATCCTTGATGAGAGGCATCACAGTAGATCACGAAGTCCTTTTGGGAATCCGGGGGTGCTAATACTGGGGCAGAGGTCAACTTATCTTTGAGAGTCTGAAAGCTTTCTGGACATTTTTCAGTCCAATCAAATTTAACACCTTTGTGAAGCAGATCAGTCAATGGCTTGGCAATCTTCGAGAAGTTCTCGATGAATCGACGGCAATAACTAGCGAGTCCGAGAAAACTCCTGACTTGCTTGACATTCTTCGGGGGAGTCCAGTCAAGAATGGCCTGAACTCGCTCAGGGTTAACGGCAATGCCATCTTTGGAAATCACGTGACCAAGATAGGTCACCTCAGATAACCAGAATTCACACTTGGAGTATTTGGCATATAACTGGTGTTCTCGTAGCTTCTCCAATACAAACCGAAGATGTTCGGCGTGTTCTTCTTCATTCTTGGAAAATATAAGGATATCATCCAAGTAGACCACGACGAACTTGTCGAGGTAGTCCATGAAGATATAGTTCATTAATCGGGAGAAGGTTGCCGGAGCATTGGTTAATCCGAATGACATGACGGTGTACTCGTATGATCCATAGCGAGTAACGAAAGCGGTCTTCGGAATATCCTCCTTACGAACTCGGATCTGATGATAACCCAACCTTAAGTCGAGTTTAGAGAACACAGAGGATCCAGCAAGCTGATCATAAAGATCGTTGATCCGGGGAAGTGGATATTTGTTCTGGAATGTTGCTTGGTTAATGGGCCGATAGTCCTGGACCAATCGGTTAGTTCCATCCTTCTTCTTAACGAAGAGAGAAGGTGCTCCCCAAGCAGAGGAACTGGGGCGGATGAAACCCTTTTTCAATGACTTGTCGATTTCTTCCTTAAGCTCGAGAAGTTCATGTGGAGGCATCTTATAAGGACGCTTCGCAATAGTGGTAGTGCCAGGTTTCAGGTCGATGGCAAACTCAACAGCTCTAACCGGGGGTATTCCTGGAAGTTCTTCCGGAAAGACGTCAGGAAAGTCACGGACAACCGGAACGTTCTCAATCCCCTCAAGAGGTGAGGCATTCAAAGCATTCAGAGCATATATCTGAGCTTCAGCATTCCGGGTAATCCGGGCGGTGTAGTTCACTATCTCGTCAGAGGGGTGAAGGAGTTGGACGACTTTGGTGGCACAATTGATCGAAGCAATATAAGCTTTCAACCAATCCATTCCCAGAATGAGGTCTATGGTGGAAGACTTCAGGATAATGGGTGAAACAAGGAATTCCAACCCTTCGATTTCAACAGAGACATTGTGTGCCATCACAGAGGTTTGACACTGGCCTCCAGGGGTTCGGACGACCATTTGAAGGTTCATTTTATCAAATTCAATGTCATGTGATAATGCAAATGTTTCTGACATGAATGAATGCGATGCTCCTGAATCAAATAAAACAGAAGCGGGTACTGAGTTAACGAGGAGGGTACCCATCACAGTAGCAGGCTGATCCTGAACTTCTTCAATATCAATGTTGTATGCTTGTCCACGACCATAAGCAGCAGACCCAGTATTATAGTTGCGGGCCTGATTGTTGCCACGACCATTGCCACGGCCATTATGAGGAAATGCCAACTGATTCTGAGTCTGGCGGCAGTCCTTAGCAAGGTGACCTGGTTTGCGGCACTTGAAACATAGACCATCTTCAGGACGAAGAGGAGCATAGGGTGGAGCAGCTTGAGCTCTTGGCTGCCTCGGTGGTGGAGGAGGCAGACGGGGTGCAGCATAAGAGGGCCTCGGCGTAGGAGCAGCTGGATGGTACACACTGTTGGGAATCCAGATACGACGTTTCTGTGCTGAGCTCGAAGATGAGCCAATGTCACGATAACGCTTCTGCGACTCCTTGTGCTTGATCTGAGCGGTCTCAACCAGAATAGCCTTGTTCACGAGAGTGGCAAAGTCAGTGAAGTCTTGAGCAGCAAGTGCAAGCTCGAGGTTTGGGTGGAGTCCACTACGGAACTTCTCCTGTCTACGAGCATCAGTTGGAATGTCTTCTTCAGCATAGCGGGACAAGTTAAGCAACTCCCGCTGATAGGCTTCGACAGTCTTGCTGCCCTGAACGAGGTTGCGGAACTCGGTCTTCTTCCGTTCTATGATTCCCTGAGGAATATAGCAAGCACGGAAGGCAGTCTGAAACTCAACCCAAGTAACGATTGTCCCAGCAGGCAGTGTATGCTTGTGAGTGGACCACCATTGAGCAGCGGGTCCCTTCAGGAAGTAGGTCGCGAAGGTGACAAGGTTGTCAGGGGCGACACCAGCAGATTCCATCTCAAAGGCGATGTCGCGAAGCCAGTCATCATCATCCAGTGGCTGTTCAGAATTGCGATAAATCGTGGGGTTGAGATGCACAAACTCTGACAGTGTTATTGAAGCTGGGTTCTGGTTCTGATTGTTCTAGTGCGGGAACTGAGCCATGATATTAGTCATGAACTGACGGTTCAGCTCGAATTGCTGCATCATAGCTGCCATATAGTCTGGCGGTGGTGGGTTTTCAAGGGCACGACCACGACCACGACCACGAGCACCTGGTCTAACCATCCTGCTAAAATTTCAACAGGGGGTAGTTTAGTAAAAGCAACTGCAAGTGCTTAGCGACAAGCTTAAGGTAACACAACAATGAATAAGCAGTGCAATAGATACATAACAGTAGTCAATTAAGACATACAGATCCATACACAGAGTCGGTTACACGCGGACAGCATAACGGCGTAAAATTAAAGAAAAAGACATACTAGGCGGCGCGCAGGCACGCGGTGAGGAACTACACGACGAGGCATAGCAAAGGCTACATCAACGTCGGGGAAAACCACTGAAACGGGGTAACTGCAAGTGCGGTCGATGAGTGCTCAAGGCAGTAAAGTCCTGCTCTCCGTGTGCACTCTGATGCAGAACCCGGTCTCGAACTGGAAGAAGAGGTCCACGTGCAGGTGTACGACCTCCAACAGTAGGCCAATCAATACCTGCCGGCATCTGAGTCCTGCGCGGATAAAGAATGTACTCCGGATGTATCCTTGCACGAACAGCTGGTAGCAACTGCGTCATAGCATCGTAGAGACGTGCTCGAGTGGCAAACAACTCGACTGCAAGAGCCCGGTTAGTGCGATCCAGAGCCTGAGTGCACTGAATCAACACGTGCGGGTCGTATCGACGACGCTCGTAAGGGGCACAGATAGCTGTGGAGTATCCGGTAGCATCTCCAGTAGGGGCATACGGAACGTATCGGAACTCAGAGGCATCCAAGCTATTATGCTCGCCACGGAGACATGCGACAGCAGAATAGGCAGCATCATGGACTGCCATCTCAATCGTCACACCGATACCGTGGAAAAGGTGCAGCTCAGTCTCGGAGTCATCCCTCTGATCATAGATACGAACATCAGCATGGTACTGCTCCTGGTTGAACTCGCGAAATCCTCGTAAACCATGTACTCGGGGTACCAGCGGTAACCCAGTCTGGTCAGGAGGGCGATCAGGACAGCTGGAAAACCAGGGGCATCACGAGCCCAAGTGCGAAGCACAAGCTGGGTCGCAGGGCGCGGCGGAAACAGGCGATCCATCTGAAACAGAGGAAATTCAGGATTGTTAAATGACAATGAGAAGTATAATATAACTTGGAGAGAAAGGTTAAACAAACCAATAGAAAGGAAATGTGATTATCAGACTAATCAGATCAATGGTAAGGAACAAGCACAGATAATCCAGCTCTCCAGGAGGACGAGATTACGAGATCCTAGTGTCGGCGTTAGTAAAATTCATTTAACCCGAAAGGAAGAGAATTCAGAGTCCCAGAGTATAGAAGAGGAATAAAAGATCCTAATACCTCCCAGTTGGCGACGTCGGCCCGTAAGCCACACAGCCAAGTTAGTAAAATAGTTTTCAGAAATTTAGACTCAACTTCGACCAAGGAATTGGAAGGGGCTTCCTACAGGCAGTCGGCTCTGATACCAACTTGTGATGCCCCCGACTTAATCGTGCACTAATCATACACGCAAATGCGCACAAGCAAGCACAGAGACTCACGGGAAGATATCACAACACAACTCTAAACTCAAATTTAAACATAAATCATCATATTACAAGCCAGGGGTCACGAGGACCCGAATACATAAGTCAAACACACAAATGATATCTGAGTACAGACATAGTTAGTCAAGTTTTGCCTTAAGAAGGCTAGCACAAACAACGATACAGATCGAAAGGCGAAGGCCTCCTGCCTAGGGCCTCCCAACTACTCCTGGTCGGCTGGCTCAATCCAGTAGTAAGTGCCGTCGGGACCCTCCTGGTAGTAGGCTCCTGCAGTAGCATCTGGCTCCTGGGCTCCGTCGCCTGATGTATCATCAATTGGATATGGGGGAAAAAGAATAGCAGAGCAACCGTGAGTACTCATCCAAAGTACTCGCAAGACTGACATCAGAACTATTCTAATTATGCACTAGTATCAAAGGAATGGGGCTATATCTTTGGAATGAACTGCAGAATGCCAGAATAGAGGGGGAGAAGCCTAGCCTATCGAAGACTAGCATCTTCAAGCAATCTTGCAGCATCAGAAGAGAGTAGAATATAGTAACATACAATAGTGGTTGTATAGCAGCAACTCCCCGAGATCCTTTCTCGACTATCCCGCGAGAAAGTAATCCCGACAGCCGTAGTAACAATTTAATATGTATCATCATCAGTTTGTAGTTGTCATAGATCCGGATACAACTCTGAGTGTCCTATTACCGTGGACACGGCTATTCGAATAGATAACTTCCCTGCAGGGGTGCACTACTGTTACCCAACACGCTCGATTACCTCTGGCCGGACACACTTGCTGGGTAATGCCCGGCCTCGGGTGATCGACACGACGCAGTCCTACCTAGGCTCAGCAGAGAGGTCAGCACGCCGGTCTAAATCCTAAGTGCGAAGGGGTCTTGGGCCCATCACCCTTTGCACTCCTGCATGTTGCGTGGCTGGACGGGGAGCAGGCGCGACACTGAATACTCCAGTGACGTAACCAGCCCAACCCCGACGATCAGCCCGCATCTCTGAGTTGTGATGTCTGAAGAGCTTTCGGCTGATACATACGACGTAGAGGGTCCCATAACCATTATCCCACGTGGTGGTAGTGCGTATAGGGAACGACGACCCACTCAGATCAAATACCCAGTTCCGTTAGGCATATTTAGTAACTCGCAGAGACGATCAGAGTTTCTGTCGCTCCGATTTGATATCACTTGTCGCGCGGGTACTCTTGGAGTCGACCCATCTTTAATGTTATTCTCTCGCGGGCACCCTTGGGGCCAGCCCGACTTTAACAGTTTAAGCAGTGCAGTAATGTAAACATTTCCGCGATCACACCCGGAGTGATCACGGCCCGGTAACAAGCATGGCATACGGACAAGGCGAAGGGCCAAAGATGGAACAACAGCATAGCTAACTAGGCATCATGGGATAACAGGTAATGTATCAGTAGCAGGCGACAAAATCAGGCTATGCATCAGAATAGGTTAAAGCAAGGCAGCGGCAATTTCTAGTGCAAGCAGGAGGAAGAAAGAATAGGAGACACCGGCATGCGTCAAGGGGGGTTTGCTTGCCTGGAAGCTCTGCAGAGAGGGGCTGATCGTCAGTAGGCTGCTCGTCGGGGGTGTAGTCGACCTCTGCTGCGGCGGCGTCGGTCTCGGCGTCTATCGGGAGAGAAGGAAGGAGAAGAAACAATAAATTCACAGCAAAAATGCAATCACTATGCATGACATGTCTAAATGATATGCAGATGACCTATACTGACTAACTAAATGATTTAGTTAATTTAGGAATTAGTTGGATTTATTTTATTAAGGTTGAGCACTATTCATTTATCAAAAGCAGTCAAAAAGTTCCATGTTCAGCTAGCTAGGAGTGTTGGACAGGCATTTTGATTACATATTCAGACTCTTCATATTTTTCTGATCGTTTTTCATATATAAATTATTTTTATCTGACTTACGGTTTAAAAGATATGATTTTCTAAAGTTTTATTGATTTTCTGGAATTATTTTAATTATTTAATTCCGAATTATCCAAAATAGTGTCTGGTAATGTCAGCATGACGCAGAGGTGACGTCAGCAGTCAACAGACCGCTGACCAAAGTCAACCTGACCTGCGGGACCCACCTGTCATAGACAGTGGGCTAATTAAACTAATTAACAGGATAATTAGCTGGGTGGGGCCTACTGTCAATGATACTAACTAACTAATTAAATTAGTTTTAATTAAAATCGGTTTAGTTAATTTAGTTAACAGACGGGGCCCACACGTCAGCGTCAGCAGCAACAGTAAGCGCGCGTTGACCGTGGTCAACCCGGTCAACCGCGGCCAGGAGTCCACATGGCAGCAACCCTGGGTGGGGCCCGTGCCCTGCCAGCTCAGCGTCGGCGCCGGAGAGAGCTTCGGCAAGCGCCGGACGCGGCCGCGAGCTTCGGCGAGCTCGGGATTCCTCCACAGAGCACTATTTTGCTAGATTCTTGCGGCGTTCGAACGAGTATTTCACGGCGCATCTCGCGGTGGCGGTGGTTGGAGCTGGGGAGGCCAGAGCTGACGGCGGCGAGCACGTCGGCGGCGGCCATTTCGGGTGGCTTTTGGGTTCGGAGCTACGGCGCGCGTGCGAGGGAGCAAACGGGCTGGGCGAGGTCAATGTGATGCGGCGAAGCGAGCGGGCAGCAGCACATGACCAAATGGTCGCCGGATCGACGCCTGCGACGAACTATGCGGCGACGCGTTCGGGCAGGTCGGGAATGGCCACTACGGCTCGAAAACGACGGCGAGAGGGGCGGGAGAAGAGGCGGTGGCTCACCGGGAGCCGGTAGATGTGCGAAAGTATGCTCGGGGAAGGGCGACGGCGGCGAATCGGCGCCGGAGACGAAGACGGCCGTGCGGGGGAGATGAGCTCGGGGAGGTCGATGTAGGGGCGCTGAGCTCCAATGCGTGGCCTCAGGCGACGCAGTCGAGGACGGGGAACACGGCAGGCACTGCGGAGCGATGATCGGGAGGTGGTGGCCGCGGGATCGAGCGTCGGCGGCGGCGAGCTCTCGGGTGAGGGGCGAGACAGAGAGAGAGAGAGGGCGAGTGGGGACGAATGGATAGGCTAGGGTTCGGGGGAGGACGAGGGCAGCACGGGGCAAGCTTTAACCGCACGGGGGAGCCGCCGGATGGGCGACGCGCGGCGGCTGTCGCCATGTCGGCGGGCGGGCGCGACAGCACGCGAAGGAGGACGACGACCGGGCAAATGGGCTGGGCCCTGCACTGTTTGACTTGAGCCCACAGGTACAGTACGTTCTTAACCGTTTTCTTTTTCTTTTTCTAATTTCTGTTTTAGTTTCTGTTTTGTAATTACTAGGCCACTAAATGAGTTTTATAAATTGTGTGACTTGGGTCAAATATTACAGTGCAATATTCTCAACCACCAGAAATTGGTTTGGGCTAAATATAATTTCATTTGAATTTTATTTAATTGAAATGGGATTAAATGGGGCTGTTTTGCTACTGTTTGAGGTTGTTAGAGTTGCTTAGGTAATTTTGGTGATATTGTTTTCCTGAACACAATTGGTTATGAATTATTTAATGAACATTTTAGTTTCAAATTTGGACAACTTTTATTTTCACTTTAAATTTGAATTTCAATTTAATTTGGAATTTGAAATGAGATATGATGCAAATGATGATTAGGCACTAATAAACATGCTGACTTGGCATTATCAAAGGTGGTCATTGTAGCTTAATGACATGGGGTGTTACAACTCCTCACCGGGAGGTCGAGGGAGAGGTGCCCCTAGAGGTGGAGGGGGTGGGGGGAGAGCCCCTAGAGGAGGACAGGGTCGGGGCCAGAAACAGCGCTCCCTCACCGACTTAGGGGTGTCCTCTTCGAGGCCCTCCTCTACTGAGGTACCCTCCTCTAGTGAGGTACCCTCTGCCGAGGAGGAGGAGGAGGAGGTTCGCGAGGACGAGGAGGTTCAGGTGGAGGAGGAGGAGGAGGAGGAGGAGGAGGTTGGGGAGGGGGACGAGGAGGAGGAGGAGGCAGGCGAGGAGGATGGTGGTGGCGGGGATGATGGTGGTGGCAGCGAGGGGGTTGCCCACAACAAGGGGTGGCTACGTGGTAATGCAAAGCTCCCTCCCCTTCCTGCTACCGAGGAGCAGAAGTGGCTCATTGAGCCCAAGGGGAAAGAGTAAGTGCCACTTAATCATAATTTAATTCTTTTGCTTGTACACATGCTAATATTTTCATTCTTTTGATTGTACACATGCTCATATTTTCATTCTTTCTATCTTTTGCAGCAACTGGATAATTCCTAAAGGGGCCCGTCTTCCAAACGGCGTCATCACCGTTTTGCTGAAGGAACACTGGCCGGGGCTGTTCCGTCCGGATCCAGTCAGGCAGCCTGAGCACCGGGTTTTGGCCACGAGCTGGGACCACTGGGAAGCGGCCCCCCACCCGGACCATACCACGTATGCTAAGGTCGTGATCACAAATTTTTGGGTAAGTTCTCTTCAGAAGCACGAGTCTTGAGTTTCGTTCGTAGTTTATCATCGAATGGTTTAACTCATGGCTTCTTCCATTTTGGTTTTCTAAATGATTGTAGAAATACTATCGAGTTCTTGAGGAGCACAAGTCCACTGCCGACGAGATCGTGCTGCGCCAAGCGAGGAAGAAGGCCCGTCAGATGCAGTACGAGGTGCGCTGGGTGGCCATCTCGCAATATCATCACGACGCTCTTGAGACGAAGATGACCAAGGAAGACGCGCGGAGGATGCATGTTACCTTGGAGAGGGAGGAGTACTTAGCCGTAAGTATAACAGACTTTTCATTCCGGCGTTTGTGCTAAATTTCATCGTTTCGTGTTGACATACCATTATGCTTTCATTATGTAGGTGTGTCCTGGTTGGTGTTATGGAAAGGACGATGGATGGGCGGCATTGGTGGATCTGTGGCTCGGTCAGGATGCAGAGTGGGCTGCTAAGAGCAAGAAAAACCGGGCTAACCGAGGGACCGACAGAACACATGGTCAGGGAAACCGGAACCACTTTAGCCACAAGAAAGTTCAGGTATATCTGTTTACATGAAACATTCTTCTTCTTCTATTATCCGTCACTTTCTTATGTATCACTAACCTCTGTTTGGTGGTGCAGGAGGAGAAACTGAAGCGGCCGCTCTCTGACATAGAGGCGTGGCAGATCGCCCATACGCGGAATAAGTCCAAGGAGGGCAAGGGCGACTACTACGGCAAGAGCGAGGAGAACCTGAAGGCCTACGAGGAGGTGTATCTGAAGGTAAATCCTGGCACACCTGACCCCTTAAAGCAGGCTACGGACGAGAGGGTGGTGGTGGGCATAGGGCCGAAGCTTCATGGTCGGCAGGCGGTTCTGGATGCCATGTGTACTCCTTCTATCTCCTTCACACGGCTCCAAGCTACCGACCCGAGCCTGAGCCAGCGCACGAGCACGACCAGTGCACAGTCACGCTCCCTCCTAGCCCAGCAGACCAACGTAAGTATTTTCCCTCTTATCTTCCTTTTTGCTCACTTTATTTTCCGCATTGAGATGTTTTATGAGTTCATCATGTCATATCGTAGGCCTACATGGAGTACACACGCCAGGAGACCATGGCGTGGCAGGCGAGAGTTGCAGCAGTCCAGGAGCACAGCAGTTGCATGATGACGGTTAGTTTAGCCTCTTTCATTTCACTTCCATATTTGCACTTTCATTTCTTCTGACCTTCGTGTTTGCTTGGTCAATTCACATGCAGCGCGTTTTTGAGAGCATGGCGGCCGGCACGGTTCCTGTAATGGAACCACCACCACCACCTGCTGGACCTACACCAGTGCTCCTTACCTTTGAGGAGTTTCTGGCAAAGAACATGGAGACTCCGGTTAGTACATCTCCAAACTCATCAACCACTGCTTACCGTTTATTCAACACAATCATATATCCCCTTAACATGTCTTTTCGAACATCCAGGGAACCGGTGGATCATCCGTTGGTGGTGGTGCCAATGATGGCATCACTCCCACGTCACGGAGCCCGGTCACTCCGATCCACCGAGGTGGCGGTGGCGGTAGCGGTAGCGGTGGCGGTGCTGGTCCTAGCGGTAGCGCTGCCGCAAGCAGTGAGGACCTGGGCTTTGGCCGTTTGGGCGGTGAGGACCTTGGTAGTGGACCTCGTAGGGCTTAAGCCCTTTGTATGCTCGTGACTTGTGTGCTTCTCTTTATGCTCGTAGGACTTGTGATGATAATTGTGTGTTTCTCGTAGGACTTGTGATGATGACACTTATGTGATGACGATACTTATTGTGATGATGATGATGTTATTGTGATGATGATGTTATATGTATATGTGCTGTCAATTTGAATATATGTATATGTGCTGTGAATTTGAAATGAATTCAAACAGAAATCAGAAAAAAAAAATAGGTAGCATCTATGCCGACGGCTCCATCGCCGAGGCACCAGTGGGCGACACGTGGCGCCTATGCCGACGGCTTAGCCGTCGGGATACGTTTAAATATATGCCGACGGTTAAGCCGTCGGCATAGGTGCCACATGTCGCCCAACTATACTCCCTGGCACCAGTATATGCCGACGGCCTGGCCGTCGGCATATGTTCAATTATATGCCGACGGCTTAGCCATCGGCATGTTCTGGCGTCAGGAAATGCTAGCGTTTGCCACGTGTCAGCCCTATGCCGACGGCTAAGCCGTCGGCATAGATTTAGACCTATGCCGACGGCTTAGCCGTCGGTATAGTTCTGACACGTGGCGCGTTTTTATTGGGCGTAACTTGACGACGGCGCCGTCTGCCGCCGTCATACGAACGAGTTTGCCGACGGCCAATCTGTGCCGACGGCCGTACGGACACCGTCGGCATAGGTACCTATGCCGACGGCTTTTCTATGCCGACGGCAGGCCCAGGTACGCCGACGTATACGATGCCGACGGGTCTATGCCGACGGCGGCCGTCGGCATAGGTCTATCCTGACGGGATTTGGACCGGCTTTGGCCGTCGGCATAGCCAGTAATTCCGATAGTGATGCCCATTTGGGTACGCATCCACGACGTGCCCCCGATCATGCTCGACGAAGGAGTCGCCTGGAAGCTCGGGGCAAAGCTTGGTGAGGTTCTTGAGGTGGTTACGGATAGCCGTGGTAAGATATGGGGAGATTTCATTAGGGTCCGAATTAATCATGATGTAGATGAGCCCCTCCGTGATAGGATCAAGTCTCATGATAGACCAAAAAATAAGTTGTTTTCTCTAGAGGTTAAGTATGAGAGAGTGCCTCGTTTTTGTGGGTATTGTGGTTTCCTAGGGCATGACCAACGCGACTGTAAGTTGCCGGTGGACCTCCATGAGATGAGGTACACGGCAACAATGCGTGCCTCCCCTTACAAAAAAAGCAACAGCAGAGGGGGTTATGTAGCTCCGGTAGCGAATAGTACTCGGTGTCTTCTCAGCTTCGGAAAGGAGGCGCCGCGTGCGAGAGTGTCTGACCCTGCCAAGCCGGATCATGAGAAAATACCTGAAGAGATCCTGCTAAACCCTCTGGTGCAGGCCGCCATTGCGGCGGTCAGTGCACTGAAGGTGTCGGATGATGGAGGCTCACCCAAGTCCCAGGAGTCCCAAAAGGCACCTGCACCAACTCTGGGCACTGGGGCTGTTTCGGATGTGGGCAAGGGCGAACAGACGGTTCAGGGCATGGTCATGCAGGTGTCCGAGGCTGCTGTGGAAGGAATGCAGATGAACCGAGCCAAAGACCCGGCCACTGACGACCTGGTGATGGCGGGCGGGCATGAACCAACTCCGACTCCTGCTCTGGAGCAGGTGCTTGTTGCTGCCGCACCTGCTCTAGAGGCGACCATGGTGCCTGTGGCTGCTGACGGTGGTGTGAAGGACATGGTGGAGTCCTCTGATGCTGATGGTGAACCACTGGTCCCTCCAGGTTTTGGCCCAGTCCCGCAGTTCGTTCAACAGGAGAAAGTGTGGACAGTGGAGGGTCTCTTCAATAGCAAAGTTGTAAAGAAAAATAGGATTAACAGGAAGAAAACTGGGCAGGTGGCGTCGGTTCTGGGCAAGAGAGGCGGGCGTGAAAAGGGGTCAGCAGACGCTGAGGCTACTGGATCAGGAGGGGGCGCAGACAAGTACAAAAAAGTGTGTGCTGCAGGTAAGGAAGAAGATGGCAGAAAGGACGGAAAGGAAGCTACCGGGCCATGGGCTCCCGGTCAACTGGTGGGTGCCGAGGAGGGCGTCCACCAGGAGCCATGACGATCATGGCGCGGAACTGTCGGGGTCTCGGGCAGCCTCGCACAGCTCTTAACTCAAATTCTATGGTTAATGCTTTCCTTAGTTCAATTTTCTATATGTACAAACACCTTTAAAGGTAAACTTATGTGTCGATATGTGTACGGTTTGGTTTTGGTTGTCAAGTCGACTCAGTTTGGTCGTAACACCATACATTGCTACTTCTAAAAGAAGTCTACTTATAATAGGTGGAAAGTAAAGCTCCAATCTCAGTTGGAAAGTAAAGCGCCAGTGATTCCTCTGTTTATGGGATTACATCCATCAGAGCATGATTAATAATATAGCTAGCAGCTGGCTATATAAACATGACATGACATCAAGAATTAGCATTATTAATTACTCATACAATAGAGTTGGCTATAAGGTTGGCCATAAGGGTAGAACCTTTTTTTAACTTTCTCTCTATCTCTTTCCTCTCATTAAATGCTTTTATCTAGAAGCTCGCGTAGAGGCTGGCTCTTGCATGTTAGCCCATTCCATCACTTTTTTTTGTCTCTCTCCTCCACATAGGCAAAAGTGTCAGGTAAGTGGGCTAATAGTCCACTATTGTACTTTCTCATTGCAACATGCAGGGACCTCGCTTGCGTATGCCACGTCGGCACTGGATGCGAGCTATTTACTATGTTGTGAACCATGTGGTTTCGCTAGGCGCGCCTCTTAATTGCTCCACGACGGTAAAAACCTAGCCCTCTGCCCGCTCTCTCGTGTCTCGTCCCCCAGGGCACACACACGGGGTGAAAATCTTTTCCCTTCCCCTCCGCCGCCGCCGCCACCACGTCTGCTCTACCTTGCTTGTTTTAACCATTGCTTATTATTCAGATTGTCTTTGATGGGTGAGTTTCAGCTACATACAAAGTATTTCACACTCAGAATTTGAGCGGTGCTAATAAAACACTTGAGAACTCGATCTGATGTTTTGCAGAATCAAAGCATTGAAATTCTTGTTTAAATGTTTTAGAATATGAATGCCTTCAAAAAAAATTATCATGCCTTGTTAGTTTGTATCTCCTGTTGGTTTGTGTTTACATAATTCTTGTAGTTGTGTAAGTTTTCCACAATCACAAGGCCTTTATAGAATGCTAAAAGCTTCAGACCTTTGCTTGTGTAGTTTCACTGAATTGAACTTCTCTAAAATACATCAGACCAGATCTTACTCTTAGATATTTAGTTTAAGTGTTTTTGTTACTGCAGGCCCTTGTCCAGATGGAGGACTTGGCTTCTTCAGTGAGGATGATCCAATACTAAACTATGATTCAACAGAGTGTGATGTAAGCTTCTTACCTTATGTGGGTACATCTAAGTAAAATTTTCCTTTTGGTGCTTCAACACCAACCGATCTTCTGCCTGTGCAGTTGTTTTTATTTATTTTTCTTGAGCTTCTGTTATTGCTTCTCATTTTTGAAATTTGTTTCTTGATGCAGCTTCATTTCGATTTAAGTGCGCTACTGCTGGTCATCACTTGCGATTGCGTACAGCTTGCTTCTGATAGCCAAGTCATGCCCTCATGAGGTTCCTTTCTTCAGCCAAACTGAATTTTAAGCGTGCCTTTCGCATTTTGCTCATTCAGGTGCCGGATTTCCCAGCTCAGTTGTAAGGAGAACGCTCGTGTGGTTGGCGCTGAGGTATGTGTGTGTCTCTGGACTCTCGTTTCAGTGCAAGATTCAGTGCCGAAATGTATATGAACATCTATCCAATATCTCTTGCTTGATGTCTGTCAGAGTTACAAAACTTCCTGATGTGAAGAAATAACCCAAAGACCCGGATAGCAGGTACTAACCGGCTATATGTATTTTTTATCAGGATTTCAGTTATGACTGCTGCACTTCAGACTTCAGAGATCCTAAGATTTGATTGATATACAATGTGTGCTTCCGTTCATGTCAAATTTGATAGTTGGAAACAGTTTTAAGGGAGGACTTCAAAGAATATTTTGCCAAATTTGTCAAGTGCGGGTAATTTAATTTTTGGCGGTCCATCTTTTTTCTTTACAATTTGTTCTCATACCATGACTAGCAATCTTTGTTTACATACTATTACTATGCAAGTGTATGACCTGTAAGATACCCTATTTTTTGCTGTGAGATTATTGCAGATTTAACTCTTAAGCTTACTAAAATAATAGGCAAAGAAATCAGAAGTTTTAACTCAATTGTCATAATATTTTATTCACATATACCTTCACCATTAGGTTTTGTAGTAAAGAAAATTTTAACTCCCAAGCTTGCTGGGAAAAGCATAGAAATCAGAAAGTCTTAGGAGGCACACACACTGAGGCGTGCACACCACACAAGTATTTAAAGCTGGTAGCATGTTTCATATTTTGTCTCATGAAATTTATGTTTCAAAACATTATTGCAGAGTATGACATGGGCAGTGAAATCTCAACCAAGGGCGATGTCTATAGCTATGGCATTGTTCTTCTGGAAATGCTAACACAGAAATGACCTACTCATGAAGAATTCAATGATGGATTTACGCTTCACAAGTATGTATCTCTTTCACGGACTGAAGACATTCTTCACCTCAGCCTTACTTCAGAAATATGAGATCAATCGGTCGATCATATCCCAAACTTGCAAGAATACAAGAATTTTATGCCGAAGGATATATGTGTTCTCCGACTTTTTAAATTTGGCATTTTATGCTCTGTAGAATCACTAACAGATATACACATGCATGAAACTTCTATGCTTGCTCTGCTTTATCAACACTCCTGGTGCTGCAGTTCTATTGCCATTTCTTGTATTTTAAACAGCCAACATGCAACTATCGCTCTTTTGGACTGCATGTCTTCTCGCTGAAGTAAGAATCATGTCATACATAGAGGTTAACTAATACGCTAGGTTGATTAGTGCGCATAATCTCGCCTCAAGAGCTAGGCGGTGGCGCCCCAGCTATTAGTCACCTTCAAAATGCAAGACTGCACGATTTCCTCTTTAAGATTTATTTAGAACCCTACTTTTTTCTTTGCGAATATAGAACCCTACTTTATATTAGTGCTTAGAACCCGCGGACAATGCGAACAGAGGCCGTGCTGCAGGCAGGCCGGAATCTCGGCCGTTGCATCGCCATGGCGATCCACGCTGCCTGAGTATAAGTCATGTATTCGATTTATTTTTGGCCCGTACACTAGTAGAAAACAGGGCTTTGGTCCTAGCCAGATCAGAGCATTAGTCCCAGTCGTGTTACGAACCGGAACTAATGGGAGCATCAGTCCCGGTTCGAGAGGCTAGGACGCCGGCTGGGCCTCGGCAGGCATCAGTCCCGGTTCGGCTGGGACCTTTAGTCCCGGTTCCATCCACCAACCGGGACTAAAGGGGTTGCTGCCCTTTAGTCCCGGTTGGTGTTTGGAACCGGGACTAAAGGGTAGGCCATTAGTCCCGGTTTTAGACACAAACTGGGACTAAAGTTTTGCCTATATATATCCACGCCCCCCCCCCCCATCTCCTCTGTTTTTTGGCCGTGGAAGGGTGGAGGTGTGGGCTACTCTGTTTTTTGCCTATATATGCACATGAGGTGTTCGATGAAATGCCGGAGCCACACTTAAGCTTTCTCCTCTGTTCTTCCTTCAAGCTCGACCTCCAAGCTCCATTTTCCCCAAGATTTGTCTAGGTTTGGCGGTGCACCAACTATCCAAGTGTTCTAAAAAGGTTAGCAACTTCATCATTTCATCTCTCACTGCTAGTTTAGCTCATTTCAAATGCTCTAGAAGTAGTGTGGTTTGTGGGTTTTAGTAGAGGAGTGTATGTGTGAGTTTATTTGATTTAGATGCACAATTTGAGCTCAAATTAACTTCTTAGTTTGCACATGTGTAGGGTGCCGTCCCGTCCCCGTCCCCGTCCTCACTGCCATCGATCGCCCGCGCCGATCTCGTCGCCGGCACCACCGTGGTGAGCCTCTTGTTCTTATCTTTTTTTTTAAGAAAAAATTCTTACTTGTATGATTTATATATATAGCTACTTGTATAATTTTCTTACTTGTATTATTGTTTGTTATTATATAGTGCCATGGTTTTGGTATCCGCCCCCGTCGGCTCTCGTCCGGTCTATGATTCGGATGTGGTATATTATCTTTTATATGTTGTACATAGTTGTATAGTTGTATGTTAGTTTCAATGTATGTTTTAATTAGATGCTCTAGAGAGCTTTATGTTGTTCTATGAGAACTATGTATGAACTTTATGTATTTATTTTTTTAGTAATAATATTTGATCACTACTGTACTTTGGTTTTAATGTGATGATGAACTTGTATTAATTTGGTCATTTCTCTATGCATGATGTTCTGTAATGGTTTTTGATATACTTAATTATATAATGCACGCAGATGAACCGGCAATGGATGTACGGTGACCGACGCACCTCCGACTACATTACGGGCCTGCATAATTTTCTCGATGTGGCTGAGGCAAACAAACAGAATGGTTTTATGTATTGTCCGTGTACTGTCTGTGAGAATACGAAGGATTACTCTGACTTGAAAACCCTTCACTTCCACCTGCTTCAGAAGGGTTTCATGCCACACTATAATGTTTGGACCAAGCACGGATAAAGAGGGGTTATGATGGAAGACAACGAAGAAGAAGAGGATGATGACAACTATCCTATGTTCCCTGAATACGGTGATACTGCAACGGGGGAAGCTGAAGATCAAGAGGCACCAGATGTGCCCGATGATGATCTTTGCCGGGTCATTGTTGATGCACAGAGAGGATGCGAAAGTGAAACGGAGAAGTTGAAGTTCGATCGCATGTTAGAGGATCACAAAAAAGGGTTGTACCCAAATTGCGAAGATGGCAACACAAAGCTCGGTACCGCACTGGAATTGCTGCAATGGAAGGCAGAGAATGGTGTATCTGACAAGGGATTTGGGAAGCTACTGAAAATAATGAAGAAGAAGCTTCCAAAGAATAACGAATTGCCTGACAGTACGTACGAAGCAAAGAAGGTTCTCTGCCCTCTAGGATTAGAGGTGCAGAAGATACATGCATGCCCTAATGACTGCATCCTCTACCGCGGTGAGGAGTACGAGAATTTGAATGCATGCCCGGTATGCGGTGCATTGCGGTATAAGATCAGACGAGATGACCCTGGTGATGTTGAGGGCGAGCGCCCCAGGAAAAGGGTTCCTGCCAAGGTGATGTGGTATGCTCCTATAATACCACGGTTGAAACGTCTGTTCAGAAACAAAGAGCATGCCAAGTTGTTGCGATGGCACAAAGAAGACCGTAAGAAAGACGGGAAGTTGAGAGTACCCGCTGATGGGTCGCAGTGGAGAAAAATTGAGAGAAAGTGGCCGGACTTTGCAGGTGACGCGAGGAACTTATGGTTTGGTTTAAGTGCAGATGGCATTAATCCTTTTGGGGAGCAGAGCAGCAATCATAGCACCTGGCCCGTGACTCTATGTATCTATAACCTTCCTCCTTGGTTGTGCATGAAGCGGAAGTTCATTATGATGCCAGTGCTCATCCAAGGCCCTAAGCAACCCGGCAACGACATTGATGTGTACCTAAGGCCATTAGTGGAAGAACTTTTACAGCTATGGGATAAAAAAAGGTGTACGTGTGTGGGATGAGCACAAACAGCAGGAATTTGACCTACGAGCGTTGATGTTTGTAACCATCAATGATTGGCCTGCTCTTAGTAACCTTTCAGGACAGACAAACAAGGGATACAACGCATGCACGCACTGTTTACATGAGACTGAAAGTATATATTTGGACAAATGCAAGAAGAATGTGTACCTGGGACATCGTCGATTTCTTCCGACCAAGCATGCCTTAAGAAAGAAAGGCAAGCATTTCAAAAGTGAGGCAGATCACCGGAAGAAGCCTGTCCTCCGTACTGGTGATAATATACTTGATATGGTCAAGGATTTACAAGTAATCTTTGGAAAGGGTCCTGGCGGACAATCTGTTCCGAATGACGCTGACGGACACGCACCCATGTGGAAGAAGAAATCTATATTTGGTCCAATGTCTTGTCAGTTTCGAGTTGGTGTTCCCACCATCCTTCTTCAATATTATGATGCACGTCCTAGTTCACCTAGTCGAAGAGATTGCAATTCTGGATCCTGTATTTCTACACAATATGTTCCCCTTTGAGAGGTTCATGGGAGTCTTAAAGAAATATGTTCGTAACCGTGCTAGGCCAGAAGGAAGCATCTCCACGGGCCATCAAACAGAGGAGGTCATTGAGTTTTGTGTTGACTTTATTCCTGACCTTAAGCCGATTGGTGTTCCTAAATCGCGGCATGAGGGGAGACTGGGTGGAAAAGGCACGCTAGGACCGAACTCAATAATATGTAGGGATGGGCATTCTTGGGCGCAAGCACACTACACAGTTCTACAGAATTCTACCTTGGTGGCCCCGTATGTCAATGAACACAAGAATATTCTACGCTCCAAACACCCGAAGCAGTCTGACGACTGGATTACACATGAACACATGGGGACTTTCGGCGGTTGGTTGTAAACACATCTCATGGGTAACACCACTGTTGGAGATGACCTGTACTTCTTGGCCAGGACACCATCTTTGACTGTATTGACTTTCCAAGGGTACGAGATAAATGGGAATAAATTTTACACGATCGCCCAAGATAAAAAGAGCACAAACCAAAACAGTGGTGTCCGCTTTGATGCAGCAAATACCAATAAGGCAAAGGACACATATTATGGTTACATAGAGGACATATGGGAACTTGACTATGGACGTGATTTTAAGGTCCCTTTGTTTCGGTGCAAATGGGTCAATCTGTCAGGAGGCGGGGTACAGGTAGACCCACAGTACGGAATGACAACAGTGGATCTCAACAATCTTGGGTACACAGACGAACCATTCGTCCTAGCCAATGATGTGGCGCAGGTTTTCTATGTGAAGGACATGTCTACCAAACCGAGAAAAAGAATAGATAAGGAAGCGAATACATCATACGATGAGCCAAAGCACCACATAGTTCTTTCAGGGAAAAGAAACATCGTGGGAGTGGAGGACAAGACAGACATGTCAGAAGATTAAGAAAAGTTTCATGAAATTTCTCCCTTCAGAGTGAAGACTGACCCAAGCATCCTGTTAAATGATGAAGATTATCCATGGTTACGGCGCAATAAGCAAGGGACACACGCGAAGAAATAGTTTTATACCACAAGATCCCACTCTGGGATGTGACCGGCTTCACCGCCATCACTTTCTCTCTAGTGTGAGTTTCCGGACTTATAGCTGGAAAGTGCCACTTCGGACAAACCAGAGGGAATCTTTGTAAGAGCTAGCTAGGGAATTTTGGCATTTGAAACATGATTTTAGAATAATTATTTATTAAGTTTTGCAAGGTTGATCATACGCGGTTAGTCCCGGTTGGTGGCTCCATATAAAATAACAAGGTTAATATAGACATGGCTTAAACGTCTTGACATAGATGAATACAGCAGAAGCATCGGAGATGATAAGAGAGAAACGTTGTATGACATAAAGTTGGAGGTACTATGAGGTTTCTCTGATCAGAGATGATAAGAGAGAAACGTTGTATGACATAAAGAAAATATAACATTATTAGGTTAACAGAAAATACTATGAATCTTCTAGAAGATTCATAGTAAGGGTCTATCTCCTTCACATAGGGAACATTGGTGTCGGCTTTTTTTGAATCACTATGTGTCTATGCATCAAAATAAATTAGGTTAACAAAAAGTATCGGAATTTATGGTGAATATGTTGCGGCAATGGTACATATGAAAATAACTTGATAGAACTGCTATTTTGTCACTAAAACAAAACTATAATATTCTTCAATAGCAAAAAGAATCAACTAAAAATCTTTTATAAAACTCTAGTTATCATCAAAATAATATTAACTTAAAATTATAAAAAAATTATGCAACTAAAATTTTCATAAAGTATTTTTTGTTAAAAACTTTAATAGCAAAAAGAATTAAATGAAAACTAGGCATGTATATGCATCTGTTTAAAAGAAAACTTTAGAATTAAAACCAAAAATAGGCATGATCTCTTTCATTAACACAGAAAGAATATGAAAGTTTTGCATTTTTTAGAATTTCATATATTTTCTTGAAATTATTTGATAATCATGTGTATTACACATAAGTGAGTATGTATAAAAATTAGGATGTGATTTGAAGAAGGTCAAAAAATTGACATAACATATGCATAAAATAAAAAATATAAAAAAATGCCCGCCTACTAGCAGGAGAATTCATACACCACGGCCTGCATACGACTAGAAACCCAACTAGATATGGGCCAGGATGCAGGCCTGCGGGGAACGAATTTCTGCTGTTAGTAGGACCCACAGGGTAGAGAGGGGACAGGTCAGACGATGAGCAGTCTGTGCTTTGAGAGGAACTTGCAACGGTAGCCGCAGGCGGGCTTATAAACCGCTGCGAGCGCCTCTCGCTTGGCGAGGTGGGACTAAACTCCCACCACCCCTCGGCTGTGCCAGGACCAACCCTTTAGTCCCGGTTGGTGGCTCCAACCGGGACTAAAGGCCCCCTTCAGTCCCGGTCCGAGCCACTAACCGGGACTAAAGGGTTGGGTTTCCCGCCCTTTGGGCTGGTGAAATTCACCTTTAGTCCCGGTTGGTGGCTCGGACCGGGACTAAAGGGGGGCCTTTAGTCCCGGTTGGAGCCACCAACCGGGACTAAAGGGTTGGGTATATAAACAGCACTTGAGAATTTTTCTCCCATTCTCTCCCCCGACGCCGAACCACAGCACGACGCCGCCAGGCTGCTGCGCCGGAGATTGCCGTCGCCTCCGAGCCGTCCCCCCCCCCTCGCCGACGCCCTCGCCGCGCCCTGCCCCGACATCGCCATCGCCGAGCCCTGCCCAGGCGCATCTCAGTGAAGAAGAGGAGGAGTGAGGTGCACGGCAAATTCTGTTTTTTTTTCTGAATTTTAGTCAAATCTGAATTAGTGCATAGAAGGAATTCGACAGAATGCTAGCAGTAGCTAGGCAGTTTTGGAAATTTTGAAAAAATTTGTGGAGATGCTTTCGTGCAAGACAAAGGTTCTGTGAAAATTTCAGAATTTTTGGAGTAGTAGAAATTGGGTTTTGAGCAAGGAGTTTGAATCTGGACCAAATTTCATTCGAATGAAATTTGAAAATTTTGAACTTATGAACAGAGTGTCTTTGGAGAAATGAAGTGTGGGTACTCACATCTAGTTGAGGTATTTTTGTAGGGTCAGAATTGCTAAGGAAAATATGGTTCCTTTGTAAAATCCAAAGAAAGCCATGAAGTGAAAGAATTTGATTTGGAATTGTTTGTGATGGAAATATGCCCTAGAGGCAATAATAAAGTTATTATTATTTTATATTTCCTTGTTCATGATAAAGGTTTATTATTCATGCTAGAATTTTATTGACCGGAAACTTAAATACATGTGTGAATACATAAACAAATACCGTGTCCCTAGTGAGCCTCTACTAGACTAGCTCGTTGATCAAAGATGGTTAAGGTTTCCTAACCATAGACATGAGTTGTCATTTGATAACGGGGTCACATCATTAGGAGAATGATGTGATGGACAAGACCCATCCGTTAGCTTAGCATATGATCGTTCTGTTTATTGCTACTGCTTTCTTGAATGTCAAATACATGTTCCTCAGACCATGAGATCATGCAACTCCCGGATACCGGAGGAATACCTTGTGTGCTATCAAACATCACAACGTAACTGGGTGATCATAAAGATGCTCTACAGGTATCTCCGAAGGTGTCCGTTGAGTTGGCATGGATCGAGACTAGGATTTGTCACTCCGTGTTTCGGAGAGGTATCTCTGGGCCCTCTCGGTAATGCACATCATAAGAAGCTTGGAAGCAAAGTGACTAAGGAGTTAGTTACGGGATGATGTATTACGGAACGAGTAAAGAGACTTGCCGGTAACGAGATTGAACTAGGTATGGAGATACCGACGATCAAATCTCGGGCAAGTAACATACCGACGGACAAAGGGAATTACGTATGTTGTCATTGTGGTTCGACCGATAAGATCTTCGTGGAATATGTAGGAACCAATATGGGCATCCAGGTTCCGCTATTGGTTATTGACCGGAGAGGCGTCTCGGTCATGTCTACATCATTCCCGAACCCGTAGAGTCCGCACGCTTAACATTCGTTGACGATATAATGTTATATGAGTTATGTGAATTGGTAACCGAATGTTGTTCGGAGTCCCGGATGAGATCCCGAACGTCACGAGGAGTCTCGGAATGGTCGAGAGGTAAAGATTTATATATGGGAAGTCATATTTTGGGTTCCGGAAAAAGGTGCAGTTTTTTCGGTATTGTACCGGGAAGCTTCCAGAAGGTTCCGGAGGATTCCGGAGGGGTCCGGAAGTCCACAAGTGGGTCCACCATGTCCCAAGGGCTGGCATGGGCTAAGGGGAGGTGCCCTGGCCTTATTGGGCCAGGCGCACCAAGTCCTCAAAAGCCCACGCAGCAAGGGAAGGAAAAAGGGAGAGTCCTAGTAGGAATAGGATTGGACTTTGGAGTCCAAGTCCACGTGTGTACTATTCACGATTACTGTTCACGTGGCACTATTCCTTCTACTCCAAGCCCCTACGCATATATAAATAGAGGAGAGGGGGTGCCCCAAAGGAGAACACAACATTGTCTTAGCCGTGTGCGGCGCCCCCCTCCACAGTTCCGTCCCTCGGTCATATTTTCTCAGTGCTTGGGCGAAGCCCTGCGGAGATAGCATTACCATCACCGTCACCACGCCGTCGTGCTGCCGGAACTCATCCACTACCTCGCCGTCTTGCTAGACCAAGAAGTCGAGGACGTCACCGAGCTGAACGTGTGCTGAACGCGGAGGTGTCATACGTTCGGTACTCGGTCGGTTGGATCGTGAAGTTGTTTGACGACATCAACCGCGTTGTTCTAACCCTTCCGCTTACGGTCTACGAGGGTACGTAGACACACTCCCCCTCTCATAGCTATGCATCTCCATGGATAGATCTTGCGTGTGCATAGAATTTTTTTTGTTTTCCATGCAACGTTCCCCAACAGTGGCATCATGAGCCAGGTCTATGCGTAGATGATATGCACGAGTAGAACACAAAGAGTTGTGGGCGGTAATCGTCATACTACTTACCACCAACTTCTTATTTTGATTCGGCGGTATTGTAAGATGAAGCGGCCCGGACCAACCTTACATGTCCACGTACATGAGACCGGTTCCACCGACAGACATGCAACTTGTTTTGCATAAAGGTGGCTGGCGGGTGTCTATTTCTCCTACTTTAGTTGAATCGAATTTGACTACGGCCGGTCCTTGAAGAAGGTTAAAACAGCAAACTTGATAATTCACCGTTGTGGTTGTTTTTCCGTAGGTAAGAACGGTTCTTGCTAGAAACCCGTAGCAGCCACGTAAAACATGCAACAACAAAGTAGAGGACGTCTAACTTGTTTTTGCAGGGTATGCTGTGATGTGATATGGTCAAGACATGATGTGATATACGTTGTTGTATGAGATGATCATGTTTTGTAATTTATCGGCAACCGGCAGGAGCCTTATGGTTGTCTCTTTATTGTATGAAATGCAAGCGCCATGTAATTGCTTTACTTTATCGCTATGCGTTAGCAATAGTTGTAGAAGCAATAGTTGGCGAGACGACCATGACGCAACGATGGAGATCAAGGTGTCGAGCCGGTGACGATGGAGATCATGACGGTGCTTTGGAGATGGAGATTAAAAGCACAAGATGATGATGGCCATATCATGTCACATATTTTGATTGCATGTGATGTTTATCCTTTATGCATCTTATTTTGCTTAGAACGACGGTAGCATTATAAGATGATCCCTTCACTAAATTTCAAGATAAAAGTGTTCTCCCTAAGTATGCACCATTGCTAAAGTTCGTCGTTTCGAAGCACCTCGTGATGATCGGGTGTGATAGATTCTATGTTCACATACAACGGGTGTAACCCAGTTTTACACAAGCAGAATACTTGGGTTAGACTTGACGAGCCTAGCATGTACAGACATGGTCTCGGAACACTGGAGACCGAAAGGTCGAACATGAGTCATATAGTAGATATGATCAACATGGAGATGTTCACCATTGATGACTACCCCATCTCACGTGATGATCGGACATGGGTTAGTTGATTTGGATCATGTATCACTTAGTTAACTTGAGGGATGTTAATTTAAGTGGGAGTTCATTAGTAATTTGATTAATTGAACTTAATTTATCATGAACTTAGTCTTGATAGTTTTTGCATATCTATGTTGTAGATAAATGGCCTGTGCTACTGTTCCGTTGAATTTTAATGCGTTCCTAGAGAAAGCTAAGTTGAAAGATGATGGTAGCAACTACACGGACTGGGTCCGTAACTTGAGGATTATCCTCATTGCTACACAGAAGAATTATGTCCTTGATGCACCGCTAGATGATGGACCTGCTGCAGGAGCTGTTGCAGACGTTGTGAACGCCTGGCAGGCTCGATCTGATGACTACTCGATAGTTCAGTGTGCCATGCTCTACGGCTTAGAACCGGGACTGCAAAAGCGTTTTGAACGCCACGGAGCATATGAGATGTTCCAAGAGCTGAAATTGATATTTCAAGCTAATGCCCGGGTTGAGAGATATGAAGTCTCCAACAAGTTCTTTAGTTGTAAGATGGAGGAGAATAGTTCTGTCAGTGAACACATACTCAGAATGTCTGGGTACCACAACTACTTGACTCAGCTGGGAATTCATCTTCCGGTTGAGAGTGTTATTGACAGAGTTCTTTAGTCACTGCCACCAAGCTATAAAGGCTTCGTGATGAACTATAATATGCAAGGGATGGAGAAGACAATTCCCGAGCTCTTCGCGATGCTGAAATCGGCGGAGGTAGAAATCAAGAAGGAGCATCAAGTGTTGATGGTTAAGAAGACCACTAGTTTCAAGAAAAAGGGCAAGGGAAAGAAAGGGAACTTCAAGAAGAACGGCAAGCAAGTTGCCGCTCCCACGAAGAAACCCAAAGTTGGACCCAAGCCTGAAACTGAGTGCTTCTACTGCAAAGGGACTGGTCACTGGAAGCGGAACTGCCCCAAGTATTTGGCGGATAAGAAGGATGGCAAAGTGAGCAAAGGTATATTTGATATACATGTTATTCATGTGTTCCTTACTAATGCTCGCAGTAGCGCCTGGGTATTTGATACTGGTTCGGTTGCTCATATTTGTAACTCGAAACAGGAGCTACGGAATAAGCGAAGATTGGCTAAGGACGAGGTGACGATGCGCGTCGGGAATGGTTCCAAGGTTGATGTGATCGCCGTCGGCACGCTACCTCTACATCTACCTTCGGGATTAGTTTTAGACCTCAATAATTGTTATTTGGTGCCAGCGTTGAGCATGAACATTATATCTGGATCTTGTTTATTCCGAGATGGTTATTCATTTAAAGTCAGAGAATAATGGTTGTTCTATTTATATGAGTAACATCTTTTATGGTCACGCACCTTTTGTGAATGGTCTATTCTTGTAGAATCTCGATCGTAGTGATACACATATTCATAATATTGATGCCAAAAGATGCAAAGTTGATAATGATAGTGCAACATACTTGTGGCACTGCCGTTTAGGTCATATTGGTGTAAAGCGCATGAAGAAACTCCATGCGGATGGACTTTTGGAATCTCTTGATTATGAATCATTTGATACTTGCGAACCATGCCTCATGGGCAAGATGACTAAAACTCCGTTCTCCGGAACAATGGAGCGAGCTACTGATTTGTTGGAAATAATACATACTGATGTATGCGGTCCGATGAATGTCGAAGCACGTGGCGGGTATCGTTATTTTCTAACCTTCACGGATGATTTGAGTAGATATGGGTATATCTACTTGATGAAACACAAGTCTGAAACATTTGAAAAGTTCAAAGAATTTCAGAGTGAAGTAGAGAATTATCGTAACAAGAAAATAAAGTTTCTACGATCTGATCACGGAGGCGAATATTTGAGTTACGAGTTTGGCCTTCATTTAAGAAAATGTGGAATTGTTTCACAACTCACGCCACCTGGAACACCACGGCGTAATGGTGTGTCCGAACGTCGTAACCGTACTTTATTGGATATGGTGCGTTCTATGATGTCTCTTACCGATTTGCCACTATCGTTTTGGGGTTATGCATTAGAGACAGTTGCATTCACGTTAAATAGGGCACCATCTAAATCCGTTGAGACGACACCGTATGAACTATGGTTTGGAAAAAAACCTAAGCTGTCGTTTCTTAAAGTTTGGGGATACGATGCTTATGTGAAAAAGATTCAACCTGATAAGCTCGAACCCAAAGCGGAGAAGTGCGTCTTCATAGGATACCCTAAAGAAACAATTGGGTACACCTTCTACCACAGATCCGAAGGCAAGGTCTTTGTTGCCAAAAATGGGTCCTTACTAGAGAAGGAGTTTCTCTCGAAAGAAGTGAGTGGGAGGAAAGTAGAACTTGATGAGGTAATTGTACCTTCTCTCAAATTGGAAAGTAGCTCATCAGAGAAAACCGTTCCCGTGATGCCTACACCAATAAGAGAGGAAGATAATGATAAAGATCATGAAACTTCAGATCAAGTTACTACTGAACTTCGTAGCTCGACCAGAGTACGTTCCGCACCAGAGTGGTACGGTAATCCTGTTCTGGAAGTTATGTTGTTAGACAACGGCGAACCTACGAACTATGAAGAAGCTATGATAAGCCCGGATTCCGACAAATGGCTTGAGGCCATGAAATCTGAGATAGGATCCATGTATGAGAACAAAGTGTGGACTTTGGTGGACTTGCCCGATGATCGGCAAGCCATTGAGAATAAATGGATTTTTAAGAGGAAGACAGATGTTGATGTTAATATCACTGTCTACAAAGCTCGACTTGTCGCGAAAGGTTTTCGACAAGTTCAAGGGGTTGACTACGATGAGACTTTCTCACCCGTAGCGATGCTTAAGTCTGTCTGAATCATGTTAGCAATTGCCGCATTTTATGATTATGAAATCTGGCAAATGGATGTCAAAACTTCATTCCTTAATGGATTTCTCAAAGAAGAGTTGTATATGATGCAACCAGAAGGTTTTGTCGATCCTAAGGGTGCTAACAAAGTGTGCAAGCTCCAGCGATCCATCTATGGACTGGTGCAAGCATCTCGGAGTTGGAATATACGCTTTGATGAGGTGATCAAAGCATATGGTTTTGTACAGACTTACGGTGAAGCCTGTATTTACAAGAAAGTGAGTGGGAGCTCTGTAGCATTTCTAATATTATATGTGGATGACATATTGTTGATTGGAAATGATATAGAATTTCTGGATGGCATAAAGGGATACTTGAATAAGAATTTTTCAATGAAAGACCTCGGTGAAGCTGCTTATATATTGGGCATCAAGATCTATAGGGATAGATCAAGACGCTTGATAGGACTTTCACAAAGCACATACCTTGACAAAGTTTTGAAGAAGTTCAAAATGGATCAGTCAAAGAAAGGGTTCTTGCCTGTCTTGCAAGGTGTGAAGTTGAGTCAGACTCAATGCCCGACCACGGCAGAAGATATAGAGAAAATGAAAGTCATTCCCTATGCCTCAGCCATAGGTTCTATTATGTATGCCATGCTGTGTACCAGACCTGATGTGTGCCTTGCCATAAGTTTGGCAGGGAGGTACCAGAGTAATCCAGGAGTGGATCACTGGACAGCGGTCAAGAATATCCTGAAGTACCTGAAAAGGACCAAGGACATGTTTCTCGTTTATGGAGGTGACGAAGAGCTCGTCGTAAAGGGTTACGTCGATGCAAGCTTCGACACTGATCCGGATGACTCTAAGTCACAAACCGGATACGTATTTATATTAAATGGTGGAGCTGTCAGTTGGTGCAGTTCCAAGCAGAGCGTCGTGGCGGGATCTACGTGTGAAGCGGAATACATAGCTGCTTCGGAAGCAGCACATGAAGGAGTCTGGATGAAAGAGTTCATATCCGATCTAGGTGTAATACCTAGTGCATCGGGTCCAATGACAATCTTTTGTGACAACACTGGAGCAATGGCCATAGCAAAGGAGCCCAGGTTTCACAAAAAGACCAAACACATCAAGAGACGCTTCAACTCCATTCGTGAATATGTCAAGGATGGAGACATAGAAATTTGCAAAGTACACACGGATCTGAATATGGCAGACCCGTTGACTAAGCCTCTTCCACGAGCAAAACATGATCAACACCAAGACTCCATGGGTGTTAGATTCATTACTATGTAATCTAGATTATTGACTCTAGTGCAAGTGGGAGACTGATGGAAATATGCCCTAGAGGCAATAATAAAGTTGTTATTATTTTATATTTCCTTGTTCATGATAAAGGTTTATTATTCATGCTAGAATTGTATTGACCGGAAACTTAAATACATGTGTGAATACATAAACAAATACCGTGTCCCTAGTGAGCCTCTACTAGACTAGCTCGTTGATCAAACATGGTTAAGGTTTCCTAACCATAGACATGAGTTGTCATTTGATAACGGGATCACATCATTAGGAGAATGATGTGATGGACAAGACCCATCCGTTAGCTTAGCATATGATCGTTCTGTTTATTGCTACTGCTTTCTTGAATGTCAAATACATGTTCCTCAGACCATGAGATCATGCAACTCCTGGATACCGGAGGAATACCTTGTGTGCTATCAAACGTCACAACGTAACTGGGTGATCATAAAGATGCTCTACAAGTATCTCCAAAGGTGTCCGTTGAGTTGGCATGGATCGAGACTGGGATTTGTCACTCCATGTTTCGGAGAGGTATCTCTGGGCCCTCTCGGTAATGCACATCATAAGAAGCTTGCAAGCAAAGTGACTAAGGAGTTAGTTACGGGATGATTTATTACGGAACGAGTAAAGAGACTTGCCAGTAACGAGATTGAACCAGGTTCCGCTATTGGTTATTGAACGGAGAGGTGTCTCGGTCATGTCTACATCATTCCCGAACCCGTAGGGTCCGCACGCTTAACATTCGTTGACGATATAGTGTTATATGAGTTATGTGAATTGGTAACTGAATGTTGTTCGGAGTCCCGGATGAGATCCCGGACGTCACGAGGAGTCTCGGAATGGTCGAGAGGTAAATATTTATATATGGGAAGTCATATTTTGGGTTCCGGAAAAAGGTGCAGTTTTTTCGGTATTGTACCGGGAAGCTTCCAGAAGGTTCCGGAGGATTCCGGAGGGGTCCGGAAGTCCACAAGTGGGTCCACCACGTCCCAAGGGCTGGCATGGGCTAAGGGGAGGTGCCCTGGCCTTATTGGGCCAGGCGCACCAAGTCCTCAAAAGCCCACGCAGCTAGGGAAGGAAAAAGGAAGAGTCCTAGTAGGAATAGGATTGGACTTTGGAGTCCAAGTCCACGTGTGTACTATTCACGATTACTGTTCACATGGCACTATTCCTTCTACTCCAAGCCCCTACACATATATAAATAGAGGAGAGGGGGCGCCCCAAAGGAGAACACAACATTGTCTTAGCCGTGTGCGGCGCCCCCCTCCACAGTTCCGTCCCTCGGTCATATTTTCGCAGTGCTTGGGCGAAGCCCTGCGGAGATAGCATTACCATCACCATCACCACGCCGTCGTGCTGCCGGAACTCATCCACTACCTCGCCGTCTTGCTGGATCAAGAAGTCGAGGATGTCACCGAGCTGAACGTGTGCTGAACGCGGAGGTGTCGTACGTTCGGTACTCGGTCGGTTGGATCGTGAAGTTGTTCGACGACATCAACCGCGTTGTTCTAACGCTTCCGCTTACAGTCTACGAGGGTATGTAGACACACTCCCCCTCTCGTAGCTATGCATCTCCATGGATAGATCTTGCGTGTGTGTAGAAATTTTTTTGTTTTCCATGCAACGTTCCCCAACAGTTTGAATAATTATAAAAGAAATTTTTAATGAAAGAAGTGATGGTGGGTACTGCCCTAAGATAGATAGAATGCTTGATGGAAAAATGTGCAAGTGGTAATTGGGTTTTGGAAAGATCCTAAGTTTTGACAGAAAAGAAACGAACCATTTTACTTAAATAGAAAACCTTTCAAAAGGCTACCTAACAGAAAAGTTTTTGGTTCCACAAAATATTTACTCAAATAAGAGACCACCATTTCTAAAATCACTTGAAGTTTTAAATAACCAGTGAGCATATAAATGGTGATAGAAATATTTACTCAAATTAGTGTGGAATTTTTGTTCATATAAATGGTGATAGAAATCCAGTGAGCATATAAACAAATTGAAGAACAAATTTTTTGCATTAGAGTTCATTTTGTCTTTTTTGTATGTTTTAATGCAAGCATCTTTTGGGCAATCTTTGAACATTAAGTAGGAGCATTTTGATGTCATCTTGCTAGTAGATTTTAGTTCATGCCATGTTAGGACATGTAGTGAGTGCTACAAGCTTGTAAACTTGCTATCTATTCATTTCTGCCATTTATGCCATGCTATTTTTCTCTAAGTCTGAAACTGGCAGTATTAATACTTTGCATTTTGCCTTGAGGTTTGCAACAAATCTGTGCATCTTTGAATCATGATCAGTAAGGGTATTTTGTTGAGGGTAATTAGTACATGCTTGCCATGCTCTTTGTTGCCATGAAAAACTGCTGTAGCATATATTTTACTTGCCTCAAAGGTTGCATCATGAATCTGTTTTCTGCCACTCTATGCAAATATATCAGTCTGAAAATCTGTTAATACTTGTCAACTTGATCATGTTGATTGCCATTGATCTAGGGATCATTTGAATTAGTTCAGTAAGCATGTTTTGCCATGTGTTACATCTCCGTGGACTTACAGGTTGTGGTGTTGCATCTCCGTGGAGTTGGTCCCTGATCGTCCCTCCGATGTTCGACAAAAGGTGTCCATTTGTTGTATGTTGAGTTTTGTTCATAGGATGATGGTTGGTTCATTTGTTGAGTTGTGTATTCATCTTGTGTATAAATCTTGTATTCATCTTGTGTATAAATCTTGTATTCATCTTGTACAAATATCGTCGTAACTTCGACATGAGGGGGGGTCGTTAAAACATAACACCGATAACTTTGATTTTGAGGCATATGAAAACCTGATTTGCACGTCGGACAGGCATGAGAGAGGCGATCCGCAAAGTATCCTCTCCCGAAAGATAGGACGACTCATCAGATATGATTCTAGATAAAGTCCAATGCCTCATATCGCGAACATATTTATATTGGATAATTGATCTTCATATAAATGAAGCATAAAAGTTTAGCAATCACTTACAAATTTTCATGTTGTTCATTGACTTCGACATGAGGCGGGGTCGTTAAAACATAACCCCGATAATTTCGGTATAACTTCGACATGAGGGGGGAGGGGGTCGTTAAAACATAACCCCGATGATCCACTAATCCATTGCTCATATGCATATGATTCCTTGTTGTGATTAGGTCTATGTTTGCCACTAATCCATCTCTCATGGTTGTATATTGCCATGTTGTAATATTTGCAGAAACTATGGAACACGACAGAGACTTAGAACAAGAAGAGGCATTGGAGGAAATAATCTGCGACGGAGATGATGATATCATCACCTCACAGTTTCTCAACGACTCCGATGGTGAGGGAAGAGAAGATGATGGCTCCGGTGATCGAATAGAGGAGGGAGAAGAGGACGGCTCCGGTGATCGAATGGAGGAGGGAGAAGATGACGGCTCCGCCGGTGTTGGAGCCTTAACTGTTGCAAAGTCCGGTGAGGTATATATATTAATTAAGCCTCTGCTGACTAGATGCATTAATTGTTTTGTATGTACATATATTAACGCTTCTTTCTTCTTTTAGCCCTCCGGATTGAGCCAAACTTCTATAAGGAGACGAGGCCCGAAGAAAAGGTTGGGCGAGAATGAAAGGTTCACGATCGAAGAAGTCGATCCAGATGGCAAACCGACTATTCCCAAGCGGACCCAAGACCGATTTATACATCAGTGCGGAGTTGTTGTTAGGGACAGCGTCCTGATCAGCATCCAAGAATGGAATAAGAAGAAGGACGATGGAGTTTCTTATGTCGACGATAGATGCAAAGATGAGCTTTGGAACTCGCTCATGATAAATTTCAACCTACCGCCAGAGGAGGATCCAAATAACCCAGTTATATAGCGAAAAGTCAAAAAATGGGCTCTTAAGAAGATGGCAGAACAATTCAAGAACTGGAAGAAAAGATTGAACGAACAGTTTGTCGTGAAAGACGAGACTCCAGAATTCACCGGTCAATATGCGATGATAAAAGATCACTGGCCTGCATTTGTGGTATACAAGAAATCGGAGAAAGCTAAGAACAGGTCACAGACAAATAAGCTAAATGCTGCAAAGAAGCTGTATCACCATGTTACGGGGTCAGGTGGCTACAAGGTTGCCCGGCCTACGTGGGACAAAGCTGAGAACGACCTGCCTGCTAAAGGGATCCAACCAGCGACATTGAACTGGCCCGAACGGGCAAGGACTTGGTTCTTCGGGCATGGGGGAACTTTGGACCCAGAAACAGGGAAGTGTGTTTACACGAAAGAACAACTTCAAACACCCGTCATAAAGATTCAGGAAGCAATCAAGGACATGCAGGAAGGGAGGTTACATCCCGACAGAGAGAAGGACGAGTTGTCACGCGCCCTCGGGAATCCTGAACACCCTGGACGAACACGAGGCACATCAGGCACCGTTCCGTGGGTGCATGGGTTTCCCGACAGCACTGGTTATAGAAGCCGAGGGAGAAAGAAGAAAGAGGATGCAGACCGGATGCAGAAGGTAGAACAAAGATTAGCGTTGCAGGAGAAGAAACTAGAGGCACTTACCAGTCAACGAGCTACCCGCCCACCATCTCAGCAGCACGAAGATCCTTCATTCGATACTGCCCACGAAGCTACCCCACCATCTCAGCGGAAAAGCAGCGTGGCTTCCACGGAGCTCGTTCGGCCTGATATCATGGCTCCTCGCTACCCCGTGGATGATATCACGGAGAGGGAACATTGTGAGCTAATGGCGAAATGCAGCAACCTAACCTTGAAGGTGGCGGTCGGCTATGTCTTACCTCCTGGACCTAATGGAACTTTCCATTGCAATCCGATTTCAGATGGCTATGCTATTGTCGGAGTGGATGAAGTTACCAACGGATTCGAGGGGCTGGACCTTGAGTACCCTACAGGTGAAGGGGAGACTCATCTGGTAGATGCCGTAAGGACTACCATTCTATGGAGAAAGGAAAACATCGTGCTTCCACAATGGACGCCGCGTCAGCAGACTCAGCCGGAGGAGGCCCCTCAGCAGACTCCTCACAGTCCAGCTCTATCTCCGCTGCCTCAGTCGTCTCCGCCGCGTCAGCACACTCCGCCGCCTCAGCTGTCTCCGCCGCCTCAGCGGACTCCGCTAGAGGAGGCCCCTCGGCAGAATCCTCCGCTGCCTCAGCTGTCTCCGCTGCGTCAGCGGACTCCGCCTCCTCCGCCGTGTCAGCTGACTCCGCCTCCTCCGCCGCCTCAGCAACGGCGGAAGAGACCCGCCGCCGCTCTGGCGGCTAGCAGTACAACAACGAAGAAATCCAGAGCAGGTCCAAGCGTCAAGAAGGCTCCTGCCAAGTTACCATACGACATGTCTGAGGAGGAAAACAACGAGATCGTGGCTGCCGATGTGAAACGCTAGCTTGCACCGAAACGTCCAGATCCAAAGGAGAAAATAGATTCAGTAAAAGCGAAGTGCTGTCTGGATGCCCTTAAGCAACCACCACCGACTCCGCCGCTCTCACACTATGACCGCTGTATTGTAAAGGCATTTCATGAAGTGAAAAGGTCGGGAAGTAGTAGCAGTGCTCCAAGAAGTGGGAAAACAATTCCCCAGCTCGGCGAACAGGAAAAACAATCGTGCCCCCCGCTCAAGGTGTTTCCCGATATCGCTAATGATCCGGGGGTAGCGGCCGCTCATCCTGGTTACACTCTTGGTGATTACTTAGGCGATGAGGTACAGTTCGAAATGGCTGAGGTAGCCTTTAGATACGAGCACGGGAAGCCTCTCGTCAGACCTGAGCAGCTCCCGCATCTATCAACGATGATGCGAAGATTGCATGACTAGTACTTGAAAGCCTGCAAGGAAGGGACCGACACCTACGTGGGAATTAAAGATGAGCACTACTTCAATGGAGTCGAGGCGTTGTACATTGAATTTGAAGAATTTTTTCAGTTATACAATCAAGACGCCCTCGACAAAACTATTGTCAGTTGCTATTGTCTGTAAGTATTTTTTTTTTGTAATTAAGTCTCTAGCTCAGCTCGTTCATTGCATGTATAATTATCCTCACACTATATTATGCAGATTGAAGATCCTCGAATGCAGAGGAAAAATCTATGACATTGGGTTCATTAACCCAAATACCGTAAATGAATATACGGTACAAAAAAACCCCGATGATACAGAGAAAAACTTGCTAAAGGCGTTACTTGGACAACAAAACAAAAGGGAAATACTATTTCCTTACAACTTCCAGTGAGTGTTACTGTCTTGTGCACATTATGTTTCGCTTACTCGAGGTTAAGTGTAATTGATGAGTTATGCGTGCGCAGGTTCCACTTTATTCTGCTAGACATTCAGCTTGACGCGGGACTAGTAATTGTCTTGGACTCGAGACGTAAAGAGCCTAAGGAGTGGGCGGACATGAGTCAAATGCTCCAGAAGTAAGTTCAATCATTATCGCACCATATCGGCAACTTTCGTTCATTTCCTGATATCAAGTAATCATTTTCTTTGCCGGGCAGGGTTTGGAAAAAGATCACCAACCAGGTTAGGGGTGAATGGAAAAAGGAGCTGCGATTTTCACACCCCAAAGTAAGTACTACTAGCTAGTTCCGCGCATCTCTCATTGATTCTAGTTTCAATACCATTATCATGCTTGATTATCATTTTGATTGAACTCTATTCTCGTAAAGTGCTTGTGGCAGGCACTCAGGAATAATTTATGTGGATACTACGTTTGCGAGTTCATTCGCCACAAGACCTCTGAGCGGTCCAGATCTTCAGAACAATTTGAAGTACGTAAACAATATTCACATTTTTATTTTATTACCATCAATTGTGTTGAGTTTCATTCATATATATATATATATATATATATATATATATATATATATATATATATATATATATATATATATATATATATATATATATATATATATATATATATATATATATATATATATTGACCCCCTTCTTTAAATTAGATCTGGCGGAAGCGGGACGAACTCCTACCAACTGATCGCATACGAGCAATTCAAGAGGAATTGGCGGGATTCTTTGTTGAGCATGTCATACCTACAGACGGAGAATACTATCGGGGTTTGCAATGCGATTTTGGTAATTAGATATTAGGGATCGTAAGAGATGTTATATTGTATATATGCATGAACATGTACTATATGTAGTAGCGTCGAATAGATATACGAAAACTTGTTGTTCGACCAAGCACGGAGAAAGAGAGGTCACTTCTCTCTATATATTGATCATGACGATGTTGTGTAATGGTTCCTTCATTGCTATATGTAGTAGCTAGCGTCGAGTTGAATGAAAAGCATAAAATAAAAATGAAAACCCTAAATGTAAAGGAATTGAATGGTAAACACAAAAAGAAAAGGGGAAACACAATATGAAACCCCTAAACCCTCCAAAACCCCTAAACCCCTCCTTTCAAAAAAAAACCCAGCGCCTGGCAGGTGTTGACGCGTGGCTGCCTTCTAGTCCCGGTTGGTGTTACCAACCGGGACTAGAGGTCCTCCTGCCTGGGCACCCACAACGGCCACGTGGAGCTCCTTTAGTTCCGGTTCGTAATCCAACCGGGACTAAAAGTGGGGGCCTTTAGTCCCGATTGTTTTGTCCCGGTTGCAGAACCGGGACTAAAGGCCCTCTGGAAGCGGGATTGATGCCCTGTTTTCTACTAGTGGTATTGAACCAGGCAGGCCCCACGCACATGCAAAAGCATCTAGGCCTCCGATGTCCACTTGACATGTGCGTTGTTAGAATTAATGGGCTAGGCCCATAACAATTTCTGAAATCTCAAATAGTGGCCCATGAATAAAATGGCAAGAGGTGGTGCTAAAGTTTAGTCCCATACCGCTAGTTGAGGAAGAGTTGGACCTTTTTATATAGTCGGTTCTCTCCACCACTCTAAGTGGTGTGTTGAGAAGAGAAAGGGAAGACCACACGCGCGCGCTCGCTCGCCTCGCCTGGCCTGGCCGGGCTCGGGCCGGGGCCGGGGCGGCGCGTACGTGCGACATGCGCGTGAATGGTCCGCCGAAATCCGGTCCGTTGCCTTGCGAGGGCGCGGTTTCCTTTTGCCGTTTTGTTTTTATGTCTTGGCAGACAAGTTAATTATTTCTTGTCCGGTAAGTATATGAATTAGAAACCTAGTTGGTTTGAGATCGTGATCGCGACACGATACCGTCTCTGGTCCTAATATATATACTGCTACCGGCCGCGGCCAAAAAGACACACCGAAAACACCTAGGGTTTTGCCTCATCTCGCAACTTGCGCCGCCATCGTAGTCTACTCCATCCCAAACGCCGGCGTGCATCGGCGTGCTAGAGAGCAGGTCTCCGGAACCAGTTGTCCTTGCGATCCTGCACCGGGAGAGGACGAATTAGGTTTTTGAGAAGCGCTTTGCGCGACTGCTCAAATTCGTCATCACAGTTCGTCTTTCGTCCAAGTCAGGCGGTGCTACTAATCGTCGTTTTCATCGCCGTCAGCAGTAGATCGTTGCCAACATCGTCATCAACACCGTCGCCCCTACAACAGCTAACGAACAGTACGTCCATCGTCATATGTTCATGTCTCTCTCTACAGCTGCTGATTCGTGTGCGGTGCTGTTATGCATGTTTTGTTGTTCCTCTAGTTTGCTAGATTGTTACATGCTAGTCTCTATTCTAGTCATGAATTATTTACTGGAATTAATCATGAACTTGCCTAATTCTCCAACAATCCAAAAACCTAATTGTAGGCAATTTCCTGAGTTAACTATGGCTGGATTCGCTGATGCATTGAGGCCGAATAAGTTTACCGGTGTGCACTTTAAGAGGTGGCAGGTGAAGACCACGCTCTGGCTTATTGCTCTGAAAGTTTTCCACGTTAGTGTTGATGCTCCAGAGGGAATGTCTGACGAAGATCAGAGAAAATTCCAGGAAGCCAATACTATGTTTGTGGGATGCATTCTGAGTGTTCTTGCTGACCGTCTGTGTGATGTGTACATGCACATAGATGACAGAAAGACTCTGTGGGATGCACTGAATGCTAAATTCGGTGCAACAGATGCAGGCAGTGAACTGTACATCATGGAGAGTTTCCATGACTACAAGATGGTGAATAACGTTCTGTGGTTGAACAAGCTCATGAGATACAGTGCATTGTGAAGGAACTGGAACTCCTTAAGTGTGTTCTACCCGACAAATTCGTGGCTGGGTGCATGATTGCAAAGTTGCCTCCTTCATGGAGGAATTTCGCCACAACTCTGAAACATAACAGACAGGGGATATCAGTTGAAAATCTGATTGCATCTCTTGATGTTGAAGAGAAAGCTCGGGCTAAAGACACTACTGAGAAAGGAGGTGAGGTTCAGCCTAACGCCAATATGGTGCAGAGGTACCCACAGAACAAGAACAAAGGGAAGAACAAGCCTGTTTTCAACAAGCCTACCAAGACTACTACCTTTAAGAAGAAGAAGTTTAACAAGGCTGAGCTAGAGTGCTACGCCTGTGGGAAGCCCGGACACTTTTCCAAGGAATGCCCAGAACGTGTAGACCGCAGAGGGAAAACGAGCTCCAAGACTATCAACATGGTGACCGCTAGCAATACTGATGGGTATGGTAATTTACCTATTGTGCTTTCAGTATTTCAATCATCTTCATGGTGGATTGATTCGGGTGCTAACGTTCATGTGTGTGCTGATGTCTCTTTGTTTACTTCTTATCAGGTCGCAAGGGATTCTTCCGTCCTAATGGGGAATGGGTCACATGCTTCTGTTCGTGGCATTGGCACGGTGGATCTGAAGTTTATTTCGGGAAAGATCGTGCAACTAAGGAACGTGCAGCATGTCCCTACTATGAACAAGAATCTAGTTAGCGGCTCCCTTCTATGTCAAGATGGGTTTAAGGTAGTTTTATAGTCGAATAAAGTAATCGTGTCAAGATTTGGACAATTTATAGGAAAAGGCTATGAGTGCGGAGGCTTGTTCCGCTTTTCTCTTTCAGATTTTTGCAATAAGTCAGTAAACCAAATTTGTGCTAGTGTGATGATGCAAGTGTTTGGCACTCTCGTTTATGTCATGTTAATTTTGGTTTAATGTCTCGGCTATCCAGTATGAGTTTAATTCCAAATTTCACTGTTGCCAAAGGTTCTAAGTGCCATAGTTGTGTGCAATCGAAGCAACCTCGAAAGCCTCACACGGCTGCCGAGGAGAGAAACTTGGCACCTCTAGAACTCATACATTCTGATCTTTGTGAGATGAATGGTGTGTTGACAAAAGGTGGAAAGAGATATTTCATGACATTGATTGATGATGCGACTAGATTTTGCTATGTTTATTTGTTGCAAACTAAAGATGAAGCTTTAGACTACTTTAAAATCTATAAAGCTGAAGTTGAAAATCAACTAGAGAGAAAGATCAAGCGTCTTAGGTCCGATCGTGGTGGAGAGTATTTTCCCAAATTATTTGATGAATTTTGTGAGGAACATGGTATTATTCATGAGAGGACGCCTCCCTATTCACCCCAATCAAATGGGGTTGCCGAGAGGAAAAATCGCATGCTGATTGATTTGGTGAATGCCATGTTAGACACTGCTGGTTTATCTAAGGCATGGTGGGGGGGAGGCTATATTGACTTCATGTCATGTCCTGAATAGAGTTCCTAACAAGAATAAAGAGAAACCCCCTTACGAGGAGTGGGTTGGGAGAAAACCATCACTTTCTTACTTGCGCACTTGGGGATGCTTGGCAAAGGTCAATATTCCTATTCCTAAGAAACGCAAACTTGGACCAAAGACAGTGGATTGTGTCTTTCTAAGTTATGCTCAACGGAGTATTGCTTATAGATTTTTAGTGGTTAAATCTGAGGTACCTGATATGCATGTTGATACTATAATGGAATCTCGTGATGCAACATTTTTTGAGAATATATTTCCTATGAAAGATATGCATAGCATTGCCAGATTTTCTTCTGAGATAATTCTTGAATCTAGTACATCTGATGAGTATTTCGAACAATCACATGAGGAAGTCCTTGAGAAGGATAACAATGAAGCTCCTGTAAGGAGTAAGAGACAAAGGGTTGCAAAATCCTTTGGTGATGATTTCATTGTATACCTTGTGGACGATACTCCCAAGTCTATTGCAGAGGCATATGCATCTCCGGATGTAGATGATTGGAAAGAAGCTGTTCATAATGAGATGGACTCAATTCTTTCTAATGGAACTTGGGAACTAACTGATAGACCATATGGTTGTAAACCTGTGGGCTATAAGTGGGTATTCAAAAAGAAGCTAAGGCCTGATGGTACTATTGATAAGTACAAGGCGCGTCTTGTGGCCAAGGGCTACACTCAGAAAGAAGGCGAAGATTACTTTGACACCTATTCACCTGTTGCTAGGATGACCACCATTCGGGTGCTACTTTCCCTGGCTGCCTCTTATGGTCTTATCATTCATCAAATGGATGTAAAGACAGCTTTCCTCAATGGAGAGTTGGAAGAGGAAATCTATATGGATCGACCTGACGGGTTTGTGGTAAAGGGTGAAGAGAGAAAGGTGTGCAAATTGTTAAAATCTTTGTATGGTCTGAAACAGGCACCTAAGCAATGGCATGAGAAGTTTGAAAGAACTCTGACTTCTGCAGGATTTGTCATTAACGAGGCTGATAGGTGTGTTTACTATCGCCATGGTGGGGGCAATAGTGTCATATTATGTTTGTATGTGGATGACATACTGATCTTTGGTACAAACATTGATGCGATCAATGTGGTCAAGTCTTTTCTATCAAAGAGTTTTGATATGAAAGATCTGGGAGAAGCCGATGTGATTCTAAACATCAAACTTATTAAGAATGAGAGTGGGATTACTCTAACGCAATCTCACTATGTTGAGAAGGTCTTGAGCCGATTCGGCTTTATGGATGGCAAGCCTTCTTCAACACCTTATGATCCCAGCGTGACACTCAGAAAGAACAAGAAAGAAACGAGAGATCAATTAAGATACTCTCAAATTGTTGGTTCACTCATGTACTTAGCTAGCGCTACAAGACCAGATATCTCTTTTGCTGTGAGCAAACTGAGTAGGTTCATGTCCAACCCGGGTGATGATCATTGGCATGCACTAGAAAGGGTCTTGCGCTATCTGAGAGGTACTATGAGTTACGGAATTCACTATTCAGGGCATCCTGCTGTGCTAGAAGGATATAGTGATTCGAATTGGATCTCCGATGTTGATGTACTCTACGCCACAAGTGGGTATGTATTTACTCATGGAGGTGGCGCAGTGTCATGGAGGTCTTGTAAACAAACCATATTGACGAGGTCAACTATGGAAGCAGAACTAACTGTTTTAGACACAGCCACTGTTGAGGCAGAATGGCTGCGTGAGCTCTTGATGGACTTGCATGTGGTTGAAAAACCTGTACCGGCTATTATTATGAATTGTGACAACCAAACAGTTATCGCTAAAGTGAACAATTCTAAGGATAATGCAAAGTCATCAAGACACGTGAAGAGACGTTTGAAGTCTGTCAGGAAGTTGAGAAACTCCGGAGTAATAACTGTTACATATATTCAAACAGACAAAAACCTGGCAGATCCCTTTACAAAGGGACTATCACGAAATGTGATAGATATTGCATCGAGGGAGATGGGTATGAGACCCATAGATGTTACACCATAGTAGTAACCCAACCTTTGTGATCGGAGATCCCGTGAATTAGGACCTGGGAAGAACAAGCTATTGGTTAACAAAGGAGGGTAACTAGTGACCGTCCCTAAGTGAAGATGCAAAACTCTCAGAGTTGTAAGGCTCAGAGCTGTAAGGCAGGTTGGCAACATGTCTTAATGTGGTTCTATTGGCTATGATTAGCGAAGATGCTGTCCTACAGAGCAGTCTTGAAAGAACGCACCTATATGAGCTCCGATTGTAAACGTCGCAGTCTATGAGACTTGGGTGATCTCTAGTAAGCTCACGAAGAGACCAGGGAGTACGACGTATATGCTCCAAACCGCGGGGTAGCCTACTGGCAGCCAGGTACTGGTTAAGACCTTGAGTGAAACCTGTTCACACAAAACTAGCAATTCAAGGCATAGTCCATTGTCAAGTTGTGGACGGATGTAGCTTAAAGTTCTAGGCAGAAATTCAACTTAACAGTCTCTGCTGAAACACTGGTATATTAAACAAGTAGTGAGGGAAGGCAAATCTCTAAATGGGTATTTGAGATCTGATGGGGGATTGTTAGAATTAATGGGCTAGGCCCATAACAATTTCTGAAATCTCAAATAGTGGCCCATGAATAAAATGGCAAGAGGTGGTGCTAAAGTTTAGTCCCATACCGCTAGTTGAGGAAGAGTCGGACCTTTTTATATAGTGGGTTCTCTCCACCACTCAAAGTGGTGTGTTGAGAAGAGAAAGGGAAGACCACACGCGTGCGCTCGCTCGCCTCGCCTGGCCTGGCCGGGCTCGGGCCGGGGCCGGGGCGGCGCGTACGTGCGACATGCGCGTGAATGGTCCGCCGAAATCCGGTCCGTTGCCTTGCGAGGGCGCGGTTTCCTTTTGCCGTTTTGTTTTTATGTCTTGGCAGACAAGTTAATTATTTCTTGTCCGGTAAGTATACGAATTAGAAACCTAGTCGGTTTGAGATCGTGATCGCGACACGATACCGTCTCTGGTCCTAATATATATACTGCTACCGGCCGCGGCCAAAAAGACACATCGAAAACACCTAGGGTTTTGCCTCATCTCGCAACTTGCGCCGCCACCGTAGTCTACTCCATCCCAAACGCCAGCGTGCATCGGCGTGCGGGAGAGCAGGTCTCCGGAACCAGTTGTCCTTGCGATCCTGCACCGGGAGAGGACGAATTAGGTTTTTGAGAAGCGCTTTGCGCGACTGCTCAAATTCGTCATCACGGGTCGTCTTCCGTCCAAGTCAGGCGGTGCTACTCATCGTCGTTTTCATCGCTGTCAGCAGTAGATCGTTGCCAACATCGTCATCAACACCGTCGCCCCTACAACAGCTAATGAACAGTACGTCCATCGTCATATGTTCATGTCTCTCTCTATAGCTGCTGATTCGTGTGCGGTGCTGTTATGCATGTTTTGCTGTTCCTCTAGTTTGCTAGATTGTTACATGCTAGTGTCTGTTCTAGTCATGAATTATTTACTAGAATTAATCATGAACTTGCCTAATTCTCCAATATGCGTCCTTCCTCGTGCAGACCTATACGCTGTGTGCATGCCGTTGAGCAACGTTGGCCAGCGTAGACCACCAGTTTGTCTAAGTGCGAACGTGGATCATTTGGGGCCAGCGAACACGCAAGTTCGTTCATATTAGCTATCATGTTCACTAAGCAAGTTTAATCTGTTTCATGTAAATTTGTCTGTCCGTTTTGACAAGCTAATGCAACACGGGTAAGCTGTCTTTGTGTTTAAAAACCATTACCACTAACCTGGCACCTCAGTTTCATCTCTTCCACACTCTAGAAAATCTGAACAGATTAGCCACATGTGCTTTGTGTGACACAGCAAAATGTTTAGTCCTCCCTAATCTCGCCACAGTACGTGGCATGCTCACGTTAGTGGCGGAGCCAGGAATTTGCTCCTAGGTATTCCCGTAATTTTTTTTTGCCAAAGCAATATAATATAGCAACAAATGTACTGTAAAATGGCAATATCAATAACCCAATGACCATACATCGATAATAGTAGTAAAATATTATTGTGGCAATATCTCTAACAATTAAGAAAGATTACAAACGACAAAGGAAATTACAATATAACTTTATGATCCCATTTTTGGAAGAGATTGATGACATCCTCATCTACAGCACAATCAAATAAACAAAGTAGAAATCAGTGGCATTGGCAATGTGGCATGGACATTGGTCATTGGACAAACAATTTCGGTGTACAGCCAATTAGTGAAAATGATCAAGAGAGGTAGTGGTCACCGGGTTCATTATGTCCATCTAGCAATCAGTGAATCACATAGGTAGCAAATGAATCATATAATAAGCAGTTCAATTTCACTGGTTTACAAGCAATCAGTGACTGTCTTCTACGAAGGCAATGGCATTTACAAAAAGCTTCAGATCTGTTTAGAAACAGAGGGGAAAAATACCTTCGACGGAGCCACAGAGGCTAGATTGCCGGAGGTAGCAGAGCCGGGCCGTGGAGGGGGAGGGCGCCTGAAGCCCTGCAAGGCGAGCCGAGCCGGGGAGGGGCCAGAGGGCAGAGGCGGATGCCGGACCGGTCGCAGAGTCACAGACTCGCGGAGGGGAGGGCCGAGGGCGGCGAGGGCCGGAGGCCGAGGGGAGGGGAGGGGAGGGAGTCAGGGAGAGGGCCGGCCGGAGGGGAGGGGAGGGGAGGGGAGGGACCGAGGTAGAGGGCGACCGCCGGACTTGGAATCGCCGCCGCCGCCACTACCGCTAGGTTTGGTGCGTCGTTCGGCCGCTCCCGTAGGTGCCTGTTTGGGCTGGACTCAGTGGGCCAAGTGTTTACGTATAAACATATGTATTAAATTTTTTGGGGGCCAAAATCTTGGGTATTCCAGGGAATTCCCAGGAAGACCCCCAGCGCCGCCACTGGCTCACGTCTAAATTCTAATGGTCAATTGGAATTAGATAGTTCACTTTTACGCGAGACGCCCGGTCCTGTGCATCAGCTTTGCGCCGCGCAGTGTACTTCACTTTCCACCGTCCTCTCTGCATTAAATTCGACTGTGACCCTGTCCATGGCAGACTACCCGTCCTCATTTCCTGCGACGCCTGCCCAAGCATGCTAGTGTTGTCAACTCACTAGCACGTAGCTACAGCGTGCACTGCTAGGCATGGGAACTCACACTTCTCTCCAGATCCACGAACCAATTCCCTAGTCGAACGACCAAGCCAAAACCTTGGCAGCATGACAACCCGGCAAAAAACCACGTATGATGTCTGGTAGACAGCCTGATGAACGGTACAACACGACCACCCCTCTCCCACAAAGGAGGGCAGTATTAATTCGATACATGAACAAATGCAGAGCCAAAATACAAAAAAAGGTAAATTCAATTGAAACATAACAATCCGCCTCACAACAATGATATCAACAAACACAAATTTTCACCCAACTAGCAGTGTTCAACAAAATGGTCCAGGTCCAGTGGTAAAGTCACATCACACAGTTAATGATTACATGAAACAGCACATAAATAAGAAAGGATTTCATGAGAGTTGGAAACTCTTTGACCAATAACAACAACCATCTAAAGAAAGCTAGGCTCAAATGGTCCAGTGTCCTTACCACACACAACTCGGAACACCACATTCAAACATTTTGGCAATTTCCTTGTCTCCTTCGGCAAATCTCCTCTATCAAGACATGTTGTGCTTTTGCACTCTACAAATATTGCAAAAGCGCGACCTCTTCAAATGCTGCTCATAAGGCGGTTTATCCTAACCCTGTATCATTTTTTGAACAAACAGACAAGCAAACGAATCAAAGGTGGGGCCAGGATTTGTTGCCAACTGAACAAAACGACAGCCTAATCATAAAAAGACCCCCAATCTAAATCAGGGTCTAGTATTCAGGCCACATCATTTCTAGTCTGATAATCAACAGAACAAAAACAAATGGCCTGAATCCTAAACCCTAATGTATGTTCATGGGTGTTCCAATCATCATCCTACTGAGAAAATGAAAAAAAAAAAAGTACTATGGCTAATCATAAAAACATAACTAGAACACAAGATAAAAGTGAGGCGACTAAAAACAGACTACAGCTAAAAGAAAGCTTCATATTTGTACTCTGAAAATGTGCAGAAGAAAAAGAAACGGCCTGCACACTAAACTCTACTGTGCGTTCATTTATTTGCCATTCATCATAAGCTAGCGATAAAATCTAACGTTTTTTAGTTCCAAATACACAACCAACTACCCATGATTAATTCAACAATGTGAGGGCGGACGAAACAATAGATCAAACTTCTCTAGATATACTGCACATGACCGGTGAATCCAAGTCCGTCGCCGATAAGTACATCGACGGATCTAAGGCCATGGGGCTTTCCACCACGGCATTCAACTAGACCAAAGCAATTAAATACGGTCATGATCGAGGCATAAGAAAGTGTTTCTAACACAACTGCAATGCATCATGCCTAATGACAACTAGCTTGAGATCCGCTTCAGGTATTCAGACCACCCTAAAATCAGTGCGCAACGACCATTTCATCATACATCATGTACAAAATAAAACAAAATCCAGCACGCAATACATCTCATAAAACATATGACCTAGATAAGGATCTCCTTTTTCCATGAACAATAAATAATAACTACAAGGCAAAAAAAAAAAAGCCCAGAACAACACTGATCCGGTGATCCCTATTAAAAAAATAGTGCTATGTCACAAATATCCTTCCATATCACAAGTGGGTACACAAAATTCCATCAAAAACAACAGAGCATGGATCAGCGCTAAGACAGTGGTTACCAATATGAATGATTAGCCCCAGCATTTTACTGAAGCATGCTATGCTGTTATGACTATGGAGTTATCTATATCATGCTACACCGACTGTACCTGATGAGATCATGAGAAGTAATAGCATTGCAGGGTAAATAGCAGCACAGTACAGGATGAGAACAATCGATCTGACCAAATTGCGTACTGACTTTAACCATGACACGACAAGGCTATGAATTCTGCATTTTTTTCTTCAGACATGCCAAAACTGAATCGCATAGGATAGGATGAGAGCAATCGATCCAATATGCAGTTTTTGCTAAACACCCGTCAAATCGAACAACAAATGATATGGCTCGCTGTTTTCTGACTAACCTTCGCGTCCAACCACTGGCTGCTTCAGAGCACACCTCGTATCTGGCTGCATCTCCCAACGGCTGTGACTCGCCGGCGGCGACCACCTCGACATTCACGGCACTCATGGAATCCTGAGACTCCAATGGGAGGACTGAACCGCTCCACTCCGCAACTCCGGCAACCCCCCCTGCAAGAAACAAAGCTAGCGACAATGGCGGAGGCCTCCGGTGGGCAAGGTGTGGCGCCTGCCATACCTTAATCGGGTGCAAAAAGAAATTTATATGTACGCATCGCGTCTCCCTGGTGCTCAGTCACTGGCTACGCTAATTAATGTCCCACGAAAATCGCTAAAGACCTGGTGAAAAAGGCCCGTTTAGATGCCATCAGATGGGCCACGAGCTGCTGCAGGAGGCGCATCGATTCGCACTTTGCATGTACAGGTCGTTCACGAGCAAAATCGAAACGAAACGCAGACGACCAAACCTAGCACTCGAGCACTCGGCCAAACCTAGCACGGCGGCGGCGGGGGCGGGGTGTCGACCAAGCAGGCGGCCGGGAGCTGCCGTGCCGGGCGCCTGCCCAGGGATCGGCGGTTGAGGGTGGGGGCTAGCGGGTGGCGTCAACAAGCGACGGCGCAGCCGCACAGCGGTACAGGGGCAGCGTGAGTCCTCTGTGGCGCTGGGCAGCGTTGCAGCGAGCTTCACATCCATCACGGCCATCGGCCGGTGCAATATTATCTTTCTTAGTGTTTATCGCCTCATTGAGTTGGCATTGCTACTACCGGTAGCGATGGCAACAGTTGAAAGGGCTTTCTCATCAATGAAAATCTTCAAGACTGAGTTGCGCAACAAGATGTCCGATGGTTGGCTTAATGACTTGTTGGTGTGTTACATTGCGAGGGATCTTCAAAAGTATTGATCTTACTAAAATTAAGGAAGATTTTCAGAAGGAGGGTAGGGCACTGCCATTGTCTAGGTCTTCTAGACGTCACTGAAATCTTCTTTATCGGTATATTTTAGGTTGTTTTTCTATTGAAGCATGTCTACATTTTCAATGTATTTGGTTTTGCATTTATACTGTGCATTGTTAATGTGTATTGACTGTTTCGATTTGCATCAAAAAAAATCTTTGCTTAAGGCTTCGCCTCACCTTAATTTTTTTTCGTCCTCCGCCTCTGTCTAGCCATATGAGTAAAAAGCTTCCCAATCCGAGACGGTGATTCGACATCCAAGTGCCTAGGGGAAAAGAATGGCGGAGCAGAATACGCATACCCATTGAGCTCGACACCATCCGTAGACATGGCGCCGGAACAGCGCCGTCGCCGCCCTGGATGCGTGAGAGGGGGAAGGGGATGGAGAGAGAAAGCTATCGCGTGGCTCTGTTCTAATCCACAAGGTTGGGCATGGGTGGAAGGAGTGGCATCGGTATCCATCACCATGGGCCACGTGCAGGACATGAGAGGCTTTCCAGGGATGGGCCGAACATAATACGCCTATGCGGCGGCTAGCCGTATCCCGGACCGTATTTCAGCCACTAGGTCTGGCGCAGCCTTGACCCGCACTGACAAATTCCAGATCCCCAGGCCCAGAAGGACGCGCAGGATAGCGGCATGCCTGGTGCTCGGCCGCCATAAGCCCGCACTCTTAGAACCCTACTTTATATATGAGTTACTTGAAATAATGCAAATATTTATCTTTCTTTTTATTCTTTCTCTGAAAATCATCACTAAAACACAACCGCTCATTAAACAACATGTCAACTATGCACGAAACAAAATGGCGCGGCAAGACTGTGCAGTGAGATTTAATTCAACACTAGAAGGAAAAGGGCATTGTTGAGCAGCATGACTGTGCGGTGAGATTTCTAGAGCAGAAGGTGCCGGAAATGTTTCTGGTGGGTCCCTGGAAATGTTTCTGGTGGGTCCCTGTAGTCGGGCGCGAACATAAACCTCCCTCAGGTTGGAGTTCCGCGTTGGAGTTGCCCTTAAGCTGCTGCAAGTCTACCACATTATTGTTGTTGTTACACAATTTTCAGGCCATTTTTTGGAGCATTACTGCTGTCGTGGACATTTTCCATATTATTTGCGTGTATTTTAAATTTGTGATATATAATCATTCAAATAGATGCACATGTTAGTGCCTCTCACAATAAAAAATAAAAAAATAGATGCACATGTTGTGCAGATTTCGTCTTGAAACATGTTCAACAAAGAACTGTTCAAACTTGCAAAAAATTGTAATTCTACACTTTTTACATCCAAACAAGAATTGGAGTTGTTGCTCCCCTTAGATTTGATGTTCCAAGTACATGAACATCCAAACACAAAAACTGGCACTGAAGCTCAATATCAATGTCTTGCAATATTTGGTACTGGAGCCAATTCAATGCAAAAGCCTCGAATGCCTACATCCAAATATAATTGTTCCGTAAGCGCAGTACTACAGAAAATGTTAAGTCATGGAGTAGCGTATGTAGGTGGAGTTGGCCACTCAGGTTCCTCGAAAGGAGGGAGCGAGGATGGAGGAGGTGGCTGAGCAGTTGGAGGGTATCTGGCTTTCACCCGAGGCTGGCGACTTTGCTTAGCAGTTTCAGGGTTTGAGTGCTGCACCGCACGAGCCACATCAGCCTCTGGAGCAGCCACATCAGCTGGAGGAGCCACATCAGCTGCTTTATCCTCCTTAGAAAATTCAAATGTAACAGGGTTTGGGTTGTTCCAACCCACGGGAAGACTAGGCTGCAGTGAAACAAAAACAGAGATAAAGCTTCGGCCAATGAGCCAATGCCCATTTTGAATGAAAGAAAATTGTACCAAGTACCTACCTGTGTATCATCATGATCAAGATCACGGGGAGGCTGGTACATTGTAACTTCTCCAGGAGCTGCATAACATCATGATCTTGTTAGCATTATTATCAATTAACCGCAAGCATTGAGTGTATCAGAGAGAAAGATAGGGATCATGAGTAGCTAATAAGGTTGGTCAAGGGCATTTTTGTCTCTGAAAAGTAAAAAAATCAAATACGTATACATATTTCTTGCAAATGTTCTAAAATGGTACGCAATGGCACATTTCGAAGTATTTGAATTAAAATAAAAGATGAAAATAGTAATGGCATATTGCAGAATCAAATTTACCTACAGAAAAAAACAATCAGACCTGCATGTTGCGGAATCCATGCACCATCATGGACAAATGCCAATTATGTAGCAAATAGCATAATGCTCGACTACAGTAGCATTATAAAAATTTCAAATATGTATCATGTACTGATCCATGTACGAGCATGAATGTCAAATCGTTGTTAGGAATATAGAGCATGTCGATTTCCTAAGGTAACTATATAAGCTACTAGCACTTTGCTGCATGCTTCTTAGATTCTTTTGGGGACGATGTTACAAGGTTGTATTTGCTTCTTTTTTTAAAATTATAAGGTTGGTTACTTTTATGACTACAAAGTTGATTTTTTTTTCCTGTACAATGAAATAATTCTTGGTCATCAGTTCATCACTGAAATTTCTTTATGTGCCATTATAAGCGGTAGGTGAAGAATGCTTCAAAATTTGATTTTGATTATCGCCAAGCAAAGTTTGTGGCAAGGACAAAAACAAAAGATTCCAGGAAACAATAACATCAGTTTTGCGTGATACACATCACTTCACTCCTCTTATGCTAAAAACATGACTAACACCAAGGCCTAAGCAGCTTTGATGTAAGGCATGTGCAATTGAATGCAGAACTAGCCGTTGAAAAGTATAAGACCTTAGCCCTTAGGGTAAAAACAAGCTTTGATGTAGTGCATGTACAGAATTCTAATTAACAAATCTTAGCTGCAGCATTTAAAACAGCCTTATGATATCTATTGAGAAACCAGGGGACTTACTAATTATCTGAGACCCATCAATGGTATTTGTCAAAACCATTTTGAACGGAGGTCTGTGCTTAGGATCTTGAAATTTGCTTTTAACATTGTCTGCAGACTCCTTGTTCGCAAACCGCACATCGATATAGCGTTTCTCCTCATTCACTATCATGAAAAGATCCTACAAAATTAAAGTTTTAGCGCATTACAACATTTATACAGATATTGGTATAAATAAAAAGAAAAATCCTTGATATTAATTGCACCTGACCAAACTGACGTGTATAACATTCCACCAGATATCGAGTAATCATTGGTCCATCGTCTAGAGGAAGAAACCTAAGGGTATCCAAGGGATCACGGCCCCTACTCTTTTTTGGCTTAGAACTTTCGCCAGACTCAGCGAGAGATCTTTTCTTCACAAGAGATCCTTTCTTGTTCGTCATCTAACACTGTAAGTACAGTATTCAATCAGACTCGATAAGATCTCGACTACAGACAAATTCAGCCAAAGATGGTTCAGGCAAAGGCATAAATGCTCACAGTGTAATAAATGCAACAAAGCATCGAACAGATGGATTGGTCAAGCTGTGCCCCAGCTACAGCAGATTTAGTAAAGTCGCTACGCATGACAGGAGTCCTACCAACCAACAAGGTACTCCCACGGCCACGCAGGGACAGGGCAAGCAAAAACACATAAACTGGATCCGCACGGGCTGGGCAAGAAATTAGCTACCGTACTGGCCGCCGCGCAGCAAAATCCGCTCGGAGAGGGAGGATCTGACCTGGTGGTGGATAAGGTGCCGGCCGCCGCCGGAGTTGAGGAATGGATGACGGAGAAGTCTTGCGATGTGTTGTGTTCTCAGGAAAAAGACCCTCATGTTAGGGTTCGATCGAGCAAAGTAGCCCTGCGGTAATCTTGCATCGGCCCACCCCCATCCGTGGCCCGGGCTCGGTACTGCACCCCGGCCCGCAACGTTTTCCTCTGTTTCGAGAAAAACGTTTTCCATCTGACCGCTTTTTAGGCCCACACGCAGCCATGTAGAACTACAGTAGTTTTTAGGCCCACCGCTTTTTAGGTTCATAGATCTAGAGCTATTTAACCTTGCTTTATGCAGTCCCTTTTTCTCAAAAAAAAAAATTAACCTTGCTTTATTGGCACGACAGGCTTGGAGAATTTTTCAGGAGCCTTCTACTTTGAGCGCCAGAATACTCAAAGCCAGTTATTTCCCAGAGACGACATTACTAGAGGCTCAACTTGGGTCTCGTCCCTCCCAGATTTGGCGCGCAATACTTGAGGGAAGAGATGTAATGAAGCAAGGGATCATCAGGCGGATTGGTAATGGTCAAACTACAGATATTTGGGCTGACAATTGGATCCCTAAAGAATCTACGCCAAGGCCTATCACGTCCCTAGTTCATGATCCACCTAGGATGGTGGCAGAGCTACTACAGCCAACCACGGGGACATGGAACGAGGACTTGGTCCGATCGGTGTTTATACGTTTTGATGCGGACGCTATCTTGAAAATACCGGTTTGCACATCCAACACAGAGGATTTCTGGGCGTGGTTTCCAGATAAAAAAGGGAGGTTTACTGTTAGCTCGGCTTACAGATTTTTGGTTAGCACAAAGCTGCAACGTGAGGAATGGTTGGAGGGCAGAACTGGGGCATCCACTGGACAAGAGGAGGAAAGGGCCTGGTCTGCTCTATGGAAGATGTCAATACCATCGAAAATCAAAGTCTTTATATGGAGATTGGCACGTCATTCGCTGCCTACCACGGATGTTTTGCACCACAGAAACATGGCAACCCAGAACGCATGTCCATTGTGTGGGTGCCAGGATTCATGGCGACTTGCACTACTTTCGTGCACTAAGGCGAGGTGTGTGTGGGCACTATCTGATGAGGACTTGGTGTTGAAAATGGCAGGGTTGGAAGAACCGAGTGCCAAAAGATGGATGTTTGAATTACACAGCAAGCTGGATCACTCGAAGTTTACTAAAATGGCTGTCACTCTGTGGGCCATATGGTACGCACGGAGGAAAGCAATATATGAGGCAATTTTTCAAGGTCCGCAGCAGACCATATCATTTGTGGATAATTTTCTAGCAGATTTGCAACTACTCCCTACTAGGGAAGAATGTCTGGTCCGAGGACAACCATTGTTCATCCACAACGATGGCTTGCTCCAGACGACGGTGATGTCAAGGTGAACGTAGATGCAGCCTTGGCAAGGAACAGGCACGGCGGAGCTGTTGCAGCTTTCTGTCGCGACCAAAATGGCATTTACCTTGGTTCCTCTGCGGTGGTTTACCGGGGCATCAATGACCCGATGATCTTAGAAACATTTGCTTGCAGAGAAGCGCTAGCTTTGGCAGATGATCTTGCTGTTCAGAACTTGGTGGTTGCCTCCGATTGTCAGGGTGTAGTCAATGACATCAACCATGGGACAGGTGGTCCGAATGCAGCTATCACACATGAAATCATGGCTCGTAGCTCTAGTTTTTCTTCTTGCAAGTTTTTGTTTGAGCGCAGAAACTTTAATTTTGAGGCTCACAATCTCGCAAAGTATGCATGTAATTTGGACGTAGGTAGGCATGTTTGGTTGGGCAATCCTCATGACCCAACTCTTGTACCTATGAACATTACTTTGATTCAATAAAGTCTGCGAGATTACTAAAAAAAAAAGTAGTTTTCTTCCTTGTCTAAAAAAAGTAGTTTTATTCCTCTTTTCAAAGTACAACAGTTTTGCACGGTAATTGCTCTTGGTGTCTAAAAAGAAGTAATTGCTCTTGGAGCACCAAGTCCTTTACTTCAAGATAAACAGTAAATTCAAAAAATATTCCAAATCTTGAATATTTATTATCTAAGTCGGTCATATTTTTAAGTCATCGTTGCACTCAACCTTTTGGTTCTTCGTACTCCTACTATTAGTTCACCATACCTATATTTTTGTCATGACGGTTAATTTTTTTTATTTGTTATACTGTTATAACTATCTTCTTTTCTTCCAAAACGTACGTTACATGAGACCCACGCAGTCGCCTCCCCCCCCCCCCTAAAAAAAGCCTAGGGTTCCTCTACCTCCCATTGGTGCCGGCGCCGGTGGCCTTAGGGCCATCACGGCGTGGTGGATCCCGGCCCTTGCCAGTGGGAGGGCTCTGTCTTTAGATGTTCCTTCGAGTTTTGTTAGGGTTTGTGTTCTGCTCAGGAAGACGAGACGACGACGCCTCCCTGAAGATGGAATAAGGTTCTCCCCACCTAGCCCTTGTTCCGGTGGTGCGTCCAGCATCGTCGGTGGGCGTGTGGAGGTGTGTCTTCGGCCGATCTGTACTTGGCGGATTTGCTCGGATTTGATCGTAGTTCGTCTACGTTCGTGTGTTTTCAGATTGGATCCTTCCGATTTATTCTACTATTCAACGGCGGCGGTTGTTGTTCTGTTGCGCTGGTCCTATGGTGTCTTAGCACGACGACTTCCCTACTGTCTACTACAACAAGTTTTGCCCGGCTCCGGCGAAGGAGGGGCAATGACGACGGCGCGCCTTCGGCTATCTTCAATGCTTGTAGTCGTCGCTAGGTGGTCTACGGATGTGGATGTAATTTTTATTATTTCTGGTGATCATTGTACTGCCATGATTCAAGATGAATAGATCAGAAGTTTTCTCACAAAAAAAACTCTAAAGTGGAAAATATATTCCTCGCAAAAAAGTAAAGAACATATCATCATCTTTTTTCCTATGCGAAAAAGGTCTCGAATTCCATTAATCAAACCAGCAGTACAGACACCATGTAAAATTGCACTACAGGAAAAGTTCCAACCAAATCGCACAATGGTTGCGGCTTGAGTTAGGCCTTCTTGGTGATTTTTGAAGCAAATGTAAGTTTGTCACTTACTCAGGTTTCTCTATTTTTTATCAAGTTGCTATTTATTATGCATTGCCTTTTCTTATACAAAATCTATATGTGTTATAGCTTTCGAAAACTCACCCCCTTCCCCTTCCCCATTGATTCGTTGACATAACTATCCACTCTATCAATCTCAAATGGGAGGAGTGGAAGGTCGGTCATTGGATTCCTTAGAGTGAAATTTGCTCACTCGGTAGGAATCTCATCAGTGTCAACGACAAAATTTCATCATCATCAGGCATTTTGTTAGAAGTCTAAGAGAATTTTGTGTTTCACTTGTTTAGTGACTATGTTATCTCTAAACATGTGGACAAAATATGTATGAAATTTAATGCTTTTATGAGATGAGTGTGGGTGTGCTTTTGTATTGTGTTGTGTATAAGTCTTGTGCTTAGCAAATATATGCCATCACTAACCGGATAGCCTGGACATCAGTGATAGGTCGGTGGTCAGTGGAGAAGCTACATGTAACCTGTGGAGTCAACTGACCCCACAGTTTATTCGAAAACCTCCTTTGACTAGTAAGAAATATTGTAATAGTCCTTGGTTTCATAGACTAGTGCAGCCACAAGCTGCAAAACCAAATATATGCCATCACTAACCGGACAACCTAGACATCTGTGATAGGCCGGTGGTCAATGGAGAAGCTACATGTAACCTGTGGGGTCAACTGACCCCATAGTTTATTCGAAAACCTCCTTTGATTGGTAAGAAATATTGTAATAGTCCTTGGTTTCATAGACTAATGACCCCACAGCTTGTCAATGACCCCGATAGTACACTAGTGAAAAAACGGCTAGCCACAACTTTTGTTTGTGGCGCGCCTTTTTCCATCAATGCCAGCACTAGTTTTTTCAAATAGTGTTGGCGTAGGTCTAAATCGCACGTCATAGATACGAGCTTAGTGTCGGCGTAGGAATTTTAAACAACGCCACCTGTATGTGGGTCCCAACGTTATACCCTGGCCTAACTTAGTGTTGACGTCGCAAAAGGGTCCTACGCCAACACTAATCCTCATAGCTATGGCGTGGCGCTTTAAATTACGCCAGCAGTAGATTTTGCGGGTCCACTTTGCTGGGTCCACTTTTGGGCAAGCATAACACCGGTGTTAGTAATAGCGGCGCGCCAGGGATATACATAATTGTAATGGCGTTCCGTGATTTGGGCACGCCAGTAATTACGTTGCAGCACTATTCACATGTGACCTTGTCCATCCATTTAGATATTTTCCTCCTTCTTCCTCCCTCTTCCTCTTCCTCCTCTCTCTTCACTTCTTCTTGAGAAAAAGACCAAATTCTTTCTCATGATTCTTAATTAGGTAGTTAGATCTAGCTAGGTGATGCATTAATTAATTAAGCTTGCTAGCCTCCACACACTCACTCCCTAAGCTAGCTCTCTCCTCCACCCACTCAAACACACATACTTGCATTAAATTTTCCACCACACTCCATTAATGGCGCCTCCAACCTACGTACGGTCGGCCGGCCCCCCTCTCCCGCCCCTTTGAAGAGGTAAAATAGACCGAACTTCTCGTTACTTTATGCATATATATGATGCATGCGCATATGGATGGATATGTGATGGATATGTGTGTGATTAATTGCTAGCTATATAAATTTCATTGCTCGCGAATTGTCTCGCGCTATGTTTCATTTGCACGCAATGTCTAGAGAGTTGCCAATGTTTTGGCGAAACGTTGATTCATTTCCGTTTCATCAAATTTCCGGCACTCAATATGTCCCTTTTTTAGCAAAGGTCATACCGATTTTTTTATGCCGTCATTGGTAATATATGTAATTATTTTTGTACTTATACCCTTTGCAGCGCTACTTGATCTAACGAAACATTCAATATGGATTGAAGTGTGAAGGGCTTTCTCAATTTCACGGTGGCAAATATGATACAAAAGGGTGAAGTGCAGATATTATGTCCATGTTTGACATGCGAAAATGGAGTTTTGCACAACCCATTCGAAGACAGCGTGCTGGCGCACTTGCTCCGTCGCGGTTTCGTTACAGGTTATACACGGTGGACAAAGCATGGTGAGGAGGATGTTAGCGATGATGAAGGAGGAAACAATGAAGCGGAAAACTCTTTCGATGAAGCAGAGCAGCCAGAAGGAGGAAACAATGAACATGCGCATGGAGGAGAAAATGATGAAATGCCACCGGAACATGAAGAGGATCATGAGACTGTCACACAGGATATGTCGTTGGCTACAATGCTGCAAGATCCTCATGTCAAAGATCTGTTTCGGAAGAAGTCGACAACCAAGAAAGCTACTATTAAAGAGGCTCGAAAGTTGGCGCAATTGGAATTAGACGAGAAAACTCCACTGTATGAAGGTTGCAATCCCGAGCACACCCGCCTGGACGTCACGCTCAAACTTCTAGACATCAAGGCAAGATTCAAGAGCACAGATGCAAGTCTGGATGCTACATTGGAATATTTACACAAAGTTTCGCCCAAGGGGAATTTGTTGCCTCGTAGTGTCGATGAGGCGAAGAAGATCGTGTGCCCTCTTGATTTGCCGCATGTAAGATATCACACATGCATAAAAAATTGCATCTTATATCGCAATGAGCATGAGAACAAAACAGAGTGTCCAACTTGCAAAGAACCCCGATACAAGCCTGGAAAAGAAGGAACCTCGAAAGGTTGTATGGTACCTTCCACTGATTCCTTGCTTGCAACGTTATTTCGCTGACCCGAGGGAAGCAAAGAACATGACTTGGCACAAGACTAGAACCTCTAAAAATGATGGCATTCTAAGACATATTGCAGATGGTTGTCAGTGGAAAGCACTGGACAGTTTAGAACCAGAATTCACAGCAGACCCAAAAACCCCAGATTGGGTGTCAGTAGTGATGGACTAAATCCATTTGGCAACCAGAGTAGCACACATAGTACATGGTCCGTGTTTGTATGGATGTACAACCTCCCGCCCTGGCTCTGCATGAAACAGAAGTACATACACATGGTTATGCTAATTCAAGGGCCAGTCCAACCTGACAATGATATCAACACATATCTTGAGTTGTTAAAGGAAGAGTTAGAAATATTATGGAAGTCTGAAGGGGTCAAAACCTGGGACGCTAGCACGGGAAATTATTTTCACATGAGAGCAGTGATACGTCTATGTCGTATCTACTTTTCCAAACACTTTTGCTCTTATTTTGGACTCTAATTTGCATGATTTGAATGAAACTAACCCGGACTGACGTTGTTTTCAGCAGAACTAACATGGTGTTGTTTTATGCAGAAATCAAAGTTCTCGGAATGGAATATATAAAAAATATTGACGCAAGAATCAGCAAGAGAGGGGCCCCTGTTGCTCACAAGGCAACAGGGCGTGACCCCCCCCCCCCCCCCTAGGGCGTGATACGTCTCCAACGTATCTATAATTTTTTATTGTTCCATGCTATTATAGTATCAATCTTGGATGTTTTATATACATTTACAAGCAATTATATATCATTTTTTGTGACTAACCTATTAACTTAGTGCCCAGTGCCAGTTGCTATTTTTTGCCTGTTTTTTGGTTTTTCAGAATATCAGTACCAAACGAAGTCCAAATGCCACGAAACTTTGAGTTTTTTTTTCTGGACATAAGACACACTAGAAGCTTCGGGAGAGGGCCAGAAGACAGAGGAGGTGGCCACGAGCCACCAGGGCGCGCCCCAGGGGGGTGGCGCGCCCTGGTGCCTCGTGGGCCCACCTCTGCTCCGTTTGACCTAATTCCACCTCTATAAATACTCTAAAATTGGGAAACCAACAGAGGAGTCCACGAAATACTTTTTCCGCCGCCGCAAGTTCCTGTTCTCGAGAGATCCCATCTGGAGGCATTTTCCGGCACTCTGCCGGAGGGGGGGTTCGATCACGGAGGGGCTCTCCATCAACCTTGCTACCCTTCCGATGATGCGTGAGTAGTTTACCACAGACCTTCGGGTCCATAGTTAGTAGCTAGATGGCTTCTTCTCTCTTTTTGATCTTCAATACAATGTTCTCCTTGATGTTCTTGGAGTTCTATCCGATGTAATCACTTTTTGCGGTGTGTTTGTTGGGATCCGATGAATTGTGAGTTTATGATCAGATTATCCATGAATATTATTTGAGTTTTCTCTGAACTCTTTTATGCATGATTGTTATAGCTTCGTATTTCTCTCCGATCTATTGATTTGGTTTGGCCAACTAGATTGATTTATCTTGCGATGGGAGAGGTGCTTTGTAATGGGTTCGATCTTGCGGTGCTCAATCCCAGTGATAGAAAGGGACATGACACGTATGTATCGTTGCTATTAAGGGTAAAAAGATGGGGTTTATTCATGCGTGAGTTTACTTTGTCTACATCATGTCATCTTGCTTAAGGCGTTACTCCGTTCTTTATGAACTTAATACTCTAGATGCATGCTGGATAGCGGTCGATGTGTGGAGTAATAGTAGTAGATGCAGAATCGTTTCGGTCTACTTGTCTCGGACGTGATGCCTATATACATGATCATTGCCTTGCATATCGTCATGATTATTTGCTTTTCTATCAATTGCCCAACAGTAATTTGTTTACCCACCGTATGCTATTTTCAAGAGAGAAGCCTCTAGTGAAAACTATGGCCCCCGGGTCTACTTTTATCATATATTAAAAATCCCAAAAATACTATGCTGCAATTTTACTTTATTTATTTTATTTTGTATTTTTATTCGATCTATCTATCTATCACCATACAATTTAATCTTGTAATTAACCGCCAAGGGATCGACAACCCCTTGTTCGCGTTGGGTGCGAGGATTTGTTATTTTGTGTGCAGGTACTGCTAACGAGTTGTTGCGTGATTCTCCTACTGGATTGATAACCTTGGTTTCATAATTGAGGGAAATACTTATCTCTACTGTACTGCATCATCCCCTCCTCTTCGGGGAAATCCCAACGCAGCTCACAAGTAGCAGGAAGAATTTCTGGCGCCGTTGCCGGGGAGACATCATCAACATCTATCAAGTACCTACGCATAAACTTTCATCTCCTTTAATTTATTTTATTTTTCTTTGCCCTCGTTTTCATCTCCCCCACTTCTAAAAATTTACAAAAACACAAAAATATTTTTATTTGCTTGCTTGCTTTTATTGCCATGTCAACACTCAAGAACAGAAAGTAAAACAAAAATTTAAGATCACTATGGATCCTCATCCACTTGCTAATCTTTTCAAAAGATCCAATTATAATGAACGAATTGCTAGTGATTTGAGTGCTCTTGATTTTCTCTATGAAGTTTTGCTTGAAAATCATGAATCTAAAAATTGTGATGAAGTGTTAGAAGAAGAAATTTATAAAGTGATTCATGATAGCTCCTTGATTGAAAAGCATGATTGCAATGATGTTACTATAAATTGTGTTAATGTGAATTGTGCTAATAATATGCAAAACTACAAGCTTGGGGATGATAATTTTGTTATGTCCACTACTTATTGCGATGATCATGATTGGGGTGATAATGCTTCTTATGATCTTGAAAATTTATTTAAGCCTCATGATGAATATGTTATTGATAATAATGTTTGCAATACTATTAAAAGTGGGTTTGGAAGAGCGCCGACTTTAGGTAATAATGATCCCACTACTTTGGAGAATTATCAATCTTATGATTTTTTTTATAAAAGTGGGTTTGGAGAGGTCATGACTTTAGTTGATGTTAATCCCACTATCTTGGAAGATTATAAAACTTTTATGCATGTGGATCGAGAAGAGAAAATTTTATATGATAGCTATTTTATTGAATTTGATTATGATCCTATATGTAATTATTATGCGAGAGGAAAATATGGTTGTATAAACTTTCATGTTACTAAATTGCCTCTCGTTATGTTGAAATTATTAATGCTTCATTCTTCCTATTTGCATATGCTAGATATTGCTTGTCTTGATAATTTGTTTTCCAATAAAATGCCTATGCATAGGAAGTATGTTAGACTTAAATGTGTTTTTCATATGCTTCATGATGCTCTCCTTGTGTTTTTAATTATTATCTTTCATGAGAGCATCATTGAAACCTCAAGCCTATCTTAATGGCTATAAAGAAAGAGCTTGTTGGGAGACAACCCAATGGACAAAATAAGTTCTTCTGTGTTTACACAATTATGCTACTGTTATTATTGTGTTTTTATGTTTTAATTAGTGTTTGTGCCTAGTAATGCCTTTGGGATGATTTGGAAGATAGTATAATTGATGCTGTTTGGAAAACGGAAAGTTTTGCGTCCAGTGCTGGAATTTTAATTCTGTACTGGAGTGTCAGAAAAATCTGAAATTTTTACAAAGTATTGGTATATGAATTTCCCACATTGTGCTAATTTTTGAGAAGTTTTGGAGTTACAGAAGTATGACTTTTAAATAGATTTCTACAGACTGTTCTGTTTTTGACAGATTCTATTTTTGATGCATTGTTTTGCTTGTTTTGATGAAACTATGGATTGTATCGGGGGGTATAAGCCATGGAGAAGTTAGAATACAGTAGGTATAATGCAAAAATAAAATATTATTGAGTTTGCAATAGTACTTAAAGTAGTGATTTGCTTGTTATCCTAACGGATCTCACGAAGGTTTTGTTGTGTTTTGTGTGATTGAAGTTTTCAAGTTTTGGGTGAGATCACGATGGATGAAGGAATAAGGAGTGGCAAGAGCCTAAGCTTGGGGATGCCCAAGGCAACCAAGGTAATATTAAAGGAAGACTCAAGCGTCTAAGCTTGGGGATGCCCCGGAAGGCATCCCCTCTTTCTTCTACCAACTATCGGTAATTTTACTTGGAGCTATATTTTTATTCGTCACATGATATGTGTTTTACTTGGAGCGTCGTGTATTATATGAGTCTTTGCTTTGTTTGCTTTTTAGTTTGTCACAATCATGTTTGCTGGACACACCTATTTGAGAGAGCCACACGTTTATCATGATTTGTTAGAATACTCTATGTGCTTCACTTAAATCTTTTGATCTAGGCAGTTGCTCTAGTGCTTAACTTAAATCTTTTTGAGCCCGGCGGTGGCTATATTTTGAAGAAATATTTGAACTCTCGTGCTTCACTTATATTATTTTGAGAGTTGATAAGATAAAATTTTGAAGAAATATTTGCACTCTCATGCTTCACTTATATCTTTTTGAGAGTTGATAATAGTAATGGTAATTTGCACAAGATATGAATTTGGTCCCAAAAGTGATGAATATTCAAGAGGGATATAATAAAAACTTGATGGAAATATGCCCTAGAGGCAATAATAAAGTTTTTATTATTTTATATTTCCTTGTTCATGATAAAGGTTTATTATTCATGCTAGAATTGTATTGACCGGAAACTTAAATAGATGTGTGAATACATAAACAAATACCGTGTCCCTAGTGAGCCTCTACTAGACTAGCTCGTTGATCAAAGATGGTTAAGGTTTCCTAACCATAGACATGAGTTGTCATTTGATAACGGGATCACATCATTAGGAGAATGATGTGATGGACAAGACCCATCCGTTAGCTTAGCATATGATCGTTCTGTTTATTGCTACTGCTTTCTTGAATGTCAAATACATGTTCCTCAGACCATGAGATCATGCAACTCCCGGATACCGGAGGAATACCTTGTGTGCTATCAAACGTCACAACGTAACTGGGTGATCATAAAGATGCTCTACAGGTATCTCCGAAGGTGTCCGTTGAGTTGGCATGGACCGAGACTGGGATTTGTCACTCCGTGTTTCGGAGAGGTATCTCAAGGCCCTCTCGGTAATGCACATCATAAGAAGCTTGCAAGCAAAGTGACTAAGGAGTTAGTTACGGGATGATGTATTACGGAACGAGTAAAGAGACTTGCCAGTAACGAGATTGAACTAGGTATGGAGATACCGACGATCGAATTCCGGGCAAGTAACATACCGACGGACAAAGGGAATTACGTATGTTGTCATTGCGGTTCGACCGATAAGATATTCGTGGAATATGTAGGAACCAATATGAGCATCCAGGTTCCGCTATTGGTTATTGACCGGAGAGGCGTCTCAGTCATGTCTACATCATTCCCGAACCTGTAGGGTCCGCACGCTTAACGTTCGTGGACGATATAGTGTTATATGAGTTATGTGAATTGGTAACCGAATATTGTTCGGAGTCCCGGACGTCACGAGGAGTCTCGGAATGGTCGAGAGGTAAAGATTTATATATGGGAAGTCATATTTTGGGTTCCGGAAAAAGGTGCAGTTTTTTGGTATTGTACCGGGAAGCTTCGAGAAGGTTCCGGAGGATTCCGGAAGTCCACAAGTGCGTCCACCACGTCCCAAGGGCTGGCATGGGCTAAGGGGAGGTGCCCTGGACTTTTTGGGCCACGTGCACCAAGTCCTCAAAAGCCCACGCAGCTAGGGAAGGAAAAAGGGAGAGTCCTAGTAGGAATAGGATTGGACTTTGGAGTCCAAGTCCACGTGTGTACTATTCACGGTTACTGTTCACGTGGCACTATTCCTTCTACTCCAAGCCCCTACACATATATAAATAGAGGAGTGGGGGTATCCCAAAGGAGACACACCATTGTCTTAGCTGTGTGCGGCGCCCCCCTCCACAGTTCCGTCCCTCGGTCATATTTTCGCAGTGCTTGGGCGAAGCCCTGCGGAGATAGCATTACCATCACCGTCACCACGCCGTCGTGCTGCCGGAACTCATCCACCACCTCACCGTCTTGCTGGATCAAGAAGTCGAGGACGTCACCGAGCTGAACGTGTGCTGAACGCGGAGGTGCCGTATGTTCGGTACTCGGTCGGTTGGATCGTGAAGTTGTTCGACGACATCAACCGCGTTGTTCTAACGCTTCCGCTTACGGTCTACGAGGGTACGTAGACACACTCCCCCTCTCGTAGCTATGCATCTCCATGGATAGATCTTGCGTGTGCGTAGAAATTTTTTTGTTTTCCATGCAACGTTCCCCAACAGTGGCATCATGAGCCAGGTCTATGCGTATATGATATGCACGAGTAGAACACAAAGAGTTGTGGGCGGTGATCGTCATACTGCTTACCACCAACATCTTATTTTGATTCGGCGGTATTGTAAGATGAAGCGGCCCGGACCAACCTTACATGTCCACGTACTTGAGACCGGTTCCACCGACAGACATGCAACTTGTTTTGCATAAAGGTGGCTGGCGGGTGTCTGTTTCTCCTACTTTAGTTGAATCGAATTTGACTGCGGCCAGTCCTTGTTGAAGGTTAAAACAGCAAACTTGATAAATCACCGTTGTGGTTTTGTGCCGTAGGTAAGAACGGTTCTTGCTAGAAGCCCGTAGCAGCCACGTAAAACTTGCAACAACAAAGTAGAGGACGTCTAACTTGTTTTTGCAGGGTATGTTGTGATGTGATATGGTCAAGACATGATGTGATATACGTTATTGTATGAGATGATCATGTTTTGTAATTTATCGGCAACCGGCAGCAGCCTTATGGTTGTCTCTTTATTGTATGAAATGCAAGCGCCATGTAATTGCTTTACTTTATCGCTATGCGTTAGCAATAGTTGTAGAAGCAATAGTTGGCGAGACGACCACGACGCAACGATGGAGATCAAGGTGTCGAGCCGGTGACGATGGAGATCATGACGATGCTTTGGAGATGGAGATCAAAAGCACAAGATGATGGCCATATCATGTCACATATTTTGATTGCATGTGATGTTTATCCTTTATGCATCTTATTTTGCTTAGAACGACGGTAGCATTATAAGACGATCCCTTCACTAAATTTCAAGATAAAAGTGTTCTCCCCGAGTATGCACTGTTGCTAAACTTCGTCGTTTCGAAGCACCTCGTGATGATCGGGTGTGATAGATTCTACATTCACATACAACGGGTGTAAACCAGTTTTACACATGCAGAATACTTGGGTTAAACTTGACGAGCCTAGCATGTACAGACATGGTCTCGGAACACTGGAGACCGAAAGGTCAAACATGAGTCATATAGTAGATATGATCAACATGGAGATGTTCACCATTGATGACTATCCCATCTCACGTGATGATCGGACATGGGCTAGTTGATTTGGATCATGTATCACTTAGTTAACTTGAGGGATGTTAATTCAAGTGGGAGTTCATTAGTAATTTGATTAATTGAACTTAATTTATCATGAACTTAGTCTTGATGGTTTCTTTGCATATCTATGTTGTAGATAAATGGCCCGTGCTACTGTTCCGTTGAATTTTAATGCGTTCCTAGAGAAAGCTAAGTTGAAAGATGATGGTAGCAACTACACGGATTGGGTCCGTAACTTGAGGATTATCCTCATTGCTGCACAGAAGAATTATGTCCTTGATGCACCGCTAGGTGATGGACCTGCTGCAGGAGCTACTGCAGACGTTGTGAACGCCTGGCAGGCTCGATCTGATGACTACTCGATAGTTCAGTGTGCCATGCTCTACGGCTTAGAACCGGGACTGCAAAAGCGTTTTGAACGCCATGGAGCATATGAGATGTTCCAAGAGATGAAATTGATATTTCAAGCTAATGCCCGGGTTGAGAGATATGAAGTCTCCAACAAGTTCTTTAGCTGTAAGATGGAGGAGAACAGTTCTGTCAGTGAACACATACTCAGAATGTCTGAGTACCACAACCACTTGACTCAGCTGGGAATTGAGCTTCCGGTTGAGAGTGTTATTGACAGAGTTCTTCAGTCACTGCCACCAAGCTATAAAGGCTTCGTGATGAACTATAATATGCAAGGGATGGAGAAGACAATTCCCGAGATCTTCGTGATGCTGAAATCAGCGGAGGTAGAAATCAAGAAGGAGCATCAAGTGTTGATGGTTAACAAAACCACTAGTTTCAAGAAAAAGGGCAAGGGAAAGAAGGGGAACTTCAAGAAGAACGGCAAGCAAGTTGCCGCTCCCACGAAGAAACCCAAAGCTGGACCCAGGCCTGAAATAGAGTGCTTCTACTGCAAAGGGACTGGTCACTGGAAGCGGAACTGCCCCAAGTATTTGGCGGATAAGAAGGATGGCAAAGTGAGCAAAGGTATATTTGATATACATGTTATTGATGTGTTCCTCACTAATGCTCGCAGTAGCGCCTGGGTATTTGATACTGGTTCGGTTGCTCATATTTGTAACTTGAAACAGGAGCTACGGAATAAGCGAAGATTGGCTAAGGACGAGGTGACGATGCGCGTCGGGAATGGTTCCAAGGTTGATGCGATCGCCGTCGGCACGCTTCCTCTACATCTACCTTCGGGATTAGTTTTAGACCTCAATAATTGTTATTTGGTGCCAGCGTTGAGCATGAACATTATATCTGGATCTTGTTTATTGCGAGACGGTTATTCATTTAAGTCAGAGAATAATGGTTGTTCTATTTATATGAGTAACATCTTTTATGGTCACTCACCTTTTGTGAATGGTCTATTCTTGTTGAATCTCGATCGTAGTGATACACATATTCATAATATTGATGCCAAAAGATGCAAAGTTGATAGTGATAGTGCAACATACTTGTGGCACTGCCGTTTAGGTCATATTGGTGTAAAGCGCATGAAGAAACTCCATGCGGATGGACTTTTGGAATCTCTTGATTATGAATCATTTGATACTTGCGAACCATGCCTCATGGGCAAGATGACTAAAACTCCGTTCTCCGGAACAATGGAGCGAGCTACTGATTTGTTGGAAATAATACATACCGATGTATGCGGTCCGATGAATGTTGAAGCACGCGACGGGTATCGTTATTTTCTAACCTTCACAGATGATTTGAGTAGATATGGGTATATCTACTTGATGAAACACAAGTCTGAAACATTTGAAAAGTTCAAAGAATTTCAGAGTGAAGTAGAGAATCATCGTAACAATAAAATAAAGTTTCTACGATCTGATCGCGGAGGCGAATATTTGAGTTACGAGTTTGGCCTTCATTTAAGAAAATGTGGAATTGTTTCACAACTCACGCCACCTGGAACACCACAGCGTAATGGTGTGTCCGAACGTCGTAACCGTACTTTATTGGATATGGTGCATTCTATGATGTCTCTTACCGATTTGCCACTATCGTTTTGGGGTTATGCATTAGAGACAGCTGCATTCACGTTAAATAGGGCACCGTCTAAATCCGTTGAGACGACACCGTATGAACTATGGTTTGGCAAGAAACCTAAGCTGTCGTTTCTTAAAGTTTGGGGATGCGATGCTTATGTGAAAAAGCTTCAACCTGATAAGCTCGAACCCAAAGCGAAGAAGTGCGTCTTCATAGGATACCCTAAAGAAACAATTGGGTACACCTTCTACCACAGATCCGAAGGCAAGGTCTTTGTTGCCAAGAATGGGTCCTTTCTAGAGAAGGAGTTTCTCTCGAAAGAAGTGAGTGGGAGGAAAGTAGAACTTGATGAGGTAATTGTACCTTCTCTCGAATTGGAAAGTAGCTCATCAGAGAAAACCGTTCCCTTGATGCCTACACCAATAAGAGAGGAAGATAATGATAAAGATCATGAAACTTCAGATCAAGTTACTACTGAACTTCGTAGGTCGACCAGAGTATGTTCCGCACCAGAGTGGTGCGGTAATCCTGTTCTGGAAGTTATGTTGTTAGACAACGGCGAACCTACGAACTATGAAGAAGCTATGATAAGCCCGGATTCTGACAAATGGCTTGAGGCCATGAAATCTGAGATAGGATCCATGTATGAGAACAAAGTGTGGACTTTGGTGGACTTGCCCGATGATCGGCAAGCCATTGAGAATAAATGGATTTTTAAGAGGAAGAAGGATGCTGATGGTAATATCACTGTCTACAAAGCTCGACTTGTCGCGAAAGGTTTTCGACAAGTTCAAGGGGTTGACTACGATGAGACTTTCTCACCCGTAGCGATGCTTAAGTCTGTCCGAATCATGTTAGCAATTGCCGCATTTTATGATTATGAAATCTGGCAAATGGATGTCAAAACTGCATTCCTTAATGGATTTCTCAAAGAAGAGTTGTATATGATGCAACCAGAAGGTTTTGTCGATCCTAAGGGTGCTAACAAAGTGTGCAAGCTCCAGCGATCCATCTATGGACTGGTGCAAGCATCTCGGAGTTGGAATATACGCTTTGATGAGGTGATCAAAGCATATGGTTTTGTACAGACTTACGGTGAAGCCTGTATTTACAAGAAAGTGAGTGGGAGCTCTGTAGCATTTCTAATATTATATGTGGATGACATATTGTTGATTGGAAATGATATAGAATTTCTGGATGGCATAAAGGGATACTTGAATAAGAAGTTTTGAATGAAAGACCTCGGTGAAGCTGCTTATATATTGGGCATCAAGATCTATAGGGATAGATCAAGACGCTTGATAGGACTTTCACAAAGCACATACCTTGACAAAGTTTTGAAGAAGTTCAAAATGGATCAGTCAAAGAAAGGGTTCTTGCCTGTCTTGCAAGGTGTGAAGATGAGTCAGACTCAATGCCCGACCACGGCAGAAGATATAGAGAAAATGAAAGTCATTCCCTATGCCTCAGCCATAGGTTCTATTATGTATGCCATGCTGTGTACCAGACCTGATGTGTGCCTTGCCATAAGTTTGGCAGGGAGGTACCAGAGTAATCCAGGAGTGGATCACTGGACAGCGGTCAAGAATATCCTGAAGTACCTGAAAAGGACCAAGGACATGTTTCTCGTTTATGGAGGTGACGAAGAGCTCGTCGTAAAGGGTTACGTCGATGCAAGCTTCGACACTGATCCGGATGACTCTAAGTCACAAACCGGATACGTATTTATATTAAATGGTGGAGCTGTCAGTTGGTGCAGTTCCAAGCAGAGCGTCGTGGCGGGATCTACGTGTGAAGCGGAATACATAGCTGCTTCGGAAGCAGCACATGAAGGAGTCTGGATGAAGGAGTTCATATCCGATCTAGGTGTAATACCTAGTGCATCGGGTCCAATGACAATCTTTTGTGACAACACTGGAGCAATTGCCATAGCAAAGGAGCCTAGGTTTCACAAGAAGACCAAACACATCAAGAGACGCTTCAACTCCATTCGTGAATATGTCAAGGATGGAGACATAGAAATTTGCAAAGTACACACGGATCTGAATGTGGCAGATCCGTTGACAAAGCCTCTTCCACGAGCAAAACATGATCTGCACCAAGACTCCATGGGTGTTAGATTCATTACTATGTAATCTAGATTATTGACTCTAGTGCAAGTGGGAGACTGATGGAAATATGCCCTAGAGGCAATAATAAAGTTGTTATTATTTTATATTTCCTTGTTCATGATAAAGGTTTATTATTCATGCTAGAATTGTATTGACCGGAAACTTAAATAGATGTGTGAATACATAAACAAATACCGTGTCCCTAGTGAGCCTCTACTAGACTAGCTCGTTGATCAAAGATGGTTAAGGTTTCCTAACCATAGACATGAGTTGTCATTTGATAACGGGATCACATCATTAGGAGAATGATGTGATGGACAAGACCCATCCGTTAGCTTAGCATATGACCGTTCTGTTTATTGCTACTGCTTTCTTGAATGTCAAATACATGTTCCTCAGACCATGAGATCATGCAACTCCCGGATACCGGAGGAATACCTTGTGTGCTATCAAACGTCACAACGTAACTGGGTGATCATAAAGATGCTCTACAGGTATCTCCGAAGGTGTCCGTTGAGTTGGCATGGACCGAGACTGGGATTTGTCACTCCGTGTTTCGGAGAGGTATCTCTGGGCCCTCTCGGTAATGCACATCATAAGAAGCTTGCAAGCAAAGTGACTAAGGATTTAGTTACGGGATGATGTATTACGGAACGAGTAAAGAGACTTGCCGGTAACGAGATTGAACTAGGTATGGAGATACCGACGATCGAATCCCGGGCAAATAACATACCGACGGACAAAGGGAATTACGTATGTTGTCATTGCGGTTCCACCGATAAGATCTTCATAGAATATGTAGGAACCAATATGAGCATCCAGGTTCCACTATTGGTTATTGACCGGAGAAGCGTCTCAGTCATGTCTACATCATTCCCGAACCCGTAGGGTCCGCACGCTTAACGTTCGTGGACGATATAGTGTTATATGAGTTATGTGAATTGGTAACCGAATATTGTTCGGAGTCCCGGATGAGATCCCGGACATCACGAGGAGTCTCGGAATGGTCGAGAGGTAAAGATTTATATATGGGAAGTCATATTTTGGGTTCCGGAAAAAGGTGCAGTTTTTCGGTATTGTACCGGGAAGCTTCCAGAAGGTTCCGGAGGATTCCGGAGGAGTCCGGAAGTCCACAAGTGGGTCCACCACGTCCCAAGGGCTGGCATGGGCTAAGGGGAGGTGCCCTGGCTTTTTTGGGCCAGGCGCACCAAGTCCTCAAAAGCCCACGCAGCTAGGGAAGGAAAAAGGGAGAGTCCTAGTAGGAATAGGATTGGACTTTGGAGTCCAAGTCCACGTGTGTACTATTCACAGTTACTGTTCACGTGGCACTATTCCTTCTACTCCAAGATCCTACACATATATAAATAGAGGAGAGGGGGCGCCCCAAAGGATACACAACATGGTCTTAGCCGTGTGCGGCGCCCCCCTCCACAGTTCCGTCCCTCGGTCATATTTTCGCTGTGCTTGGGCGAAGCCCTGCGGAGATAGCATTACCATCACCGTCACCACGCCGTCGTGCTGCCGGAACTCATCCACTACCTCGCCGTCTTGCTGGATCAAGAAGTCGAGGACGTCACCGAGCTAAACGTGTGCTGAACGCGGAGGTGCCGTACGTTCGGTACTCGGTCGGTTGGATCATGAAGTTGTTCGACGACATCTACCGCGTTGTTCTAACGCTTCCGCTTACGGTCTACGAGGGTACGTAGACACACTCCCCCTCTCGTAGCTGTGCATCTCCATGGATAGATCTTGCGTGTGCGTAGAATTTTTTTTGTTTTCCATGCAACGTTCCCCAACAAAACTTTCATATAGATCATTGGATATGATAAGTTTGATTCCTTGCAATAGTTTTGCGATATGGAGATGATAATATGTGAGTCATGTTAGTGAGTAATTGTGATTTATTAAGAATATTGGTGTTAAGGTTTGCGATTCCCTATGCATGCACATAAAGTCAATAGTTATGCAACGAAATTATATCCTACTTATGGTTCATTATTCGCTGTTAGTTATGTTCAATGCATGTTTATGACCGTTTTCGCTTTTTGGTTGGTCGCTTCTCAATCTATTTGCTAGCCTTCATTTGTACTAAGCGGGAATACTGCTTGTGCATCCAACTCCTTAAACCCAAGTTGTGCCAAATGAGTCCACCATACCTACCTATATGCGGTATTTCCATGCCGTTCCAAGTAATTTTGCGTGTGCCAACTCTAATTTTTCAAAATAATTTTCCGTTTTGTGTGCCCGTACCGCTCATGAAGCGGCAGGGGGTGGCCAATATTTTCCATGCTAGGTGTGTTATTCTCACGATGAGTGTTTATTCACTTGTCATTGCACGAGAGAGTGGCAGGTAATAGGGATGCCCAGTCCCGAAATGAAAGAAATTTAATATGATGATAATAATAAATTCCTTGGAAAGTGTTGGTATGGAAGGCACCCGTGGATACGGCTAGCCATGGATTGTGAAAGAATGGTGGAAAGGAAATAAAACTTTATTTTCTGTTTGGGAACCGCCTATAATGTGTCTATCATGGAAGATATTGGGAATTCTCGGTCGTTTTCGTTGACAGGAAAAGCATACCTCCCAAAATAATTTTATCTCTCTAATTTAAGCCTTGAGCTCTGGCACTTCTGTAAATCTCTGCTTCCCTATGCGAAGGGCCTATCTATTTACTTTTATGCAATTTTTATTTTTATTTTGAGTCTCCATCTTCTCTTACAGAGCACCAACTAGAGAGCACTATTGTCACACTTGTGCATTGTGTGTAGCTAATATTGAGTGTGTTTCATGAATGGATCAATGATTGAGCATAATGGGCTAGGGATAGCTTTCTTTAGCATTGATATTTTGAAAGGCATGGTTGCTTGGTAGTATGCTTGAGTATTTATGTCTTCATGTCAAATTATAGACTATTGCTTTGAATCATTCAAGTCCAAATATCCATGCTACAAAAGAAAAGAGTATATGATGAATATGATAGGTAGCATTCCACATCAAAAATTCTGTTTTTATCATTTACCTACTCGAGGACGAGCAGGAATTAAGCTTGGGGATGCTTGAAACGTCTCCAACGTATCTATAATTTTTGATTGTTCCATGCTATTATAGTATCAATCTTGGATGTTTTATATACATTTACAAGCAATTATATATCATTTTTTGGGACTAACCTATTAACTTAGTGCCCAGTGCCAGTTATTGTTTTTTGCCTGTTTTTGGTTTTCCAGAATATCAGTACCAAACGAAGTCCAAATGCCATGGAACTTTTTGGAGATTTTTTCTGGACATAAGAGACACTAGAAGCTTCAGGAGAGGGCCAGAAGACATAGGAGGTGGCCACGAGCCACCAGCGCGCGCCCCAGGGGGGTGGCGCGCCCTGGTGCCTCGTGGGCCCACCTCTACTCCATTTGACCTAATTCCACCTATATAAATATTCTAAAATCGGGAAACCAACAGAGGAGTCCACGAAATACTTTTTCCGCCGCCGCAAGTTCCTGTTCTCGAGAGATCCCATCTGGAGGCCTTTTCCGGCACTCCGCCGGAGGGGGGATTCGATCACGGAGGGGCTCTCCATCAACCTTGCTGCCCTTCCGATGATGCGTGAGTAGTTTACCACAGACCTTTGGGTCCATAGTTAGTAGCTAGATGGCTTCTTCTCTCTTTTTGATCTTCAATACAATGTTCTCCTTGATGTTCTATCCGATGTAATTACTTTTTGCGGTGTGTTTGTTGGGATCCGATGAATTGTGAGTTTATGATCAGATTATCCATGAATATTATTTGAGTTTTCTATAAACTCTTTTATGCATGATTTTTATAGCTTCGTATTTCTCTCCGATCTATTGATTTGGTTTGGCCAACTAGATTGATTTATCTTGCAATGGGAGAGGTGCTTTGTAATGGGTTCGATCTTGCGGTGCTCAATCCCAGTGACAGAAAGGGACATGACATGTATGTATCATTGCTATTAAGGGTAAAAATATGGGGTTTATTCATGCGTGAGTTTACTTTGTCTACATCATGTCATCTTGCTTAAGGCGTTACTCCGTTCTTTATGAACTTAATACTCTAGATGCATGCTGGATAGCGGTCGATGTGTGGAGTAATAGTAGTAGATGCAGAATCATTTCGGTCTACTTGTCTCGGACGTGATGAATATATACATGATCATTGCTTTGGATATCGTCATGATTATTTGCTTTTCTATCAATTGCCCAACAGTAATTTGTTTACCCACCGTATGCTATTTTCAAGGGAGAAGCCTCTAGTGAAAACTATGGCCCCCGGGTCTACTTTTATCATATATTAAAAATCGCAAAAATACCTTGCTGCAATTTTACTATATTTATTTTATTTTGTATTTTTGTTCGATCTATCTATCTATCACCATACAATTTAATCTTGCAATTAACCGCCAAGGGATTGACAACCCCTTGTTCGCGTTGGGTGCGAGGATTTGTTATTTTGCGTGCAGGTACTGCTAACGAGTTGTTGCGTGATTCTCCTACTGGATTCATAACCTTGGTTTCATAACTGAGGGAAATACTTATCTCTACTGTACTGCATCATCCCCTCCTCTTCGGGGAAATCCCAACGCAGCTGACAAGTAGCAGGGCGCGCCCTGATGGACACGATGGTTCGCTCGCATCCCCACAAGGCATCGTGTCCGTACAAGGCGTCCCTCCAGGGGCTATATATTTGTAACCTCAAGCATCAATAAAGAATGATTGTTCATTGTCTTTCGGTTATCTTCTAACAAAAAGGAAGCAAACCCGATCAGGTGTTTGCTTGCAGGCTTGGGGAACCCTGCTATCCCAATACCAGCAAGGAGAAACTCACGGAGACACACACATGATGAGACACACCCATGGCGGCAGCATCGAGGAGATCGATGAGAGGTCAAATACCAGTCACATAGCACATAAGGGGTAAATTAGTCTTTTCAGGTGTCATTTAAAATGCACGGAAGTGTCATAAAGGGCATAAAATTTAGGCGAGTGCTAGGCGCCGGCGGACCGGCCGAAATTTCGGCGGGTCGCACCGCGCATGTAGGATTAGCCTGATAATAGCCGCACGATGCCCTGTCTTCCTTCAACTACTTCGCTAAAAGAAAGGAAAGCCATGGCGTATGTCTGCACCCCGTAATCCTCCCATTCGCGGAGCCAACTCGTCGGCCGTCCTCGCCTCGGTTGCTGATACGTCCAATTTGCATCATGATTTCCTACTAATAATTATTATGTTTTTGATCATTATTTCACTTTATGGTACAATTCTTATGCCTTTTCTTTCTTATTTTTGCAAGATTTACATGAAGAGGGAGAATGCCGGCAACTGGAATTCTGGACCTGAAAGGGGTGAAACAGAGCTAGCTATTCTGCACAACTCCAAATGACCTAAAAATTTACGCAGAATTGTTTTGGAATATATAAAAAATACTGGCGAAAGAAATACCAGGAGGGGACCCACCAGGAGGCCACAAGCCTGGGGGCGCACCCTACCCCCTAGGCGCGCCCCCCGAACTTGTGGGGCCCATGGCAGGCCTCTGGCCCCCTCCTTCTACTATATGATGTTGGAAATATGCCCTAGAGGCAATAATAAATTGGTTATTATCATATTTCCTTGTTCATGATAAATGTTTATTATTCATGCTAGAATTGTATTGACCGGAAACTTAAATACATGTGTGAATATATAAACAACACCATGTCCCTAGTGAGCCTCTACAAGACTAGCTCGTTGATCAAAGATGGTTAAGGTTTCCTAACCATAGACATGAGTTGTCATTTGATAATGGGATCACATCTTTAGGACAATGATGTGATGGACAAGACCCAACCGTAAGCTTAGCATCAGATCGTTTAGTTATTTGCTACAGCTTTCTTCATGTCAAGTATCAGTTACTTAGACCATGAGATCATGTCACTCCTGGATACCGGAGGAATACCTTGTGTGCTATCAAACGTCAATTCGTAACTGGGTGATCATAAAGGTGCTCTACAGGTATCTCCGAAGGTGTCTGTTGGGTTGCATGAATCGAGACTGGGATTTGTCACTCCGTATGACGGAGAGATATCTTTGGGCCCTCTCGGTAATACAACATCGTAAAGAGCTTGCAAGCAATGTGGCTAATGAGTTAGTCACAGGATCTTGTATTACGGAACGAGTAAAGAGACTTGCCGGTAACGAGATTGAACTAGGTATGGAGATACCGACGATCGAATCTCGGGCACGTAACATATCGCCGGACAAAGGGAATTGCATACGGGATTAACTGAATCCTTGACATCGTGGTTCAACCGATAAAGATCTTCATTGAATATGTGGGAACCAATATGGGCATCCAGGTCCCATTATTGGTTATTGACCAGAGAGGAGTCTCGGTCATGTCTACATGATTCTCGAACCCATAGGGTCGCACGCTTAACGTTCGGTAGCGCTAGGGTATAAATGAGATATTAATATGGTGAACTCCGAAGGTTGTTCGGAGTCCCAGATGGGATCCGGGACATCACGAGGAGCTCCGGAATGATCCGGAGGTAAAGATTCATATATGGGAAGTCATATTTTGGGTTCCGGAAAAAGTTCGATTTTTTCCGGTATTGTACCGGGAAGGTTCTAGAAGGTTCTGAAGTGGGGCCCACCAGCATGCGGGGACCTACATGAATGTCGGTAGTGGGGAAAGGCCCCACACCCCTGGTCTAGGTGCACCAAGATCCCCTCTTAAAAGGAATAGGATCATATCCCGAAGGGATAAGATCAATATGCCTAAAAAGGGGGTTAGCGATCGGTGGGGAAAGGAAAGGAGGGATTTCCTTCCTCCCCCCTTGACCAACGACCCTAGGGGCTTGGAGGGCAAGGCACCAGCCCCATCCACACCTATATAAAGGTGGGGAGGCGTTGGGGGCAGCCAACCCTTCGACCCTTGCCCGTCTCCCTCCCGTTACACCTCGTCCACCTCGCGCAGACGCTTGGCGAAGCCCTGCTGCAGTTTCGCTGCTGCCAACACCACCACACCGTCGTGTTGGTTCAGATCTCATCTACCTCCTCTCCCTCTCTTGCTGGATCAAGAAGGAGAGGACGCTGCCGAGCCGTACGTGTGCTAAACTCAGAGGTGCCGTCCGTTCGGCACTAGATCGGATTGGATCATGATTGGATCGCGACGAGTACGACCACATCAACCGCGTTACATACGCTAACGCTTTTGGTCTACAAGGGTACATAGACGATTCCCCTCTCGTTGCTTTGCATCTCCTAGATTAGATCTTGGGTGTTTCGTAGGAAATTTTTTGATTTTCATGCAACGTTCCCCATCATATGAAGCCATTTGCCCTAGAAAAAAATCGAGAGAAGACTTTTGAGACGAAGCGCCGCCGTCTCGAGGCGGAACCTGGGCAGGAGCTATTTTGCTCTCCGGCGGAGCGATTCGCCGGGGATACTTCCCTCCGGGAGGGGGAAATCGAAGCCATCGACATCACCAACGATCCTCTCATCGTGGGATGACCAATCTTCATCAACATCTTCACCAGCACCATCTCATCTCAAACCCTAGTTCATCTCTTGTATTCAATCTTTGTCTCAAAACCTCAGATTGGTACTCGTGGGTTGCTAGTAGTGTTGATTACATCTTGTAGTTGATGCTAGTTGGTTTATTTGGTGGAAGATTATACTTTCAAATCCTTAATGCTATTCAATACCCCTCTGATCTTGAACATGAATATGATTTGTGAGTAGTTACTTTTGTTCTTGAGGACATGGGAGAAGTCTTGTCATAAGTAATCATGTGAATTTGGTATTCGTGCATTATTTTGATGATATGTATGTTGTTGCTTCCTTTAGTGGTGTCGTGTGAACGTCGACTACATGACACTTCACCATCTTTAGGCCGTAGGGAAAGGCATTGTGGAGTAGTAATTAGATGATGGGTTGCTAGAGTGACAGAAGCTTAAACCCTAGTTTATGCACTATTCCGTAAGGGGCTGATTTGGATCCATATGTTTCATGCTATGGTTAGAGTTATCTTAATTCTTCTTTCGTAGTTGCGGATGCCTGCGAGAGGGGGTAATCATAAGTGGGAGGCTTGTTCAAGTAAGAACAACACCCAAGCACCGGTCCACCCACATACCAAATTATCAAAGTAGCGAACGCGAATCAAACAAACATGATGAAAGTGACTAGATGAAATTCCCATGTGTACTCGAGAACGCTTTGCTTATTATACGAGTTCGTTCCGGCTTGTCTGTTGCTACAAAATGGATTGGGCCACCTTGCTGCACTTTTTGTTACCGTTACTATTTGTTACTTGTTATGAATTATCTTGCTATCAAAACTATCTGTTACCGCTACTTTCAGTACTTGCAGAGAATACCTTGCTGAAAACCGCTTGTCATTTCCTTCTGCTCCTCGTTGGGTTCGACACTCTTACTTATCGAAAGGACTACGATTGATCCCTATACTTGTGGGTCATCAAGACTCTTTTATGGCGCCGTTGCCGGGGAGTGAAGCGCCTTTGGTGAGTGGAATTTGGTAAGGAAACATTTATATTACGTGCTGAAATTTACTATTACTTGGCTCTATGGAAAGTAATCCTTTGAGGGGCTTGTTCGGGGTATCTTCACCTCGACCGGAAGCATTGAGAGTTTCTCCTCAACCTACTGAACCTACTGAAAATATTTATTATGAAATTCCTTCGGGTATGATAGAGAAACTGCTAGCTAATCCTTATGCAGGAGATGGAACGGTACATCCTGATATGCACTTGATATATGTGGATGAAATTTGTGGATTGTTTAAGCTTGCAGGTCTATCCGGAGATGGAATTAAGAAGAAAGTATTCCCTTTATCTTTGGAGGGAAAGGCATTGACATGGTATAGGCTATGTGATGATACTGAAACATGGGACTGGAACCGGTTGAAGCTGGAATTCCACCAGAAATTTTATCCTATGCATTTGGTTCATCGTAATCAGAATTATATATATAATTTTTGGCCTCGTGAAGGAGAAAGTATCGCTCAAGCTTGGGGAGGCTTAAGTATATGTTGCACACATGCCCCAATCATGAGCTCTCAAGAGAAATCATTCTTCAAAACTTTTATGCTCGGCTTTCTCATAATGATCAATCCATGCTCGATACTTCTTCTGCTGGTTCCTTTATGAAGAGAACTATTGAATCTAGATGGGATCTTCTGGAAAGAATTAAACATAACTCTGAAGATTGGGAAATCGACAAAGGTAATGAGTCAGGTATAAACCTTGAGTTTGATTGTGTTAAATCTTTTATGGAAACCGATGTCTTTCATAAGTTTAGTACTAAATATGGACTTGACTCTGAGATAATAGCTACCTTTTGTGAATCTTTTGCTGCTCATGTTGATCTCCCTAAGGAGAAATGGTTTAAATATCATCCACCTATTGCATTGAATGAAGAACCTGTTAGTTTTAAAGAAGAAACAATTGTTTACCATGTTGATCCAGTTGTGCCTACTGCTTATATTGAGAACCTCCTTTCCCTGTTAGGATTAAGGAACATGCTAAAGCTTCAACTGTGGTTAATAAGAGTAATATTAGAGCACCTAGACCTTCTGAACAAATTAAAGTTGAACCTAATATTGCAATGGTTAAAGATCATTTGGTTGGTAATATTGATAGACATGTCATATATTTCTGTGATGAAGCAACTAGAATTGCTAAGCCGGACACTAAAGACAAAAACAATCATGTAGTTGGCATGCCTGTTATTTCTGTTAAAATCGGAGATCATTGCTATCATGGTTTATGTGATATTGGTGCTAGTGTGAGTGTTATTCCGTTTACTCTCTATCAAGAAGTCATGAATGATATTGCACCTGTTGAGATTGAAGATATTGATGTTACTATTAAGCTTGCGAACAGAGATACTATTTCACCACTTGGGATTGTTAGAGATGTTGAAGTCTTGTGTGGTAAGATCAAATACCCTACTGATTTTCTTGTTTTTGGATCACCACAAGATGATTTTTGTCCCATTATATTTGGTAGACCTTTCTTGAATATAGTTAATGCTAAGATTGATTGCAATAGAGAAACTGCCAGTGTTAATTTTGGTGAGGTGTCTCATGAGTTTAATTTCTCTAAGTTTCGTAGACAACCTCATGATAAAGAATTACCTAATAAAGATGAAATTATTGGTCTTGCTTCTATTGTTGTGCCTCCTTCTGATCCTTTAGAACAATATTTGCTAGACCATGAGAATGACATGCATATGAATGAAAGAAATGAGTTGTTCTTTAAACAAGCACCTATCCTTAAACATAATTTGCATGTTGAAACCTTGGGAGATCCACTTCCACCCAAGGGTGATCCTGTGTTTGAATTAAAGCAATTACCTGATACTCTTAAATATGCTTATCTTGATGAAAAGAAGATATATCCTGTTATTATTAGTGCTAACCTTTCAGAGCATGAAGAAAAGAGATTACTTAAAACTCTGAAGAAGCACCGTGCTGCTATTGGATATACTGTTGATGATCTTAAGGGCATTAGTCCCAATTTATGTCAGCATAAAATTCATATGGAGCCAGATGCTAAACCCGTTGTTGACCATCAAAGAAGGCTGAATCCTAGAATGAAGGATGTGGTAAGAACTGAAATACTAAAGCTTCTGGAGGCAGGTATAATTTATCCCATAGCTGATAGTAGATGGGTAAGTCTTGTTCATTGTGTTCCTAAGAAAGGAGGTATTACCGTTGTTCCTAATGATAAAAATGAACTTATCCCACAAAGAATTGTAACTGGTGATAGGATGGTATTTGATTTCAGAAAATTAAATAAAGCTACTAGAAAGGATCATTACCCCTTGCCTTTTATTGATCAAATGTTAGAAATATTATCTAAGCATACACACTTTTGCTTCCTAGATGGTTATTCTGGTTTCTCTCAAATACCTGTTTCACCTGAAGATCAAGAGAAAACCACCTTTACTTGTCCTTTTGGAACTTATGCTTATCGTCGTATGCCTTTTGGTTTATGCAATGCACCTGCTACCTTTCAAAGATGTATGACTGCTATATTCTCTGACTTTTGTGAAAAGATTGTTGAGGTTTTCATGGATGATTTCTCCGTTTATGGAACTTGTTTTGATGATTGCTTGGGCAACCTTGATCGAGTTTTGCAGAGATGTGAAGAAACTAATCTTGTCTTGAATTGGGAGAAGTGCCACTTTATGGTGAATGAAGGTATAGTCCTTGGGCATAAAATTTCTGAAAGAGGTATTGAAGTTGATAAAGCTAAAGTTGATGCTATTGAGAAAATGCCATGTCCTAAAGATATCAAAGGTATAAGAAGTTTCCTTGGTCATGCTGGTTTTTATAGAAGGTTTATAAAAGACTTCTCTAAAATTTCTAGGCCTCTTACTGATCTCTTGCAAAAAGATGTTCCATTTGTTTTTGATGATGATTGCGTAGAAGCCTTTGAAGTACTTAAGAAAGCCTTGATTTCTGCACCTATTGTTCAACCACCTGATTGGAACTTACCCTTTGAAATTATGTGTGATGCTAGTGATTATGCTGTAGGTGTTGTTCTAGGACAAAGAGTTGATAAGAAATTAAATGTTATCCATTATGCTAGTAAAACTCTAGACAGTGCTGATAACCCACAAGTATAGGGGATCGCAATAGTTTTCGAGGGTAGAGTATTCAACCCAAATTTATTGATTCGACACAAGGGGAGCCAAAGAATATTTGCAAGTATTAGCAGTTGAGTTGTCAATTCAACCACACCTGGAGACTAAATATCTGCAGCAGAGTGATCTGTAGAACAGTAGTATGGTAGTTTGATAGCAGTAGCAATAATAGTAACAGTAATAGTAACGGTAGCAGCAATAATAGTAGCAATTGTGACAGTAGTAACAACAGTAGTAACTTAGCAAAGAACAATATGTGAAAAGCTCGTAGGCACTGGATCGGTGATTATGTTGGATAACATTCATCATGTAACAGTCATAACCTAGGGCGACACAGAACTAGCTCCAATTCATCAATGTAATGTAGGCATGTATTCCGTATATAGTCATACGTGCTTGCGATAAGAACTTGCATGACATCTTTTGTCCTACCCTCCCGTGGCAGCGGGGTCCATAAGGAAACTAAGGGATATTAAGGCCTCCTTTTAATAGAGAATCGGAACAAAGCATTAACACATAGTGAATACATGAACTCCTCAAACTACGGTGATCATCGGAAAGAATCCCAATTATTGTCACCTTGGGGTATGCAGATCATAACACGTAGCAGGTGTGTATAACTTGCAAGATCGGATCTAGAACACAAGTATATTCATGAAAACATAAAGGGTTCAGATCTGAAATCATGGCACTCGGGCCCTAGTGACAAGCATTAAGCATAGCAAAGTCATAGCAACATCAATCTCAGAACATAGTGGATACTAGGGATCAAGCCCTAACAAAACTAACTTGATTACATGATAAATCTCATCCAACCCATCACCGTCCAGCAAGCCTACGAAGGAATTACTCACTCCCGGTGGTGAGCATCATGAAATTGGTGATGAAGGATGGTTGATGATGATGATGCCGGAAGATCCCCCTCTCCGGAGCCCCGAACAGACTCCAGATCTGGCCTCTTGATGAAGAACAGGAGGTGGCGGCGGCTCCGTATCGTGAAACGCAATAAAACTTCCTCTCTATTTTTTTTCTGGAATTGTGAATTTATAGGCCTTAGATTAGGGTTAGCGGAGCCACCAGGGCGAGCCAGGGGGGGTGGGCGCCCTGGTGCCTCGTGGGCAGCAGGTGGCCCCCCTCCAGTGGGTCTTGGCTCCAGTATTTTTTATTTATTCCATAAAAAATCTCCAAAAAGTTTTGTCCAATTCCAAGAACTTTTATTTCTGCACAAAAAACAACACCATGGTAGTTCTGCTAAAAACAGCGTCCGTCCGGGTTAGTTTCGTTCAAATCATGCAAATTAGAGTCCAAAACAAGAGCAAAAATGTTTGGAAAAGTAGATACGACAGAGACGTATCAACTCCCCCAAGCTTAACTCATTGCTTGTCCCCAAGAAATTCAGTTGACAAACTGAAAGTGATAAAGAAAAACTTTTACGAAATCTTTTGTTCTTGTATCTATATATATGCTTAAATAGTACCCAAGTTTTCAGCAAAGATTATGACTAACCATGCAAATGATAACTCTTAGAAATTATATTCACTCATATCTATGGCATAATCAACTAGCGAGCAATAACAAGATATCTCAAATGCCAACACTTTGTCAAAACAATCATGATATAATATGACAACATGGTATCTCGCTAGCCCTTTCTGAGACCGCAAAACATAAATGCACAACACCTCCAAAGTTCAAGCAGCGACTAAATGATACGTCTCCAACGTATCTATAATTTTTGATTGTTCCATGCTGTTATATTATCAATCTTGGATGTTTTTATATACATTTACAGCAATTATATATCATTTTTGGAGACTAACCTATTAACCTAGTGCCCAGTGCCAGTTGCTGTTTTCTGCCCTGTTTTTGTTTTACAGAATATCAATACCAAACGAAGTCCAAATGCCACAAAACTTTTTGGAGATTTTTTTCTGGACAAGATAAACACTAGAAGCTTCGGGAGGAGGCCAGAAGCCCCAGGGGGTGCCCACGAGGCACCAGGGCGCGCCTGGGGGGGCAGGCGCGCCCTGGTACCTCGTGGGGCCCACAAAGCTCCGTTTGAACTAATTCCTCCACTATAAATTCCCAAAAAATCAGAAACCCTCAGGGGAATCCACGAAATACTTTTCCCGTCGCCGCAAGTTTCTGTTCTCGAGAGATCCCATCTGAAGGCCTTCTCCGGTACTCCGCCGGAGGAGGAATCGATCACGGAGGGGCTCTACATCAACCTTGCTGCCCTTCCGATGATGCGTGAGTAGTTTACCACAGACCTTCGGGTCCATAGTTAGTAGCTAGATGGTTTCTTCTCTCTTTTTGATCTTCAATACAATGTTCTCCTCGATGTTCTTGGAGTTCTATCCGATGTAATCACTTTTTGCGGTGTGTTTGTTGGGATCCGATGAATTGTCAGTTTATGATCAGATTATCCATGAATATTATTTGAGTCTTCTCTGATCTCTTTTATGCATGATTATTATAGCTTAGTATTTCTTCTCCGATCTATTGATTTGGTTTGGCCAACTAGATTGATTTATCTTGCCATGGGAAGAGGTGCTTTGTAATGGGTTCGATCTTGCGGTGCTCAATCCCAGTGACGGAAAGGGACATTACACGTATGTATCGTTGCTATTAAGGGTAAAAATATGGGGTTTATTCATACGTGAGTTTATCTTGTCTACATCATGTCATCGTTCTTAAGGCGTTACTCCGTTCTTTATGGACTTAATACACTAGATGCATGCTGGATAGCGGTCGATGTGTGGAGTAATAGTAGTAGATGCAGGCAGGAGTCGGTCTACTTGTCTCGGACATGATGCCTATATACATGATCATTGCCTTGGATATCATCATGATTATTTGCTTTTCTATCAATTGCCCAACAGTAATTTGTCTACCCACCGTATGCTATTTTCTCGAGAGAAGCCTCTTGTGAAAACTATGGCCCCCGGGTCTATCTAAATCATATTACTAAAACCCTAAAAATATTGCTGCCATTTTCTTTTATTTATTTTATATTGTATTTTTGTTTCTATCTATCTATCACATACAATTTAATATTTTCAATTGACTGCCGAGGGATTGACAACCCCTCGTTTGCGTTGGGTGCAAGGATTTGTTGTTTGTGTGCAGGTGCTGCTAACGAGGTGTTGCGTGATTCTCCTACTGGTTTGATAACCTTGGTTTCATAACTGAGGGAAATACTTATCTCTACTGTGCTGCATCATCCCTTCCTCTTCGGGGAAAATACCAACGCAAGATACAAGTAGCAGGAAGAATTTCTGGCGCCGTTGCCGGGGAGACATCATCAACATCTATCAAGTACCTTTGCATAAACTCTCATCTCCTTGCATTTACTTTATTTGCCTCTCGTTTTCATCTCCCCCACTTCTAAAACATTTTTACAAAAATACAAAAATATTTTCCGTTTGCCTTTTTCTTGTTTGCTTCTTTGCTTTTTGCTTGCTTTATCATTATGTCTAGTTCTTCGCTCGTTACTATTACCCCTGAAAATGAAGTACTTAATTTTAAACAAAGGGGAGGAGAGAATTTAAAAGATGCTTGGTATAGGATTTGTGATGCTCACAATAGATCAACTCGTAAGCAATCCTCTACCATCCTTCTTCGCAATTTTTATGTGGGCATTACTAATTGGTATAGATTTGTGCTTGATACTATTATTGGAGGGAATTTCTTGATGTATCCCCCTACGGATGCTTTTAATGCTATGGGAAATTTAGTGGGATCACCACCTATTACTATTAATGAAACAACTTTGACCTTGGAACATGTTATGCAAAGGTTAGATGCTATTGAAAATAAAATGCCCATAGTCGAGCATATTGAAAATCTAGATAAAAATATTCATAACCATGTTACTCAATTTGGATCAAAAGTATGGATTGCTCTTAAGATGCAAAAAGAGAAAGAACCAACAATTAATGAAAGGGTCGAACAAAGTCCCGCTAGGATCGATAAGTTGGAGGAAATTATTAATAAATTAGGTGCCACTTTTTCTTCCACTAAAACTATTGAAAAAACTACTCTTAGCAAGAATTGCAAGTTTATGTATGTCCCTAAAACCAATGGTGCTACTTCTAGTAAGGGAAATGAGGATCTTAAAATGATTAGCGTGCACCCCGATTTCGTCGGTATAATTAAGGAACCTATTCACAAAAGTGAAATTCTTGATTTTGTGCCTAGAAGTGTTATGGTGAGAAACACCTATGTTAAATCTATTAGAAAAAATGGATGTGTCATTGAGGAATTGGAAACCAAAGATGACAATACTTGAAACTATGCATTATGCCTAGCTAGGGGCATAAAACAATAGCGCTTGTTGGGAGGCAACCCAATGAATAAAATATATTTTTTCTGTTATTGTGTGTTTTTACAATTATGCTACTGGTATGATTGTGTTTTTGTTTTCTTAATTACTGTTTGTTCCAAGTAAAGCCTTTAGGATGATTTGGAAGATAGTATAATTGATGCTTTTTGAAAAACAGAAAGTTTTGCGTCCAGTGCCCGAATTTTGTTTCTGTACTGGAGATTCAGAAAAATCTGAAAGTTTTACACAGTATTGGTATATGAATTTCCCACGTTGTCCTAATTTTTCATAATTTTTAAAGTTACATAAGTATGGCTTTTAAATAGATTGCTACAGACTGTTCTGTTTTTGACAGATTCTGTTTTTGATGCACTACTTGCTTGTTTTGATGAATCTATGGATTGTATCGGGGGGTATAAGCCATGGTGAATTTAGAGTAAAGTAGGTATAATGCAAAAATAAAATATGAATGGGTTTGCAACAGTACTTAAAGTAGTGATTTATTTTGTTATACTAATGGATCTCACGAAGGTTTTGTTGAGTTTTGTTTGATTGAAGTTTTCAAGTTTTGGGTGAGATCACGATGGATGAAGGAATAATGAGTATTAAGAGCCTAAGCTTGGGGATGCCTGAGGCACCCCAAGGTAATATTCTAGGAAGACTCAAGCGTCTAAGCTTGGGGATGCCCCGGAAGGCATCCCCTCTTTCTTCTACCAACCATCGGTAATTTTACTTGGAGCTATATTTTTATTCGTCACATGATATGTGTTTTGCTTGGAGCGTCTTGTATTATATGAGTCTTTGCTTTGTTTGCTTTTTAGTTTGTCACAATCATCCTTGCTGAACACACCTATCTTGAGAGAGCCACACGTTTATCATCATTTGTTAGAATACTCTATGTGCTTCACTTAATTTATTTATTTTTGAGCTAGGCAGTTGCTCTAGTGCTTCACTTAAATCTTTTTGAGCACGGTGGTGGCTATATTTTGAAGAAATGAACTCTCATGCTTCACTTATATTATTTTGATAGTTGATTGAAATTTTGAAGAAATAAATTCTCATACTTCACTTATATTATTTTGAGAGTTGATTGAAATTTTGAAGAAATGAATTCTCATGCTTCACTTATATTATTTTGAGAATTGATAAGATTGAAATTTTGAAGAAATATTTGCACTCTCATGCTTCACTTAAATCTTTTTGAGAGTTGATGATAGTAACGGTAATTTGCACAAGATATGAATTTGGTCCCAAAGTGATGAATATTCAAGAGGGATATAATAAAAACTTTCATATAGATCATTGGATATGATAAGTGTGATTCCTTGCAATAGTTTTGCGATATGGAAATGATAATATGTGAGTCATGTTAGTGAGTAATTGTGATTTAGTAAGAATATTAGTGTTAAGGTTTGTGATTCCCTATGCATGCACATTAAGTCAATAGTTATGCAACGAAATTATATCCTACTTATGGTGCATTATTCGGTGTTAGTTATGTTCAATGCATGTTTATGACCGTTTTCGTTTTTTGGTTGGTTGCTTCTCAGTCTATTTGCTAGCCTTCATTTGTACTAAGCGGAAATACTGCTTGTGCATCCAAAATCCTTAAACCCAAGTTGTGACAAATGAGTCCACTATACCTACCTATATGCGGTATTTCAATGCCGTTCTATGTAAATTTGCGTGTGCCAACTCTAATTTTCAAAATAATTTTTCTGGTTTGTGTGCCCGTACCGCTCATGAAGCGGCAGGGGGTGGACATTATTTTCCATGCTAGGTGTGTTATTCTCACGATGAGTGTTTATTCACTTGTCATTGCACGAGAGAGTGGCTGGTAATAGGGATGCCCAGTCCCACAATGAATCAAAAATTAATAACAACAAAATTCCTTGGAAAGTGTTGGTATGGAGGGCACCCGTGGATACGGCTAGCCATGGATTGTGAAAGAATGGTGGAAAGGAAATAAACTTTACTTTCTGTTTGGGAACCGCCTATGATATGTCTAGCATGGAAAATAATGGGAATTCTCGGTCATTTTCATTGACAGGAAAAGCATGCCTCTCAAAATATTTTTATCTCTCTAATTTCAGCTTTGATCTCTGGCACATTTGACAAATCTCTGCTTCCCTCTGTGAAGGGCCTATCTATTTACTTTTATGCAATTTTTTATTGTATTTGAGTCTCCATCTTCTCTTACAAAAGCACCAACTAGAGAGCACTATTGTCATACTTGTGCATTGGATGTAGCTAATATTTGAGTGTGTTTCATGAATGGATCAATGATTGAGCATAATGGGCTAGGGATAACTTTCTTTAGCGTTGATATTATGAAAGACATGGTTGCTTGTTAGCATGCTTGAGTATTTATATCTTCATGTCAAATTATAGACTATTGCTTTGAATCATTCAAGTCCAATGTCCATGCTATAAAAGAAAAGAATATATGAAGAATATGATAGGCAGCATTCCACTTCAAAAATTCTGTTTTTATCATTTACCTACTCGAGGACGAGCAGGAATTAAGCTTGGGGATGCTGATACGTCTCCAACGTATCTATAATTTTTGATTATTCCATGCTGTTATATTATCAATCTTGGATGTTTTTATATACATTTACAGCAATTATATATCACTTTTGGAGACTAACCTATTAACCTAGTGCCCAGTGCCAGTTGCTGTTTTCTACCCTGTTTTTGTTTTACAGAATATCAATACCAAACAAAGTCCAAATGCCATGAAACTTTTTGGATATTTTTTTTCTGCACAAGATAAACACTAGAAGCTTCGGGAGGAGGCCAGAAGCCCCAGGGCGTGCCCACGAGGCACCAGGGCAGGCGCGCCCAGGTACCTCGTGGGGCCCACAGAGCTCTGTTTGACCTAATTCCTCCACTATAAATTCCCAAAAAATCAGAAACCCTCAGGGGAGTCCACGAAATACTTTTTCCGCCGCCGCAAGTTTCTGTTCTCGAGAGATCCCATCTGGAGGCCTTCTCCGGTACTCCGCCGGAGGGGGAATCAATCCCGGAGGGGCTCTACATCAACCTTGCTGCCCTTCCGATGATGCGTGAGTAGTTTACCATAGACCTTCGGGTCCATAGTTAGTAGCTAGATGGTTTTTTCTCTCTTTTTGATCTTCAATACAATGTTCTCCTCGATGTTCTTGGAGTTCTATCCGATGTAATCACTTTTTGCGGTGTGTTTGTTGGGATCCGATGAATTGTGAGTTTATGATCAGATTATCTATGAATATTATTTGAGTCTTCTCTGATCTCTTTTATGCATGATTATTATAGCTTCGTATTTCTTCTCCAATCTATTGATTTGGTTTGGCCAACTAGATTGATTTATCTTGCCATGGGAAGAGGTGCTTTGTAATGGGTTCGATCTTGCGGTGCTCAATCCCAGTGACAGAAAGGGACATGACATGTATGTATCATTGCTATTAAGGGTAAAAAGATGGGGTTTATTCATACGTGAGTTTATCTTGTCTACATCATGTCATCGTTCTTAAGGCGTTACTCCGTTCTTTATGGACTTAATACACTAGATGCATGCTGGATAGCGGTCGATGTGTGGAGTAATAGTAGTAGATGAAGGCAGGAGTCGGTCTACTTGTCTCGGACGTGATGCCTATATACATGATCATTGCCTTGGATATCGTCATGATTATTTGCTTTTCTATCAATTGCCCAACAGTAATTTGTCTACCCACCGTATGCTATTTTCTCGAGAGAAGCCTCTAGTGAAAACTATGGCCCCGAGGTCTATCTAAATCATATTACTAAAACCCTAAAAATATTGCTGCCATTTTCTTTTATTTATTTTATTTTGTATTTTTGTTTCAATCTATCTATCTATCACATACAATTTAATCTTGCAATTAACCGCCGAGGGATTGACAACCCCTTGTTTGCGTTGGGTGCAAGGATTTGTTGTTTGTGTGCAGGTGCTGCTAACGAGGTGTTGCGTGATTCTCCTACTGGTTCGATAACCTTGGTTTCATAACTGAGGGAAATACTTATCTCTACTGTGCTGCATCATCCCTTCCTCTTCGGGGAAAATACCAACACAAGCTACAAGTAGCACTAAACATTGTAATTCCTGGTAGAAGAGATCCAGTTATGATGCACACAACATTAACTATACACAATGCATGAGAATGACAATAGTGCTCTTAGGACTGGTGCTTATTTGAGAAGGTGGTGACTCAACAATAAAAGTAAAATAACATAAAAGTAAATAGATAGGCCCTTCGCAGAGGGAAGCATGGATTTGTAGAGGTGCCAGAGCTCAAAGCTTAAATCAGAGATAAATAAAATTTTGGGAGGTATGCCTTTCCTGTCAACGTCACGACCGAGAGTTTTCAATATCTTCCATGCTAAACACATTAGCGGCAGTTCCCAAGCGGTAAAGTAAAGTTTACTCCCCCTCCACCAACAAACACAAGCCATGGCTAGCCGAATTCTCGGGTGCCCTCCATACCAACAACTTTCCGGGGGAGTTTGTTTTATTTTTTTGCAATTTTAATTATGGGACTGGCCATCCCGATTACCAGCCCCTCTCGTGCAAGGACAAGTGAATAAACACTCATCATGAGAATAACCCGCTTAGCATGGAAGATACTGACCGCCCCTGTCGCTCCATGAGCGGTACGGGCACACAAAATAGATGTTCATTTGAATATTTAGAGGTGGCACATGCAAATTTACTTAGAACGGCAGAGTAATACCGCATATAGGTAGATATAGTGGACTCATCTGGAATAACTTTGGTTTAGGGGTTTTGATGCACAAGCAGTATTACCGCTTAGTACAGGCAAAGGCTAGCAAATAGGTTGAGAAGCGACCAGCTAGAGAGCGAAAATGGTCATAATCATGCATTATGAATAATCAACATTGAATACTAGCATGAGTAGGATATAAGCACCATGAACATAAATATCGTGGAGGCTGTGTTGGTTTTGAATCAACTACATGCGTGAACATGTGCCAAGTCAAGCCACTCGAAACATTCAGAGGAGGATACCATATCATCATACTACATCATGAACATTTTAATGCATGTTGACACCCAAGATAAATCATTATCCACTCCTAGCTACTTAAGCATGGCATGAGCAACTATAATCTCTAATTGTCATCATAAACATGTTTAATCATAATATGCTGAATCATGGATACTGAGTTAAACATATTTACAAAAACAAAAAACAAGTTGAGTTCATACCCGCTTTCCCTTGCCACAGTCACTTCATCAAATCATCGTCATTATTGCCTTTCACTTGCATGACCGAATGATATGAAAATAAAAATAGTGCAAGTGTGCCGTGAACTAAGCTGGAATCTGCAAGCATTTTATTCAAAGGAGAAGACAAGGTAATATGGGCTCTTTGTTAGATCAACAATAATGCATACGAGAGCCACTCAACATTTTCATCGTGGTCTTCTCCTTACAATGACTCAACAAAAGAAAAGAATTTCAGAGAAACACACTAATATATTTTTGGAGTTTTTAGTTATTCTGAAGAAAACAAATAAAGAAGAAAAATGAAAACGAGAAAAACTATTTACACGGGAGAACTCCCAACAAGCAAAAGAAGAAACGGGAAATCTTTTAGGTTTTCTTTTAATACTACTACTAATTAAACTAGAAATAAAAACCGAAAAGAAATGATAATTTTTTTTGGATTTTCTCAAAGTTTTTCAAACACACAAGAAGAAAGCGAGAAAATAAAATTAACATGGATTATACAATGAAAAAGTATGAATACCGACAACTGGAATGAAATGTGTGATCATGAATGTAATGTCGGTGAGAGATACGTACTCCCCCAAGCTTAGGCTTTTGCCTAGCTTGGTCTACGGCCATCCGTAGTAGCCATCAGGTCCCATGTGAAAGTGCTGAGGCGGCGGCACCCTACCGTCCCAGTCCTGGGACTCATCCTCTGCCGCTGCCAATGCATTCCGGTAGGCAACGATGTCTGGTGGCATCACAGTATATCCATTCCTGGCATGAGAATCAAACAAAGCAGGTGCAGGCAACGGAATAATATCACAAGTATCCTCACTAAAAACCAAGTTATAACGAATGTGGTGAGGAGGCTCAGGAGCATCAAGAAAGTGGTGGTCCCTCATGGACTGGTGATCTAAATAAATTCTGGGCAACAAGTAATCATGTGGGCATATGTTAACATTAAAACGTCTCGCTACGAGTAGCATAAATACCACCATGAATTTTACCCTTAGTCCTATTAGTGTGCAGGCGGCGTGCAATGATAGCTCCCAGGTTATAAGTGTTGTCATTATGCAGTGCGTGGCGTAAAATGGCAAAGTCAGGTGCACATAGCGCACCACCTTGCTCTCTAGCAGTCAAGCATTTCCCTATGAATAAAGCAAAGTAATGAACAGCAGGAAATTGCAAGCTAGTCGCTCGGGCTCTCGACACGCCCCTTCCCTCTCCCACAGTTAAAGTGTGGAGGAAGCCCTCAAACTCCTCTGGTCGAGGCTCTCTTATGTCCCCATCAAAGGGAATCAAGCATATCTCAAAAAATTTGACAAGTGGTATCTGGTGATGTTCAGCATATAAGTCAAAGCGCACCTCAGGGGGTTCGAGCCTATTCAGAAAATGAAAGTTTTGCACAAAGGAATTCGTAAGGATGTGGTGCTGGTCACACTCATCTGCGAGGAAGTCGGTCAATCCGGCATTAGCAACAAATTGCGCGAACTCTTGGTAGAATCCGGCTTCGTTCATGAAGGCATTGTGCGGCTATTCGCACGGCCGGACCTCCGTCCTACGCGGAATGTTGAGGTCGCTGTCCGAGGAGTCCCCAAGGACTCCCTTCGGTCCGCTTCGAAGAACTCCTCCGGAAGATATTCATTTTCCTAAGAACAAATTTCTGAAAAAAATTGGGCCACAAAATGATATTACTAAAACTTTACAAGATTGATAGCAACTACTCATATGGATGTCTAGAGGCTATATCAAGCATTCAAACTACTTGAAACTCAAATAATTCAACATGCAAGCTCATTTTCAGTAGCACCAAGAGCAGCTAATTATGCAAAATATAATCCACTAGAGCAAAAACTAATTGGAGCAATGGAGGAGTCACATACCAAGTAGCAATCCCCCAAAACAGTTTTGGAAACGGAGCTCCGAGCAAAGAGATCGAAAATCTCAGGTTTGGGAGCAAGAACACGAGAGAGAGAGCTACCAGGAATTTTTTTTCTAGAGGTAAGAGACGAAGTGGGCTGAAGGGATAAGTGAGGGGGTCCCTGTGGGGCCCACAAGCCACCAGGGCGCGCCAAGGGGGGTGGCGCGCCCTGGTGCCTCGTGGGCACCTGGGGCATCCCCCTGGTATGTTTCCAGTGCCAAAAATTCTTAAATATTCTATAAAAATTCGTATCAAAATTTTATTGCATTATGAGCACTTTTATTTTTGGGCCACTTTTTATTGCACGGATAAGTCAGAAAACAGGATAATCATGGCATTTTATTTTATTAAACTATAATTAACAGAGAGCAAAAGGTGGGTACAGAAAGTTGTGCTTACTAAATTCATCGACCACATGCCTCTCAAAAAGAATCCATTAATAAGGTTGATCAAGTCTTATTAACAAACCATTTCCGAGTAACATGAAACCGAAGAACTTTCGTATAACACTAAGTTACCTCAACGGGGATATGCATCTCCCCAATAATAAGAGTTTCATATTTCTTTTTGACAGTAGGAAGAGGGAGTTGAAAACTTCCAATAGTAATTGTCGGAGTCTTTTCAATAACATGAATACCATTTACTTGAAATTGTTTCTTCGGAAAGTGCACCGTATGTTCATTACCATTGATATGAAAAGTGACCTTGCTTTTGTTGCAATCAATAACAGCCCCTGCAGTATTCAAAAAAGGTCTACCAAGGATAATCGACATGTTGTCGTCCTCGGGCATATCAAGTATAACAAAGTCTGTTGGGATAGTAACATTTGCAACTACAACAGGCCCATCGTCACAAACACCGATAGGTATGGCAGTTGATTTGTCCGCCATTTGCAATGATATTTCAGTGGGAGTGAGTTTATCCAACTCAAGTCTTTTATATAAAGAGAAAGGCATAACACTAACACCGGCTCCTAAATCACACAAAGCAGTTTTGACATAATTTCGTTTAATGGAGCATGGTATAGTTGGTATTCCTGGATCTCCTAATTTCTTAGGTACTCCGTCCTTAAAAGAATAATTTGCAAGCATGGTAGAAATTTCAGCTTCAGGTATCTTTCTTTTATTTGTGACAATGTCTTTCATATATTTAGCATAAGGGGCCATCTTTAAAATATCAGTCAAACGAGTACGCAAAAAGACTGGCCTAAGCATTTCAGCAAAGCGTTCAAATTCTTCCTCATCCTTTTTCTTAGATGGTTTAGGAGGAAAGGGCATGGGTTTTTGAACCCATGGTTCTCTTTCTTTACCATGTTTTCTAGCAACGAAGTCTCTTTTATCATAACGTTTATTTTTAGGAGGTGGGTTATCAAGATCAACAGCAGGTTCTATTTCAACATCATTATCAAGTTCTTTATCATTATCTGGTTGGGCATTGATAACCCACAAGTATAGGGGATCAATTGTAGCTTTTTCGATAAATAAGAGTGTCGAACCCAACGAGGAGCTAAAGGTAGAATTAATATTCCCTTCAAGTTCTATCGACCACCGATACAACTCTACGTGCACTTAACGTTCGCTTTACCTAGAACAAGTATGAAACTATTTTGCCGGTGTAAGGATAAGACTGGAAGTACTTAACGAGAATAAAACTAGGAGTAATTTGCGAGATAATAAAAGTTAGTTGTTTAGTAGAAAGTTTTTGTAACACAAGAGAAAGATTTGTCCATAGGCAATCGATAACTAGACCGGTAATCATTGTTGCAATTTTATATGAGGGAGAGGCATGAGCTAACATACTTTCCATACTTGGATCATATGCACTTATGATTGGAACTCTAGCAAGCATCCGCAACTACCAAAGAACATTAAGGTAAAACCCAACCATAGCATTAAGTATCAAGTCCCCTTTACTCCCATACGCAACAACCCCCTTACTCGGGTGTAAGCTTCTGTCACTCTAGCCGCCCACCATAAGAGAATTATGAACGTATTGCAAACCCTACAGCGGGAACCCCTCACTCTTGTGCGACACGGAGGGCACCATAGGACAACACCAAAATAAAACATACAACTCAAACCAATCACGATCATCAATCAACCCATAGGACAAAACGAATCTACTCAAACATCATAGAATTGTCACATATCATTGGATAATAATATATAGCGTTAAGCACCATGTTTAAGTAGAGAATTACAACGGGAATTGAGAGGTTACACGGCTGCATAGAGGGGGAGAGAGTTGGTGTTGACGGCGGCGAAGTTGTTGGTGTAGATCGCCGTCACGATGATTGCCCCGGCGGCGTTCCGGCGCCACCGGGAGAGAGGGGGAGAGAGCCCCCCTCCTTCTTCTTCTTCCTTGGCCTCCCCCCTAGATGGGAGTAGAGTTCCCCCTCTGGTCCATGCCTGCCATGGCGGCGGAGGGGCAGGAGCCCCTCCTAAATTGGATCTCTCTCTCTGTTCTCTTTTGTTTCGCGTTCCTGTTTTCTGGCCATTCACCGTTTCTTAAATTCCCGGAGATCCGTAACTCCGATTGCGCTGAAATTTTAACACGATTTTTTTCCGGATATTAGCTTCCTTGTGGCCGAAGAAGGGCACCAACCGACCTACGAGGGCCTCACGAGGCACCACGGTGCGCCAGGCCCCCCTGGCGCACCTTGGTGCCTCGTGGGGCCCACGAGCACCGCCTTGCATTGATTCCACATCCCAAAAATCACATATATTCCAAAATAATTCTCCGTATAATTTTATTGCATTTGGACTTCGTTTGATATGGATTTTCTGTGAAACAAAAAACAAGCAGAAAATAGGAACTGGCACTGGGCACTAGATCAATATGTTAGTCCAAAAATAATATAAAATGTTGCCAAAAGTATGTGGAAATTATAGGATATTGGCATGAAACGATAAAAAATTATAGATACGACGGAGACGTATCAGCATCCCCAAGCTTAATTCCTGCTCGTCCTCGAGTAGGTAAATGATAAAAAAGATAATTTTTGATGTGGAATGCCACCTAGCATAATCTTGATCATAAAATTTAATCATGGCATGAATATTAAGACACGAGTGATTCAAAGCAATAGTCTATAATTTGATATAAATACATCAATACTCAAGCATACTAACAAACAACCATGTCTTTCAAAATATCAACGTTAAAGAAAATTATCCCTAGCCAATTATGCTCAGTCATCATTAAACACACTCAACATTAACTACACCCAATGCACAAGTATGACAATAGTGCTCTCTAGTTGGTGCTTTATAAGAGAAGATGGAGACTCAATAAAAATAAAATGCATAAAAGTAAATAGATAGGCCCTTCGTAGAGGGAAGCAGAGATTTGCAGAGGTGCCAGAGCTCAAAGCTTAAATTATAGAGATAAAATTATTTTGAGAGGCATGCTTTTCCTGTCAATGCTATGACCGAAAGTTCCAAATATCTTCCATGCTAGACACATTATAGGCGGTTCCCAAACAGAAAATAAAATTCATTTCCTTTCCACCATTCTTTCACAATCTATGGCTAGCCGTATCCATGGGTGCCTTCCATACCAACACTTTCCAAGGAATTTTGTTATTATTATTTTTGATTCATTATGGGACTGGGCATCCCTATTACCTGCCACTCTCTCGTGCAATGACAAGTGAATAAACACTCATTGTGAGAATAACACACCTAGCATGGAAAATATTGGCCACCCCCTGCCGCCACATGAGCGGTACGAGCACACAAAACAGAAATTTATTTTGAATAATTAGAGTTGGCACATGCAAATTTACTTGGAATGGCATGGAAATACCGCATATAGGTAGGTATGGTGGATTCATTTGGCACAACTTTAGGTTTAAGGAGTTGGATGCACAAGCAGCATTCCCGCTTAGTACAAATGAAGGCTAGCAAATAGATTGAGAAGCAACCAACCAGAAAATGAAAATGGTCATAAGCATGCATTGAACATAACTAACACTGAATAATGCACCATAAGTAGGATGTAACTTCATTGCATAACTATTGACTTTACGTGCATGCATAGGGAATCACAAACCTTAACACCAATATTCTTACTAAATCACAACTACTCACTAGCATAACTCACATATTATCATCTCCATATCGCAAAACTATTGCAAGGAATCAAACATATCATATTCAGTGATCTACAAGTTTTATGTAGGATTTTCTGACTAATCATGTGAGTGACCAATTCCTGTTGTCTCTCTAAATAGATATAAGTGAAGCAAGAGAGTTTAATTATTTCTACAAAAGACCATGCTCTAATAAATATAAGTGAAGCAAAAGAGCATTCTACAAATAACGGTTTTCTATATGAAGAGAAACAGGCATCCAAACTTCAAATCATATAAGTGAAGCACATGAAGCATTCTATAAAGCCATACACAAAAGATATAAGTAAAGTGCATGAAGCATTCTATAAATCAACCAAGGACTATCTCATACCAGCATGGTGCATAAAATAAAAGGGAAAAATGAACACAAAAGACGCTCCAAGAGTTTACACATATCATGTGAACAAAACAAAAACCGAAACATACCGATAATTGTTGAATAAAGATGGGATGCCTTCCGGGGCATCCCCAAGCTTAGACGCTTGAGTCTCCTTGAATATTTACTTGGGGTGCCTTGGGCATCCCCAAGCTTGAGCTCTTGCCTCTCCTCATTCTTCTCATATCAATACCTCCTCGATCTTTGAACACTTCATCCACACAAAACTTAACAAAACCTTCGTGAGATCCGTTAGTATAATAACGTAAATCACTACTTTAAGTACTGTTGCAAACCCATTCATATTTTATTTTTGCATTATACCTACTGTATTCTAACTTCTCCATGGCTTATACCTTTCGATACAATCCATAGTTTCATCAAAACAAGCAAAACAATGCATCAAAAACACAATCTGTCAAAAACAGAACAGTCTGTAGTAATCTGAACATTGACCATACTTCTGTAACTCCACAAATTATGAAAAATTAGGAAAAAATAAAAAAAATTCATAGCAGTACTGTGTAAAAATTTCAGAATTTTTTCACGGTCCAGTAAAATAAAAAAATTCAAGCACTACAGCAAAAGTTTCTGTTTTTGCACAGCACACACCAAACAAGCAATTTAAACATCCTAAAGGTAAATCTTGGCACATTATTTTTATAATACAATGGATTTGTACAAGGGGATAATTATTTTTGTTGAAAATTTTCTATAATCAAGGTTCACAAAGTTTCCATGGGCATGAACAAAGTTCAAGGCTAGCCCCCACTTCCACATTGCTCATCTGTCTCACTTTCACTTTTCTTTTTGGAAAGTTTTAGGTTCCCCTCTATATGTTTTTGTTTTTAAACTTTATAAAAGCACTCAACAGAAATAAATGACTCTCTAAAACTTCCGGGTTGTCTTCCTGGCAGCGCTTTCTTTAAAGTCATTAAGCTAGGCATAAAGTGCTCATGTAACCGATCCACCCGGATCCCAAGGTATATCAAAGCCAATTTTAATTAACAATGATTTGTAATTTAGTAGTGAGCACAAAGCAACATATATCATGCAATGACGAAGTCTAACTCTCTTCCTATGCATCGGCATGTCATAAAAGAACAATTCATGCACATCAAGTAAAGGCCAATGCATAGTATAAACAGTTTCTTGCAATCTTATCGTATTGGAAACATAGAGAGGCGGAGATGTAGTTCCTCTCTCATAATAATTGCAAGTAGGAGCAGCAAGCACATGCATATTATATTCATCAAAATCATCATGTGTATTAGTAAAATGCAACCCATCAATATAATCCTTAATAAGTACAAACTTCTCCGATATAGTGTAGTACGGAGAATTCAAAAAGATAATAGGACTATCATGTGTGGGTGTAATAGCAACAATTTCATTCTTAACATAAGGAACTATAGCAAGTTCATCTCCATAAGCATAATTCATATTGGCATCATGGCCACAAGCATAGTAAGCATCAATTTCATCAAAAAGGGATATTTCAAACGAATCCAAGGGATCATAGCATTCATCCTTCGGTAAGCACGAAGGGAAATTAAGCAATGTATGAGTTGAAGAGTTACTCTCATTAGAAGGTGGGCACGGGTAGCTAATCCGCTCTTCCTCCTTTTGTTCTTCGCTCTCCTTGTCATCTTTTTCATCCAATGAGCTCACAGTGCCATCAATTTCTTCTTCCATAGATTCCTGCAAAATATTAGTCTCTTCTCGGACAGCGGAGACTTTCTCAATAAATTGATCAATATAGGCATTGTATTCATAATTCTCATAGCAATATTTAAGTATAGCAAAATTTTCAGATCGGTAAACAGCATCATCATCATACTTTTCAAACAAAGATTCAATTTCATAAGCACCCTTAAAAGCAACAAATTCTTCTATTTGTTCCACATCATAGTAATCATATATACCATTAGCATAAGAAGCCGAGGTTTCATTATCATTAAATTCACATGAAAAGGGAAGGTGTGGAGCCTTCATCCTAGAGCAGCAAGTATAATCATATCTTAAGCATAAATTCCGAGCATACCAATGCAAATAATGAATTTGATCCCATAAGTGCTTTCCTTTTTGAGACAAGCGATAATCCCTAAAGTATTCCCGTTGATCCAAAGTAACTCCCATTATCAAGTTGAATGGAGTTTTATCAGGATTATCAAAGTAGTATTTAATGTTTTCCACATAACGAGCATCAAGGGTTTTAGGAGGTCTAATTTTTTTGGTGTTTCGTGTTACATATCCATAACTAAAGATATAAAACAACTTAGAACAGAAAATAAAAACTACTTAGTGATAAAGCAAACAAGCACACATGAGAATATCAACCCCACGCTATTGCTCCCCGGCAACGGCGCCAGAAAAAGGTCTTGATAACCCACAAGTATAGGGGATCAATTGTAGCTTTTTCGATAAATAAGAGTGTCGAACCCAACGAGGAGCTAAAGGTAGAACTAATATTCCCTTCAAGTTCTATCGACCACCGATACAACTCTACGCGCACTTAACGTTCGCTTTACCTAGAACAAGTATGAAACTATTTTGCGGGTGTAAGGATAAGACTGGAAGTACTTAATGAGAATAAAACTAGGAGTAATTTGCGAGATAATAAAAGTTAGTTGTTTAGTAGAAAGTTTTTGTAACACAAGAGAAAGATTTGTCCATAGGCAATCGATAACTAGACCGGTAATCATTGTTGCAATTTTATATGAGGGAGAGGCATGAGCTAACATACTTTCCGTACTTGGATCATATGCACTTATGATTGGAACTCTAGCAAGCATCCGCAACTACCAAAGATCATTAAGGTAAAACCCAACCATAGCATTAAGTATCAAGTCCCCTTTACTCCCATACGCAACAACCCCCTTACTCGGGTGTAAGCTTCCGTCACTCTTGTGACGCCCCCGACTTAATCGTGTACTAATCATACACGCAAATGCACACGATCAAGCCTAAGGACTCACTTGAAGATATCACAACGCAACTCTAAACACAATTAAAAGTCATACAAGCTTTATATTACAAGCCACGGGCCTCGAGGGCTCGAATACATAAGCTCGATGTCATACAAGCATCAGCGGAAGCATTAGATATCTGAGTACAGACATGAAGTTAACAGATAGGCCTTTAAGAAGGCGGGGCAAAATAAAACACAGATCGAAAGGCGCAGGCCTCCTGCCTGGGTGCCTCCTATCTACTCCTGGTCGTCGGAGGGCTCCTCGTAGTAGTAGTATCCATAGGGGTAGTAGTGGTAGTAGTCGTCGGCTGGGGCAGCTGGCTCCGGGGCTCCGTCTTCTGGTCGCAGCATTCGGGTATGGGGAAAAAGGAGAAGCAAAGCAACCGTGAGTACTCATCCAAAGTACTCGCAATACTTACATCAGATCTATTCTAAATATGCAACATTATCAAAGGAAGGCTGTATATGTGGACTTGGCTGCAAAAATGCCAGAATAGAGAGAAAGGCCTAGCCTATCGAAGACTAGCATCTTCAGCGGTCTTGCAGCATTAGAAGAGTGCAGATTAGTACATGAATATAGTAGTAGTAACAAGTACAAGTAGCCACGCCTAGAGATCCATCCTCGACTCCCTGCGAGAAAGCGATCCCGGAGCTAACATAATCAAACCGTTTCTAGTTGTAGAAGATCGGGATATTCTCCAAGCGTCCTGTTACCGTGGACACGGCTAATCGAATAGATATACTTCCCTCCAGGGGTGCACCAACTTACCCAACACGCTCGATTAACTCTGGCCGGATACACTTGCTCAGTCGATGCCCGGCCTCGGCTGATCGACACGTCGTAGCCCTACCTAGGCTCAACAGAGAGGCCAGCACGCCGGTCTACATCCTAAGCGCTCAGGGGTCTTGGGCCCATTGCCCTTTGCACTCCTGCGCGTTGCGAGGACGGCCGGGAGCAGACCTAGCCCCCTTAATACAAGCGCAGGCTTTCGCGGTCCAACCCAGGCGCGTGCCGCTCAACCGCTGACGTCTGAAGAGCTTCGGCTGATACATACGACGCCGAGCACCCATATTATTCCCACGTGCTGGTTAGCGCGAAAAGGCCAGAGGCCTACTCAGATTACATATCCTAACCCTTAGTGCATTAGGAGCTCGCGGTGACAAGCAGAGACTCACGATCATGTGACCCCGTCGCCCCGTCTTGTGGACTTACGGCAAGGGCTAAGAATGCCCGGCCGTGCCACGTATTCATCTCTCGGGCACCCTCATGGTCAACCCGAATCCACATCTCTCGTGGGTACCCCTCGAGGCCGATCCGACTTTATCAAGTAACAGTAGTAAAGTCAAAGTAACCGCGTGTCCAAAACATCAAGAAGGAATCCGAGGAATCACCCTCGTTGGATTCCCACTCAATGGTCCCGTCAAAGTGAATCCGGAGGAATCACCCTCGATGGCATTCAATTGCGGGGTTGCACGACATAAGCCTTGTCGGAGGTGGTGAAAGAGAAATCACCCTCAGTATCCCTCAACCGACTAGCTGTACCACAGAGGCAACATCAGGAGTGAGATAAGAGGTATCACCCTCGGCACTCGATATTAGCTCTGCAGAGTCGAGCAACTTAGGCGGAATGAGGTGTTGTGCTGGTCTCATCCCGTTCGATCACATCGATCGAGCACAGGTACTAAAGCGGGGCAACTACAGCAAGGAAGAGGGGCCACAGATGGTTTACCATCCAACCTATACTAAGCATTTTGGATAATAGGCATGTATCAATAACAGTTACAAGGACAGGCTATGCATCAGAATAGGATAAAACAATAGCAGTAGCAAATTCTAATGCAAGCAGGAGGGAGAGAGAATAGGTGATATAGGCATGCGTCAAGGGGGGGGGGTTGCTTGCCTGGAAGCTCTGCGGCAAAGGAGGGATCGTTAGAGGTGTCGTCGGTCTCCTGAGCTACGTCAGTCTCGGGGGCTATCGGAATAGAAGAGGGGGAAGAAACAATAAATAAAAGCAGTTGATGCAACACAGATGCACGGCATGGCAAAATGCAGTGTTAGTGGTGACCTAATGCAGTTCTACATGTCGCAGACGAAGCGGGAAAATATCCGGGATATTTTCCCGGCGTTTAGGCTGATTTCGGTATACTGAACCGGAGGGGAAAGTTCCATGTTCAGGTAGTTAGGAGTGATGGTCAAGCATTTTGACCACGTATTCGGATTCGTCTCATTTTTTCTGATCAACTTTCATGTAGAAAGTTTTTCGATCCGAGCTACGGTTAGATTTCTACGAATTTTCAAAGTTTTTAGCAGTTTTCTGAAATTCCTAGAATTAAAACTAATTCGAAAATTACAGAAAAAGAAATACTACGTCAGCTTGACGTCAGCATGACGTCAGCGAGTCAACCCGGCTGGTCCAGGTCAAACCTGACCAGCGGGACCCACCTGTCATAGACAGAGACTAACTAATCTAACTAACAGAGTTAATTAGCTAGGTGGGCCCCTATGTCAGTGACTAACTAACTTAATTAATTAAGTTTTAATTAAAAATGGTTTAGTTAGTTTAATTAACCGAAGGGGGCCCGCTTGTCAGTGGCTGTAAGAGCCACGTCAGCGCGTTGACCGCGGTCAACTGGTCATCTAGGCCCGCGGGACCCAGCTGCCAGCGTCCCAGTCACGGCCACGTGGGCGCCACGTCGGCGCCGGCGCTGGAACTGCTCCGGCGAGGCCACTCGCGGCGGCCGAACGCCGGCGAGGCTCGGGATTCGGCTATAGGGGGCCAAATCGCGTGTTTTCGGGCTCATTAGATCGGCCTCTTCACCCTGTGTCGATCTACGGCAGTCTCAGGGGTGGGTGTGGCCGGAGGGGAGCTGGGCGTCGACGGCGGCGGCGGTGACTTTCGGGCGAAATCGGGCACGCGGCTTCGGGCCGTTTCCGAGCGAGCTACGTGGCTAGGTGGATTGCTGCGGGCGCCAGGAGCATGACGGGCAAGGTGGTAGGGCTCGGGCGGCTCTGCACGGGGCAGTTCACCGGCGTTCGCGGCAGCCGGAGCAGCGAAGCCGCGGTGGCTTTGTTCGGGCTCAGAGATGAGCAAAAGAAGGAGGGAGGGGGAATGGAGCTCACCGCAGTGGCTCACGGTGGCCTGTCGTAGCTTAGAAGCGCAGGGGAGGCGACGAACGGAGCGGCGGAGCTCCATGGATCCGCGGCAGACGCCGGCTCGATCCGGCCTATGGAGGGCTCCCTTGCTCCCGTAGCTGGTCTAGGAGGAAGTAGCTGTGGGTGGCGCACCTCCCAGACATGGTTGCCGGGCTTGAGGACGCCGGTGGCTGCGGGAGCGCAACGGCGTGGCGGCGGCTGCTCTCGGGTAGAGGAGAGAAGGGCGAGCGCGAGCGAAGGGAGAGAGGGAGAGAGGGTGGCGAGTGGAGGAGGGCGTCAAGGGGAGGCAAACGATGGCGCCCTTATCCCCTCGGGCTACCTGCCCCGGCGCCGTGGCAGCCAGCGGCCGGAGCTCGAGCTCCTGGCCATGGCGATGCCGACAGCGAGGCGGGAGCAGGTGAGCGAAGCGGTAAGTGGGTTGGGCTCGGCCTAGTGACAGGTAAGCTCTTCTGCCCACTTTCCCTTTTTTGTTTTTCCCGTCTTTTCCATTTAATTAATTAAACAGAGACAGAAAGAAATATTTGGGGCCACCAATTGAGCTGAGAAAAATGTGGAACTTAGCCCATTAATTACTTTGCATTTTTTAGGCACTGCCACAAATATTTTGGGAGCAAGATGAATTCATTTGGAATTTTCATAAATGAATTTGCATTTTAAATTGCTGGAATGGCACTGTTTTAAATGCTAATGCTCATTTTAGCAACATGGTGATGTTGTTTTTCTTAACATAAAAATGTTTTGGAATATTTACTAAATGATGAACATTTTTCCAGCAACTTTTGAGCAACTGCAAATTTCACTTGCATTTGAATTTGAATTCAGTGGCAGAATTTGAAATGAGAAATTGAACCACTGTGATCAAGCACTGCAAATGATGATGACTTGGCAAGGTTAACAGATGATCACTGTGCTTTATTACATAGGGGTGTTACAATTCTCCTCCTCTAAAAGAAATTCTCGTCCCGAGAATTCAGGAGGTAGAAGGAAAGAGGTCGGGGTATTCCTCCCGAAGACGATCCTCGCGTTCCCAAGTGGCTTCATCTTCAGTATGATTTGACCACTGCACTTTTAGGAACTTAGTTGTCTTCTGGTGAGTCCGACGTTCAGCTTGATCGAGAATGCGGATCGGATGCTCATTATAAGATAGATCATCTTGCAAATCGAGCAACTCATGATCCACAGCTCAGTGCGGAGATTCCTTGAAGCAACGGCGAAGTTGCGACACATGGAAGACATTGTGGATGTGGGAGAATTGTGGCGGCAACTCCAATTTATAAGCCACATGTCCACGTCTGGCGAGAATGCGGAAGGGGCCGATGTAGCAAGGAGCTAACTTGCCCTTGATTCCGAAGCAGTGAGTGCCCTTCATAGGAGTGACACGCAGATAAGCTTGCTCACCAGGTTGATAGATCGATCCCAAGTGTTTGCGGTTATAATTGCTCTTCTGGCGTGACTGAGCAGCTTTGAGATTTTCCCGCACAATACGGACTTGCTCTTCGGCGTGTTGGATAACATCTGGACCAATGAGCGGTCGTTCCCCAGTTTCTGACCAATTCAGAGGGGTTCGACACTTACGTCCATATAACACTTCGAAGGGGGCCATTTTCAAACTGGCTTGATAGCTGTTGTTGTAAGAGAATTCGGCATACGGGAGAGATTCTTCCCACTTCTTGCCAAATGATATAACACAAGCTCGCAGCATATCTTCAAGCACTTGATTCACTCGTTCGACTTGGCCTTGGGACTGGGGGTGATAAGCTGAACTCCAAGTAATATGAGTTCCCATAGCTTGTTGGAAACTATTCCAGAAGTGTGAGGTGAAGAGGCTACCATGGTCCGAACTGATCTCCTTCGGAATACCGTGGAGTGATACAATCCTGGAGATATATAACTCTGCTAACTGACTAGCAGTGATCGTCTTCTTGACTGGCAGAAAGTGTGCAACTTTGGAGAGTTGGCACTGTTTTAAATGCTAATGCTCATTTTAGAAACATGGTGATGTTGTTTTTCTTAACATAAAAATGTTTTGGAATATTTACTAAATGATGAACATTTTTCCAGCAACTTTTGAGCAACTGCAAATTTCACTTGCATTTGAATTTGAATTCAGTGGCAGAATTTGAAATGAGAAATTGAACCACTGTGATCAAGCACTGCAAATGATGATGACTTGGCAAGGTTAACAGATGATCACTGTGCTTTATTACATAGGGGTGTTACAATTCTCCTCCTCTAAAAGAAATTCTCGTCCCGAGAATTCAGGAGGTAGAAGGAAAGAGGTCGGGGTATTCCTCCCGAAGACGATCCTCGCGTTCCCAAGTGGCTTCATCTTCAGTATGATTTGACCACTGCAATTTTAGGAACTTAGTTGTCTTCTGGTGAGTCCGACGTTCAGCTTGATCGAGAATGCGGATCGGATGCTCATTATAAGATAGATCATCTTGCAAATCGAGCAACTCATGATCCACAGCTCAGTGCGGAGATTCCTTGAAGCAACGGCGAAGTTGCGACACATGGAAGACATTGTGGATGTGGGAGAATTGTGGCGGCAACTCCAATTTATAAGCCACATGTCCACGTCTGGCGAGAATGCGGAAGGGGCCGATGTAGCAAGGAGCTAACTTGCCCTTGATTCCGAAGCGGTGAGTGCCCTTCATAGGAGTGACACGCAGATAAGCTTGCTCACCAGGTTGATAGATCGATCCCAAGTGTTTGCGGTTATAATTGCTCTTCTGGCGTGACTGAGCAGCTTTGAGATTTTCCCGCACAATACGGACTTGCTCTTCGGCGTGTTGGATAACATCTGGACCAATGAGCGGTCGTTCCCCAGTTTCTGACCAATTCAGAGGGGTTCGACACTTACGTCCATATAACACTTCGAAGGGGGCCATTTTCAAACTGGCTTGATAGCTGTTGTTGTAAGAGAATTCGGCATACGGGAGAGATTCTTCCCACTTCTTGCCAAATGATATAACACAAGCTCGCAACATATCTTCAAGCACTTGATTCACTCGTTCGACTTGGCCTTGGGACTGGGGGTGATAAGCTGAACTCCAAGTAATATGAGTTCCCATAGCTTGTTGGAAACTATTCCAGAAGTGTGAGGTGAAGAGGCTACCATGGTCCGAACTGATCTCCTTCGGAATACCGTGGAGTGATACAATCCTGGAGATATATAACTCTGCTAACTGACTAGCAGTGATCGTCTTCTTGACTGGCAGAAAGTGTGCAACTTTGGAGAGTTGGCACTGTTTTAAATGCTAATGCTCATTTTAGAAACATGGTGATGTTGTTTTTCTTAACATTAAAATGTTTTGGAATATTTACTAAATGATGAACATTTTTCCAGCAACTTTTGAGCAACTGCAAATTTCACTTGCATTTGAATTTGAATTCAGTGGCAGAATTTGAAATGAGAAATTGAACCACTGTGATCAAGCACTGCAAATGATGATGACTTGGCAAGGTTAACAGATGATCATTGTGCTTTATTACATAGGGGTGTTACAACTCTAGCCGCCCACCATAAGAGAATTATGAATGTATTGAAAACCCTACAGCGGGAACCCCTCACGCTTGCGCGACACGGAGGGCACCATAGGACAGCACCAAAATAAACATACAACTCAAACCAATCACGATCATCAATCAACCCATAGGACAAAACGAATCTACTCAAACATCATAGAATTGCCACATATAATTGGATAATAATATATAGCGTTAAGCACCATGTTTAAGTAGAGAATTACAGTGGGAATTGAGAGGTTACACCGCTGCATAGAGGGGGAGAGAGTTGGTGTTGACGGCGGGGAAGTTGTTGGTGTAGATCGCCGTCACGATGATTGCCCCGGTGGCGTTCCGGCGCCATCGGGAGAGAGGGGGAGAGAGCCCCCCCTCCTTCTTCTTCTTCTTCCTTGGCCTCCCCCCTAGATGAGAGGAGAGTTCCCCCTCTGGTCCATGGCTGCCATGGCGGCGGAGGGGCAGGAGCCCCTCCTAGATTGGATCTCTATCTCTGTTCTCTTCTGTTTCGCGTTCCTGTTTTCTGGCCTTTCACCGTTTCTTAAATTCCCGGAGATCCGTAACTCCGATTGCGCTGAAATTTTAACATGATTTTTTTCTAGATATTAGCTTCCTTGCGGCCGAAGAAGGGCACCAACCGACCTACAAGGGCCTCACGAGGCACCACAGCGCGCCGGGCCCCCCCCTGGCACGCCTTGGTGCCTCGTGGGGCCCATGAGCACCGCGTTGCGTTGATTCCACCTCCCAAAAATCACATTTATTCCAAAATAATTCTCCATAAAACTTCATTGCATTTGGACTTTGTTTGATATGGATTTTCTGTGAAACAAAAAACAAGCAGAAAACAGGAACTGGCACTGGGCACTGGATCAATATGTTAGTCCCAAAAATAATATAAAATGTTGCCAAAAGTATGTGGAAATTATAGGATATTGGCATGAAACAATCAAAAATTATAGATACGACAGAGACGTATCAAGCATCCACATGAGCATCATCATTATTATTATCATCAGGTGATTGTTCATTACCAGATTGTGTCTCAGCATCAGAAATAGAAACATCATTACTATCCTCTAAGGGTTTTTCTACCTCGGGTTCACTAGAAGTATGCAAAGTCCTATCAATTTTCTTTTTCTTTTTCTTTTTATATGGACTAGGTGCATCAACATTAATTCTTTGAGAGTCTTGTTCAATTCTTTTAGGGTGACCTTCAGGATAAAGTGGCTCCTGAGTCATTCTACCTCATCTAGTCATTACTCTAACAGCATGATCATTCATATTGTTGTTCATTTCATTGAGCAATTCACTTTGAGATTTAGCAACTTGTTCTAATTGGGTTTGAACCATAGATGCATGTTTACTTACACCTTTAACATCATTTGCAATTCTAAATAACAAGTCACTCAAGCGATCAATCATGTAAGCATTTCATTTTAATTGTTTCATAACATTTGCATTGAAATGATCTTGCTTAATAATTGTAACACCCCCTTGTAATATGCTACAGTGATCATCTTCTATTCATGCCAAGTCATCTTTATTTGCAGTGTTAAACCATCATTTGTTCAAATCTCATTTCAAATTCCACTTTAAACCAAAAATTCAAAATGCAAGTCAAAATAAGAGTTGCTCAAATTTTAAAACAAAATAGTTCATAATATTTAAAATAATCCCAAGGCAATTATAGAAATAAAATCAACATTTATTGAATTCCAAATTTGACCCCAACATCCAAAAACGGTACCAATTCAGCCATTTAATCACTCTTCTACTTATGAGAAATTCAAATGATTTCAAAACACTCCCAAACCTTTTTGAGACAGTAAGGAATAGTGCATAATAATTATAGAGACAAGTTGTATATTCTACAAAACTAGTTTAGAGTAAAAATAAAATGCAGAACAGAAAGTATAAATGAAAACAGAAAGAAAATAGAAGGAAGTGCTCACCTGGCTTTTGGCCCAGTGCTACAGTGCAGCCCACTGGGGCCTGTCGTCAACCTCACCTGCTCCCGCCTGCGTGTCGTCGCCGGCGTGGCTGAGCGCGCGCGGCTCCGGCCGTTGCTCGCCACGGCGACGGAGCAGGTGAGCTGAGGGGATAAGGATGCCCCCTCGAGCCCCTGGACGCCGAGACCGCCGCTCTCCCTCTCTCTCGCACCGGTTCCCTCCTTCCCCACCACTGCCGAGCGCCATCGTCGCCGTTGCTCGTCGCAGCCACGGCCACCGGCAACCCCGTGCCTCCTCATCGTGTCAAGGGGCTCCACCGAGCTCGACTACGTCGCCTGCGTCCAGCAGCTGGAGCCGAGGAGCCCTGCAACGCCGGCATCGGCTTGTCGTCAACCTTCGGTCCCCGAACCTCACCGCCGTCGATCTCCTCCTCTTCTGCTACTAAACCGCCATCGGACCGCCGTGCGTCCACCCAGTGAGCATCCGCTCCTCCTCCCTCTCTTTCTGCCGCGTGTTCGCACCATAGCTAGCCGTAGCGCCGCTTTCGCCATTGCCGAAGCTCGTTTTCGCTGGCGAGCTCGACGTCGTCGTTGTCGCTGCTGCCATGCCCCGCTGAGCTCACGGGCGTGCTCAGGGGACCTCACTGGTGCCGCCCGCGCCGCTGGATAGCTCTCCCGAGCCCCGTAGCCGAGCGCCCGCTCGAGCCCGTGTTCCGGCCGCCGCATTCATGCTCGCCGCCGTCGCATAGGACCTCCCCGACCCCAATCAACACTGCCAACGGCCGCGGCGTCGAACGGCCGTTCGAACGAGCCGCCCCGCGCGCCAAACGGTGCTCTCTACGCGTTTTCCGCCGCTGGCCGGGGTCGCGCCGCCGTGACTAGGCTCGCCGAAGCCGTCTCCGGCGCCGCCGCCACGTAGACTGACCGGTGCGACCCGCCTGGGTCACTGGCCGATGGGCCCCGCAGCGCCGTTGACCACGTTGACCTGGTCAACGTGCTGACTGGGCTGGTCCAGTCACTGACTGGTGGGCCCCAGTTGACAAGTCAACTGGTCAGCCGACGCTGACGCCATGCTTGCGTCATGCTGACGTCATATTCCATTTCTGGCTATTTCTGTTAAATTAATTAATTCTAGAATATTGTTAAAACTTGATTAATTCGTAGAAAATAAACCGTAGCTCGGATGGAAAAACTTTCTACATGAAAGTTGCTCAGAAAAATCCCACGAATCTGATCGTGTCATCTGTTTTCATGTCGGGACCCTCTACGTAGGAGAACCCGCAACTTTTTGTCTGTTTCCGGTAGATGAATAGTGCATACATACCGGATAATAATTCCAACTTAATTCCTAAAATAACTAAAATGGTTTAGAGATGCATTAGGTCACCCCTGCACTACATTTTAGCATGTCATGCTCTGTGTTGCATTTGTGTGATGTTTATTTATCTGTTTCCTCCCCCTCTTCTCTCCGGTAGATTCCGGCACCGACGTTGCCCCGAGGACTGCTACTCCATCGAAGACCCCTCTTTTGCCGCAAAGCAACCAGGCAAGCAAACCCCCTTGAGCATGCCTATATCACCTATTCTTTCTCCCTCCTGCTTGCATTAGATTTTACTACTGCATTTGTTTGATCCTATTCTGATGCATAGCCTATTTTTGTAAACTGCTATTGATACCTTACCTGTTATCCTAAATGCTTAGTATAGGTTGGATGAATTCCATCTGAGGCCCCTCTTCTTTGTCCTAGTTGCCCCGCTTAGTTACCAGTGCCCCAATCGATGTGATCGACGGACTGAGACCAGCACATCACTACACACCCCCCTAAGTTGCTCGACACTGCAGAGTTAATACCGAGTGCCGAGGGTGATACCTCTTATCTCACTCCCGATGTTGCCTCTATAGTACAGCAAGTTGGTTGTGGGTTACGGGGTGATTCCTCTTTCACCCCCTCTGACGAAGCTTCTGTCGTGCAACCCCGCAAGTGTGAATACCATCGAGGGTGATTCCTCCTGGTTCACCTTGACGGATACATCGAGTGGGAGTCCAACGAGGATGATTCCTCGGACTCCTTCTTGATGTTATGAACACACAGTTACCTGGATTTTACTACAGATACTGGATAAAGACGGGTCGACCCCGAGGGGTACCCGCGAGAGATACACGTGAAAGTCGGGCGGGCCCGGAGAGCACCCGCGAGAGTTACTATGGCGGCTGGCTGTTTAGCGGTACCACCCAGGTTGTGGTGGTAGCTCCGGACTTGTCCCGACAGCCGTCACTTAAATTAATAATGCACTAACGGATTTGGGTATTGATCTGAGTTGGCCACTGGCCTATACACACTACCACCACGCGGGATAATGGTTTAATGGGGCCCTCGGCGCCGTATGTATCAGCCGAAAGCTTTGTCAGGCGTCCAGTTCAGCATTGCGGCACGGCCGGGTCGGTACCCCAGAGGTAGTGCCTGGATCGCCCTGCTCGCAATGACCCGGAGTGCAAAGGGGGATGGGCCCAAGAACCCTGCGCGCTTAGGATGTAGACCGGCGGGGACCTCTCTGCTGAGCTCTAGGTAGGGCTGCGGTGTGTCGATCAGCCGAGGCCGGGCATGACCCAGAAAAGTGTGTCCGGCTGGAGTTAATCGAGCGTGTTGGGTAACAGTAGTGCACCCCTGCAGGGAAGATTATCTATTCGAATAGCCGTGTCCACGGTAACAGGACGCTCAGTGTTGTATCCCGATCTATTATAACTTGAACTGGATACATGTTAATTAATTGTAAGCTCCGGGATCGCTTTCTCGCAGGGAGCCGAGGAAGGATCCCTAGGCTTTGATACAACATGTTTGCTACTTTAATTATGTACTAATCTGCACTCTTCTTATGCTGCAAGACCGCTGAAGATGCTTGTCTTCGATAGGCTAGGCTTTTCCCCTCTCTTCTAGCATTTCTGTAGTTCAGTCCACATTTACAGCCTTTCTTTGTTACCGATGCATTAGTAGAATAGTTCTGATGTCAGTCTTGCGAGTACTTTAGATGAGTACTCACGGTTGCTTTGCTACCTCTTTTCCCCATACCCGATTGCTGCGACCAGATGACGGAGCCCCGGAGCCAGATGAATCTGCCGACGACTATTGCTACCCCGGTGGAACTTACTACTACGTGGAGACCGACGACCAGGAGTAGTTTAGCAGGCTCCCAGTCAGGAGGCATGCGCCTTTTCGATCAGAGCCGCTGTTTGTTTCGCCTTCTTATGGCACCTTTGTTTAACTTTGTGTCTGTACTCAGATACTGTTGTTGTTTCCGCTAATGCTTGCATGCGAGCTTTTGTATTCGAGCCCTCGTGGCCCCTGGCTTGTAATATAAAGTTTGTATTATTTTATTTGTGTTTAGAGTTGTGTTGTGATATCTTCTAGTGAGTCCCTAGGCTTGATCGTGTGCATTTGCGTGTATGATTAGTGCACGATTAAGTCGGGGGCGTCACAATAATATAATTGTCAAATTCATACAAACATTGACTAGGAGGTTTGTTATAAGGAATATCACCTTCATCAAACTTTATAAGAGAATTTATCTCTACTACCTGTGGCGGTGTGTCAAGACCATGTATTTCTTCAATAGGTGGTAGGTTCTTAACATCTTCAGCTTTAATACCTTTTTCCTTCATACCTTTCTTTGCTTCTTGCATATCTTCAGGACTGAGAAATAAAATACCCCTCTTCTTCAGAGTGGGTTTAGGCGGTGGATCAGGAAGTGTCCAATCATTATCATTCTTCAATATATTATTCAATAGTTCCTCAGCTTGTCCAATAGTTCATTTCCTAAAAACACAACCAGCACAACTATCTAGGTGGTCCCTAGAAGCATCGGTTAGTCCATTGTAAAAGATATCGAGTATTTCATTTTTCTTAAGAGGATGATCAGGCAAAGCATTAAGTAATTAGAGAAGCCTCCCCCAAGCTTGAGGGAGATTCTCTTCTTCAATTTGCACAAAGTTAAATATTTCCTGTAAAGCAGCTTGTTTCTTATGAGCAGGAAAATATTTTTCAGAGAAGTAATATATCATATCCTAGGGACTACGCACACATCCAGGAGCAAGAGTATTATACCATTCCTTAGCATCACCCTTTAATGAGAAAGGAAATAACTTAAGAATATAGTAGTAGCGAATTTTTTCCTCATGAGCAAATAGGGTGGCTATATCATTTAATTTAGTAAGATGTGCCACAACTATTTCAGTTTCATAGCCATGGAAAGGATCAGATTCAACCAAAGTAACTAACTCAGGATCGACAGAGAATTCATAATCCTTATCAGTAACAAATATGGGAGAGGTAGCAAACTTAGAATCATGTTTCATTTTTTTCCTCATAGATTTTTTCTTTCATTTCAGCAAGCAATTTTATAACTTCATCTCTATCATTACAAGCAAGGATGGCTCTAGCCGTCTCCCTATCAAAGCAATGTTCATCAGGTGTTTCAACTCTAGTAGGAGAGCTAGGCATAATAGGTGAGTCACAATTCTCAAGAGTTTCAACGTTTTCAATTTCTTTAGCTTTAGCAAGTTGTTCATTAAGAAATTCACCCAGTGGCACAACATTATCAAGCATAGTACTAGCATCATCATGAGTATCATTCATAGCAGAAGTGGTATCATCAATAACTTGCGACATATCAGAATTAATAGCATGTGGTGGTGTTGCAAGCTTACTCAAAACAGAAGGTGAATCAAGTGCAGAGCTAGATGGCAGTTCCTTACCTCCCCTCGTCTTAGAGGGAACGATCTTGGTCTTAGCGTCTTTCAGATTCTTCATAGTGATCAACAGATATAAATCCCAAGTGACTCAACAAAAAGGGCTATGCTCCCCGGCAACGGGGCCAGAAAAAGGTCTTGATAGCCCACAAGTATAGGGGATCGCAACAGTTTTCGAGGGCAGAGTATTCAACCTAAATTTATTGATTCGACACAAGGGGAGCCAAAGAATATTTGCAAGTATTAGCAGTTGAGTTGTCAATTCAACCACACCTGGAGACTAAATATCTGCAGCAGAGTGATCAGTAGCACAGTAGTATGGTAGTTTGATAGCAGTAGCAATAATAGTAACAGTAACAGTAATGGTAGCAGCAATAGTAGTAGCAATTGTGACAGTAGTAGCAACAGTAGTAACTTAGGAAAGAACAATATGTGAAAAGCTCGTAGGCATTGGATTGGTGATTATGTTGGATAACATTCATCATGTAACAGTCATAACCTAGGGCGACACAGAACTAGCTCCAATTCATCAATGTAATGTAGGCATGTATTCCGTATATAGTCATACGTGCTTGCGATAAGAACTTGCATGACATCTTTTGTCCTACCCTCCCGTGGCAGCGGGGTCCATAAGGAAACTAAGGGATATTAAGGCCTCCTTTTAATAGAGAACCGAAACAAAGCATTAACACATGGTGAATATATGAACTCCTCAAACTACGGTAATCACCGGAAAGAATCCCAATAATTGTCACCTTGGGGTATGCGGATCATAACACGTAGCAGCTGCGTATAACTTGCAAGATCGGATCTAGAACACAAGTATATTCATGAAAACATAAAGGGTTCAGATCTGAAATCATGGCATTCGGGCCCTAGTGATAAGCATTAATCATAGCAAACTCATAGCAACATCAATCTCAGAACATAGTGGATACTAGGGATCAAGCCCTAACAAAACTAACTCCATTACATGATAAATCTCATCCAACCCATCACCGTCCAGCAAGCCTACGAAGGAATTACTCACTCCTGGTGGTGAGCATCATGAAATTGGTGATGAAGGATGGTTGATGATGACGATGCCGGAAGATCCCCCTCTCCGGAGCCCCGAACGGACTCCAGATCTAGCCTCCCGATGAAGAACAGGAGGTGGTGGCGGCTCCGTATCGTGAAACGCAATAAAACTTCCTCTCTATTTTTTTCTGGAATTGTGAATTTATAGGCCTGAGATTAGGGTCTGCGGAGCCACGTGGGCAGCAGGTGGCCCCTCTCGAGTGGGTCTGGGCTCCAGTATTTTTTATTTATTCCATAAAAAATCTCTAAAAAGTTTCGTCCAATTCCAAGAACTTTTATTTCTGCACAAAAAACAACACCATGGTAGTTCTGCTGAAAACAGCGTCAGTCCGGGTTAGTTTTGTTCAAATCATGCAAATTAGAGTCCAAAACAAGAGCAAAAGTGTTTGGAAAAGTAGATACAACGAAGACGTATCAAGTGCTCAAAGAAATTATGCTACTACTGAGAAAGAATTTTTAGCAGTTGTGTTTGCATGTGATAAATTCAGATCTTACATTGTTGATTCCAAGGTTACTATTCATACTGATCATGCTGCTATTAAATATCTTATGGAAAAGAAAGATGCTAAACCTAGACTTATTAGATGGGTTCTTTTGCTACAAGAATTTGATTTGCATATTGTTGATAGAAAGGAAGCTGAGCATCCCATAGCTCATAATTTGTCTAGAATGGAAATGCTCATGATGACCCACTTCCTATTAATGATGATTTTCCTGATGAACAATTAGCTGTGATAAATGCTTCTCGTAATACTCCTTGGTATGCGGACTATGCTAATTACATTGTTGCTAAATATATACCACCTAGTTTCGCATACCAACAAAAGAAAAAAAAATCTTTGATTTAAGACATTACTTTTGGGATGACCCACACAAATATAAAGAAGGAGTAGATGGTGTTATTAGACGATGTGTACCTGCTACTTGTGAGCTGCGTTGGGATTTCCCCGAAGAGGAGGGGATGATGTAGTACAGTAGAGATAAGTATTTCCCCCAGTTATGAAACCAAGGTTATCAATCCAGTAGGAGAATCATGCAACACCTCGTTAACAGCACCTACACACAAAACAACAAATCCTCGCACCCAACGCGAACAAGGGGTTGGCAATCCCTTGGTGGTTAATTGCAAGATTAAATTGTATGGTGATAGATAGATAGATCGAACAAAAAATACAAAATAAAATAAATAAAGTAAAATTGCAGCAAGGTATTTTTGGGTTTTTAATATAAGATAAAAGTAGACCCGGGGGCCATAGTTTTCACTACAGGCTTCTCTCTTGAAAATAGCATACGGTGGGTAAACAAATTACTGTTGGGTAATTGATAGAAAAGCAAATAATCATGACGATATCCAAGGGAATGATCATGTATATAGGCATCACGTCCGAGACAAGTAGACCGAAACGATTCTGCATCTACTACTATTACTCCACACATCGACCGCTATCCAGCATGCATCTAGAGTATTAAGTTCATAAAGAACGGAGTAACGCCTTAAGCAAGATGACATGACATAGACAAAGTAAACTCACGCATGAATAAACCCCATGTTTTTACCCTTAATAGCAATGATACATACATGTCATGTCCCTTTCTGTCACTAGGATTGAGCACCACAAGATCGAACCCATTACAAAGCACCTCTCCCATTGCAAGATAAATCAATCTAGTTGGCCAAACCAAATCAATAGATCGGAGAGAAATACGAAGCTATAATAATCATGCATAAAAGAGTTCAGAGGAGACTCAAATAATATTCATGGATAATCTGATCATAAACTCACAATTCATCGGATCCCAACAAACACACCGCAAAAAGTGATTACATCGGATAGAACTCCAAGAACATCGAGGAGAACATTGTATTGAAGATCAAAAAGAGAGAAGAAGCCATCTAGCTACTAACTATGGACCCGAAGGTCTGTGGTAAACTACTCACGCATCATCGGAAGGGGAGCAAGGTTGATGGAGAGCCCCTCTATGATCGAATCCCCCTCCGGCGGAGTGCCGGAAAAGGCCTCCAGATGGGATCTCTCGAGAACAGGAACTTGCGGCGGCGGAAAAAGTATTTCGTGGACTCCTCTATTGGTTTCCCGATTTTAGAGAATTTATAGAGGTGGAATTAGGTGAAACGGAGCAGAGGTGCGCCCACGAGGCACGAGGGCACGCCACCCCCCTGGGGCGCGCCCTGGTGGCTCGTGGCCACCTCCTCTGTCTTCTGGCCCTCTCCCGAAGCTTCTAGTGTCTCTTATGTCCAAAAAAAAATCTCCAAAAAGTTTCGTGGCATTTGGACTTCGTTTGGTACTGATATTCTGGAAAACCAAAAACAGGCAAAAAAACAGCAACTGGCACTGGGCACTAAGTTAATAGGTTAGTCCCAAAAAATGATATATAATTGCTTGTAAATGTATATAAAACATCCAAGATTGATAATATAATAGCATGGAACAATCAAAAATTATAGATACGTTGGAGACGTATCAAGCATCCCCAAGCTTAATTCCTGCTCATCCTCGAGTAGGTAAATGATAAAAACAGAATTTTTGATGTGGAATGTACCTATCACATTCATCATATACTCTTTTCTTTTATAGCACGGATATTTGGACTTGGATGATTCAAAGCAATAGTCTATAATTTGACATGAAGACATAAATACTCAAGCATACTAACAAGCAACCATGCTTTTCAAAATATCAACGCTAAAGAAAGTTATCCCTAGCCCATTATGCTCAATCATTGATCCATTCATGAAACACACTCAATATTAGCTACACACAATGCACAAGTATGACAATAGTGCTCTCTAGTTGGTGCTTTGTAAGAGAAGATGGAAATTCAAAATAAAATAAAAATTGCATAAAAGTAAATAGATAGGCCCTTCGCAGAGGGAAGCAGAGATTTGCAAATGTGCCAGAGCTCAAAGCTTAAATTAGAGAGATAAAATTATTTTGGGAGGCATGCTTTTCCTATCAACGAAAACGACCGAGAATTCCCAATATCTTCCATGCTAGACACATTATAGGCGGTTCCCAAACAGAAAATAAAATTTATTTCCTTTCCACCATTCTTTCACAATCCATGGCTAGCCGTATCCATGGGTGCCTTCCATACCAACACTTTCCAAGGAATTTATTACCATCATATTAAAAAAAATTCATTTCGGGACTGGGCATCCCTATTACCTGCCACTCTCTCGTGCAATGACAAGTGAATAAACACTCATCGTGAGAATAACACACCTAGCATGGAAAATATTGGCCACCCCCTGCCGCTTCATGAGCGGTACAGGCACACAAAACGGAAAATTATTTTGAAAAATTAGAGTTGGCACACGCAAATTTACTTGGAACGGCATGGAAATACCGCATATAGGTAGGTATGGTGGACTCATTTGGCACAACTTGGGTTTAAGGAGTTGGATGCACAAGCAGTATTCCCGCTTAGTACAAATGAAGGCTAGCAAATAGATTGAGAAGCGACCAACCAAAAAGCAAAAACGGTCATAAACATGCATTGAACATAACTAACACCGAATAATGCACCATAAGTAGGATATAATTTCGTTGCATAACTATTGACTTTATGTGCATGCATAGGGAATCACAAACCTTAACACCAATATTCTTACTAAATCACAATTACTCACTAACATGACTCACATATTATCATCTCCATATCGCAAAACTATTACAAGGAATCAAACTTATCATATCCAATGATCTATATGAAAGTTTTTATTATATCCCTCTTGAATATTCATCACTTTGGGACAAATTCATATCTTGTTCAAATTACCATTACTATTGTCAACACTCAAAAAGATATAAGTGAAGCATGAGAGTGCGAATATTTCTTCAAAATTTAATCTTTATCAACTCTCAAAATAATATAAGTGAAGCATGAGAGTGCAAATATTTCTTCAAAATATTGCCACCGCCGTGCTCAAAAAGATTTAAGTGAAGCACTAGAGCAACTGCCTAGCTCAAAAGATTTAAGTGAAGCACATAGAGTATTCTAATAAATTATGATAAACGTGTCGCTCTCTCAAATAGGTGTGTCCAGCAAAGATGATTGTGACAAACTAAAAAGCAAACAAAGCAAAGACTCATATAATACACGACGCTCCAAGTAAAACACATATCATGTGACGAATAAAAATATAGCTCCGAGTAAAATTACCGATAGTTGGTAGAAAAAAGAGGGGATGCCTTCCGGGGCATCCCCAAGCTTAGACGCTTGAGTCTTCCTTGAATTACCTTGGGGTGCCTTGGGCATCCCCAAGCTTAGGCTCTTGCCACTCCTTATTCCTTCATCCATCGTGATCTCACCCAAAACTTGAAAACTTCAATCACACAAAGCTCAACAAAACCTTCGTGAGATCCGTTAGTATAACAAAACAAATCACTACTTTAAGTACTGTTGCAAACCCATTCATATTTTATTTTTGCATTATACCTACTATAGTCTAACTTCTCCATGGCTTATACCCCCCGATACAATCCATAGTTTCATCAAAACAAGCAAGCAATGCATCAAAAACAGAATCTGTCAAAAACAGAACAGTATGTAGAGATCTATTTAAAATACATACTTATGTAACTCCAAAAATTCTGAAAAATTAGGACAACGTGGGAAATTCATATACAAATACTGTGTAAAAATTTCATATTTTCTGACGCTCCAGTACAGAACTAAAATTCCAGCACTGGACGCAAAACTTTCTGTTTTCCAAACAGCATCAATTATACTATCTTCCAAATCATCCCAAAGGCTTTACTTGGCACAAACACAAATTAAAACATAAAAAACACAATCATAACAGTAGCATAATTGTGTAAACACACAAGAACAGAAGCAAAAAAGCAAAAAATTATTTTATTCATTGGGTTGCCTCCCAACAAGCGCTATTGTTTTATGGCCCTAGCTAGGCATAATGCATAGTTTCAAGTATTATCATCCTTCAAGTTCATTCCATAAGTGGCCCTCATAATGGATTCATAGGGTGCTTTAATTCTTTTCCTAGGGAAGTGTTCCATCCCTTTCTTTAGTGGAAGCTGAAATTTTATATTCCCTTCTTTCATATCAATAACGGCACCTATGGTTCGTAAGAATGGTCTACCAAGTATTATGGGGCAAGATGGATTGCAATCAATGTCAAGTACAATAAAATCAACGGGCACATAGTTCCTATTTGCAAGAATAAGAACATCATTAATTCTACCCAAATGCTTTTTAATAGTAGAATCCGCAAGATGCAAATTAAGAGAACATTCATCTATATTGGTAAAACCTAGCACATCACATAGAGATTTTGGAATTGTGGAAACGCTAGCACCCAAATCACATAAAGCATTGCACTCATAATTTTTAATTTTAACTTTAATGGTGGGTTCCCACTCATCATATAATTTTCTAGGAATTGAAATTTCTAGTTCTAGCTTTTCTTCTAATGCTTTCATCATTGCTCTACGATGTGTTTACTAAAAGCCTTATTTTGTTCATAAGCGTTGGGTGAGTTTAGCATGGATTGTAGCAAAGAAATACATTCAATCAAAGAGCAACTATCCTAATTAAAATCTTTGTAATCCAAGAGAGTGGTCACATCGCTAGTTAAAGTTTTTACCTCTCCAAACCCACTTTTATCAATTTTTTATCAAGATTTTCACCCTCCGAATTATGGGAACGCCTTGTAACTAAAGTTGACTCTTCTTCAGTCCCCTTTTCATCAAGTTTTATATTGCTAAACAAAGAATCAATAGAAGAAACACCAATCATTTTAATATCCTCATCATTACTAAGTGCTAATGATTCCGGCTTAGCTGCCATTTGATTTACTAGCGTAGCTTGCGCATCAGAAATTTTTCCTAGCAAATTTTCAGTAAGAGCAAATTGAGATTGAAGATTAGCAACTTCTTTACTAACATCATCGAGTTGTTTTGCAATAGCATCCAACAAAGTAGAGTGTTCTTTGAGTTCTTCGCAAAAATAATTGTTGTGCTCAAACTGCGTAGTAATGTAATCTTTAGTATTTTTCTCGATTTCGGCCAAAATTTTATAATAAGAGGTATCATGATAATTTTCTCGGGGCATCATGATTAAGCAAACAAGATAACAAGCAAGCAAGGAGGCAAACAGGAAAAAGGCAAACGGAAAATATTTTTGTATTTTTGTAAAAACTTTTAGAAGTGGGGAAGATGAAAACGAGAGGCAAATGCAAATAAAATAAATGCAAGGAGATGAAAGTTTTATGCGTAGGTACTTGATAGATGTTGATGATGTCTCCCCGGCAACGGCGCCAGAAATTTTTCCTGCTACTTGTGAGCTGCGTTGGAATTTCCCCGAAGAGGAGGGGATGATGCAGTACAGTAGAGATAAGTATTTCCCTCAGTTATGAAACCAAGGTATCAATCCAGTAGGAGAATCACGCAACACCCCATTAATAGCACCTACACACAAAACAACAAATCCTCGCACCCAACGCGAACAAGGGGTTGTCAATCCCTTGGCGGTTAATTGCAAGATTAAATTGTATGGTGATAGATAGATAGATCGAACAAAAATACAAAATAAAAAAAATAAAGTAAAATTGCAGCAAGGTATTTTTGGGTTTTTAATATAAGATAAAAGTAGACCCGGGGGCCATAGTTTTCACTAGAGGCTTCTCTCTTGAAAATAGCATACGGTGGGTAAACAAATTACTGTTGGGCAATTGATAGAAAAGCAAATAATCATGACGATATCCAAGGCAATGATCATGTATATAGGCATCACGTCTGAGACAAGTAGACCGAAACGATTCTGCATCTACTACTATTACTCCACACATCGGCTGCTATCCAGCATGCATCTAGAGTATTAAGTTCATAAAGAACGGAGTAATGCCTTAAGCAAGATGACATGATGTAGACAAAGTAAACTCACGCATGAATAAACCCCATCTTTTTACCCTTAATAGCAACGATACATACGTGTCATGTCCCTTTCTGTCACTGGGATTGAGCAGCGCAAGATCGAACCCATTACAAAGCACCTCTCCCATTGCAAGATAAATCAATCTAGTTGGCCAAACCAAATCAATAGATCGGATGAAGCTATAATAATCATGCATAAAAGAGTTCAGAGGAGACTCAAATAATATTCATGGATAATCTGATCATAAACTCACAATTCATCGGATCCCAACAAACACACCGCAAAAAGTGATTACATCGGATAGAACTCCAAGAACATCGAGGAGAACATTGTATTGAAGATCAAAAGGAGAGAAGAAGCCATCTAGCTACTAACTATGGACCCGAAGGTCTGTGGTAAACTACTCACGCATCATCAGAAGGGCAGCAAGATTGATGGAGAGCCCCTCCGTGATCGAATCCCCCTTCGGCGGAGTGCCGGAAAAGGCCTCCAGATGGGATCTCTCGAGAACAGGAACTTGCGGTGGCGGAAAAAGTATTTTGTGGAATCCTTTGTTGGTTTCCTGATTTTAGAGAATTTATAGAGGTGGAATTAGGTCAAACGGAGCAGAGGTGGGCCCACTAGGCACCAGGGCGCACCCTGGTTGCTCGTGGCCACCTCCTCTGTCTTCTGGCCCTCTCCCGAAGCTTCTAGTGTCTCTTATGTCCAGAAAAAAATCTCCAAAAAGTTTCATGGCATTTGGACTTCGTTTGGTACTGATATTCTGGAAAACCAAAAACAGGCAAAAAACAGCAACTAGCACTGGGCACTAAGTTAATAGGTTAGTGCCAAAAAATGATATATAATTGCTTGTAAATGTATATAAAACATCCAAGATTGATAATATAATAGCATGGAACAATAAAAAATTATAGATACGTTGGAGACGTATCAGTACCTGAGCATGAACAGGAACAAATCCTACGTAAGTGTCACTCCGAGGCATATGGAGGACACCATGCGGGAGACCGAACTGCACACAAGGTATTACAATCTGGTTTTTATTGGCCTACTCTTTTCAAAGATGCACGTAAGTTTGTCCTTTCTTGTGATGAATGTCAAAGAATTGGTAATGTTGGTAGACGTCAGGAAATGCCTATGAATTATTCACTTGTTATTGAACCATTTGATGTTTGGGGTTTTGATTATATGGGACCTTTTCCTAAATCCAACGGGTATACTCATATTCTAGTTGCTGTTGATTACGTTACTAAGTGGTTAGAAGCTATTCCAACTAGTAGTGTTGATCATAACACTTCCATTAAAATGCTTAAAGAAGTTATATTCCCGAGGTTTGGAGTCCCTAGATATTTAATGACTGATGGTGGTTCACATTTTATTCTTGGTGCTTTTCGTACGTTGCTTGCTAAATATGATGTTAACCATAGAATTGCATCTCCTTATCATCCTCAGTCTAGTGGTCAAGTTGAATTAACTAATAGAGAAATAAAATTGATTTTGCAAAAGACCGTTAATAGATCCAGAAAGAATTGGTCTAAGAAACTTGATGATGCACTGTGGGCTTACAGAACTGCTTATAAAAATCCTATGGGTATGTCCCCTTATAAAATGGTCTATGGAAAAGCATGCCATCTACCTCTTGAGTTAGAACATAAAGCATATTGGGCAATTAAAGAACTTAACTATGATTTTAAACTTGCCGGTGAAAAGAGGTTATTTGATATTAGTTCTTTAGATGAATGGAGAACCCAAGCCTATGAAAATGCCAAGTTGTTTAAAGAAAAAGTTAAAAGATGGCATGATAAGAGAATTCAAAAACGGGAATTTAATGTAGGTGACCATGTTCTATTATACAATTCTCGTTTAAGATTTTTTGCAGGAAAACTTCTCTCTAAATGGGAAGGACCGTATATCATCGAAGAAGTTTATCGTTCCGGAGCCATCAAAATAAACAACTCCGAAGGCAATAATCCGAGAGTGGTTAATGGGCAAAGAATTAAACATTATATCTCAGGTACACCCATCAATGTTGAAACTAATATTATTGAAACAATTACACCGGAAGAGCACATAGAGGAAACCTTCCGGAACGCTCCAGAACCCTGAAAAGGGGTAGGTATGTGGTACGGTAAGTAAACTGACTCCAAAACTTCCATAAAAGTACTTTCTGTCCGTTTTGGAATATATAAAAAATTAGGAAAATAATAAACAGTCCGAAAAGTGCACGAGGAGGCGACAAGCCTGGGGGGCGCGCCCTACCCCCCAGGGCGCGCCTACCAGGCTTGTGGCGCCCTCGTGGACTTTCCCGACTCCGTTTTTCTTCCATATTACTTGTTTTGCACGGGAAAAATTCATTATATATGTTCACGGGTGTTTTACCACCGCATTGCAAGTTTCTCCTCTATTCTTGTTTCATGCTGATTTCTGTCAGGCCCCCGAAGTCAAGTGCCATGTCATCTCAGGATTCGGACGGGGAGAGCTATGTTTCTCACCTCATTGCAAACCCTAGAGTCTATGGGGACACTGACCCCTGTGGGTGGACAACTGATGAAGAGGAAGATGCTGATTTGAGGGGAAAGCAAGATCATTCCAGCGAGGAGGACGAGGAACCTCCACTGCCTCAACCAAGAGACATGCACATCGAATTCAAGAGGTCCAGCTTACCCAACATGGTGAAGGTTCCTAACGTTCAATTCACTCCTTTTCGTCATGTGCAGGATGATTCAGATAAACTACGTCGCAAAATCTGGGATCTGGAAAGAGAGAATGACAAATTAAAAGAAGAGATTCGCATCCTCAAGTGGAAGTACAAGGCCATCACTTCATCGCCACCATCGCCCAAGAAGGAGAATTGAGTACATGGGTATGGGCACCACCCTTGGCTTGTGCCAAGCTTGGGGGAGGTGCCCCGGTATCGTATTACCATCACTTTTTCATCATTATCTATCTTAGTTCGATCCTTAGTTATTTTGTGATTTAGAAGAATAAAGTTTTAGTATGATTTAGTTTCGAGTGCTTGCTTAGTGATCTATCTATCTTTGTAATCGTGTGTGAAAGTTATATAATAAAGAGTAGTTTGACTTGAGTGTTTTGCTTTTGATGATCCAATCTTAGAAATAAATAAAGGATAAAAAGTAAGATCATATGCTAATCACATGGGGAGTGATGACTTCACATAAAAGAAGTATAATTGATAAAACTTGTTGGAAGTTGACAAACATAGCATTGGTCATTGGGCAATTCATGAAAAAGTAATAAAGGAAGAGAGGTCTCACATATAAATATACTATCTTAGACATCTTTTATGATTGTGAGCCCCCATCAAATATTCTATGTCAATTAGTTGATGTTGGACAAGGAAGACAACGTAATGGGTTATGTTTGCTTATATTCACATAGAAGTTATATTGTTTTGGATCCTCTAACATGTGTGCTTGCCCCTATCTTTTGCTAGCCAAAATTCTGTACTAAGTAGAGATACTACTTGTGCATCCAAAAACCCTTAAACCCAGTTTCATGCCATGAGAGTCCACCATATCTACCTATGGATTGAATAAGATCCTTCAAGTAAGTTGTCATCGGTGCAAAGCAATAAAAATTGCTCCTAAACATGTATGAACTTTTATTGTAAGGGAAAATAAGCTTTGTACGATCTTGTGATGGTGGAGAATAAAAGCGACAGACTGCATAATAAAGGTCGCTATCACAAGGGGCAATATAAAGTGACGTTCCTTTACATTAAGAGCTTGCACATCCAAAAACAAAAAGCGCATGACAACCTCTGCTTCCCTCTACGAAGGGCCTATCTTTTACTTTATGTATTTACTTTTATGCAAGAGTTAATAGTATTTTTCTCTATTCTGTTTTTATTTTCTCCCTTGGCAAGCATCATGTGGTGGGGCTTGATCCAGGCATATATATCCAGTTGGATGTAGGTGATCATGAGTTATTATTGTTAACATTACCCTTGAGGTAAATACGTTGGGAGGCAAAATTATAAGCCCCTATCTTTCTATGTGTTCGACTGAAACTTTTGCTCCATAAGTATGTCGTGAGTGTTAGCAATCATAGAAGACTAAATGATAGTTGAGTATGTGAACTTGCTAAACAAAGCTCTTACATAGACTCTTTCTGATAATATGATGAATTGCAATTGCTTCAGTGACTGAGATCATAGTTTGTTAGTTTTCAATTTGGTTTATGGTTCATACCTTAACTTGTGGATGAATTGTCACTTTTGCATGAGAAGTTTTATGACGATAAATTGCTGTTATAATAAAGATCATGATGCTCCATGTCCGTATTTTATTTTTATCGACGTCTCTCTCTCTAAACATGTGGTCATGATTATCGATTTTGACTTTTCGCTTGAGGACAAGCGAGGTCTAAGCTTGGGGGAGTTGATACGTCCAATTTGCATCATGATTTCCTACTAATAAATATTATGTTTTTGATCATTATTTCACTTTATGGTACAATTCTTATGCCTTTTCTCTCTTATTTTGCAAGATTTACACGAAGAGGGAGAATGCCGACAGCTGGAATTCTGGACCTGAAAGGGGTGAAACAGAGCTAGCTATTCTGCACAACTCCAAATGACCTGGAAATTTACGGAGAATTGTTTTGGAATATATAAAAAATATTGGCGAAAGAAATACCAGGAGGGGACCCACCAGGAGGCCACAAGCCTGGGGGGCGCGCCCTACCCCCCTAGGCGCCCCCCGAGCTTGTGGGGCCCCTGGCAGGCCTCTGGCCCCTCCTTCTACTATATGAAGCCATTTGCCCTAGAAAAAATTGAGAGAAGACTTTCGGGACGAAGCGCCGCCATCTGGAGGTGGAACCTGGGCAGGCGCTATTTTGCTCTCCGACGGAGCGATTCCGCCGGGGATACTTCCCTATGGGAGGGGGAAATCGAAGCCATCGACATCACCAACGATCCTCTCATCGTGGGATGACCAATCTTCATCAACATCTTCACCAGCACCATCTCATCTCAAACCCTAGTTCATCTGTATTCAATATTTGTCTCAAAACCTCAGATTGGTACCTGTGCGTTGCTAGTAGTGTTGATTACATCTTGTAGTTGATGCTAGTTGGTTTATTTGGTGGAAGATTATATGTTCAGATCCTTAATGCTATTCAATACCCCTCTGATCTTGAACATGAATATGATTTATGAGTAGTTATTTTTGTTCTTGAGGACATGGGAGAAGTCTTGTCATAAGTAATCATGTGAAGGTATTCGTTCATTATTTTGATGATATGTATGTTGTTGCTTCCTTTAGTGGTGTCGTGTGAACGTCGACTACATGACACTTCACCATCTTTGGGCCTAAGGGAAATGCATTGTGGAGTAGTAATTAGATAATGGGTTGCTAGAGTGACAGAAGCTTAAACCCTAGTTTATGCGCTATTCCGTAAGGGGCTGATTTGGATCCATATGTTTCATGCTATGGTTAGAGTTATCTTAATTCTTCTTTCGTAGTTGCGGATGCTTGCGAGAGGGGGTAATCATAAGTGGGAGGTTTGTTCAAGTAAGAACAGCACCCAAGCACCGGTCCACCCACATATCAAATTATCAAAGTAGCGAACGCGAATCAAACAAACATGATGAAAGTGACTAGATGAAATTCCCATGTGTCCTCGAGAACGCTTTGCTTATTATACGACTTCGTTCCGGCTTGTCCTTTGCTACAAAAAGGATTGGGCCACCTTGCTGCACTTTTTTTTACCGTTACTATTTGTTACTTGTTACGAATTATCTTACTATCAAAACTATCTGTTACCGCTACTTTCAGTACTTGCAGAGAATACCTTGCTGAAAACCGCTTGTCATTTCCTTTTGCTCCTCGTTGGGTTCGACACTCTTACTTATCGAAAGGACTACGATTGATCCCCTATACTTGTGGGTCATCAGTTGCCTCGTCGCCGATGCTCGCCGCCCTCGTCACCAGTGGTCGCCCTTGCAACACTTGTCCTTGTCGGTTCCAGCAGGGCACTCTCGCCCTCATAGCAAAAACACCGCCGCCTTGTAGCACGCCTGATGCCTCTGTCATGGCAGCAACTAGCCGCCGCCACTGTAGCACGTCCGTTGCAGCACCAGCGTGTCGCGGGCCGCAGCTCTCGGCGTCGCCGCTCGCACCATCGTCCGCATCGGATTGAAACTTTGTGTCACACCAGTTGAAGCTTTTTCACACGCCGATTGAAGCTTTTTCCACAGGTTGAAGCTTTTTACCCATGCCGGTTGAAGCTTTTTCCTCCGTCGCTTGAAGCTTTTCTACCGCCGTTTGAAGCCTTTTTCATGGTTGAAGCTTTCTTCCACGGGTTGAAACTTTCCCTCATGCCGGTTGAAGCTTTTTCCAGTGTCGCTTGAAGCTTTTCCACCGCTGATGGTGCAAGGTTTACAGCAAAAATCGGTGACCGTTCCAGCAAAACTAAGCGCAGGTTCCAGCATTGTCGCGCGGCCTGTCTGTGCAGCACCGGCGGCAATACGGTTCCAGCTCCTGGTAAGACGATTGCAGCACGTCATCTTGCCGGTTCTAGCAGGGCACCTCGCTCTCCTCTGGAGCTTGCACCAAGCCGTGGCACCGGTACCAGCAACCACTAGGGGCCGTTGTAGCATCTGCAAAATCGCCGGTGGCAGCAAAAACTTCCTCGCCGACGCTTCTTGTAGCTCGTCGATGCGTGGGGTGCATCTCCGGACAGCTCGATGTCGGCCATGGCCTCCGCAAAAATAGCGGTGAGAGCTTTCGTGCAGCAGCAGGGCAGTCCGGGCTGGAGGTTTGAGATAGAGAGAAGGGGAGGGAACCAGCTCGGGCCGTGCCATCCATGGGTCTCGAGGGGAGCAGGGGAGAAGAGATGGGAGAGGATGTGCGGTTGAGAAAGAAACGCGTGAAAAGATAAGATTGCTGGAGTAAATCCAGTGAGGCCACTGCCAGCGAACGCGCATCGAAAGGGACCTCTAGCCGGTCCGCTGGTGTTAAACGTTTTACAGTGTTATTAAATAAGAAATTCTCTAAAAGGAAAAACAGCCAATCGGCACTACCACCCATCTCATCATCATCCAGGTAAATAAAAGAGGAAAATAAACCAACCGCTGCTTGTCCAAGCATCATATGTCCCATACCAGATAACGCACGCACTCGTCTCCTGGTGTTATCCGAGGAGACGCCACCGAACCCTAGATCCGCCGCCGCCGAATCGAAGAAATCGCAGCTGATGCCGCCGCGCCGCAAGAGTCCGCGGCTCTCTCCGGAAGCCGTACCGCAGCCGGTGCGGCCGCGCCGCAAGAGTCCGCGGCTCTCTCTGGAAGCCGTACCGCAGCCGCCGCGGCCGCGCCGCAAGAGTCCGCGGCTCTCTCCGGCCGCCGAACCGCAGAAATCGCAGCTGACGCCGCCGGGAGATCGAAGGGGGCTGTTCTCGTGCTTATACAGCGGCAAGTGCGACGACCCCCCTGACTTCAGTCTCAAACTCGATCTCCTCGCGTCCATCCCCGACTTCTACGACCAGGCGTTCGACCGGCTGCCCATCCAAGACATGCCAGCCGACGCCGCCGACCAGCTGATCACATCCATGGGCAGTTACGGCCTCTCCCTCGGCCTCCTCGACCCTGTCTCCAACATCATCCTCAACACCATCGCCCTCCTCCCGCGCGACTTCCTGAAGCCGCCTCTGGACGGCACGAGGAGGTCCAACAGGCTGGCGCGACCCAGGGATAGCAGCGGGTCCAGTACTATCTCCCGGAGGGAGACCTGGTCTGGAGTTGCTGCGGCATCCTTCCTGGCTCTCCGCAGATTCATGGTGAGATACTTCGGATGCCTCAGTGAAGAACAGGCCACACGCTACCTCCACTGGGCACGCGGTGATCTCGCCCGGGCCGTCCTGCTGGTCGCGCACGATCTGTACGATGCCGAGCATCCGATCCTCAACCCTGCCTCCCAAAGGACACAAGCCGCCCTCAAGTGCGCTGCAATCTGTGCGTCCCACCCTGCGCCTGACGTGCTGGTCCGGCTCCAGGCGTCGCCCCTGCCCCAAGAGTGGCTTGATGAGGCCGCCCCGTTCCTCAAGCTGCAAGGGCGCAAGCTCACCCTCAGTGATGTCGACATCATCGTGCGTATGCTGTGCCACCAGGACGGTGCCCCCCTTGATCTCCAGGTCAAGTTGCTGCCAGACACTAGTGAACTCGCGGTGTACTGTCGCAATTTCAATCTCGGTGAAGGACAACTATCAACCCACAACAAAAACTCCGTGAATCATGGAGGTGACTTCTCCCTGGTCACCTTCAAGGTTGAGCGACATGGAGACTGCTTGGCAACCCTATCCCCGCAGTTTCACGATTGCAGGAGATCCATGATATCGTCGTGTTTGGAAGATGCCGAGAAAGCCTATCGAAGGGGCGGTCTGGTAGAGAGTTGTTGTGGCGACGCCTGCGAGTACACCGAGTCTCTCAGGATGCGGCTTCACAGCACGATGCACGCCATCTATCTAAAAGTGTTCACCATGCTGCCGCCCTCTACGGGGCTCATCCGTGACATCTTGTTCGCTGGCCACTGCTATGGCCCCATGGACCCTGTCTCCAACATCATTGTCAACTCCATTTGGCACAGCATAGTGTACCCGCTACCCTTGCCCGAAATCAAAGAGTATCACATCATCGACACCCTATCTATGCTTCGAGTGGAGGTCCGTTCCTTGGAAGGCCTCATCGCCCTCGTCCAAGAAAACTCGGAGTCTGGTTGCTCGACGCAGCGGGCGATGGAGCACCTCTCCTTTGAATGCTGTAACCTTTCCGAGGAGACGCACACCTTGCAGCAGTTTGCTGCCGCTGCCGCAGCCGCTCGACACCCACAACACGCTGCACTAGGGCCATTCCTCGCGTCCCTGACGCCTGATGTGCTGAATGACTTAGGGAGCTTGATGACGATTGGCACCAATGGTGTGATCCCCTGTGAATCTCTTAGCCAAATAGAGCACTTCCTCCGACAAAAAGCAGTGACGTTGGATCCCGAACCTCCCAAGGTGGCCGAGTTGTGCGAGGAGGCTAAGGGGACTCTGCGAAGAATGAAGTCATATTATGGAAGAATGAAGTTGTACCTTTGCTCTGAGCTTGAACAACTGCTGCAGAAATATGCCTCTGAGCATCCTCTGGTATGTGGCTTTGCTTTTTTTCATCCTTGTTTACTTGGTACATATTCATTACATCTCACTATCAGCTGCTTCATTTGACATTGCTGTTGCTTGTTTTAGGAACCAAAATATGTGCTAAGTGTTATCTGTGGTGTGGTGTGTGGTTCCGAATCCTTAGACAGGGATTGCTACCATGTTAATTTTGTGGCTGCTTCCAAATCAGGGACTGCTGGCAACCAACTCTTCTTCGCCGAACTCAATTGGTCGTATCCTGGTGAGCAGCCAAAACCAAATTTCTGCTGCCCTCTACCACTGACATATACTGGTAAGTCCACATTCCTTCCAAGTAGCATGAGCAGCCATCTAGGTTTAAAACATTAGAGATAATCCCCTCCCCCCCCCCCCCCCCCCCCCCCCCCCCCCCTCTCTGTTTCATTGAAGATCCTTTTGATTTCCATTAACGAATTTTCGTCTTTCTATCCTATGATGCTTGTTTGTTTCATCCAATTATAGGGGCACTGAGTGCACATTCGATGCCGTTTCATTATTCAGCATTATGTTCCTTGCATTTTAATTGGTACACCATTTTTCCATATATAAGATGATACATCAACTTAACGGCTATGTATACACCAATTTTCGACAAACTTGTGAATCGGCCATGAGGGCAATATGTTAAAATCATCTACTGCAAAAATCAGAAATTCATGCCTGAAAGTAGTATAGCTTCTCTGTATTAGTGAAAGTGAAGATCTTCATTATGCCCTTCTGCAATGCTACCAACAGGTCATCCATCAGTGCCAAGTGCTCATCCACAAAGAAATCCAGCTTCTTCTGTACCCTATGAACAGACACCCCACATGACCTCTCCATCACCACCTTCCACTCAACCTTCTCTGGTCACTTTGCTTATCATATTTTGCATACACCCCGGGATGCTGCTTCACATTCCATTTCACACCATTGTCTAGACTTGTGCATTAGGCTCTAGTATTTTACCTACTACTTGAATCACTGTCCCTAGAGTCCTTCTGTGATCACACTTCAGTTATGTTTTGTGTGTACCAGACTAGCAAGTATTCTATATCTCCCATACAGAAGACCTTATATAGGGCACTGCGTGCACATTCACTTCCTTTTCTCTTTTCAGCATTCTGCTCCTCGCATTTTAATTAGTACACCATTTTCCATATATAAGATGATACAGCAACTTAGTGGCTATGCATGCACCCACTATCGACAAACTTGTGAATCATCCACCTGGGCAATAGGTTGAAATCACAGTTTATTTGTAATAATTAGTTTATGTCCATTGAGATTTTGCAGTCAACATTATGAATTTTCCAAGCATTAAAATGCATCATCCCGTGAGTAATTAATTTAAGTAAACTGAAGAGTCCATTGAGTGGTTTTTAATTTTGGCAAACACTATGGCCCTGCAATTGTTTGACCTCCTATCCATATCAGCAAGCCTCTCCTCCTCTCGCAGCAGGCATCTCCTTGCCCACCACATTGGCTGCAGCATGCCTCTCCCTTGACCACAGAAGGAATCTCCCACCCCTCACTCTCTGCCTACTATCTTTCACCACATCAGATGACCTTAGCAATTTGCAATGCATATTGTTCCCTTTTAGGAACCCTTTTAGGACAATAGACAAACCCCTCCTTTTTTTCTGCGAGTGTAGAGCCTACCTTTTGAGTTCGATCATCTCCTGCCCTTATGGACTGATGTGCTGGTCGCTTGGTGCGTGCAGGCGCCTCTGCGTCTTCGCAAGACACCAGTACTTAGGTTGGTTGACTTGTTGTGGATCGGCTAATTAACGACAACAATGTACTGCAGTGACGGCCTGATTGTGCACGCGATCACTAACATCCAGCTTAAATTATGTTGGCAACTTTGTTTAGTTTACTTGATCACTAAGCTGTCCGGCGTCATGTTTCGACAGCCATTATTAAGCTCGGTTGGCCTAATTAGCCCGGTCCTCGTGTACTGTGCTGGTAGTGGCCGGAACCTTATAGTTGCTGCCGCCACTTACAGAAGGACCGGAACCGGCTGGACGAAGGACAAGCATGTTGGTTTCTAAAACTCTAAATCAAGTCATCAGAAATTGTGTACATGCAAATCTAGCTCAAAGAAGCAGACTAGCAGACAGCTTGATTGATTCCTGTATCAGTAGCACACACAAGTAACACAATATACTTTGCATACGTGCACGTGGCCTGGGCTAGCTCAGCTTGCTCACTAGCGAGACTATCCAGTTGACGGTAGCACAGGTCAGTTTTACGTGTACGTTTGTTTGTATGTGTGCATCAGGGATAAAGATGGCTTTGCTTTTGTCCGTCACCTTACACGGCCATGTAAATAACTACTTCTTTGGTCATGCGAGTAATTCTGGTCACAAGTTGAATCAGGGGTAAAGTCGTCTTTTCAGGTGTCATTTAACACCATTTGTAGTCAAAATGGATGAAAGTGTCACAAAAGGAACAAAATTTAGATTTTGTGTTAGATAAGGAAGAAAAAGTTTTTCAGTGTCAAATAAGAAAATTTAAGACGGTGTTAAATAAGGAATTCTCTCTTTAAAATGAAGCCACAAATGTAGATGGATTTGCAACCCAGTTTACAGTTCTGCCCCGATTGTACACCACACCTGTTTATCTTCTTTAATGGTGATGTATGAGTTGAATCTCTAATCTACACTCCTTCCTGCAATAGAAGCCACAAAAACATAGAACAGAAAACAAACGCAAGGACCTATCCGCACCAATCTCCGTTGAAACAGCCATGTGATCATAGTCATGTACAAATTACAACATTTATATACACCTCTGAATCCTGGTACATATCATTTATATTGTATAATATATATTATAATGTAGCAATTCTGAAATAAATTAAACATTTATGTGCTCTTGCTGCTGATCGTGTGTAAAAAATTTAACATCTTAAGATTATTTTGGGATACACTTTCTCTATGATTCATAGTGTAAATTTCTTTTTTTCTTGTCAAGAACTGTAGTTTAATACTGTCATTGTTTTCTATTGCACACCAATGGTCTGGTGAGTGAAACCAACGCGGATAGACATGGGACACTTTAAAGAATCGCTGAGCTGTCTTGTTGTGATTGATACTTACATAATAAATCAATTTTGGTTTGGTGACAGGCCGTTGCTACTATGGAAAGGGAACCGCGAGGAAGATTGTGTATCCAGATTCAGCAGACTTTATTAAGAGTAATCATGATATTACCCGCTATGGAACGCGGCACACGGATGGAATGCTGGACGCAGATTTATTCTTCGATCTTAGGAGTGACGCTCAGTTTGCAGACGACATGAGGAAGTACTGTGCGCATCAAAAAGAGTTGTTGCAGGAGGGCGATGAGTATTAATTTCAATAGCGGGAGGAACTAGTATTAGGTCTTGAACCGTATTAAGCCTGATGTAGAAATACTACTACGTATTAAGATCAAGCTTGTTATAATACTTCTGTATTCTGTATTTTGTTATAATACTTCTGTATTCTGTCTTGTCCGAACCTTCATTGTTGTCTGCCATTATGTGATCAGCTGAAAATTTGCCTTCATTGTTGTCTGCCATTATGCGATCAGCTGAAAATTTGATTGGTCGACGGAGGTTGAGTTTATTTCTTTTCATCTGTAACAGATTTCTACGAAACATGTGACGTGCGTCTGTCTAAAGAGTAGAATACCTGCCAAAATTGGATTTAAAAAAAGTTCATGGATTTGAAAAAAGTATGTAAATTTCAAAAAAGTTCATGGATATAAAAAAAAGTAAGTGAGTCAGCACGGGTCAAAACTGGGGTCAGTCAACACCAAAAATGGTCAAAACCCGGTTTCAGTAGTTAAGGTGCAAGTCGTATAGTTTCGGAGGAAATATGAAAGAAACCGTGAGCTTGAGCTTATCTCCGGCAAACCTCGTTGACCTCCTCTTAATAGTGCAGGATCGTTATCTTTCCTTCTTTTTTACTTCTATAAAGATTTGAGTTGATGATGAGTTCACTCACCCTTTATCTCCTACACGTGGGACTCATCGGATTAGAATAATGGCAATCTCTATCCGACCAGCTTCCTCACAATTTTTCCAAAAAAAAAAAGACTTCCTCATACCCGGCTCTTCCCCAATCGCCATCCTTCGGCCTGCTATCCAATCAGAGGCGCTCCGCCATTGTCATCCTCTTGTGGACAGCAGCGACGGCTAATCCCATACTCCACAGTAGGTTAGGCAGGAGCCGGAATCGGACCGAGCATCCAAACAATCGCTGATGACGAACGGGGACGGGGCTCAGCTCGGTGCTATGGCGAGTCCTAATACGAGGCTCGGACAGGCCAACTCTGGCCCGGACTGGCTTGCCGGCCCCGGCGGCGTTGGTCAATGCTAGGTAAGTAACGGTGTCCTGGACTAGAGGGGTGCACACCACGTCGACCCGCCATTTATGGGCCGAGCCGAGGATCCACCGGTAAGTGATGAATGGGCCATGTATGTCATGGCCCTCGGGCCTCGGCGTAATCAAGATGAAGATCTTCGAAGACTTGGCGTACACTTCAAGGCATATTTGAATGATGTTTATCCCTAGATTGTAACCAACCATGTGTAAACCCTAGATACCCCGGTGCCTATATAAGCCGAGGGATTTAGTCCGTAGAGGCACGATTACAAGGTTTTAGAGGCTAGAACTCATTCATACGATCTCGAGTTAGATCATACCGTACTATGTACCCCATCCACAATCAATATAAACAAGAGCAGGACGTAGGGTTTTACCTCTTCGAGAGGGCACGAACCTGGGTAAATATCGTGCCCCTATTTTCTCCTGTTATCATCGATCTCAGATCATCAGCTCGGGACCCCCTACCCGAGATCCGCCGGTTTTAGCACCGACATTGGTGGCCCATGCATGTCCCGCTGTGTGGCCGCAAGAGCTCGATGTCGAATCTTCTAATCAACGATAGCATCGGCTGCAGGGATATCTTCGTCCCCGACCAGCTTTTCGCTTTCGGCAGCGTCATGCTGAACGTTGACTCGACTGGCCATCTCGACCAAATAGAGGATTTCTTCCCAGGTCAGACCATCCGGCTTGGCAATCTGGAGTACGCCACGGATTCATGCGGCGAGCTTGATTTCTCAGGTTGGGTGTCAGACCAGCCCGAGATTTCCACAAAGGTCGTCGTCCATGCACCAGATTCAATCCCAGAGCAGGCCCACGATGTAATCTGTACTTCGGATCTAGCCTCGAGCTCGGATCCGAATATCGCATCGCTGGCTCAGGCATCAAGCCACGCCAGTGAAAATCCCAAGGCTGTGTCAGGAATTGCCTCGGCTAAACTTCTGGTCAGCTCCGCCTACTGTTAAGAGATGGGACAGGCCGACCTCTTTGCTCTAAACGAGATGATGGATCGAATCTAGAGCCTTGGAATCTCAGACGGACAAACTTCGGTCTATGACTAGATCGGATGTAAATCCGAAAGTGCCGAAATTTTCGTCCCACCCGCCACCCACCTAGTCGCTACGATCGAGGATTTAACCGACGTACTGGACTATGCTTCCGAGGAGGCCACCTACACGGATGAAGATGCTGATGATATATCATATACCGCGTCACCACTCACCACTGGCTATACCGGTAATTGGGCGGCTAACTCCACCCACGATGTCATGGTAGATACTCCCAAGGAGGATGAAGGAGATAAGGAGCCCCCCAAACGTAAGCGCCAAAGACGCCGTAATAGGGGCGCGGGCAATGGTGACGCAAGCCATGACGTTACCGATAACGGCGACGCCACCGACAATGGTGCCACTCTGGATGGTGCCGAAGACCAAAACGCAGGCGATAATGCTGGCGATGGTCTCGTTGAAGGCACCACACCCAACGGGGACGATGACGACCCCAAGGACGACGATTACTACCCTGAGTCCGAAGAGGATTTAAGCCTCGGACCCGACGAATTTGATATCCCCGAGGAGCCCCTAGATGATTGCTACTTGTGAGCTGCGTTGGGATTTCCCCCGAAGAGGAAGGGTGAAGCAGTACAGTAGAGATAAGTATTTCCCTCAGTGAGAAAACCAAGGTTTATCGAACCAATGGGAGAATCACACAAAGCCTCGTGAACAACACCTACACACACAAAAGCAAATACTTGCACCCAACGCGGGCAAGAGGGTTGTCAATCCCATTGAACTCTTGCAAGGATTAAATCTTGTATAGGCAAAAGTATAAATTGCAAAACAAAAGAAAAGTAAATAAAGTGCAGCAAAGTATTTTTAGGTTTTTAATATGTTTAAAATAGACCCGGGGGCCATAGTTTTCACTAGAGGCTTCTCTCTCGAACACATAGCATACGGTGGGTAAACAAATTACTATTGGGCAATTGATAGAAAAGCGCATAGTTATGACATTATTCATGGCAATGATCAGGTATATAGGCATCACGCCCGAGACAAGCGCAAGATTGAACCCATTACAAAGCACCTCTCCCACAGAAGATAAATCAATCTAGTTGGCCAAACCAAACGGATAGATCAGAGAGAAATACAAAGCTATAACAATCATGCATAATAAAGTTCAGAAAAGACTCAATTACTTTAAATGAATAATCTGATCATAAACCCACAATTCACCAGATCCTAACAAACACACCGCAAAAGAAGATTACATCGGATAGAACTCCAAAGAGATCGAGGAGAACATTGTATTGAAGATCAAAGAGAGAGAAGAAGCCATCTAGCTACTAGCTATGGACCCGTAGGTCTGTGGTGAACTACTCACACATCATCGGAAGAGCAGCAAGGTTGATGTAGAAGCCCTCCGTGATCGATTTCCCCTCCGGCAGATTACCGGAAAAGGCCTCCAGATGGGATCGCGACAGAACAGAGGCTTGCGGCGGCGGAAAAGTTATATTGTCTTGCATTCTGTTGGTTTGGGAATATATGTGAATTTATAGGCTTGCAATTAGGTCAAACGGAGCTGCGTGGGGCCCACAAGCTCAGGGGGCGCGCCCCTCGAGCTTGTGGCTCTCTCGTATCTCGTCTGGTCTCCTCTTGAAGCTTCTAGGGTCCCTTCTGGTCCAGAAAAAATTAATCTAAAGATTTCTTTCCGTTTGGACTTTATTTGATATTGATTTTCTGAAAAAGCCAAAAACAAGCAAAAAAACAGGAACTGGCACTGGGCACTGGGTTAATAGGTTAGTCCCAAAATTGATTTAAAATAGCATATAATTGCATATAAAGCATCCAAGATTGATAATATAATAGCATGAAACAATAAAAAATTATAGATACGTTGGAGACGTATTAGCATCCCTAAGCTTAATTCCCGCTTGTCCTCGAGTAGGTAAATGATAAAAACAGAATTTTTGATGTTGAATGCTACCTAACATGTGTATCATGTAATCTCTTTACGGTATAAATATTGAGAAATGATGAAGTAACAATATCAACATAATAATATCCATGAATATAAGAAGCATAATCATTAAACTTTCAAAATATATGATCCTTAACGAATGTTATCCCCACTCATTTTATCATGTTAGCATGGCATGACTCCGCATTCACCGCATAAATATAAATCATGAGCACCCCGGTGTTAAACCAGGCAATTGGATCGGACTTCTAACGGCTTCAGCATTTTCAACTTCACGCAATACATGAGCATGAGCCATGGATATAGCACTATATGTGGAATATAATGCGGTGGTAGAGATCAACAGGAGAAGTCAAAAGGAAGAAAGTCTCGCATCAACTCGGTAGATCAACAGACTATGGAGATGTCCATCAATCGATATCAATGCGAGGAGTAGGGATTGCCATGCAACGGATGCACTAAGAGCTATAAGTGTATGAAAGCTCAACTAAAACTAAGTTGGTGTGCATCCAACTTGCTTGCTCATGAAGACCTCGGGCATTTGAGGAAGCCTGTCATCGGAATATATAAGACAAGTTCTATAACGAAAAATTCCCACTAGTATATGAAAGTGACAACATAGGAGACTCTCTATATGAAGAACATGGTGCTACTTTGAAGCACAAGTGTGGCAAAGTATAGTAACATTGCCCCTTATCTCTTTATCTCTCATTTTTATTTTTATTTTTTTTCATTTTTTTGTTGGGCTCTTTTTTTCTTTTTTTTTATTTTTCGTCCGGAGTCTCATCCCGACTTGTGGGGGAATCATAGTCTCCATCATCCTTTCCTCACTGGGACAATGCTCTAATAATGATGATCATCACACTTTTATTTACTTACAACTCGATAAAACTAGAACAATACGACTCTATATGAATGCCTCTGGCAGTGTACCAGGATGTGCAATGATCTAGCGTAACATGTATGATAATGATGAACGGTGGCTGTGCCACAAATATCATGCCAGCTCTATAAGATCATACAAAGCAATATGATGATGAACACACAAGTCATGTGGCGGAATGGTGGAAGTTGCATGGCAATATATCTCAGAATGGCTATGGAAATGCCATAATAGGTAGGCATGGTGGCTGTTTTGAGGAAGATATAAGGAGGCTTATGTGTGATAGAGCGTATCGTATCACGTGGTTTGGATGCACCGGCGAAGTTTGCACCAACTCTCGAGGTGAGAAAGGGCAATGCACGGTACCGAAGAGGCTAGCAAATTGCGGAAGGGTGAGAGTGCGTATAATCCATGGACTCACATTAGCCATAAATAACTCACATACTTATTGCAAAGCCTATTATCCCTCGAAGCAAAGTACTACTCGCATGCTCCTAGGGAGGAGATTGGTAGGAGTTAACCATCGCGCACCCCCGATTATAACATCACTCAAGGTTTTCATTTTAGACATAAAAATGCTCAAACCTCCCCACCATGCCATGACCAACACTTAGATGAGAAATTAATAACAAAATTTAATATCGATATTTCTACTAACCAATGACAATGAACCAATATCCTTTCATATTACGACATCAATATCATTAAACCATACGTTACATATTTAGTGGTATACATGAAAGTTTTTATTATATCCCTCTTGAATACTGATACGTCTCCGTCGTATCTATAATTTTTGATTGTTTCATGCCAATATTCTACAACTTTCACATACTTTTGGCAACATTTTATATTATTTTTAGGATTAACATATTGATCCAGTGCCCAGTGCCAGTTCCTGTTTTTTGCATGTTTTTTGTTTCACAGAAAATCCATATCAAACAAAGTCCAAACGCGATAAAATTTTACGAAGATTTATTTTGGAATATATATGATTTTTGGGAAGAAGAATCAATGCAAGATGGTGCCCGAGGGACCCACAAGGCAACATGGCGTGCCATGGGGGGTATGGCGCACCATGTTGCCTTTTGACTCACTCATAAGTCGGTTGCAGTCCTTCTTTCGCCGCAAGAAATAAAATTTCCGGAGAAAAATCCACTCAAAATTTCTGCCCAATCGGAGTTACAGATCTCCGGGAATATAAAAAATGGTGAAGGGGTCCGAAAACAGAAGCGAAACAGAAGAGAAACAGAGAGAGAGATCCAATCTCGGAGGGGCTCCTGCCCTCCGGGAGCCATGGCAGCCAAGGACCAGAGGGGAAACTCTCCTCCCATCTAGGGGGAGGCCAAGCAAGAAGAAGAAGGAGGGGGGCTCTCTCCCCCTCTCTTCAGGTGGCGCCGGAGCGCCGCCGGGGGAACCATCATGACGGCGATCTACACCAACAACTTTGCCGCCGTCATCACCAACTCTCCCCCCTCTATGCAGCGGTGTAACCTCTCTATTCCCGCTGTAATTCTCTACTTGAACATGGTGCTTAGCGCTATATATTATTATCCAATGATGTGTGGCAATCCTATGATGTTTGAGTAGATTCTTTTTGTCCTACAAGTTAATTGTGGTATTGTGTGATTGATGTGAGTTGTATGTTAATATGGTGTTGTCCTATGGTGCCCTCCGTGTCGCGCAAGCATGAGGGATTCCTTCTGTAGGGTTTTGCAATACGTTCATGATTCGCTTATAGTGGGTGGCTAGAGTGACATAAGCTTACACCCGAGTAAGGGGGTTGTTGCGTATGGGAGTAAAGAGGACTTGTTACTTAATGCTATGGTTGGGTTTTACCTTAATGATCTTTAGTAGTTGCGGATGCTTGCTAGAGTTCCAATCATAAGTGCATATGATCCAAGTACGGAAAGTATGTTAGCATATGCCTCTCCCTCATTGCATATGATAAGTATCTATCGTGTTAGCATATGCCTCTCCCACGTTGTGTTACAAAAAGCTCTCTACTAAAACAAACTAACTTTTATTATCTTGCAAAGTACTCCTAGTTTTATTCCTGCTAAGTACTTCTAGTCTTGCAAACTTATCCTTACACCTACAAAGTAGTTTTATTCTTGTTCTAGGTAAAGCGAACGTTAAGTGTGCTTAGAATTGTATCGGTGGTCGATAGAAGTTGAGAGAATATTAATTCTATCTTTAGCTCCTCGTTGGGTTCGACACTTTTATTTATCGAAAAAGCTACAATTGATCCCCTACACTTGTGGGTTATCAAGACCTTTTTCTGGCGCCGTTGCCGGGGAGCAATAGCGTGGGGTGAATATTCTCGGGTGCGCTTGTTGGCTTTATCACTAAGTAGTTTTTATTTTCTGTTCCACTAAGTAGTTTTTATTTTGTGCTCTTGTTTTCTATCTTTAGTTATGGGTAGAAAATGTAAAATACCAAAAAAAATTAGTTGTACTTGCTAACCTAGTGGTTGAGGAACCACCCAAAATCTATCATACTGCTGAAGCTTTTTTACTTAGATCATCTTCGATCCACTTGTGCTCGTGCTGAAAACCCAACTAGCTTAGTTGAGGGGAAATCATTAGATGAGCATGCTTATTTTGTGCGACACCACTTGTCTCAAAAAGGGAAACTCTTAAGGTATCAAATTAATTGTTTGCAATGCTATGCTTGGAATTTATGCGAAATATATGATTTTACTTGTTGTTCTGAAGACCCTAAAAAACACCTTCCCTACCAATGTGAGATTAAGGATAATGGAATCTTATCTTCTTATGCCAAAGGTGTTTATAGTTACTATGATATTGAACAAATTGAAGAATTTGTTTCTTTTAAGGGTGCCTATGAAATTTCTTCTTTGATTGAAAAGTGTGATGCTACTCTTTAAAAATCTGAAAATTTTGCCATACTTACATATTGCTATGAAAACTATGCTTCTAATTCTTATGTTGAAGAATATATTGAGGAAGTCCCCGCTGTCCAAGATGAGACTAACATTTTGCAGGAGTCTATGGAAGAAGAAATCATTGACACTGTGAGCTCATTAGATGAAAAAGATGAGGAGGAGAGCGAAGAACAAAAGGAGGAAGAGTAGATTAGCTACCCGTGCCCACCTTCTAATGAGAGTAACTCTTCAACTCATACATTGTTTAGTTTCCCTTCGTGCTTACCGAAGGATGAATGCAATGATCCCTTGGATTCGTTTGAAATAGTCCTTTTTGATGAAATTGATGCTTGCTATGCTTGTGGCCATGATGCCAATATGAATGATGCTTATGGAGATGAACTTGCTATAGTTCCTTATGTGAAACATGAAATTGTTTCTATTGCACCCACACATGATAGTCCTATTATCTTTTTGAATTCTCCCAACTACACTATATTGGAGAAGTTTGCACTTATTAAGGATTATATTGATGGGTTGCATTTTACCATTACACATGATGATTTTGATGGATATAATATGCATGTGCTTGCTTCTCCAAATTGCAATTATTATGAGAGAGGAACTACATCTCCACCTCTCTATGTTTCCAATACGATAAAATTGCAAGAAACTGTTTATGCTATGTATTGGCCTTTACTTTATGTGCATGAATTGTTCTTTTATGACATGCCAATGCATAGGAAGAGAGTTAGACTCCGCTGTTCTATGATATATGTTGCTTTGTGCTCACTACTAAATTATAAATCATTGTTAATTAAAATTGGCTTTGATATACCTTGGGATCCAGGTGGATCAATTACTTGAGCACGTTATGCCTAGCTTAATGGCTATAAAGAAAGCACTGCCTGGGAGACAACCCGGAAGTTTTAGAGAGTCATTTTCTTCTGTTGTGTGATTTTAAAATATTTAAAAACAAAAAATATATAGAGGGGAACCTAAAACTTTTCAAAAAGAAAAGTGAAAGTGAGACAGATGAGCAATGTGGAAGTGGGGGCTAGCCTTGAACTTTGTTCATGCCCATGAAAAATTTGTGAACCTTGATTACAGAAACTTTTCAACAAAAATAATTATCCCCTTGTACAAATCCATTGTATTATAAACATAATGTGCCAAGATTTACCTTTAGGGTGTTTATATTGCTTGTTTGGTGTGTGCTGTGCAAAAACAGAAACTTTTGCTGTAGTGTTTGAATTTCTATATTTTACTGGAACATGCAAAAATTCTGAAATTTTTACACAGTACTGCTATGAATTTTTTTATTTTTTCCTAATTTTTCAGATCTTTTGGAGTTACATAAGTATATGTTTCATCTGCATCTTTACAGACTGTCCTGTTTTCACAGATTGCTGTTATAGTTTCTTTATTTGCTTATGTTTGAAATCTTGTTGAGCCCCATTGACTTGGGAGCCATAGAATTGTGATAGAATACAGTGGGTAATGTTTGATTATAATTATACAATAATGTTACAGCAGGACATGGTGGGATTTGATGTTATATGTACTAACCCCTCTATTAAAAAGTTCGGTTAAGTTTTGTGTGGATGAAGTGTTCGAAGATCGAGGAGGTATCGATATGAGAAGAATAAGGAGAGGCAAGAGTTCAAGATTGGGGATGCCCAAGGCACCCCAAGTAAATATTCAAGGATACTCAAGCGTCTAAGCTTGGGGATGCCCCGGAATGCATCCCATCTTTCTTCCTCGACAATTATCGGTATGTCTCGGTTTTTGTTTTGTTCACATGATATGCGTAAATTCTTGGAGCATCTTTTGTGTTTATTTTTCCTTTTATTTTATGCACCATGCTGGTATGAGATAGTCCTTGGTTGATTTATAGAATGCTCTTTGCACTTCACTTATATCTTTTGAGTATGGCTTTATAGAATGCTTCATGTGCTTCACTTATATCATTTGAAGTTTGGATGCTCGTTTCTCTACATTTAGAAAACCGATATTTGTAGAATGCTCTCTTGCCTCACTTATATTTATGAGAGCATGGTATTTTGTAAAAAGAATTAAACTCTCATGCTTCACTTATATCTATTTAGAGAGTCAACAAGAATTGGTCATTCACATGGTTAGTCATAAAATCCTACATAGAACTTGTAGATCACTGAATATGATATATTTGATTCCTTGCAATAGTTTTGCGATATTAAGATGGTGATATGTGGATGTACTAGTGAATGATTGTGGTTTAGTAAGAATATTGGTGTTAAGGTTTGTGATTCCCGAAGCATGCACGTATAGTCTCTAGTTATGCGATGAAGTTGGAGCATGATTTATTATTGAGTGTCTAACTTATGAGTGGCTGTCGGCGTACGACACCTATGGGATCACCGGATCCCTTTTACGGTTCGGCTGGGGAAAAGATTTGCACAAAGAGCGGATCCAACGATCAACACAGGGAATTTTTACCCAGGTTTGGGCCGCTGAATAGCGTAAAACCCTACTCCTGCTTTGCTTTATTGTGGACGTTTTGTGCCCAAGCTCCAGGAGCGCTCGCAATGAACAGTACGTTCAAGAAGCAGCTACACATGCAGAATGGGCCAGAAGATCCTCCCCCCCTGTAGCTTCGCCTTGGGCCTCCTTTTATTTGTCCAAGGGGTCACCAACAGTGGCGTACAGCTCGTACAAGAGGTGTAAAGTTGCTACAGTGTTTACATGATTATCACTGACGACTTAGGACAAAAGCATTAAATGCTATACTTAGGTGTCCCTTACTTTCTTGGGGATGGAAAAAGAGTCCGTCCCATCAGCACCGCTTAACCCCATCCGCCGCAAATGCCATGACACGCATCCAGGAGGACAAGCCCTAAACGACAGGCTGGTCGCTGTGCTGGAGCGGTGGCAGGGCGGTGGGGTCTTGCCGGGTGCGAAGCCTTGCCGGGCCTTCGCGAGCCTTCCCGGCAAGAACTTGCCGGGAACCTAGCCTTCGGTCTTCAGTCTTCTGATCATTAGCTTGAATGCCTTCTTGATAATCTTGCAATCGTTTCTAGCTGTTCTCCGGCAGGCCTTGCCGCTGGTATGGCTACAACCGTTCGTGCACAAGTATGGGGTACTAAAAAACCCAAACTTTAGTACACCGACAGGAGCCCCCGGGCCTAGGCCATACACGGGTGCGAGGCGTTGTTGGGCTAGGCCCAAACAGTGCACGGGCACGCGTGGCAGGAATTAACTGTTGTAATCATCTTATTTACCGCGCTCCCCCACGACGCGCATTAAATGCGGGACGTGGGATACGTGCGCAGAACGGCCACAGTAGTAGTGCGCTCGTAAAAATGCATTCACATTGGTCAGTAAAGAGGCAGCCCCGCGCCTTCCCCATAAAAGGGAATTCGCAGAGGCGCTGCTCATTTACCTCTCGTCTTTTCCAATCTGGAAACCACCGTCTCCTTCTTCCTCGAGCTTGAAACAGAGCCTCTCCCATCCATCTGCCACCCCTACGCTCTCGTCATTCTCGGCCTCCGCTCCCACAGTCGCCATGCCGCCCAAAGCAAGCAAGGGCAAAGCGGCGAAAGCCGTCGACTCGGATGCAGAGACGGAGAAGATCGATCTGGTGGAGATGCGGAAGGAACATGCCGTCTTCGCCCCGACGCTTGACAAGCGCGCCCTGCTTGAGCGGTACATGTGTATGTGGGGGAAGGAAACGAGGGCTCACCCTGCTACGCGCGTGCTCCCAGCTTCCGTCAAGGGTGGTCCAGATAAATTCCCCTTCTTCGCTACTTACTTTTACTGCGGGCTCTGCCCTCCGTTTTCTGATTTCTTCATTGACATCATGTACACATACGGCTTCCGTCTCTTGGATTTTACGTCGAATGCCATGACATGCATGTCAGTCTTTGCTCATCTCTGTGAAAATTTCGCCGGAGTAGTTCCCAGCACAGCCCTCTCTCACCACTATTTCATTCACCGTATCGAAACAGGAGACGCCCTTTCTGGTTCTATCACCTGGATTCCAAGGGCATGGAATAAAGAGATATACCCAGACGGTCTCTACCGTAAGAAGTGGGATGAATGGCGGGCCGAGTGGTGCTGGATCCAGGAGAAAGATCCTCAGCCGTTTTGTTCGCTCCGACAGAAGAAAGTGGTTCGCGGCAAGGATTGGAGCGGTCTCGATCCTCAAGATGAGAAGCTCACAATCGCAATTACCAGGATCCACCGTCTCAGGGTTGCCGGGCTCACAATAGAGATGATCGGCGCTGATTTCCTCCGCCGCCGCATCGCCCCTCTGCAGAACAAAGGGAGACCAGCCTGGGAGTTTCGGAATGCAGCAGATATCATGAGGTTGCGCCCTGGTCTGAACAACAACTTGACAGTCTTGCAGCACACAACTCTCTGCCACAAACTGTTCAGGCCTGACGGGAAATATAAGTTGCCGGCTGGCATAACTCCCCTGTGCAACAACTCCGCCTTGAGCTCAATCATCGTCATGATGCCGGTGTGTAATGCTCACGGCCTTGACGGGGCTTGGGAAGAGCCATCCTCAGAGCGCGCATAGGAGTTCTTCGACAACTTGTCAGAGAAAACCATCCGGGAGGAGCCAACCCTCATCCGCCCCACCACTGATGAATAAGTGGCTTACATCGCCAGCAGGGCGGAAGAGGCGAATCTAGCCGCGGAGGCCGGCAGCTTTGGCTTCGCGGAAGAGGAAGCCAGTGGATAAGAAATAATGTCAGAGGAGACCCTTGCCGAGCAAGGTGAAGTTGCCGGGGGACAGAGTGGCATGGTTGCCGGGAGCTCCTCTATCGAAGACACAGCCGAGGAGCAGCCGCACGAGGAGCCCCCAGCTCCAGAGAAGAAGAAACGTGTTCTTCGGAAAGCCGTCTCTGGCGTCCCAACACATCAGCCTCCCTCGAGTGGTGAGGTTCCCGGCAAGGGGGCGGCTGGCAAGGCTGCGCAGCGGTAAGGAGCCCAACAGCAACTCATGCGACATACGAGACACGCGGCCGCGGCAACAACTGAAGCGGCGGGGGCGTCTCATACATCAGCACCAACAGCTGGAGCAGCAGGATCACATCAACCTACTGCTTCTGCCGCAGCCAAGCGTCCCAGGACCCCTCCTCCACCCCCTCGCATGGACACTACAACGGAGGTTGACTTTGACATCTCCGCTTTTAGTCCGGAAAGAGAAGAGTAAGGATCCTTGCCGCATCTTTCAACTTCTGAATTCCTGGTTTTGCTTAACTCATTTGTTTTGCTTTGGCCTGTCCCGACAGAGATATGGAAACATTGGCGCAAAGGATGGCGAAGAAGGCGAAGACTTCGACGAGTGATGAGCCTCCGGCAAGCACCGTAGGTGCGCCAGAGACCATCGTCATCAGCCCGGAGCCCAGCCCTCAACGCAGCCCCCAACCCATCCCCCAGCGTGAGTCCACTACTCATTTTCCGCTGGCGAGCGTTGGGGTGAACATCTTCTCTATTGACATCACCGGGCTTGTAGGAGAAGAACGGCAACAAGGGGAACCGTTGGAGGCCATCCCTGACATGCCGCCTCCGTCAACCACGCCGCCCAGAGATGAACCTTCGGCAAGGGCTTCCACTGGCGAGCCCACTCGCGTTGAAGAGGAGCCGGCAAGCACGGGCACTGGAAATCCTACATCGGCAACCAATGTTGCCGGGAAAGGAGAAACCAGCTCTCAACAGCTCGACACAGGTAAACCGCTTGCCTTGGTGTACTTGTGATTCTTTATTTATTTTTGTCTTCTTGAACTTCAACCTTGGTCTCATCTTGATTCCTCTCTTGGTCTTCAGATCTTCCTTCGATGGAACAAATGGATGTTGATACCATCATCGAGGAAATCGCCAAGGATGCTGCCGTCGAGGCTGAGAGAGTCGCAGCTGATGAGGCCGCCAAGGCCGCACAGGAAGAAACCACCAAGGGGTCTGCTGAGGGGGGCCGGCAAGGAGACTGGCGACCATACTGACGGCATTCCTACCGCAGGAGCGCCTGGCGCTACACCGGACGTGGAGCCCCCAGTTGCCGGCGAGGCGGTTGTCGAGGATCAACCGTCAACATCCGATGCCCCCCGTCAAGCAGATACCTTAAGGTTGGCGACAACCTGTTCGTCAGCATACCAGGGACGGCAAGCACTGGGGTGCCAACCGAAGGAGAAATCCTTGATGAAGATGTTATCGCCGCTACTGGACTCAAGATCGCTGACGAGCCACGCGCCAGCAGCAGCGGGTCCAGGGAAGAACAACTCCTCCAAGCTATGAGCGACAACTTTCAAAAACTCCAGGCGCTTCACCGCACCCGAAAGGAAAGGTTGGACTCCAAGGCGGCAGCTGTTGAGGCAGCGGAAGCAGATTTCCAGAAGCGCGTCGAGGAGGCGCAAGTCTGGTATGCCGAGGCCTTTCAGGAGCTGACGACTGGCCGGGAGCAACTAAATCAAAGCTGGAACGAGCTCCTCTTAAAGCAGGCCGACGCCGAGAAGGCACAGGAGGAGGCCGCACAGCAGGCTGCTGCAGAGGAAGCTCACTTAACGGAACACCGTATAGGGCTCGATGCTCATGAAGAAGACCTTGCCGCTCGCGAGGAGGCGCTTGCCACCAAGCTCCGTGGCAAGGACGAAGAGATCGAAAAGCTTGTCGCGCGGCGAACCCAGGAGCTGGAGCAGAAACACAAGGAAACGCTCGAAGCTCTGGCCATAGATCATGCCAGAAGTTAAAGGTAGCCGTCGATGCCGCTGAAGCTGCAGAGGCCGCCAAGAGCGAGCTGGACGATACAGTGAAGAGGCTGGAAGCAGATCTCGAGGGCCATGGCAAGGAGATCTCAACGCTCAAAGCCGACAGAAAGAAGACTCTCTACAGCCTGGCGGAGATGCAAGCCGCCATGTCCGACAAGACCAAAGAGCTTATCTCAGCCAGTGAATCCATCGCTGATCTGAAGCTGAAGCTGGCAATGCTAGAGGAGTCCCTTGAGAACGGCAAGGCTCGTGAGAGGGCCTTGATCAAAGACCTCTAGAATGAGAAGAGCCTGCTCAACAGCGCCACCGCCACTTATAATGACTTTGAGAGAGGTGTGAAGATCTGGACTGAGCGCCTTGTCGATGTCGCAGAAAGGCTTGCCGCAGAACTATCCACCATGGGCTTGAAAAACTTCAACTACTCTTCTGATGATAGGGTGTCTTCGAGCGCCAAGCTGACCATGTTCTTCGAGAGCATCGTTGACGCCCTCAAGCTGCTCCAGTCTGACCGAGCAACCCATCTGGCCAACGAATCCCGCAAACTCTGCCGGGCCGTCCTCCTCAAGGTGCTCGTCAAGGTGGTGCACAAGAACCCCGGCATCAACCTTACAAACGTTCTTGCCAGCTTGTCGGAGGATGCAGACCTCAAGGCACTCGAAGAGCTTGTCACGCCCATCGTCGACAGAGTGAGCCACGTCAAGAGGGTCGAAGGCCAGCGCAGGGACTAGCCGCTTCGCTCCATTTTGTCGCCACCGTTCCATGCCAAAGACAATTTTATCTTAAGTTAGAATCGCGGAGACCATTAATGTAACTTGCTATGTTTTGGATGATTGTATGCTATTTCTCTTGTCTGATCTCTTTTTGTATGGTACATGCCCTACGCTTATTGGGAACTTGCCGGTGCGCGCACCCTTGCCGCGAGCGCTTTGAGGAACGGATCCTTAGCAGCCTGCTGGAGGTGTCGCTGCCGACAAGATACCTTGACGTTTTCAGTGCAGCCACTTAAGCTGTTGAGCGGACTCGAAACAAAGTAAGGGCGCAACCGATCACGACAAGGTTCCTTCGCGTGCAGGTTTTCCATACAAAAGCCGAAATCGTTCAAGGAAAATAAGCCTACAATAAGAATTTGCTCAAAAGTTTTGCAACTTATCTTTTCATTGCTGTACTCCTTATTGCAAAATGTCAACTTGAACGTCGCCTGTCGGTGTCCATACCATCATCCCCCCCGGCAAACTTGCACACGGGGAAACCTTCTGTCCTTCAAAAAGAAGAAGAAAACAGAGATATGGAACCTTGGCGGTTCATTAACACTTACCGGAAGCAGGTGCAATACAATATCTCAGACAAGCATGCATATAAATTGACATGAAAATTGACAAGAATTGTAAAACACTTAGATTTATTCAACTATGCACAGGGTCTGCGCCTGGCTTTGTACAAAGGATCATATGCCTTGCCGGCAAAACTCGTACAAAAGGTGGTTGCCGGGAGACCCGGCAACCACGCCTTATGGGTAGAACTTGCGAAGGTGTTTGATATTCCAGGAATTGCTCACTGGAATGCCATCTTCGGTCTCCAGGCGGACTGCGCCGGGCCTGGTGACTCGTACCACCCGATAAGGGCCTTCCCACTTCGGCATCAACTTGTTTGAATTCTTGGCCGACTGAACGCGCCGAAGAACTAGGTCGCCTTCCTCAAGGCTTCGGGCATGAACCTTGCGGCTGTGATAGCGGCGCAAGGCTTGCTGGTAGCGTGCAGCTCGCACAGCAGCCCGAAGACGATCTTCCTCAAGGAGCGTGGCGTCATCTTGCCGCAGCTGCTCTTGCTCAAGCTCATCATAGGCGAGCACTCGAGGTGACCCGTATATGAGTTCTGTGGGGAGAACTGCTTTTGCCCCGTAGACTAGGGAGAAGGGTGTCTAGCCAGTGGCTCGATTTGGTGTCGTTCTGATTGACCAAAGAACCGCCGGCAACTCATCAATCCAGCGTCTTCCGCACTTGCGCAGCTTGTCGAAATTCCTTGTTCTGAGACCTCGCAATACTTCAGCATTTGCCCTCTCCGCTTGGCCGTTGCTCCTCGGGTGAGCAACAGAAGCAAAACAGATTTTGCCGCCAAGGTCTTGGACGTACTGCATGAAGGTGCGGCTCGTGAACTGCATACCATTGTCAGTGATGATCCTGTTTGGCACACCAAAACGGCACACTATTCCCTTGAAGAACTTGACGGCTGATTGTGCTGTCACCTTTCTCATTGCTTCCACTTCCGGCCACTTCGTGAACTTGTCGATAGCAACGTACAAGTACTCAAAGCCCCCGGCAGCGCGGGGAAAAGGGCCCAATATGTCGAGCCCCCAGACCAAAAATGGCCAGGAAAGAGGGATCGTCTGAAGAGCTTGAGCTGGCTGATGCAATTTCTTTGAATGGAACTGGCACGCTTCACACTTGGTTACTAGTGCAGTTGTATCCTGGAGAGCAGTGGGCAAAAAGAAACCTTGCCGGAATGCCTTGCCGACAAGAGCTCTTGAACCTATGTGGGAGCCACATATGCCTCCATGTATCTCTGCCAACAGCTCCAGTTCATCCTCCCGAGGAATGCACTTCAATTTCACACCGTTCGGTCTCTTTCTGTACAGGACACTGTCCACGAACTGGTACATACTAGACCGACGGGCTACTTTCTCCGCTTCTTCCTGTTCTTCAGGTAGTTCTCCTGTTTGAAGGAACTGGACGATGTGCTGTGCCCATGTTGGAGCCTGTGGCTCGACAACAAGGACCAAAGGCATATCTTCGGCCGTGGGAGCGTTTGTCTCTACGGCAAGGGCTTGAGGCCCTACCAGAGCCTGTTGCTCCTCGGCAAGCTTAACTCATTGCTTGTGCCGCCTGGTGGGCCCCCCTCCAGTGGATCTTTTTGCCTTTATTTTTTATATATTCTGAAATAATTCTCCGTAAATTTTTAGGTCCATTCGAGAACTTTTATTTCTGCACAAAAAGAACACCATGGCAATTCTGCTGAAAACAACGTCAGTCCGGGTTAGTTCCATTCAAATCATGCAAATTAGAGTCCAAAACCAGAGCAAAAGTGTTTGGAAAAGTAGATACATTTGGGACGTATCAACTCCCCCAAGCTTAACTCATTGCTTGTCCTCAAGCAATTCAGTTGACAAACTGAAAGTGACAAAGAAAAACTTTTACAAACTCTTTTGTTCTTGTTGTCTGTATATATACTTAAGTAGCATCAGATTTTTCAGCAAAGATTATGAACTAACCATATGAATGATAACACTTAGGTCTCACATTTACTCATATCAATAACATAACCAACTAGCGAGCAATAATAAGATATCTCAGATGCCAACACTTTGTCAAAACAATCATGATATAATATGATAACATGGTATCTCGCTAGCCCTTTCTGAGACCGCAAAACATAAATGCAGAGCACCTATGAGATTCAAGCAACGACTAAACATTGTAATTCAGGGTAGAGGATATGCAGTCATGGTCACACCCAACATTAACTATACTCAATGCATAAAAATGACAATAGTGCTCTCCAACTGGTGCTTAAATGAAAGGGTGATGACTCAACAATAAAAGTAAAATAACATAAAAGTAAATGTAAAGGCCCTTCGCAGAGGGAAGCATGGATTTGCAGCGGTGCCAGAGCTCGAAGCTAAAATTAGAGATGAAAATAATTTTGGGAGGTATGCTTTTCCTGTCAACGTCACGACCGAGAGTTTTCAATATCTTCCATGCTAAACACATTATAGGCGGTTCCCAAGCGGAAAGGTAAAGTTTACTCTCCCTCCACCATACCAACACAGGCCATGGCTAGCCGAATCCTTGGGTGCGTTCCATACCAACAACTTTTCGGGGGAGTTTGTTTGCATTATGTATTTTCGATTTGAGCATAGGACTGGGCATCCCAAATACCAGCCTCTCTCGTGCAATGACAAGTGAATAAACACTCATATCAAGAATAACCCACTTAGCATGGAAGATACTGACCGCCCCCTGTCGCTCCATGAGCGGTACGGGCACACAAAATAGATGATCATTTGAATTTTGAGAGGTGGCACATGCAAATTTACTTGGAACGGTAGAGTAATACCGCATATAGGTAGATATAGTGGACTCATCTGGAACAACTTTGGTTTAAGGATTTGGATGCACAAGCAGTATTCCCGCTTAGTACAGGTGAAGGCTAGCAAATAGATTGAGAAGTGACCAGCTAGAGAGCAAAAACGGTCATAGTCATGCATTGCAAATAATTAACATTGAACATGAGCATGAGTAGGATATCAACACCCTAAACATAAATATCATGGAGCTATGTTTGTTTTGATTCAACTACATGTATGAACATGTGCCAAGTCAAGCCACTCGAATTACTCAGAGGAGGATACCATGCTAACATACTACATCACAACCATTTTAATGCATGTTGACACTCAAGATAAATCATTATCCACTCCTAGCTATTTAAGCATGGCATGAGCAACTATAATCTCTAATTGTCATCACGAATATGTTTACTCATAATAATGCTGAATCATGAATACCGAGCTAAACATATTTACAAAGACAAAAACAAGAAGAGTTCATACCAGCTTTTCTCCACCGCAATCACTTCATCAAATATCGTCATTATTGCCTTTCACTTGCACAACCGAATGATATGAAAATAATAAAAGTGCAAGAGTGCCGTGGACTAAGCTGGAATCTGCAACCATTTATTCAAAGGAGAAGACAAAATAATAGTGGCTCTTTGTTAGTTCGACAATAAAGCACATGGGAGCCACTCAACATTTTCATCATGGTCTTTCTCCTTACGATGACTCAACGAAAAGAAAAGAAATTCAGAGAAACACACTGAAATATTTTTGGAGTTTTTAGTTTTCCTGAAGAAAGCAAATTAACAAAGGAAAAACGAAAAACGAGAAAAACTATTTACACAGGAAGGCTCCCAACAAACAAAAGAAGAAATGAGAAATCTTTTTGGGTTTTCTTTTAATACCATGAATTAACTAAACAAGAAAGAAACTACAGCTAATTTTTTTGGATTTTCGAAAGTTTTTCAAACACACAAGAAGAAAGTGAAAATAAAACTAACATGGGTATACAATGAAAAAGGATGAACACCGACAACTGGAATGAGTGTGTGAACATGAATGTAATGTCGGTGAGAAATACATACTCCCCCAAGCTTAGGCTTTTGGCCTAAGTTGGTCTAGGGCCACGGGTCAAAATTGGCACCTCCTGGATAGTACTGAGGCTGCTGAGGATCCCACTGGTAAACGGCCTCCTGAGGCTCCCACTGATAGATGGGCTCCTGGTACGGCTCTGGCTCGGGTGCTGGCTCTGGCGCTTGGGGCTGGCCCAATCCCCAATAAGCATAAATATCCTCAGGCATGATGATGTATCTACCCCAATAAGCATAAATATCCTCAGGCGCAGGCAAAGTAATAATCTCACAAGTACCCTGACTGAATACCAAGTTATACTGAAATCGTCTACAGCCCCTGCCAATAAAGTCGTGCCCAACCATACAGTCGTAATCAAGATGCATAATGGGTAAAAGCCTCTCTTCCCTCTCATCGTGCCTAATAGGAATCTCAAAATGTTTAGCGAGACGGGAAGCATAAATACCACCATAGATAACGCCCGTCGAACGGTTGGTGTGCAACCGCCGGGCAACCATAGCACCCAAACTGAATGTCCTATCAGCGTGAAGAGCATGGCGCAAAATAGCAAGGTCGGGCGAGCTGAGCGTTCCACTCTCCCACTGACCAGTCAAACACCTCCCAGCAAACACTACTAGGGAAAACCCTAGTAGTAGTGCGGGATAAAAGCCTAGCAGCGCTACAGCTAATATTTAGCAGTAGCGTGGGTAAGACCCAGCGCTACTACTACCCCTACTTAGCAGTAGCGTTGGTCATACCAGCGCTACTAATAACTACCTGTAGCGTTGTTGCTTTGCCCGCGCTGCTGACAACCCCGTGCTGCTACTACTCCTTAACCCATGCTACTGCTATAATTTCCTGTATATTTTTTTTGCTTATCTGCGCTGTATTTGTACAGGTTTTATACAGTACTCTCATCATATAATAAACATACAATATTCTCATCATATCATACACATAATAGTCTCGTCATATCATCATCATCCAACAAGTTATGTGACATCTCGATATAGCGATACAAGTTATGTGACATGTCTCATCATCATCTCGATATAGCGATACTCGAATACAAGCAACTGCACGGTCATCACATACATATGTTTTGTCATCTATCTAAACTATGATATAGAAGAGAAGAGCGATCACTATGAGCAAGAGCATGATAATGTAGTAGTTCTTGAGGTGCCGGTTCCGATCCCTCTCTCGCACTAGCGTGAACCTCAAGTAACTATCTTCTGCTTCGCCTCTGCTGTCGAACCCTCTCTGGCTGCCGCCCGGGAATCGGTACACCTGGGCCTGACACTCTGGCCACTCGTCGTACACTCCTGGAACCCTCCCTATGTACACGACATAGCACTTCTTCACCATCGATGATCTATATACCTGCGTCGTCACTTGATGAATTCATCGATAATATGCAACATAATATAGTTGAGCAACACGAAGAGACAGAGTTAGCAAATACAAGCAACATATCGTAAACATAACTAACGAAGTTCATCGTACCCAAACTAATTAACTAGAGCAATCTACGCTAGTTGAGGAGGATGGTTTACATCACAAAGTTTCGTCATGCATAAATTCAAAGTTTCATCATAGAGAAGGTAGTGACTAAACGGACACATTATCATCGTCAATCACTACAACATGTCATCCCATCTGTCCAAATCAGGGAGGATGTTGTCAAGCTTGTTGAAAGGTTTCAGGTCCAGACGCTGAGCGGCTACGCGTGTTCGGACGTCAACCCGCGACATTGGCCCTTCGTCGTACAACATCCCTGTTTTTTCGACGCCCTCCTTCATGATGATTTGGGCAAGTTCACCCTGGATGTGATAGAACTCAGGTCAGAGTCGATGATCCGGTATGTTTCCTAGTTTCTTAGCCCATTGCAGAATATCAGCATCGCTGGAAGTAGGTGACATGCGAAGTTTTTGCCGATCCCTTCTGTACTCCAGCATGTGGTGGATGACATAGAATCCATCAGCGAGACTATCATTCGATTGCTGGATGCAGCAGAAGTCGGTCTTATGGCCGAAACACGGCGCACGGTTCTTTGTCTTCTTGACCCTGACTTCTCCACCTCGATGGCCGTAGCTTATGATGGCACTGTCGAGAACACTCTTTATGTGTGTGTAATCCTATTTATTTATGTTCTTTGACGAGTCCAAGTAAAGAGTGTGGGAGAATCGGGGGTAAAGAATGATGAGGACGACGCGCCCCCCGCTGCGCAAAATAAGTACACCTCAAATTAGCCTCCATGCGTGCAAAGGAATGATTGAAATTTACGAAAGGATGTATGTGTCACAGAGGATATCCGTGGATGACTTACATGGGATGATAAGGCAGGAGAATTGCCTCCTTGTCCTTATTGGCGACCATGAAGTCGGCGATGTAGTTCCTCGCATATTCACGGTGCTCTGGGCAGACTGCTGATACGTCTCCAACGTATCTATAATTTTTGATTGTTCCATGCTGTTATATTATCAATCTTGGATGTTTTATATACATTAACAAGCAATTATATATCATTTTTTGGGACTAACCTATTAACTTAGTGCCCAGTGCCAGTTGCTGTTTTTTTGTCTGTTTTTGGTTTTCCAGAATATTAGTACCAAATGAAGTCCAAATGCCACGAAACTTTTTGGAGATTTTTTTTGGACATAAGAGACACTAGAAGGTTCGAGAGAAAGCTAGAAGCCAGAGGAGGTGGCCACGAGCCACCAGGGCGCGCTTGGGGGGGGGGGGGGCAGGCGCGCCCTGGTGCCTGGTGGGCCCACCTTTGCCCCTTTTGACCTAATTCCACCACTATAAATTCTAAAAAATCGGGAAACCAATAGAGGAGTCCACGAAATACTTTTTCCGCCACCGCAAGCTTCTGTTCTTGAGAGATCCCATCTGGGGGCCTTTTCCGGCACTCCACCGAAGGGGGAATCGATCACGGAGGGGCTCTACATCAACCTTGCTGCCCTTCCGATGATGCGTGAGTAGTTTACCACAGACCTTTGGGTCCATAGTTAGTAGCTAGATGGCTTCTTCTCTCTTTTTGATCTTCAATACAATGTTCTCCTCGATGTTCTTGGAGTTCTATCCGATGTAATCATTTTTTGCGGTGTGTTTGTTGGGATCCGATGAATTATGAGTTTATGATCAGATTATCCATGAATATTATTTGAGTCTTTTCTGAACTCTTTTATGCATGATTATTATAGCATCATATTTCTCTCCGATCTACTGATTTGGTTTGGCCAACTAGATTAATTTATCTTGCAATGGGAGAGGTGCTTTGTAATGCGTTTGATCTTGCGGTGCTCAATCCCAGTGACAGTAGGGGACATGACACGTATGTATCATTGCTATTAAGGGTAAAAAGATGGGGTTTATTCATGCGTGAGTTTACTTTGTCTACATCATGTCATCTTGCTTAAGGCGTTACTCCGTTCTTCATGAACTTAATACTCTAGATGCATGCTGGATAGCCGTCGATGGGTTGAGTAATAGTAGTAGATGCAGGCAGGAGTCGGTCTACTTGTCTCGGACGTGATGCCTATATACATGATCATTGCCTTGGATATCGTCATGATTATTTGCTTTTCTATCAATTGCCCAACAGTAATTTGTTTACCCACCTTATGCTATTTTCAAGAGAGAGGCCTCTAGTGAAAACTATGGCCCCCGGGTCTACTCCTATCATATATTAAAAATCCTAAAAATACCTTGTTGCACTTTTTCTTTATTTATTTTATTTTGTATTTTTGCTTAATCTATCTATCTATCTATCACCATACAATTTAATCTTTCAATTAACCGCCAAGGGATTGACAATCCCTTGTTTGCGTTGGGTGCAAGGATTTGTTGTTTGTGTGCAGGTACTGCTAACGAGGTGTTGCGTGATTCTCCTACTGGATTGATAACCTTGGTTTCATAACTGAGGGAAATATTTATCTCTACTGTACTGCATCATCCCTTCCTCTTCGGGGAAAAAACCAACGCAGATCTCAAGTAGCAGGAAGAATTTCTGGCGCCGTTCCCGGGGAGACATCATCAACATCTATCAAGTACCTTCGCATAAACTTTCATGTCCTTGCATTTATTTTATTTTCCTTCGCTTCTCGTTTTCATCTCCCCCACTTCTAAAAAGTTTTCACAAAAATACAAAAACATTTTTCGTTTTCCTTTTTGCTCGTTTGCTTGCTTTTACGTACATGTCAAACACACAAGAACAGAAAATAAAACAAAATTTTAAGATACTATGGATCCACTTAAGTTTTCTACTTGGATCATCTTCGATCCATTTGTGCTTGTGCTGAAACCCCAACCAGTTTAGTTGAGGGAAAAACATTAGATAAGCATGCTCATTTTGTACGTCACCGTTTGTCTGAAAAAGAGAGACTCTTATGGCGTCAAATAAATTGTTTCCTATGTTATATCTGGAATCTATGTGAAATTTATGATTTTACTTGTTGCTCTGAGAACCCTAAAAAACACCTTCCCTACCTATGTGAGTTTAATGATAATGAAATCTTATCTTCTTATGCCAAGGGTGTTTATAGTTACTATGATATCGAACAAATTGAAGAATTTGTTGCTTTTAAGGGTGCGGATGAAGTTGCTTCTTTGATTGAAAAGTATGATATTACTCTCTACAAATCTGAAAATTTTGACATACTTAAATATTGCTATGAAAACTATGCTCCTAATGCCTATGTTAATGAATTTATTGAGAGAATGTCTGCTACTTTGGAAGAAAATAATGATATGCATGAATCCATAGATGATTTTGATTTCGTTGATTCGATTGAAATATCCCTTCTTGATGAATGTGATGCTTGCCATGCTTTTGGCCATGATGCCAATATTTATGATGCTTATGGAGATGAACTTGCTATAGTTCCTTATGTTAAAAATGAAATTATTGCTGTTGTACCCACACTTGATAGCTCCTTGAATGAAAAGCATGATTGCAATGGTGTTATTATAAATTCTATGAATGCCAATTGTGCTAATAATATGCAAAGCTACAAGCTCGGGGATGATGATTTCGTTATGTCCACTACTTATTGCAATGATCATGATTGGGGTGATAATGCTTCTTATGATCTTGAAAATTTATTTAATCCTCATGATGAATATGATATTGAAAATAATGTTTGCAATAATATTGAAAGTGGGTTTGGAAGAGCGTCAACTTTAGGTAAAAAGAATCCCACATTTTTGGAGAGTGTTCAATCTTATGAAAGTTTTGATAAAAGTGGGTTTGGAGAGATCATGACTTTAGTTGATGTTAATCCCACTATCTTGGAAGATTATAAAACTTTTATGCATGTGGATAATGAAGATAAAATTGTATATGATAGCTATATTGTTGAATTTGATTATGATTCTACATGTAATTATTATGAGAGAGGAAAATATGGTTATAAAAAATTTCATGTCATTAAATTACCTCTCTTTGTGTTGAAATTTTTAATGCTTCATTCTTCCTATTTGCATATGCTAGATATTGCTTGTCTTGATAACTTGTTTTCCTATAAAATGCCTATGCATAGGAAGTATGTTAGACTTAAGTGTGTTTTTCATATGCTTCATGATGCTCTCTTTGTGTTTTGATTATTATCTTTCATGCGAGCATCATTGAAATCTCAAGCCTATCTTAATGGCTATAAAGAAAGAGCTTGTTGGGAGACAACCCAATAAGCTTTTTATTTCTGTTCTTGTGTGTTTACACATTTATGTTACTTTTATGATTGTGTTTTTATGTTTTAATTAGTGTTTGTGCCAAGTAAAGCCTTTGGGATGATTTGGAAGATAGTATAATTGATGCTGTTTGGAAAACAGAAAGTTTTGCGTCCAGTGCTGGAATTTTGGTTCTGTACTGGGGCGACAGAAAAATCTGAAATTTTTACACAGTATTGGTATATGAATTTCGCATGTTTTCCTAATTTTTCAGAATTTTTGGAGTTACATAAGTATGGATTTTAAGTAGATCTCTACAGACTGTTCTGTTTTTGACAGATTCTATTTTTGATGTATTGCTTGCTTGTTTTGATGAAACTATGGATTGTATCGGGGGGTATAATCCATGGAGAAGTTAGAATACAGTAGTTATAATGCAAAAATAACATATGAATGGGTTTGCAACAGTACTTAAAGTAGTGATTTATTTGTTATACTAACGGATCTCACGAAGGTTTTGTTAAGTTTTGTGAGATTGAAGTTTTCAAGTTTTGGGTGAGATCACGATGGATGAAGGAATAAGGTGTGGCAAGAGCCTAAGCTTGGGGATGCCCATGGCACCCCAAGGTAATATTCAAGGAAGACTCAAGCGTCTATGCTTGGGGATGCCCCGGAAGGCATCCCTTCTTTCTTCTACCAACCATCGGTAATTTTACTTGGAGCTATATTTTTATTCGTCACATGATATGTGTTTTACTTGGAGCGTCTTGTATGATATGAGTCGTTGCTTTGTTTGCTTTTTAGTTGTCACAATCATCCTTGATGGACACACCTATTTGAGAGAGCCACACGTTTATCATGATTTGTTAGAATACTATATGTGCTTCACTTAAATCCTTTGAGCTAGGAAGTTGCTCTAGTGCTTCACTTAAATATTTTTGAGCACGGCGGAGGCTATATTTTGAAGAAATATTTAAACTCTCATGCTTCACTAATATTATTTTGAGAGTTGATAAGATTAAAATTTTGAAGAAATAAACTCTCATGCTTCACTTATATTATTTTGAGAGTTGATAAGATTAAAATTTTGAAGAAATAAACTCTCATGCTTCACTTATATTATTTTGGGAGTTGATAAGATTAAAATTTTGAAGCAATAAACTCTCATGCTTCACTTATATTATTTTGAGAGTTGATAAGACTGAAATTTTGAAGAAATATTTGCTCTCTCATGCTTCACTTATATCTTTTTGAGAGATGATAATAGTAATGGTAATTTGCATAAGATATGAATTTGGTCCCAAAGTGATGAATATTCAAGAGGGATATAATAAAAACTTTCATATAGATCATTGGATATGATAAGCTTGATTCCTTGCAATAGTTTTGCGATATGGAGATGATAATATGTGAGTCATGTTAGTGAGTAATTGTGATTTAGTAAGAATATTGGTGTTAAGGTTTGTGATTCCTTATGCATGCACGTAAAGTCAATAGTTATGCAATGAAATTATATCCTACTTATGGTGCATTATTCGGTGTTAGTTATGTTCAATGCATGTTTATGACCGTTTTCGCTTTTTGGTTGGTCGCTTCTCAATCTATTTGCTAGCCTTCATTTGTACCAAGCGGAAATACTGCTTGTGCATCCAAACTCTTTAAACCCAAGTTGTGCCAAATGAGTCCACCATACCTACCTATATGCGGTATTTCCATGCCGTTCCAAGTAAATTTCCGTGTGCCAACTCTAATTTTCAAAATAATTTTCTGTTTTGTGTGCCCGTACCGCTCATGAGGCGGAAGGGGGTGGCCAATATTTTCCATGCTAGGTGGGTTATTCTCATGATGAGTGTTTATTCACTTGTCATTGCACGAGAGTGTGGCAGGTAATAGGGATGCCCAGTCCCGAAATGAAATGAAATGAAATGAAAAATCTTATATGATGATAATAATAAATTCCTTGGAAAGTGTTGGTATGGAGGGCACCCGTGGATACGGCTAGCCATGGATTGTGAAAGAATGGTGGAAAGGAAAGAAACTTTATTTTCTGTTTGGGAACCGCCTATAATGTGTCTAGCATGGAAGAATTCTCGTTCATTTTCGTTGACAGGAAAAGCATGCCTCCCAAAATATTTTACCTCTCTTATTTTAGCCTTGAGCTCTGGCACATTTGCAAATCTCTGCTTCCCTCTGCGAAGGGCCTATCTATTTACTGTTATGCAATTTTTATTTTTATTTTGAGTCTCCATCTTCTCTTACAAAGCACCAACTAGAGAGCACTATTGTCATACTTGTGCATTGGATGTAGCTAATATGGAGTGTGTTTCATGAATGGATCAATGATTGAGCATAATGGGCTAGGGATAACTTTCTGTAGCGTTGGTATTTTGAAAGGCATGGTTGCTTGTTAGTATGCTTGAGTATTTATATCTTCATGTCAAACTATAGACTATTGCTTTGAATCATTCAAGTCCATATGTCCATGCTACAAAAGAAAATAATATGATGAATATGATAGGCAGCGTTCCACATCAAAAATTCTGTTTTTATCATTTACCTACTCGAGGACGAGCAGGAATTAAGCTTGGGGATGCTGATACGTCTCCAACGTTTCTATAATTTTTGATTGTTCCATGCTATTATAGTATCAATCTTGGATGTTTTATATACATTTACAAGCAATTATATATCATTTTTTGGGAATAACCTATTAACTTAGTGCCCAGTGCCAATTGCTGTTTTTTGCCTGTTTTTGGTTTTCCAGAAAATCAGTACCAAACGAAGTCCAAAAGCCACGAAACTTTTTGGAGATTTTTTCTGGACATAAGAGACACTAGAAGGTTCGGGAGGAAGCTAGAAGCCAGAGGAGGTGGCCACGAGCCACCAGGGCGCGCCCTGGTGCCTTGTGGGCCCACCTCTGCCCTGGTGCCTTGTGGGCCCACCTCTGCCCCTTTTGACCAAATTCCACCACTATAAATTCTCAAAAACTGGGAAACCAACAGAGGAGTCCACGAAATACTTTTTCTGCCGCCGCAAGCTTCTGTTCTCGAGAGATCCCATCTGGGGGCCTTTTTCGGCACTCCGCCGGAGGGGGAATCGATCATGGAGGGGCTCTACATCAACCTTGCTGCCCTTCCGATGATGCGTGAGTAGTTTACCACAGACCTTCGGGTCCATAGTTAGTAGCTAGATGGCTTCTTCTCTCTTTTTGATCTTCAATACAATGTTCTCCTCGATGTTCTTGGAGTTCTATCCGATGTAATCACTTTTGGCGGTGTGTTTGTTGGGATCCGATGAATTGTGAGTTTATGATTAGATTATCCATGAATATTATTTGAGTCTTTTCTAAACTCTTTTATGCATGATTATTATAGCATTGTATTTCTCTCCGATCTATTGATTTGGTTTGGCCAACTAGATTAATTTATCTTGCAATGGGAGAGGAGCTTTGTAATGGGTTCGATCTTGCGGTGTTCAATCCCAGTGACAGTAGGGGACATGACACGTATGTATCGTTGCTATTAAGGGTAAAAAGACGGGGTTTATTCATGCATGAGTTTACTTTGTCTACATCATATCATCTTGCTTAAGGCGTTACTCCGTTCTTCATGAACTTAATACTCTAGATGCATGCTGGATAGCGGTCGATGGGTGGAGTAATAGTAGTAGATGCAGGCAGGAGTCGGTCTACTTGTCTCGGACGTGATGCCTTGATACGTAAGTTGTCATCGGTGCAAAAAGCAATAAAAATTGCTCCTAAAATATGTATGATCTTTTATTGTAAGGGAAACTAAGCGTTGTACGAACTTGTGATGGTAAAGAAATAAAAGCGACGGACTGCATAATAAAGGTTGCTATCACAAGGGGCAATATAACGTGACGTTCCTTTGCATTAAGGGATGTGCATCCAAAAATAAAAAGCGCATGACAACCTCTGCTTCCCTCTGCGAAGGGCCTATCTTTTAATTTTATGCATTTACTTTTATGTATTTACTTTTATGCAAGAGTCAATAAGTATTCATTCGCATTTCAACCTCAATTATTCTCTAGTTGGTAAGCATCATTTGGTGCGGAAAGATCCAGGCACATATGGCCAGTCAAATATATTTGATCATGAATTATTATTGTTGACAATTATCTCTATGATAAATGAGTTGGGAGGCGAAAATTATGCCCCTATCTTTCTCTGTGTTCGATGGATGCCATTTGTTCGAAAAATATGCTTTGAGTACTAGCAATCATAGAAGACTATATGATAATTGAGTATGTGGAGCTCTTACTTAGACTTTGTTGAAATTAAGTTGAATTGCAATTGTTTGGTGACTAAGAACATAGGTTGTTGAGTTTCAAGAGATTGCATTGTTTGAACCATAACATGTGAATTGATTGCTACTTTATCATGATGAGTTTTATGAGAAAGAGTTGCTGTTATGATGCTAGGAAAAGTGATTGAAATTATCATTGACAAAACTTATGCACTATGCTAGCATTCACACTTCATAAATTATTTCTTTTATCATTTACCTACTCGAGGACGAGCTGGAATTAAGCTTGGGGATGCTGATACGTCTCCAACGTATCTATAATTTATGAAGTATTCATGCCATGTTTATTATAGTTTTGTATGATTTTGGTGCACTTTTATATGGGTTTTATATGATTTTCATGGACTAACATATTGACCTAGTGCCCAGTGCAAGTTGCTGTTTTCTGCTTGTTTTTGGTTTTCCAGAAAATCCATATCAAATGAAGTCCAAATGCAGCGAAACTTTTTGACGATTTTTTCTGGAAGGAAACAGACCCAGGAAGCTTCGGAGGAGCAGCAGGAGAGCCACAGGGGCCCCACGAGCCACCTGGGCGCGCCTGCCCCCCCCAGGCGCGCCCTGGTGCCTCGTGGGCCCTCTGTGGCACCTCTTTGCGTGATTCCAACGCTGAAAAATCATATATATTCAGAAACCCCCGAAAGTTAACCTAGATGAGTTTTTACGCCGCCGCAAGCCTCTATACCTCCACGATCTCATCTACAGCCCTTTTCCGGCACCCTGCCGGAGGGGGAGGGGAAGCATCGCCGAAGGCCATCTTCATCATCCCGGCGGTCTCCATGACGAGGAGGGAGTAGTTCACCCTCGGGGCTGAGGGTATGTACTAGTAGCTATGTGTTTGATCTGTCTCTCTCTCGTGTTCTTGATATGGCATGATCTTGATGTATCGCGAGCTTTGTTAATATAGTTGGATCATATGGTGTTTCTTCCCTCTCTATCCTTGTTATGATGAATCGAATCTTTTCCCTTTGAGGTTTCGTTATTGTCGGATTGAATATTTCAGATTTGAGAACACTTGATGTATGTCTTGCATATGAATACCCATGGTGACAATGGGGTATTATATTGATTCACTTGATATATGTTTTGGCACTCAACTCGCGGATTCCCGAGGTGACATTGGGGTAATCTATGCACAGGGGTTGATGCACGTTTTCATTATCTTTTCTCCGACAGAAACTTTGGGGTCCTCCTTGGAGTTCTTTGTGTGGATTGAATATTATGATTATGAAGTTGTTTGATGCATATCGTATAATCAACTCACGGATACTTGTGGTGACATTGGAGTATCTAGGTGACATTAGAGTTGGTTGATGTGTATCATATGGTGTTATTTTAGTACGAATTCTAGGGCCGTTTGTGACACTTATAGGAATAGATCAATAGATCGATCGGAAAGGATAACTTTGAGGTGGTTTCGTACCCTACAAACAATTTCTATCTTATGTTCTCCGCTAATGGGAATTTGGGAGTGATTCTTTATCGCACGTTGTGGGATGGTTATATGATCCAATTATGTTAGCATTGTTGAGAGATTGCACTAGCGAAAGTATGAACCCTAGGCCTTGTTTCTAAGCATTGCAATACTGTTTATGCTCACTTTTGTTACTTGCTACCTTGCTGTTTTTATTGTTCGCACTACAAAAACCTATATCTACTATCCATACTACACTTGTATCACCATGTCTTCGCCGAACTAGTGCACCTATACAACTTACCATTGTATTGGGTGTGTTGGGGACACAAGAGACTCTTTGTTATTTGGTTGCAGGGTTGTTTGAAAGAGACCATCTTCATCCTACGCCTCCCACGGATTGATAAACCTTAGGTCATCCACTTCAGGGAAAATTGCTACTGTCCTACAAAACTCTGCGCTTACAGGCCCAACACGAGTCTACAAGAATAAGTTGTGTAGTAGACATCAAGCTCTTTTCTGGCGCCGTTGCCGGGGAGGTGAGTCCTTGAAGGTATATCTTTAGATCTTGCAATCGAATCTTTTAGTTTCTTGTTTTATCACTAGTTTGGTTTATGAAAGAAAACTACAAAAAAAATGGAATTGAGGTTGCCTCATATTATTCATCTTTATAATGTCTTTCTTGAAAATGATGGAGCGGAAAATTGTGCTCAGTTGATAGAAGAAGAATTCAATAAAATATTTGCCATAAAATCTTTGAATGATGAGCATGATTGCAATGTTGTTAGTATGAATTCTATGAGTATCCATGATGCTAATGATATGCAAAGCCACAAGCTTGGGGATGCTATGTTTGATGAAGATGATATTTTTAGTCCCCCAAGTTTTGATGAGAAAATTTATTATGATGATTGCATGCCTCCTATCTATGATGATTATTGTGATGACATGTATGCTATAATGAATAATAATAAATATGAAACTTGTCATCATGATTTTAATTTTCAATTGGATTATGCCAATCAAGTATCACATGATAGTTATTTTGTTGAATTTGCTCCCACTATTATGAATGAGAAGAGAATTGCTTATGTGGAGAGTAATAAAAATTCTATGCTTGTGGGTCATGAAAAGAATGATTTGTGTGATGGATATATTGTGGAATTTATTCATGATGCTACTGAAAATTATTATGAGAGGGGAAGATATGCTTATATATATTGCAATAACCTCAAATTTCCTCTCTTTATGTTGAAAGTTTTGAAGTCATGCTTGTTTTGCCTTCCTATGCTAGTTGATTCTTGCTCCCATAAGTTGTTTGCTCACAAAATTTCTATGCATAGGAAGTGGGTTAGGCTTAAATGTGCTAGTCATATGCTTCATGATGCTCTCTTTGTGTTTCAATTCTTTACTTTTATGTGAGCATCATTGAAATCATCATGCCTAGCTAAAAAGGCATTAAAGAAAAGCGCTTGTTGGGAGACAACCCAATATTTACCCCTCCTGTTTTTGTGTGTTCACATGATTAATATACTGTAGTAATCATGTTTTATATGTTTTCTTTCAATAATGTGCCAAGTAAAGACTTTGGGATAGTGTGGATACTTGTTTATTCGATTCTGTGCAAACACAGAAATTTTTGCGTCCAGTGCTGGAATTTCTATTCTGTACTGGAGCGTGAGAAAATGTTGAAATTTTTACAGAGCATTGGGTTACAATTTTTTTAAGTTTTCCTAATTTTTTTAGATTTTTTGGAGGTACAGAAGTATGGTTTTTAAATCGCTCACTACATGCTGTTCTGTTTTTGACAGATTCTGTTTTCGATGCATAGTTTGCTTGTTTTAGTGTTTCCATAGCTTATATTGAGCAATATAAATTGTGGAAATGATAGACTACAGTAGGCATTATGTGAGAACAATTATGAATCCTGTCTTGACAGTACCTAAGTGGATGATTTATTTTTATCATACTAACCTATCTCACCAAGTTCCGTTAAGTTTTGTGTGATTGAAGTTTTCAAGTTTTGGGTGAGATACCGATATGAGGAGAATAAGGAGCGGCAAGACTCTAAGATTGGGGATGCCCAAGGAACCCCAAGGTAATATTCAATGAACACTCAAGCGTCTAAACTTGGGGATGCCTCGGAAGGCATCCCCTCTTTCGTCTTCAACATTATCGGTAACCTTACTTGGAGCTATATTTTTATTCATCACATAATATGATTTTTGCTTGGAGCGTCATTTTATTTTACTGAGATTTTCTTGCTGTTATCAATAATAATGTTTTGTATCTTTTATTTCAATAAAATGCCAAGTATAGCCTTTACCATGCTCAGTTTGCAAGTTTATGTGTTGCTGTTTGAAAACAGAAAGTTTTCTGTTATGTCCAGAATATTCCTGAATAGTTAGAACATGATAAAAATCTGAAATTTTTACACAGCAAGCATGCATGAGTTCTCAGTCACGTGGTAATGTTTCAGAATTTTTGGAGTTAGGGAAGTATGAATTCTTGTTCCCCCTTTACAGACTATTCTGTTTTGGCAGATTTCGGTTATAGTTGCATTGTTTGCATATGTTGCTTGTTTAATGTTTCTATTTGTGGATAGGAGTGTTAAATATGCAGAGGCATTTAGTATGCAATGTTTAATTATAATTTTAGTGATTTGTTACAGTAGAGAATGTTATGGTTTTGAGTTGATTTATACTAACTTATCTCACGAGTTCTTGTTGAGTTTTATGTGGATGAAGTTCTTAAGTTTTAAGGAAACCATGATATGAGAGGAATTAAGGAGACACACGAGCTCAAGCTTGGGGATGCCCCAAGGCACCCCAAGTTATTATTCCAAGAAGTATCAAGCATCTAAGCTTGGGGATGCCCCGGTAGGCATGCCACCTTTCTTCTTCAATAACTATCGGTCAGTTTTCGTTGAGCCTAAGTTTTTGCTTCTTCACATGATATGTGCTATTCTCGGAGTGTCCTTTTATTTTCATTTTGTTTCCTGTTTGAATAAAACTATCAAGATCTGAAATTTTAAATGAGAGAGAGTCCTCACATAGCTACCTATTTACTTAACTACTCATTTGGTCTTCACTTATATCTTTTTGGAGTAGTTTGTCATTTACTCTTGTTCTTCACTTATATCCTATGAGTAAATTGTTGAATGAATTGAATATCATAAAGTTGAAATTATATGAGATTCATATGCTTGTATCATGCCTAGTAGTAGCTTCACATTGGGTTTAGAAAGTGAAATCTATTGAAGCTTGACAATCACAATATTGTTCATACAAGCAATTCATGAATGATTAGTATAAGGAAGAGAACTTTCACATATAAATATATTATCTTGGACATCTTTTATGATTGTGAATACCCATTAATTATTTTCAAACTTGAGCAAATTAGTTGAAGTTGGACAAGGAAGACAACGTAATGAGTTATGTTTGGGTATATTTGCATAGAAGTTATATTGTTATGGATCCTCCAACATGTGGTGCTTGCTTAGGATCTTTTGCTAGCCAAAAATTGGTACTAAGTAGAGATACTACTTGTGCATCCAAAAACCCTTAAACCCAGTTTCTTGCCATGAGTGTCCACCATATCTACCTATGGATTGAATAAGATCCTTCAAGTAAGTTGTCATCGGTGCAAAAAGCAATAAAAATTGCTCCTAAAATATGTATGATCTTTTATTGTAAGGGAAACTAAGCGTTGTACGAACTTGTGATGGTAAAGAAATAAAAGCGACGGACTGCATAATAAAGGTTGCTATCACAAGGGGCAATATAACGTGACGTTCCTTTGCATTAAGGGATGTGCATCCAAAAATAAAAAGCGCATGACAACCTCTGCTTCCCTCTGCGAAGGGCCTATCTTTTAATTTTATGCATTTACTTTTATGTATTTACTTTTATGCAAGAGTCAATAAGTATTCATTCGCATTTCAACCTCAATTATTCTCTAGTTGGTAAGCATCATTTGGTGCGGAAAGATCCAGGCACATATGGCCAGTCAAATATATTTGATCATGAATTATTATTGTTGACAATTATCTCTATGATAAATGAGTTGGGAGGCGAAAATTATGCCCCTATCTTTCTCTGTGTTCGATGGATGCCATTTGTTCGAAAAATATGCTTTGAGTACTAGCAATCATAGAAGACTATATGATAATTGAGTATGTGGAGCTCTTACTTAGACTTTGTTGAAATTAAGTTGAATTGCAATTGTTTGGTGACTAAGAACATAGGTTGTTGAGTTTCAAGAGATTGCATTGTTTGAACCATAACATGTGAATTGATTGCTACTTTATCATGATGAGTTTTATGAGAAAGAGTTGCTGTTATGATGCTAGGAAAAGTGATTGAAATTATCATTGACAAAACTTATGCACTATGCTAGCATTCACACTTCATAAATTATTTCTTTTATCATTTACCTACTCGAGGACGAGCTGGAATTAAGCTTGGGGATGCTGATACGTCTCCAACGTATCTATAATTTATGAAGTATTCATGCCATGTTTATTATAGTTTTGTATGATTTTGGTGCACTTTTATATGGGTTTTATATGATTTTCATGGACTAACATATTGACCTAGTGCCCAGTGCAAGTTGCTGTTTTCTGCTTGTTTTTGGTTTTCCAGAAAATCCATATCAAATGAAGTCCAAATGCAGCGAAACTTTTTGACGATTTTTTCTGGAAGGAAACAGACCCAGGAAGCTTCGGAGGAGCAGCAGGAGAGCCACAGGGGCCCCACGAGCCACCTGGGCGCGCCTGCCCCCCCCCCCCCAGGCGCGCCCTGGTGCCTCGTGGGCCCTCTGTGGCACCTCTTTGCGTGATTCCAACGCTGAAAAATCATATATATTCAGAAACCCCCGAAAGTTAACCTAGATGAGTTTTTACGCCGCCGCAAGCCTCTATACCTCCACGATCTCATCTACAGCCCTTTTCCGGCACCCTGCCGGAGGGGGAGGGGAAGCATCGCCGAAGGCCATCTTCATCATCCCGGCGGTCTCCATGACGAGGAGGGAGTAGTTCACCCTCGGGGCTGAGGGTATGTACTAGTAGCTATGTGTTTGATCTCTCTCTCTCTCGTGTTCTTGATATGGCATGATCTTGATGTATCGCGAGCTTTGTTAATATAGTTGGATCATATGGTGTTTCTTCCCTCTCTATCCTTGTTATGATGAATCGAATCTTTTCCCTTTGAGGTTTCGTTATTGTCGGATTGAATATTTCAGATTTGAGAACACTTGATGTATGTCTTGCATATGAATACCCATGGTGACAATGGGGTATTATATTGATTCACTTGATATATGTTTTGGCACTCAACTCGCGGATTCCCGAGGTGACATTGGGGTAATCTATGCACAGGGGTTGATGCACGTTTTCATTATCTTTTCTCCGACAGAAACTTTGGGGTCCTCCTTGGAGTTCTTTGTGTGGATTGAATATTATGATTATGAAGTTGTTTGATGCATATCGTATAATCAACTCACGGATACTTGTGGTGACATTGGAGTATCTAGGTGACATTAGAGTTGGTTGATGTGTATCATATGGTGTTATTTTAGTACGAATTCTAGGGCCGTTTGTGACACTTATAGGAATAGATCAATAGATCGATCGGAAAGGATAACTTTGAGGTGGTTTCGTACCCTACAAACAATTTCTATCTTATGTTCTCCGCTAATAGGAATTTGGGAGTGATTCTTTATCGCACGTTGTGGGATGGTTATATGATCCAATTATGTTAGCATTGTTGAGAGATTGCACTAGCGAAAGTATGAACCCTAGGCCTTGTTTCTAAGCATTGCAATACTGTTTATGCTCACTTTTGTTACTTGCTACCTTGCTGTTTTTATTGTTCGCACTACAAAAACCTATATCTACTATCCATACTACACTTGTATCACCATGTCTTCGCCGAACTAGTGCACCTATACAACTTACCATTGTATTGGGTGTGTTGGGGACACAAGAGACTCTTTGTTATTTGGTTGCAGGGTTGTTTGAAAGAGACCATCTTCATCCTACGCCTCCCACGGATTGATAAACCTTAGGTCATCCACTTCAGGGAAAATTGCTACTGTCCTACAAAACTCTGCGCTTACAGGCCCAACACGAGTCTACAAGAATAAGTTGTGTAGTAGACATCAAGCTCTTTTCTGGCGCCGTTGCCGGGGAGGTGAGTCCTTGAAGGTATATCTTTAGATCTTGCAATCGAATCTTTTAGTTTCTTGTTTTATCACTAGTTTGGTTTATGAAAGAAAACTACAAAAAAAATGGAATTGAGGTTGCCTCATATTATTCATCTTTATAATGTCTTTCTTGAAAATGATGGAGCGGAAAATTGTGCTCAGTTGATAGAAGAAGAATTCAATAAAATATTTGCCATAAAATCTTTGAATGATGAGCATGATTGCAATGTTGTTAGTATGAATTCTATGAGTATCCATGATGCTAATGATATGCAAAGCCACAAGCTTGGGGATGCTATGTTTGATGAAGATGATATTTTTAGTCCCCCAAGTTTTGATGAGAAAATTTATTATGATGATTGCATGCCTCCTATCTATGATGATTATTGTGATGACATGTATGCTATAACGAATAATAATAAATATGAAACTTGTCATCATGATTTTAATTTTCAATTGGATTATGCCAATCAAGTATCACATGATAGTTATTTTGTTGAATTTGCTCCCACTATTATGAATGAGAAGAGAATTGCTTATGTGGAGAGTAATAAAAATTCTATGCTTGTGGGTCATGAAAAGAATGATTTGTGTGATGGATATATTGTGGAATTTATTCATGATGCTACTGAAAATTATTATGAGAGGGGAAGATATGCTTATATATATTGCAATAACCTCAAATTTCCTCTCTTTATGTTGAAAGTTTTGAAGTCATGCTTGTTTTGCCTTCCTATGCTAGTTGATTCTTGCTCCCATAAGTTGTTTGCTCACAAAATTTCTATGCATAGGAAGTGGGTTAGGCTTAAATGTGCTAGTCATATGCTTCATGATGCTCTCTTTGTGTTTCAATTCTTTACTTTTATGTGAGCATCATTGAAATCATCATGCCTAGCTAAAAAGGCATTAAAGAAAAGCGCTTGTTGGGAGACAACCCAATATTTACCCCTCCTGTTTTTGTGTGTTCACATGATTAATATACTGTAGTAATCATGTTTTATATGTTTTCTTTCAATAATGTGCCAAGTAAAGACTTTGGGATAGTGTGGATACTTGTTTATTCGATTCTGTGCAAACACAGAAATTTTTGCGTCCAGTGCTGGAATTTCTATTCTGTACTGGAGCGTGAGAAAATGTTGAAATTTTTACAGAGCATTGGGTTACAATTTTTTTAAGTTTTCCTAATTTTTTTAGATTTTTTGGAGGTACAGAAGTATGGTTTTTAAATCGCTCACTACATGCTGTTCTGTTTTTGACAGATTCTGTTTTCGATGCATAGTTTGCTTGTTTTAGTGTTTCCATAGCTTATATTGAGCAATATAAATTGTGGAAATGATAGACTACAGTAGGAATTATGTGAGAACAATTATGAATCCTGTCTTGACAGTACCTAAGTGGATGATTTATTTTTATCATACTAACCTATCTCACCAAGTTCCGTTAAGTTTTGTGTGATTGAAGTTTTCAAGTTTTGGGTGAGATACCGATATGAGGAGAATAAGGAGCGGCAAGACTCTAAGATTGGGGATGCCCAAGGCACCCCAAGGTAATATTCAAGGAACACTCAAGCGTCTAAACTTGGGGATGCCTCGGAAGGCATCCCCTCTTTCGTCTTCAACATTATCGGTAACCTTACTTGGAGCTATATTTTTATTCATCACATAATATGATTTTTGCTTGGAGCGTCATTTTATTTTACTGAGATTTGCTTGCTGTTATCAATAATAATGTTTTGTATCTTTTATTTCAATAAAATGCCAAGTATAGCCTTTACCATGCTCAGTTTGCAAGTTTATGTGTTGCTGTTTGAAAACAGAAAGTTTTCTGTTATGTCCAGAACATTCCTGAATAGTTAGAACATGATAAAAATCTGAAATTTTTACACAGCAAGCATGCATGAGTTCTCAGTCACGTGGTAATGTTTCAGAATTTTTGGAGTTAGGGAAGTATGAATTCTTGTTCCCCCTTTACAGACTGTTCTGTTTTGGCAGATTTCGGTTATAGTTGCATTGTTTGCATATGTTGCTTGTTTAATGTTTCTATTTGTGGATAGGAGTGTTAAATATGCAGAGGCATTTAGTATGCAATGTTTAATTATAATTTTAGTGATTTGTTACAGTAGAGAATGTTATGGTTTTGAGTTGATTTATACTAACTTATCTCACGAGTTCTTGTTGAGTTTTATGTGGATGAAGTTCTTAAGTTTTAAGGAAACCATGATATGAGAGGAATTAAGGAGACACACGAGCTCAAGCTTGGGGATGCCCCAAGGCACCCCAAGTTATTATTCCAAGAAGTATCAAGCATCTAAGCTTGGGGATGCCCCGGTAGGCATGCCACCTTTCTTCTTCAATAACTATCGGTCAGTTTTCGTTGAGCCTAAGTTTTTGCTTCTTCACATGATATGTGCTATTCTCGGAGTGTCCTTTTATTTTCATTTTGTTTCCTGTTTGAATAAAACTATCAAGATCTGAAATTTTAAATGAGAGAGAGTCCTCACATAGCTACCTATTTACTTAACTACTCATTTGGTCTTCACTTATATCTTTTTGGAGTAGTTTGTCATTTACTCTTGTTCTTCACTTATATCCTATGAGTAAATTGTTGAATGAATTGAATATCATAAAGTTGAAATTATATGAGATTCATATGCTTGTATCATGCCTAGTAGTAGCTTCACATTGGGTTTAGAAAGTGAAATCTATTGAAGCTTGACAATCACAATATTGTTCATACAAGCAATTCATGAATGATTAGTATAAGGAAGAGAACTTTCACATATAAATATATTATCTTGGACATCTTTTATGATTGTGAATACCCATTAATTATTTTCAAACTTGAGCAAATTAGTTGAAGTTGGACAAGGAAGACAATGTAATGAGTTATGTTTGGGTATATTTGCATAGAAGTTATATTGTTATGGATCCTCCAACATGTGGTGCTTGCTTAGGATCTTTTGCTAGCCAAAAATTGGTACTAAGTAGAGATACTACTTGTGCATCCAAAAACCCTTAAACCCAGTTTCTTGCCATGAGTGTCCACCATATCTACCTATGGATTGAATAAGATCCTTCAAGTAAGTTGTCATCGGTGCAAAAAGCAATAAAAATTGCTCCTAAAATATGTATGATCTTTTATTGTAAGGGAAACTAAGCGTTGTACGAACTTGTGATGGTAAAGAAATAAAAGCGACGGACTGCATAATAAAGGTTGCTATCACAAGGGGCAATATAACGTGACGTTCCTTTGCATTAAGGGATGTGCATCCAAAAATAAAAAGCGCATGACAACCTCTGCTTCCCTCTGCGAAGGGCCTATCTTTTAATTTTATGCATTTACTTTTATGTATTTACTTTTATGCAAGAGTCAATAAGTATTCATTCGCATTTCAACCTCAATTATTCTCTAGTTGGTAAGCATCATTTGGTGCGGAAAGATCCAGGCACATATGGCCAGTCAAATATATTTGATCATGAATTATTATTGTTGACAATTATCTCTATGATAAATGAGTTGGGAGGCGAAAATTATGCCCCTATCTTTCTCTGTGTTCGATGGATGCCATTTGTTCGAAAAATATGCTTTGAGTACTAGCAATCATAGAAGACTATATGATAATTGAGTATGTGGAGCTCTTACTTAGACTTTGTTGAAATTAAGTTGAATTGCAATTGTTTGGTGACTAAGAACATAGGTTGTTGAGTTTCAAGAGATTGCATTGTTTGAACCATAACATGTGAATTGATTGCTACTTTATCATGATGAGTTTTATGAGAAAGAGTTGCTGTTATGATGCTAGGAAAAGTGATTGAAATTATCATTGACAAAACTTATGCACTATGCTAGCATTCACACTTCATAAATTATTTCTTTTATCATTTACCTACTCGAGGACGAGCTGGAATTAAGCTTGGGGATGCTGATACGTCTCCAACGTATCTATAATTTATGAAGTATTCATGCCATGTTTATTATAGTTTTGTATGATTTTGGTGCACTTTTATATGGGTTTTATATTATTTTCATGGACTAACATATTGACCCAGTGCCCAGTGCCAGTTGCTGTTTTCTGCTTGTTTTTGGTTTTCCAGAAAATCCATATCAAATGAAGTCCAAATGCAGTGAAACTTTTTGACGATTTTTTCTGGAAGGAAAGAGACCCAGGAAGCTTCGGAGGAGCAGCAGGAGAGCCACAGGGGCCCCACGAGCCACCTGGGCGCGCCTGCCCCCCCCCCCCAGGCGCGCCCTGGTGCCTCGTGTGCCCCCTGTGGCACCTCTTTGCGTGATTCCAACGCTGAAAAATCATATATATTCAGAAACCCCCGAAAGTTAACCTAGATGAGTTTTTACGCCGCCGCAAGCCTCTGTACCTCCACGATCTCATCTACAGCCCTTTTCCGGCACCCTGCCGGAGGGGGAGGGGAAGCATCGCCGAAGGCCATCTTCATCATCCCGGCGGTCTCCATGACGAGGAGGGAGTAGTTCACCCTCGGGGCTGAGGGTATATACTAGTAGCTATGTGTTTGATCTCTCTCTCTCTCGTGTTCTTGATATGGCATGATCTTGATGTATCGCGAGCTTTGTTAATATCGTTGGATCATATGGTGTTTCTTCCCTCTCTATCCTTGTTATGATGAATCGAATCTTTTCCCTTTGAGGTTTCGTTATTGTCGGATTGAATATTTCAGATTTGAGAACACTTGATGTATGTCTTGCATATGAATACCCATGGTGACAATGGGGTATTATATTGATTCACTTGATATATGTTTTGGCACTCAACTCGCGGATTCCCAAGGTGACATTGGGGTAATCTATGCACAGGGGTTGATGCACGTTTTCATTATCTTTTCTCTGACAGAAACTTTGGGGTCCTCCTTGGAGTTCTTTGTGTGGATTGAATATTATGATTATGAAGTTGTTTGATGCATATCGTATAATCAACTCACGGATACTTGTGGTGACATTGGAGTATCTAGGTGACATTAGAGTTGGTTGATGTGTATCATATGGTGTTATTTTAGTACGAATTCTAGGGCTGTTTGTGACACTTATAGGAATAGATCAATAGATCGATCGGAAAGGATAACTTTGAGGTGGTTTCGTACCCTACAAACAATTTCTATCTTATGTTCTCCGCTAATAGGAACTTGGGAGTGATTCTTTATCGCACGTTGAGGGATGGTTATATGATCCAATTATGTTAGCATTGTTGAGAGATTGCACTAGCGAAAGTATGAACCCTAGGCCTTGTTTCTAAGCATTGCAATACTGTTTATGCTCACTTTTGTTACTTGCTACCTTGCTGTTTTTATTGTTCGCACTACAAAAACCTATATCTACTATCCATACTACACTTGTATCACCATGTCTTCGCCGAACTAGTGCACCTATACAACTTACCACTGTATTGGGTGTGTTGGGGACACAAGAGACTCTTTGTTATTTGGTTGCAGGGTTGTTTGAGAGAGACCATCTTCATCCTACGCCTCCCATGGATTGATAAACCTTAGGTCATCCACTTGAGGGAAAATTGCTACTGTCCTACAAAACTCTGCGCTTGGAGGCCCAACATGAGTCTACAAGAATAAGTTGTGTAGTAGACATCATGCCTATATACATGATCATTGCCTTGGATATCTTCATGATTATTTGCTTTTTTATCAATTGCCCAACAGTAATTTGTTTACCCACCGTATGCTATTTTCAAGAGAGAAGCCTCCAGTGAAAACTATGGCCCCCAGGTCTACTCCTATCATATATTAAAAATCCTAAAAATACCTTGCTGCACTTTTTCTTTATTTATTTTATTTTGTATTTTTGTTTAATCTATCTATCTATCACCATACAATTTAATCTTGCAATTAACCGCCAAGGGATTGACAACCCCTTGTTTGCGTTGGGTGCAAGGATTTGTTGTTTGTGTGCAGGTACTGCTAACGAGGTGTTGCGTGATTCTCCTACTGGATTGATAACCTTGGTTTCATAACTGAGGGAAATACTTATCTCTACTGTACTGCATCATCCCTTCCTCTTCGGGGAAAAAACCAACGTAGATCACAAGTAGCAACTGCCAAGAAGCCCTCGTGCATAAAGTATGGGTCCACGACTGAGATATAAGATATTTGCTCACGCCTGATGATGTAGTTCATGTAAAGGGCATAAAGGCAGACGAACGTAAAATCCAGCTTTGTCATGTGAAACATGTCGAAGACATAATCAAATCGAAGGAAGAACTTATCCGCGCGGAATGTCTGGACGTACAACCTTTGCTGCGGCACGTTAACTACTTAGAGCGGGTATCCTGGATTTTTCGAGGCACGAAGGCTTTTCTCTCTCGATGGCTCATCGTCATGAAGTCTCCTTAGATCGCCGTCTGTGGCCTCTAGCGCTTCCTCAGGTAGGATCGGATGGCCGGCGATATGGAATGTCGCCGCATCTTTGATAGGTATACTATCTTGAACCCGGGGCTGCAGAGGCGGCTGGCTGCTAGAAGCAGCTCTGGCGCCATTAGATCCTTTCCTCTTCCTGTGCTTCTTCTTGGGTACCGGAAGTGAGCCTAACATACCGTCCCTGACCACCACCCCCAGTGTTGTCGGGCTCATTATTGCACGACCCTGATGTTGTTGATGCTGGGATGAGGCGGCATCTGTAGGCGTGTCCTGTGAGGATTGCATGAAGAGAGACTTCTTGCAATCAGCCTTAGGACGTTCCTACTCCGGCAAATTAGGCATTAACTCATCACGCTCATAGGCTGAGTCATACTGCTGAGCCATCAATCCTCCGTCGTCATAGCCGGTATTGAGAAACCGGAGAGGGTCATCATCCTCCTCCATGAGATCATCCATTATTGCTTCTTCGACGGGGGCGACGACGTCATCAGCCACTAATGGAGCCTCTTCCTCACGTCGTCCGCTATCACCCGGCACGACAGGCGCTGGTAATTGGGTAGGTGGGGTGGTGTTCATACCTTGCTGAGGCATTGTTGTTGGTGTGCTCCCTGCCGCCTCCACACGAAGGAGACTCTTCAACCACAGCAGCATCCAACTCTTGCAATCGCCAATCCGCGGCGGGGTCTCATCGTCATCTCCCCCGAGTGGTACCGGAGGAGCCAAACTCTCGTGGCCTGCTATGACACTGGCCAAGGAAACCTTGAAGACGCTAGGGGGTATCGGCCGGCCGTGGAACAAGCGTTCCTTTGGCTTCAATATCGTTGCCTTTCTCACGTCCACCTTTTGGCCGCTGATGGTGTATAGTATGGTGCACGGGGTTTCGTCGGCCTGCGAAGACATGTCTGCGACGTCAGACATCCGAAAGGCAACGGAAACAGAATATTATATATATGTTGAAGGCGTAGTTACCGTGAGGGCGTCGAGCTCAGCCAAAGACGAAGCCCCGCCGAGCATGCCAGAGATGGAGGACGGGCTGCTATGAGTTGGTGCGGTTGCCTGAGCAGGTGCTGGTGCGATGTGCACCGAGTTGCTCCCGATGAAGCTGGGAATGGGAAAGTCCGCTGCCCCTTTATCTGGATTTTGCTTCGTCCAATCGATAACAGCCGGAATCAAGGTACTAACCGAAGCTACAAATTCATTTCAGAAGGTATCCAACGCTGCATTGACTGCCTCGCGGAGTAACTCAGGTCGTATCGCTTCTTTGGTCTCAGCTGTTTTCTTATCGACCGCAATCGCAACCTTCTTGTCGATGTTCACTTCATTTAACCTCCGTCTCTGCCTTCTGTCCTCCGTGTCCTCGTGGTAGTAGAACTTCCACGTGGCACCGTCTCCGATGGCGTGCACATGTCCATACGATGGTAGCTTGTCCTCCGGGACTCCTTTCATTATGTTCAAGGACCGGTTAAAAGGGGTGTCCCACTTGGGCCTCGCCGCCGACTGAGACGGGTCACTTTCGGCCTCAAGCATGTGTTGCTCTTTTTGCAAAAGGAACATGGATCATTTACAAATGTGACTAAACGTGAAGTCGAATTGATTAGAACTAAAATAAGGTGGTAAAATAATAATTACCAGTAGTCTCATGAACTCCCTCGTGGGCACGTCCGTTTCGAAAACCTTATTTACTGGGTCCCACCTATACCGGGCCCTGATGAAGTCATGTTCCTGCGGGATGGTGAACTCCGCCAAGGGGTCTGGGAGCCCCAGTCTTTCACGTTCTGCGTCCTCCTTGGCCCATATGTGCCTCTTGCCCAAGTAACCACTGCTTCTGAGGTGGTGGTTCCCCATGTTCCTTTCCTGAAGCCCCTTCATGTACTCAGACTTTTCCTTGGCAGCTTGGGCGGCGCAATTCACCTTGAATATTTCGATGTCTAATTCCGTAAGTGTTGGATTTTCCTTAACAATCTCGGAGTAGGGTTCCTTTTTCTTAATCGCTCGTTTCACCCTTACTTTCCAGGCGGACAGCGCGTTGCTAAACTTGCCCATGGCTTTGTTGTTTATCTTCTTCATGGCTTTGTCTAGCCACGGTTCTTTGGTATCATCCCGGCCGGGGAACAGGAATCTTTGGTGCAACTTCGTTAGGAGGAAGTGCTCCATATTTGGTATCTTCCTTAATGCTTCGTCGTTGATGCTGGTGGTTTCCCGTAGGATGCATCCTATTTGATAGCCATAGCAACTGCGCACTTCCTGCGGCTCTGATGGCTCGAAAGTGCCGGGGTGGACCGCCGTGACCACCAGTCTTTCGGTGCCGAGCTAGTTTGGGCGCCGTACCCTCTTCGACTCCGGTTGTTTACCGTCTAATTTGCCAGCATCGGTGCCGGTGTCGGTGCCGGTGGTGTCGTTGTCGATGTCGATGTCTTGGTCGACTAAACTACCACCCTTCGCTGTGACAAGGGGGTCCTGCGACGACCTTCGTGCGTCCAGATAGTCGAAGAAGGCGTGTGCTTCCTCGTAGATGTCTTCGGGGTTACCAGAACCCCCGACTTCATCGTTGTTAGCCATGTTTCCTATGATTAACTCTGCTTGTTTAATTCCAGACCTAATAAAATGAATAATGACATGAAAAAAGGGCCTATGTTTTGCCAGAATGTTGATTCATTCCCGTTTCGGGAAATCCTGGGCACTCAATATGTCCTAGTTTCTAGCACAAGTCATGCCAAAATTCATGGAAAATTTCGGCATGACCTTTGCTAAAAAGTGGACAAATCGAGCGCCTGAAATTTGCCAGAACATAAATTAATCAACATTCCAGCAAAACATAGGCCATTCGGAATCATTCCCTGCAAATAAGAAAATGCCTCTGCTTGCAAATACAAAATGCAAGATAGCTAGTACTCAAAGTAGATCATCTTGTTGTACACTCAAAGCAGATCATCTTGTAGTACACTAAATGCAAGATATCAATTTACATATATATCATATACAAGAGAGGAAAATTCAAGTCAAAAAAGTTCTGATATTACACTAAAAATACTCCCTCTCTCTCTCTCAAACTAGTGTTTCACATAGAAGCAGCAGTATTTCAGATCATTGTCTTATTTTTATTTGATCATTGTCTAATTTAATGTGCATTCTTTGCAAGGTACCATTTAATCTAATATACTTTCAAATATGCATTCTTTGCAAAGTACCATTTAATTTATCGTTAAGTAGGGTACTTTAGGTGAATTTCATATGACCAGGGGTACAATCATCTCTGTTTAATCTACCCTTCCTAGCATCTATTTCTGCTTTCTTTATGTGAATTTCATACAAATGAAACTTATTTAGTAGCAAAATGTTGACATGAAACTATTTCAAATAAATTTTATTAGTATTTTTATTAAATGCCACAAAATTTATTAGAATTTTTTTATAAAATGTCACAAAAATCAAACATGTTAAAATTTGTTGATTTGATCAGATTTGGATAATGTTTTTGATTAATGAATTAACTAAAATACTAAAAACTATGTTCTTGACACTTGCAACTAAAATACTACATCGATTTGAAAGTAACCATTGGCAATTTGTGATTTGGTTTTTTTGTTTCAAAGTTTCAAATTTGGTATTGCCTCCTAGCTAGGGTTCCTACGTCGACAGAGAGAGAGAGAAGAGGGGAGGGGAGAGGATGGGGAAGAGGGAGGGGAGAGGCTTACGGTGGTGAGGTCGACGGCGGCGGGTGGAGGAGGGGGTGGCGACGTCATAGGCGGCTGTAGCGGGCGGAGGAGGGGCCGGCGAGGCAAGGGCGTAGGTGAGCCTGGCCGCGGCATCGACGTCGGGACTCGGGTGACGGCGAGGCAGGGGCGTCGGGGCACGGGCGACGGCGACGCAGGGGAGGAGCTCGCGGAGGGCGGTGGCGGTGTGTAGGAGGGGGGCGCGGGCCGGGGTCGATTGGGAATGGGGAATGGGAGAGAGGGAGTGTAACATCCCTAAATCTTAAGCATGTCATTAAGCTAATTAACATGCCATGTCATCATGATCATCATAATTAAATTGCATTTAGAGAATAATCCAACTTCAAGTTCAAATTTAAAATAAAGTCAAAATTAAAAGTTATCCAAACAGTAAAACAAAAATGTTCATAATATTTCAAATAATCCCAAAGCAATTATAAAAATAAGATCAACATTAATTGGATAATTTAGATGACTCTAGCATCATGAAACAGTACCAAAACAGCACTGATTAATCCATTTCATTTAATCCAAAATTCAAATGAAATCATTTTGTCACCAAACCTTTTTCTGGCAGTGATAAATATTGCCTAGTAATTATTTGGGTAAGTCCCATATTTTACAAAATTGAATTGGTGGCTGAACATTTTTCAAGGTAAGAGAAAGAAATAAAACAGAAAAATAAAAAGGAAAAGCCCTAATGTCTACTGTGCCTACGGGCCTAAGTCGAATAGTAAATGGCCCAGCCCAGCCCCAACGTCCTTTCGTCCACCTTCTGCCGAGGCAGACACCATGGCGCTGGCCGGGCGGGCGCACGCCGTCCACGCCGCGGATCGGCCACCTGTCGGCCATCTGCCGTCTTCCCGCGCGGATAAGGACGCCGGTGAACCCCCCTAGCGAAACCCTAGCCACTCCCCCCTCTCCTTCGCCTCCCACGCTCGATCCCGAGCTCGCCCGCGCGTGTCCATGACTGCGCCGCCGTCGTAGCCATGGCTGTCGACCTTCCCATGCCGTTTCGCCATGTCCAGAAGCTCCGCAGCGGACCGCTCCTTCTCCCTCGCCACCGGATCGAAGCTGGGGACCCCCACCGTCGTCGCCCGCTTCGATTCCCCTCGTCGGACGCCGCCGCCAACCTCGTCGTCGATCTGCTCCCTCCGAGCTCCTCCGGCCTCCTCGAGCCTCCTCTGCAACGATGTGAGAATCCAGCTCCCCCCTGGCCTCTCTCCTCTCGTCGCCGTGCCCCGCAGCCACGATCCCGAGCTCGGCCGAGCTCCGGTCGCCGCTGTGGTTGTCGCCGCCGTCGTATACGGCCTCCCCGAGCCCAACAACTACCACCATGCGATGCGCGCTCACGCGCCCATTCGAACGGGCCCGGCCGCGTGCGATTTGGCCGCTGGATGGCGGATTCCGAGCATCGCCGCCGCGTACTGCCTCGCCGCAGTGCCGCCGCCGGCGCCGCGCAGTTTAAACCTCGGCGGGGCCCACCGTCAGATCATTAGTCCACTAACCCGCGCCTAAGCACCCACTGACTGGTTGGCCATGACACTGTAGCAGTTAGGATTAGAACTAATTAACCTACTAACTACTGTGTCACTGACAGACTGGGCCCACAGCTTAATTAGATTAATCAGTTTAATCTAAAATCTGTTAACACTAACAGTCACTGACACGCGGGTCCCACTGGACCCGCTGACCAGTCAAACCTGCTGACTGGGCAAGCCCAGTCACTGGCAGGTGGGTCCAGTGGGCCCCTTTGACCAGTCAACGTGGACCAGTCAACTGCTGACTGGGTAGTTGACTGGCCTCACATGTCAGCCTCTGTTGCACATCTGTGGGTACACTTTCTGTGTACCCATAGCATTTAATATTTAATATAATTTCGAATTAAATTAAATCCATAAATTCCAGAATATTATTAAAACTTTGAAAAATCATATAAAATAAACCGTAACTCGGATGAAAATAATTTATATATGAAAAATGATCAGAAAAATATGAAGAATCCGAATATCCTACCCACATGTCTGCCACACCTCTCTAACATGATGAACATGGAACTTTCCTCTCCATTTCATCTGTCCGATAAATGCCCGGAGCTGGTAAAACACCTCCAGATGTTTCCCGCTCCGACTAACTTGCGTAGTACTGCATTAGGGCACTCCTCGAATAACGTGATGCCATGCCACGCATCTGTGATTGCATTTGTTGTTTGTATTTATTGTTTCTTCCCCCTCTTCTCTCCGATAGGCCCCGAGACCGACGCTGCCCCTGAGATCGACTACGTCACCGACGACCAGCCCTTTTCAGCAGAGCATCCAGGCAAGCAAAACCCCCTTGATCATCCCTATATCATCTATTCCTTCTCCCTCATGCTTGCATTAGATTTTGCTACTGTAATTGCTTGCTCCTATTCTGATGCATAGCCTGTTTTTGTAACCTGCTGTTGTTACTTTACCCGTCATCTAAACTGCTTAGAATATGTTGGTTAGTGATCCATCAGTGACCCTCACCCTTGTCCCTGTTGCCGCGCTTTACTACCAGTGCCTCGATCTATGTGATTGATGTGCAGAGACCATCACATCACCGCACACCCCCTTAGTTGTACGACTCTGCAGGGCTACTATCGAGTGTCGAGGGTGATACCTCGTACAGCACTCTTGATGATATCTCTGTAGTATAGCGCATCGGTGGTGATTGCAGAGGGTGATTCCTCGCTCTCCCCGCCCGGTGATGACTCTGTCGTGCAACCCCTCAAGTGTGGACCATCGAGGGTGAATCCTCCTGGTTCTCCTTGACGGATTACATCGAGTAGGAATCCATCGAGGGTGATTCCTCGGATTCCTCTTGATGTGACGAACACACGGATACCCTACTTTTACTTCAGCCCCCGGGTAAAGACGGGTCGACACCGAGGGGTACCCGCGAGAGATGTGAAGTCGGGTTGACCAAGAGGGTACCCGCGAGATAATTACGAGGCGCGACCGGGCAGGCAGAGACCGCCCTAGAGAGGGATGGGCCTGACCCTTGTTGCACTTCCTCGAGACGGGATGACAGGAGTACTGATCGTCACCGCAAACTCCTAATAATTCGCTAACGGATTTGGGTATTGATCTGAGTGGGTCATTGGCCCTATACGCACTACCACCACACGGGATAATGGTTGATGGTGCCCTCGGCGCCGTATGTATCAGCCGAAAGCTCTGTCAGACGTCCAGTTCAGCATTGCGGCCGGGCCGGGTCGGCGCCATCCATGACAGAGGTGGTGCCTGGATCGCCCTGCTCGCAACGACCCGGAGTGCATAGGGCGATGGGCCCAAGACCCCGGAGCGCTTAGGATGTAGACCGGCGGGGACCTCTCTACTGAGCTCTAGGTAGGGCTGCGGTGTGTCGATCAGCCGAGGCCAGGCATGACCCAGGAAAGTGTGTCCGGCCAGAGTTAATCAAGCGTGTTGGGTAACAGTAGTGCTCCCCTGCAGGGAAGTTATCTATTCGAATAGCCGTGTCCATGGTAACAGGACGCTCAGTGTTGTATCCCGATCTACTACTACTTGAATTGGATACGTGTTAATTAAATGTAAGCTCCGGGATCGTTTCCTCACAGGGAGTCGAGGAAGAATCCCTAGGCTTTACTACTACATGCTTGTTACTTTATGTTATGCTGCTAATCTACACTCTTCTAATGCTGCAAGACGCTGAAGATGCTAGTCTTCGATAGGCTAGGCCTTCCCCCCTCTATTCTGGCATTTCTGCAGTTTAGTCCAAAGATATAGCCCCATTCCTTTGATACCAATGCATAAGTAGTATAGTTCTGATGTCAGTCTTGCGAGTACTTTGGATGAGTACTCACGGTTGCTTTGCTACTCTTTTCCCCCATACCCGATTGCTGCGACCAGATGATGGATCCCAGGAGTCAGCTACTACCGCCGACGACTACTACTACACTTCTGGTGGAGCCTACTACTACGTGGAGACCGACGACCAGGAGTAGATTCGGAGGCTCCCAGGCAGGAGGCCTTGCCTCTTTCGTTCAGAGCCGTTGTTTGTTTTCACCTTCTTAAGGCATCTTTGTTTAACTTGTGTCTGTACTCAGATACTGTTGTTGCTTCCGCTAACGCTTGTACTCGAGCTTTTGTATTCGAGCCCTCGAGGCCCCTGGCTTGTAATATAAAGCTTGTATTATTTTAATTTTGTGTCTAGAGTTGTGTTGTGATATCTTCAAGTGAGTCCCTGGGCTTGATCGTGTGCATTTGCGTGTATGATTAGCGCATGATTAACCCGAGGGCGTCGCAAGCTGATATCAGAGCCGACTGCCTGTAGGAACCCCCCCTTCCAACTCCTTGGGCGAAGTTGAGTCTAGTCTCCAAAAACTGTTTACTAACATGGCTGTGTGGCTTACGGGCCCACGTCGCCAATGGATGGGATTAGGATCTTTTATTCCTCTTCCTTACTCTGGGATTCTACTCTTTCTTCTATTCGGGTTAAAATTTTACTAACACTGACATTAGGTTCTCGTATTCACATTCCCCCGGAGAGTTGGATTGTCTGCAACTATTCCTTTCCATTGGTCTGTTTAACCTTTCTGGTAATCTGGCTTCATTTGAGCAGTGATAATTCCCTGCTTAAGTCAGCACCCCCAAATAAAACCTTGTCACTATTGTTGATGACATTCCGGTAACCATCGATGGACGAGAACCTTGCCTATTGGTCCGCCTCGTATTAACGAGCAGAAAAAGGGTTCTCTTCGTTCCCCGCCCATGGTACCGACGTGTTGCCGACATAGCTGACAGGTTTTCTTCTGACATGTCTTGTTGTCGTGACCACACAAGATGTCACTGCCTTCCTACTTGTAACCCACACTAACCACAGTTCCACAGGATCGAAACCTGACTCCCCTATACATCCTTGATCTCGAAGAAACCCCTTACCCCACCTCTTAAATCTCGAGACGAGATTTCTTGTAGTGGGGGAGATTTGTAACATCCCTAAATCTTAAGCATGTCATTAAGCTAATTAACATGCCATGTCATCATGATCATCATAATTAAATTGCATTTAGAGAATAATCCAACTTCAAGTTCAAATTTAAAATAAAGTCAAAATTAAAAGTTATCCAAACAGTAAAACAAAAATGTTCATAATATTGCAAATAATCCCAAAGCAATTATAAAAATAAGATCAACATTAATTGGATAATTTAGATGACTCTAGCATCATGAAACAGTACCAAAACATCACTGATTAATCCATTTCATTTAATCCAAAATTCAAATGAAATCATTTTGTCACCAAACCTTTTTCTCGCAGTGATAAATATTGCCTAGTAATTATTTGGGCAAGTCCCATATTTTACAAAATTGAATTGGTGGCTGAACATTTTTCAAGGTGAGAGAAAGAAATAAAACAGAAAAATAAAAAGGAAAAGCCCTAATGTCTACTGTGCCTACGGGCCTAAGTCGAATAGTAAATGGCCCAGCCCAGCCCCAACGTCCTTTCATCCACCTTCTGCCGAGGCAGAGGCTATGGCGCTGGCCGGGCGAGCGCACGCCGTCCACACCGCGGATGGGCCACCTGTCGGCCATCTGCCATTTCCCCGCGTGGATAAGGACGCCGGTGAACCCCCCTAGCGAAACCCTAGCCACTCCCCCCTCTCCTTCGCCTCGCACGCTCGATCCCGAGCTCGCCCGCGCATGTCCATGGCTGCCCCGCCGTCGTAGCCGTGGCCGTCGACCTCCCCGTGCCGTTTCGCCATGTCCAGAAGCTCCGCAGCGGACCGCTCCTTCTCCCTCGCCACCGGATCGAAGCCGGGGAACCCCACTGTCGTCGCCCGCTTCGATTCCCCTCGTCGGACGCTGCCGCCAACCTCGCCGTCGATCTGCTCCCTCCGAGCTCCTCCGGCCTCCTCGAGCCTCCTCTGCAACAATGTGAGCATCCGGCTTCCCCTGGCCTCTCTCCTCTCGTCGCCGTGCCCCGCAGCCACGATCCCGAGCTCGGCCGAGCTCCGGTCGCCGCTGTGGTTGTCGCCGCTGTCGTATACGGCCTCCCAAGCCCAACCACTACCACCACGCGATGCGCGCTCGCGTGCCCGTTCGAACGGTTTCGGCCGCGTGCGATTTGGCCGCCGGACGGCGGATTCCGAGCATCGCCGCCGCGTACTGCCTCGCCAGAGTGTCACCGCCGGCGCGCGCGCAGTTTAAACCCTGGTGGGGCCCACCGTCAGATCATTAGTCCACTAACCCGCGCCTAAGCACCCACTGACTGTAGGGCCATGACAATGTAGCAGTTAGGATTAGTACTAATTAACCTACTAACTACTGTGTCACTGACAAACTGGGCCCACAGCTTAATTAGATTAATCTAAAATCTGTTAACACTAACAGTCACTGACACGCGGGTCCCACTGGACCTGCTGACTGGGCAAGCCCAGTCACTGGCAGGTGGGTCCAGTGGGCCCCTTTGACCAGTCAACGTGGACCAGTCAACTGCTGACTGGGCAGTTGACTGGCCCCACATGTCAGCCTCTGTTGCACATCTGTGGGTACACTTTCGGTGTACCCATAGCATTTAATATTTACTTTAATTTCGAATTAAATTAAATCCAGAAATTCCAGAATATTATTAAAACTATGAAAAATCATATAAAATAAACCGTAACTCGGATGAAAATAATTTATATATGAAAAATGATCAGAAAAATATGAAGAATCCGAATATCCTACCCACATGTCTGCCACACCTCTCTAACATGATGAACATGGAACTTTCCCCTCCATTTCATCTGTCCGATAAATGCCTGGAGATGGTAAAACACCTCCAGATGTTTCCCGCTCCGACTAACTTGCGTAGTACTGCATTAGGGCACTCCTCGAATAACGTGATGCCATGCCACGCATCTGTGATTGCATTTGTTGCTTGTATTTATTGTTTCTTCCCCCTCTTCTCTCCGGTAGACCCCGAGACCGACGCTGCCCCTGAGATTGACTACGTCACCGACGACCAGCCCCTTTCAGCAGAGCTTCTAGGCAAGCAAAACCCCCTTGATCATCCCTATATAGCCTATTCCCTCTCCCTCATGCTTGCATTAGATTTTGCTACTGTAATTGCTTGCTCCTATTCTGATGCATAGCCTGTTTTTGTAACCTGCTGTTGTTACTTTACCCGTCATCCTAAACTGCTTAGAATAGGTTGGTTAGTGATCCATCAGTGACCCTCACCCTTGTCCCTGTTGCCCCGCTTTACTACCAGTGCCTCGATCTATGTGATCGATGTGCAGAGACCGTCACATCACCGCACACCCCCTTAGTTGTACGACTCTGCAGGGCTACTCTCAAGTGCCGAGGGTGATACCTCATACATCACTCCTGATGATATCTCTGTAGTATAGCACATCGGTGGTGATTGCAGAGGGTGATTCCTCGCTCTCCCCTCCCGGTGATGACTCTGTCGTGCAACCCCTCAAGTGTGGACCATCGAGGGTGATTCCTCCTGGTTCTACTTGACGGATTACATCAAGTAGGAATCCATCGAGGGTGATTCCGCGGATTCCCCTTGATGTGACGAACACACGGATACCCTACTTTTACTTCAGTCCCCGAGTAAAGACGGGTCGACCCCAAGGGGTACCCGCGAGAGATGTGAAGTCGGGTTGACCAAGAGGGTACCCGTGAGATAATTACGAGGCGTGACCGGGCAGGCAGAGACCGCCCTAGAGAGGGATGGGCCTGACCATTGTTGCACTTCCTCGAGATGGGATGATAGGAGTACTGATCATCACCGCGAGCTCCTAATAATTCGCTAACGGATTTGGTTATTGATATGAGTGGTTCGTTGGCCCTATACGCACTACCACCACGCGGGATAATGGATTATGGGGCCCTCGGCGCCGTATGTATCAGCCAAAAGCTCTGTCAGACGTCCAGTTCAGCATTTCGGCCGGGCCGGGTCAGCGCCATCCATGACACAGCTGGTGCCTGGATCGCCCTACTCGCAACGACCCGGAGTGCAAAGGGCGATGGGCCCAAGACCCCGGAGCGCTTAGGATGTAGACCGGCGGGGACCTCTCTGCTGAGCTCTAGGTAGGGTTGCGGTGTGTCGATCAGCCGAGGCCGGGCATGACCCAGGAAAGTGTGTCCGGCCAGAGTTAATCGAGCGTGTTGGGTAACAGTAGTGCACCCCTGCAGGGAAGTTATCTATTCGAATAGCCGTGTTGTATCCCGATATACTACTACTTGATCTGGATACATGTTAATTAAATGTAAGCTCCGGGATCGTTTCCTCGTAGGGAGTCGAGGAAGGATCCCTAGGCTTTACTACTACATGCTTGTTACTTTATGTTATGCTGCTAATCTGCATTGTTCTAATGCTGCAAGACGCTGAAGATGCTAGTCTTCGATAGGCTAGGCCTTCCCCCCTCTATTCTGGCATTTCTACAGTTTAGTCCAAAGATATAGCCCCATTCCTTTGATACCGATGCATAAGTAGTATAGTTCTGATGTCAGTCTTGCGAGTACTTTGGATGAGTACTCACGGTTGCTTTGCTACTCTTTTCCCCCATACCCGATTGCTGCGACCAGATGATGGATCCCAGGAGTCAGCTGCTACCGCCGACGACTGCTACTACACTTCCAGTGGAGCCTACTACTACGTGGAGACCGACGACCAGGAGTAGATTCGGAGGCTCCCAGGCAGGAGGCCTTGCCTCTTTCGATCAGAGCTGTTGTTTGTTTTCGCCTTCTTAAGGCATCTTTGTTTAACTTGTGTGTGTACTTAGATATTGTTGTTGCTTCGGCTAACGCTTGTACTCGAGCTTTTGTATTCGAGCCCTCGAGGCCCCTGGCTTGTAATATAAAGCTTGTATTATTTTAATTTTGTGTCTAGAGTTGTGTTGTGATATCTTCAAGTGAGTCCCTTGGCTTGATCGTGTGCATTTGCGTGTATGATTAGCGCACGATTAACTCGGGGGCGTCGCAGGGAGGGAGGGCCGCGGTGTAGTTAGTCAAACTTAGCAGTAGCGCGGGTCTTAACCCCGCGCTACTGCTATGCTTCTTAGCAGTAGTGCGGGATACAGACGCGCGCTATAGCTAAGTTTGCTATAGCGCGGGATTCAGACCCGCGCTACTACTATGATTTTTATTATTTTTCCTTTCCTTTTCTTTTTATTGTTTTTCCTGTTTCCTTTTCTTTTCTTTTCTTTTCTTTTCTTTTTTCTTTTCTTTTTATTATTTTTCCTTTTTTCATTTATTTTCATTTCTTTTTTTCTTTTCTTTTTATTATTTTTCCTTTTTCCTTTTTCCTTTCATTTTCTTTTCTATTCCTTTCCTTTTTCTTTTCATTTCCTCGCAGTCGACGGGAACGTGTCCTCCCAATCTGAGCGAATACCGTGGGAACAGTGCATAATATATATATATATATATATATATATATATATACGACAAATTTTCCCTACTACCGGGTGTAGTTACTCCCACTTTGGTTTCGTACGTTGTAGGTAGTATCTATTATATTGGAGAGTACGTACGTGTAGTATGTAGTATGTAAGAATGTTTGGATAGTATATATACTATTTTGTAGGTAGTATGTACCATATTTTGAGCATACTCCTTTTTACGTACAAATATGTACGTATTTCACAAATATGATAAAAACATGGGCTTACATGCAATTTTTTCACATAACTGGTTTTGGAGTATATTAGATATAGTATATGAACATACTAAAAATGATAAAGTAGTATATATACTACCACATGGTAGTATATGAGATATGGGTGTAACTACACCCGGTAGTAGGATGTATTTTGTCTATATATATATATATATATATATATATATATATATATATTCTGCTAATATTGGCAGAATAGTTATTCTGCCCACACTTCCGAACTGCACGCTCAACGCGAGGGCACTGCACTTTCTGAAGCAAGCGCACTGCAATACAAAGACTAGTGAACTTCTCGTCGAAAAAACTGCACGCGGTGTTTTTCGGTACTGTTTTTGATCCAGTTTTTTAACCGTTTGTTGGAATGAGGCGTGCAATACGCCGTTGGAAAGCTATGGATTAGGCGCAACTTCGCCATGTTGAATTTTTTTGAGATTCCTCGCGGTTTAAGAGCAGTTTCGAAAACGGTGGGCGCCCGACGAGTGGCAACGAGCGTATTTTCGCGTTTTTACGCAAACCGCTTGTCGAAATGAAGCACATGATACGCCGTTGGAAAGATATCGTCGAGTCGCAACTTTTTCGTATATATTACTTTCTCTAATTTCTTACGGTTTAAGAGCAGTTTCAAGTTTACTAAATCGCGGAATTCTGTTTTTTCAAATTTTTGTAATTTTTCGGTACTATTTTCGCTCCAGTTTTTAACCGTTTGTCTAAATGAGGCGTGTGATACGCCGTTGGAAAGCTACGGACAAGGCGCAACTTTCATATGTAGAAATGTTTTTGAGATTCCTTACGGTTTTAAATTAATTTTGAAAATGGTGTGGCGGCCGACGGGTGGCAGTGGCCGTTTTTTCGCGATTTTTTACAAACCGCTGGTCGGAATGATTCAAATGATACGCCGTTGGAAAGATATCGACGACGCGCAACTTGTTCATGTAGAACACTCTCTCTAATTCCTTACGGTTTAAGAGCAGTTTTGAAATTACCAAAATGCGGACACTCTGTTTTTCGCGACACCAAAATCGACGAGTGAACCGCATTGGACAGAAAACCGCACTGCATCCGACAAGCAAGCGAACTTCATGTTTTCTTTGTCTTTTTTCTAACTTTTTTATGAACGAAAGTGGACTGCAGAGACGTCAAGGGAAAAGTGAACCGCAACACGAGTCTAAGTGAACCGCATAATTTTTTTTAACTTTTTTATGAATGAAAGTGGACCGCAGAGACGAGTCAAGTGAACCACAATAGGGGAAAAGTGAACCGCAACATGAGTCTAAGCGAACCGCATGATTTTTTTCTCTTTTTTCTAACTTTTTAAAATTTGCATGAGGACTACATGGTCGATGCTAGAGAACTGCATTTTTCGGTCGGAGAAAGTTAACCGCATGACAGAAATAAAAGGAAGTGACCTTTTTGCAATGTTATTTTCTTCTGGTGCTGCATTTTTTCGCATATTATTTTCTTCAAAACGAAAAGGACTGCATAGGACAGAGGAGCGAACTTCTAAAAAAAAAACAAAAGTTCTCTGTACCAGGACAAACTGAGCTGCATTTTTCATGGGATGAACCTCTAAGGCCCACTTAACAAACTGCATTGTTTTTTTTTCCTCACGGGTGTGTACACTAAAAGAAAACTGAAATGAACTTCTCTGTACAAGGACAAATTGCAAAAATGAATCTAAAACAAAAATCAATACGCATCATTGTTGCCGCCCGAGAACTGCGACAATCGCGTCGGCGAACTGCAAGCGACGTGCCAATGGCCCTCCTGGCTTCTGCCGGCGCCTGGAAAACCGAACAAGAGGAGCCAGCGAACTGCACACACAAAAAAGGTTGAATGCTGGCGATCTGCAGATTTGGGAGGAGAGAGCTGCGGGGGGTTGCTGCGGCGAACTGCATCGGGGTTGCACGGAGCTGAAGCAGAAGAGGGGGGGTGGTGGAGCAGCACCAGGCATCCAACCCCAACCGCCGCCACCAAGCCGAACGACACGCCCGCCCCCACACGAGCCCCCCGCGTTGACCAGAACGAACACCGGCAAGCCCGATGGCTGCGTACGGGTCCGGGACGGCTAGGTCCGGCGCGGGCAACGGCCTGGTCGCCGATTGGGTGCCCATGGCGAACAGATCCGGGACTATTGGCGACTGCACGAGTAGCGGGTGGGCATGGCGGCGCTGGAGGAAGGGGGCGCGGGGCGGCCTGCTGTCCGAGCGGGGAAGATGAGGCGTGGGGTGGGAGGGTGATGTGAGCAGCTTGGATCAGGGGCGGGACAGCGCGGGACGGAGGATGGACTACCCCGGTCGGCTTTCACCGGAGGAAGGCGATGGCGGGTTGGGTCCAGGCGGCGGCGCCAGAGAAGGTGGAGGAGGGCGTAGGGTGAAGAAGAAGGTGGGGTTGGTGGGGGAGCTCATCCGGGATGGGAGGTTAGTGGGTGGGTGTGGATCTGACGGCTGGTCTAGGCGGCGACTTCAGAGAAATTGGAGGAGGGCGCGCGAGGGGTGGGGTTGGTGGGCGCTCGTCTGGGAGGTGGGTAGGTGGGGATCGGGGGAGGCTTTTTTCCGGGCGCTGGGGGTGGTTGCCGGCCCGGATCCTCCGCCGGGAGGCGCACTGGTGGCAGTTGCCGGCCGGGATCCACCGCCGGGAGTTGTGCTTGGGGGTAGACGGTAGAGCGGGGGAAGGAGGTGGGTCGGGAGTGGGTGGATGCGGGGAGAGGTTGGCGTGGAGTGGGGGAAGGAGGTGGGTGGGGTGGGCAGAATAAGCTTTTTTGATGGTAGAATAAGGTCTTAAAGGGGTTGGTAGAATAGACCCACAATATATATATATATATATATATATATATATATATATATATATATATATATATATATATATATATATATATATATATATATCATTTGACCGATAACGCGCGTGGTTTACTGCGTATACAAAACAGATACATACATAAATGATAGTTTCTCAGCGTCGACGACGTTTAAGAGTGATCTTGTTCGCCGTCGAATAATTGAGCCCCTCGTTGTGACTTTTCCTTTTCCATGGAGTACGATCTTTGCTACTTGTAGTCTGCGTTGGTATTTCCCCGAAGAGGAGAGAATGATGCAGTATAGTAGATATAAGTATTTCCCTCAGTTAAGAACCAAGGTTATCAATCCAGTAGGAGAACCAAGCAAAATTCCGTTAAGCGCACCTGCACACACAAGTGCAAACACTTGCACCCAATGCAAATAAGAGGGTTGTCAATCCTCTTAGCGGTTATTTGCAAGGATTAAATCTTATCGAGGTAAATAGATAAACTAAACTACTAAAAAGATAAAAGTAAATAAATTGCAGCAAGGTATTTTTGGGTTTTTAATATATGATAAAGTAGACCGGGGGCCATAGTTTTCACTAGAGGCTTCTCTCTCGAACACATAGCAAACGGTGGGTAAACAAATTACTGTTGGGCAATTGATAGAAAAGCAAATAATTACGACAGATTCATGGCAATGATCATGTATATAGGCATCACGTCCGAGACAAGTAGACCGACTCCTGCCTGCATCTACTACTATTACTCTACCCATCGACCGCTATCCAGCTTGCATCTAGGGTATTAAGTATGAAACAGAGTAACGCCTTAAGCAAGATGACATGATGTGGACAAAGTAAACTCAAGAAATATGATTAAACCCCATCTTTTTATCCTTAATGACAACAATACAAATACGTGTCATGTCCCCTTCTGTCACTAGGATTGAGCACCGCAAGATTGAACCCATCACAAAGCACCTCTCCCATTGCAAGACAAATCAATCTAGTAGGCCAAACAAAATCAATAGATCAGAGAGAAATACAAAGCTATAACAATCATGCATAAAAGAGTTCAGAGAAGACTCAAATATTTCTCATGAATAATCTGATCATAAACTCACAATTCATCGGATCCCAACAAACACACCACAAAAGAAGATTACATCGGATAGAACTCCAAGAATATCAAGGAGAACATGGTATTGAAGATCAAAGACAGAGAAGAAGTCATCTAGCTACTAGCTATGGACCCGTAGGTCTGTGGTAAACTACTCACACATCATCAAAAGGGCAGCAAAGTTGATGTAGAAGCCCTCCGTGATCGATTCCCCCTCGGGCAGAGTACCAGAAAAGGCCTCCAGATGGGATCGCGGAAGAACAGAGGCTTGCGGCGGCAGAAAGGTTTTTTCATCTGTCTCTCTGTTGGTTTGGGAATATTTGGGAATTTATAGCGTTGGAATTAGGTCAAGAGGTGCCACGAGGGGCCCACAAGCCTGGGGGGCGCGCCCTACCCCCCTGGGCGTGCCCTCCAGGCTTGTTGCCTCCTCGTGGCTCTTCTGGTCTTCTCACGAAGCTTCGTGTGTCTCTTCTGGTCCAGAAAAAATTAATCCATTTTTTTTGTTTAGCCACTTTTTGATAATGATTTTCTGAAAAGGCAAAAACAAGCAGAAAACAGCAACTGGCACTGGGCACTAGGTTAATAGGTTAGTCCCAAAAATGATATATAATGACATATAAAACATCCAAGATTGATACTATAATAGCATGGAACAATCAAAAAATATAGATACGTTGGAGACGTAGCAAGCATCCCCAAGCTTAATTCCTGCTCGTCCTCGAGTAGGTAAATGATAAAAACAGAATTTTTGATGTGGAATGCTACCTATCATGTTTCATCATGTAATATTTCTCTTACGGTTTGAATAATAAGATCCAAATGATTCAAAGCAATAGTCTATAATTTTATATAAAGACATCAATACTCAGGCATACTAATAAACAATCATGTCTTTCAAAATTAAAATGCTAAAGAACGTTATCCCTACAAAATCATACAATCCTGTCATGCTCCATCTTCTTCACACAAAGTATTTATCATGCACTACCCCGATGACAAGCCGAGCAATTGGTTCATACTTTTTAACGCGCTTCAACTTTTCCAACTCCCACGCAATAGATGAGCGCAAGCCATGGATATAGCACTATGGGTGGAATAGAGTGTGGTGGTAGAGATAAATAAGAGAAGTCAAAAATAAGAAGATAGTCTCACATCGACGAGGCTAATCAACGGGCTATGGAGATACCCATCAATTGATGTCAATGCGAGGAGTAGGGATTTCCATGCAACGGATGCACTAAGAGCTATAAGTGTATGAAAGCTCAACATGAAAACTAATTGGGTGTGCATCCAACTTGCTTGCTCATGAAGACCTCAGGCATTTGAGGAAGCCCATCATCGGAATATACAAGCCAAGTTCTATAATGAAAAATTCCCACTAGTATATGAAAGTGACAAAATAGGAGACTCTCTATATGAAAAACATGGTGCTACTCTGAAGCACAAGTGTGGAAAAAGGATAGTAACATTGCCCCTTCTCTCTTTTTCTCTCATTTTTTTTCATGGCTCTTTTTCGCCTCTTTTTTTTCATCCGGGGTCTCATCCCGACTTGTGGGGGAATCATGGTCTCCATCATCCTTTCCTCACTGGGACAATGCTCTAATAATGATGATCATCACACTTCTATTTACTTACAACTCAATATTACAACTAGATACTAGAACAAAAATATGACTCTATATGAATGCCTCTGGTAGTGTACCAGGATGTGCAATGATGCTAGCGTAACATGTCTAAAGATGATGAACGGTGGTTGAGCCACAAATACTATGTCAGCTATATGATTATGCAAAGCAATATGACAATGACGATGCATGTCATAAAAACGGAACAGTGGTAGTTGCATGGCAATATATCTCGGAATGGCTATGGAAATGCCATGATAGGTAGGTATGGTGGCTGTTTTGAGAAAGATATAAGGAGGCGTATATGTGGTAGAGCGTATCATATCACGGGGTTTGGATGCACCAGCGAAGTTTGCACCAACTCTCGATGTGAGAAATAGCAATGCACGGTACCGAAGAGGCTAGCAAATTGCGGAAGGGCGAGAGTGCGTATAATCCATGGACTCACATTAGTCATAAAGAACTCACATACTTATTGCGAAAGTTTATTAGCCCTCGAAGCAAAGTACTAAGTCGCATGCCCCTAGAGGGATAGATTGGTAGGACAAGGTCCATCGCTCGTCCACGACCGCCACTCATAAGGTAGACAATCAACAATAAATCATGCTCCAATTTCTTAGCATAACGACAGATCATACTTGCATGCTTCGGGAATCACAAACCTTAACACCAATATTCTTACTAAAACACAATAATCTACTAATACCTCCCACATATTACCATCTTAATATCGCAAAACTATTGCAAGGATTCAAACTTATCATATTCAGTGATCTACATGAAAGTTTTTATTATATCCCTCTTGAATACCTATCATATCAGGACCAAATTCATAACCCATGCATATTACCATTGCTAACCATGAGACTCTCAAAAAGATATAAGTGAAGCATGAGAGTGCAACTATTTCTTTAAAATATAACCACCTCCGTGCTCTAAAAGATATAAGTGAAGCACTAGGGCAACTGCCTAGCTCAAAAGATATAAGTGAAGCACATAGAGTATTCTAACAAATCACGAACAATGTGTGTCCTTCTCAAAAAGGTGTGTTCAGCAAAGATGATTGTGACAAACTAAAAAGCAAACAAACTATATCAGAAGACGCTCCAAGTAAAACACATATCATGTGATGAATAAAAATATAGCTCCAAGTGAGTTACTGATAGATTGTAGACGAAAGAGGGGATGCCTTCCAGGGCATCCCCAAGCTTAGACGCTTGAGTATTCCTTGAATATTACCTTGGGGTGCCTTGGGCATCCCCAAGCTTAGGCTCTTGCCGCTCCTTATTCCTTTATCCATCGTAGTCTCACCCAAAACTTGAAAACTTCAGCACACAAAACTCTACAGAAACCTCGTGAGATCCGTTAGTATAACAAACAAATCTTAAACTTTAGGTACTGTTGTAAATTGATTCATATTTAATATTGGCATAATTCTACTGTACTCCAACTTCTACATGACTCATACCCCCCGATACGATCCATAGATTCATCAAAATAAGCGAACTATGCAACAAAAACAGAATCTGTCTAAAACAGAACACTATATAAAGACCTGAATTATCGTCATACTTCTGTAACTCCCAAAATTCTGAAAAATTAGGAAAACGTGGGAAATTAATATTTCAATAATCTCTACAAAATTCAGAAGGTTCCGACACTCCAGCGAAAAAACAAAATTCCAGCACTGGACGCAAAAGTTTCTGTTTTCCAACAGCATCTATCATACTATCTTCCAAATCATCCCAAAGGCATTACTTGGCACAAACACTAATTAAAACATAAAAATACAATCATAAAATAAGCTATAATTGTGCAAACACTCAAAAACAGAAGGTAAAAGCAAAAATTTTATTTTATTCATTGGGTTGCCTCCCATCAAGCGCTATTGTTTTATGCCCCTAGCTAGGCATAATGCATAGTTTCAAGTGTTGTCATCCTTCAAGTTAATTCCATAGGTGGCACTCATAATAGATTCATAAGGTGCTTTAATTCTGTTTCTAGGGAAATGTTCCATCCCTTTCTTTAATGGAAATTGAAATCTTATATTACCTTCTTTCATATCAATAATAGCACCAATTGTTCGTAGAAAAGGCCTACCAAGTATTATGGGGCAAGAAGGATTGCATTCTATATCAAGAACAATAAAGTCCACGGGCACATAATTTCTATTTGCAAGAATAAGCACATTATTTATTCTACCCAATGCTTTTTAATATTGGAATCCGCAAGATGCAAATTAAGGGAACAAGGATCCATGTCGGTGAGACCTAGCACATCACACAAAGACTTTGGTATAGTGGAAACGCTAGCACCAAGATCACAAAGAGCATTACATTCATAATCTTTAATTTTGACTTTAATAGTAGGTTCCCATTCATCTTGTAATTTTCTAGGAATTGATACTTCCAACTCAAGTTTTTCTTCATGTGCTTTCATCATGGCTTCGACAATATGTTTAGTGAAAGCTTTATTTTGTTCATATGCATTTAGTGAATTAATCATGGATTGCAACAAGGAAATATACTCAATTAAAGAACAACTATCATAATTAAAGTCCTTGTAATCCAAAGTAGTGGGTGCATTACTATTTAAAGTTTTGACCTCTCCAAACCCACTTTTTTCATTTTTATCATCAAGATTATCACCCTCCAAGCAAGTGGGACTCCTTCTATCTAAAGTTGACTCTTCTCCAGTCCCTTTTTCATCAAGTTTTATGTTGCTAAATAATGATTCAATAGGAGTGACACCAATCATTTTAATATCTTCATCATTACTAGATAGTGACTCTGGTTTGGCAGCCATCCTATTTACTAGAGTTGTTTGTTTATCCGAAATTTTTCCTAGTAAATTTTTAGTATTAGCAGGTTGAGCCTGAAGGTTGGATACTTCTAGATTAAGATCTTCAAGTTGTTTATTAATGAAATCCAACAAGCTAGAATGTTCCTTAGGCTCTTCGGAAAAGAATTTATTGTGCTCAAATTGCGAAGTCATAAAACTCTTAGTAACATTTTCAATTTCAGACAATCTTCTGGTATAGAAACTATCGCGAAATTCCTCTAGCGAGATAGTGACAGAACTAAAGAACAAGCAAGTAAAAAAAATTGTGTTTTTGTGAAAAAAAATTAGAAGTGGGGGAGATGAAAACGAGAGGCAAATGCAAATAAAAGGCAAATAGAGTAAATGCAAGTGAATGATAGTTTGTGCGAAGGAACTTGGTAATTTTGATGATGTCTCCCCGGCAACGGCGCCAGAAATTCTTCCTGCTACTTGTAGTCTGCGTTGGTATTTCCCCGAAGAGGAGTGGATGATGCAGTATAGTAGAGATAAGTATTTTTCTCAGTTAAGAACCAAGGTTATCAATCTTGTAGGAGAACCAAGCAAAATTCCGTTAAGCGCACCTGCACACACAAGAGCAAACACTTGCACCCAACGCAAATAAGAGGGTTGTCAATCCTCTTAGCGGTTATTTGCAAGGATTAAATCTTATCGAGGTAAATAGATAAACTAAACTACTAATAAAAATAAAAGTAAATAAATTGCAGCAAGGTATTTTTGGTTTTTAATATATGATAAAGTAGACCCGGGGCCATAGTTTTCACTAGAGGCTTCTCTCTTGAACACATAGCATACGGTGGGTAAACAAATTACTGTTGGGCAATTGAAAGAAAAGCAAATAATTATGACAGATTCATGGCAATGATCATGTATATAGGCATCACGTCCGAGACAAGTAGACCGACTCCTGCTTGCATCTACTACTATTACTCCACCCGTCGACCGCTATCCAGCATGCATCTAGGGTATTAAGTATGAAACAGAGTAACGCCTTAAGCAAGATGACATGATGTAGACAAAGTAAACTCAAGCAATATGATTAAACCCCATATTTTTATCCTTAATGGCAACAATACAAATGCATGTAATGTCCCCTTCTATCACTGGGATTGAGTGTAGGGGAACGCAGCAGAAAACAAAAATTTTCTGACCTACGCACCAGCCCAGGACCACTATGGAGACTGCATACAAGGTTTGATCATTTCGTTACCGACTCGTAGCGCAGCGGAAGTAGAGTCGATGACGATCGGCGGTGCAGATCCCCGCAGCTAGGATTTTACAACCTCCCAACCGCGAGGATGTACTCCCTCGTCAGCTCACCGGACAGATGCCTCGGGACAGTCCCTCGGATAGTCCCACCGGAAGGATCCTCGGACAGCCCTTCGGGAGGCCTCTGGACAGTCCCTCGGATAGTCCCACCGGACGGATCCTCGGACAGCCCTCCGGGAGGCCTCTGGACAGTTCTTCGGATAGTCCCACCGGACGGATCCTTGGACAGCCCTCCGGGAGGCCTCACAGACAGCCCTTCGGGCGGGTCACTCGGACAGCCCTTTGGGAGGACCCCCGAAACTCGGACAGTAACTCAGACAGCCCTTCAGGAGGACCCTCGAACAGCCCCTCAGGCAAAAAGATCGAACCTATGACCTCTCTACGGGGTTGCACACATACGGTGTCATCTATCCAGCAGGGCTTCGCCGTCCAGAACTAGTTCCCACCGGAACCCAGACAGCCTTTCGGCTCTACGAAACTATTTTGCGGGGAGGGAGAGAAGAAGGCCAGACCATGCATGGCTTGTGTATGTTGAGAAAGAGTGTGTCTTTAGGCAGCCCCCTCCACCCCTATTTATAGGCCAAGCCCAAGGGTAGCTTCTCCAAGAAGCTAAGGGGAAAAATACCAAAAGGCCCTCAAGGTAGCTTCTCCAAGAAGACACCCAAAAAGCACTTTCACTATTCACGGAAACATTTTTCAGCGACCGTTAAATCTGAAAATATTTCTATGGGTCTTAGAATAATTCCAGTACCCACACAAATGATTTTGGACGGGTTCCAAAACAATTCGGATTAGTGATTTTCATCTGTGAAAAGCAAACAAAGCGGTTCCGGCAGCTCCGGAACATTTTCGGTTTTTTTCTCCGAAAAATCCCAGAAGTTCCCAGACCAATTCTGGCACCCTCCAAGAATTTCTAGGCGTGTGCCGAAACCAATTTGACTTAATGGTATACCCTAAAACAACTTTTCCGTTTTACCGAAACTATTCCGGTGCTCTCTCTTCGGAACTTTTCCGCTGTCTCCGAAACTTTTCCGGTCACTTTCTCTCAGACTCCCTGTCTAGTATTCAGCAGATAGATGACCCTTAAGCGTGTGACCCTATAGGTTCGGTGAAGTATAGACATGACCGGAACTATTTCCGATCAATGATCAACATCGGAGCCGTGGACACCCATATTGACCCCTATACCCACACGAATGAATATTCGAGTGAACCTCCAGTTGCCGTGTGCTATTCATGTTGCTTCATGATATATTACAAATACCCGAGGTGAGATTTTCTGTATCCCCGTGGATCAACAACTTGTTCACTATGCCAGTTACCTCGTTACCGGTTTTGTTCTCTTTTCTCGTTTCCGTGTTCCGGCATCCCTGTGATCAGATCACAATGTGTCTGGCCAGACGATGGTGGATACCGTAACACCGAGAGGGCCCGAGAATATCTCTCCATCGTCGGAGGAGCAAATCCCAATCTCGAGCTATCTCGTTCCTTGTCATACTTTTCCGTGAACCCGTAAGCCGCCATAATAGCCACCCAGTTACGGATGACATTTAACAAACCCCAAAGTTCACGAAGCAAGCACGAAGGAACTTGATACTCTCATGGTCTAAGGAATTATGCAAACATTAACTATCTCTGTGTTATTAACCATTAACTTGTGACAAATGTATCTCATAGCATAACATCAATCGGGTCGATTCAACACAAGTGTTCTTCTAACATTGTGCCCTCAAAGTTGCCGGCATAGTCATGCCCATGATCAGGAAAACAGAACCATCATGCAACACTTGAGCTAGTCTTAGAGGCCAGACTAGGAATACATTTTACCGTTTATTATTCTACACGTGCATATGAGTCTTCCTTCGAGCCTCGTGGTTATTGCAGACTCGAGAACCATAGCAGTTATAGCACGGAATATAAACATAATCATGAACATGGAGATAAACAATAACATTTATTATTGCCTCTAGGGCATATCTCCTATGGACTCCCACTTGCACTAGAGTCAATAATCTAGTCAATGCTAATGCACATTACCGGTGTAAAAATGCTTCGCATGTGGTATAGCCTGATGTCCAACGGATCTGACAACTTCAGTTCCGTGTGTATCTTTGCATGTCCTCGCGTTTTCACGCTTTCACAAAATTCATATTTTGTGTGGACTTGGCTTCGTATATATGTGAATCACTGGTCAAACCTTGATTCCTCAGACTGAGCTACGGAGCAACTATCTTCAATAGTGTTCCATTGACCAAAGCCATCTTGGAGCCATACTAAATTCATGAACGAACTATATGATTCAACATCTTCTATGTCGCTTTGAAAGCGGCAACATACTTAGCCTTTGTTATAGAATTCGCCATAGTAACCTGTTTGGAACGATTTCCAAACACCGTGCCACCATATCGTGTATTACACAAAACCCTTAACTTAAATCGAAAATCGCATGGAGTATTGATGAAGACTGTATCGATGCAATTACTTACAACGAGCACTTCATAATCTCTGCTTGCGAGAAAACATGTCATCAGTGCTACTTTAGTACTTAATGACATTTTCCACTGTTGTCCCATGATCAGTACTTTGATCACTTTGGTATCTATACTCGCAACTCCTTGGGAGTACTGGACATATCTGGTTGTTTTACATACCATGGAATACATGATTAATCCAAACACGAGAGTGTGTGGAATCTCCATCATGTATTTCGCTCATCAGTGTTTTGGGACACCGAGTCTTGCAAAAACCCTTTCCATGTGACTTCGGCAAGAATCACTCCTTGGCGTTTTAATGCTAAAAAGTTTTAGCATCTTGTCAATATGTATTTTTGGCTTTAGCCTTTTAGGCAAATCTATCTCGCAGATAAATATGCCTAATGTCAAGGCTATTTAGCCCAAGCACTTCATCAAAAACTATTTTCAATGAAGTCCTAATTCGTGTCAAGAAATTTATATTATTTCCAATCCACAATGTGTCAAGCACACAAAGTTTTTAGAAATATTATTATGCTCCCACTTACTTTCTTGTAACCACAAGCATCTTCGTTATCCATTGATGAAATCAAACTCTTTTGACTATTTCATCAAAACGAAGATTCCAACTCCATTTTGCTCTCTTCTGTCCATTGCTGGAACTTTGAAGTTTGCATACTTACTAGCATCCTCTGGATTGACAAAATACCTTGGATTGTACCACATGCAAGTCCTAGGTTGCATTTCCATCACATGGAAATCTTTTTGGCATCCATGTATCATATCTCAAGATTCAAATATGTATTGATTGCTAGTTTAACCCGATCTGACTTTAAGCATCGCTATGGTGAGACAAAACTCATCGTAGTCAACTCCTTGAACTTGTTATTGCAACAAGTCGAGCTTTATGGATAAAACATTTTATCCACATCAGTTTATAGTTCCATTAATGTTCGTTAGACTCTAAGTCTTCTGAAGGGTTTATCAAGATATAATCTTGAATCATTTATGGAAACTATCTCGGATTATATTGGCATTTAGCCAATTCCGGGGTCAGGGCCCATCAACGCTTCCTTGTGTATCGTAGGTATACTGTTGTCTAACAACAATATCTCGCTTGCGCACCTGAGAGGTTTGCACGAGTTTTGCCTACGTGGTTCAGTTGCAAGTTCGACCGAAGTCCATACATCTCATGTAGAGGCTTCCGTATCAGTCGCAGTAGGAAACTCTGGAATTACTTCCAAGGTTTCTTTCCTTTGATCTGATGACAAAGATACTGTTATCTCATCGAGTTGCACTGTTCTCCCACTCACCTTTTTGCAAGAACCATTCCTTTTAAAAGCATACCGTTCTTGGTGGCAAACCTTTTGCCTCGGTATAGTGGTGGAGGAATTCCCAATTACTTAGGATAACCTACAAAGTAGTACTTGTCTGATTTGGAATAGGCTTGTAAATATTTTACACAAGCCCCTTATTCCAAATGTTAAGAAAAGACAAAGCATGGTTGGGCGTACCATACCATGGCGTCATTTCAACAGACCTGATGGCGCTCTTTTCAGTGTAAAATCCTCAGGCTCTAAAGCATTACTTTAAAACGGATAATGGCAAATTGATTTATGTCATTTTTGATCTTACCATGTCAAAAATGGTTTGAATACATTTTCACGGACGTACCACTCACAGTGGAGTTCCGGGAGGTGTAAGTTATGAAACTCTTTTGACAACTCATCAGACATTCGCTAAACTTGTAACTCAAATATTCCTTTCGGAAATCTAGTTTGCAGAAACATATTTTTCTTGTTACAATAATTTCTACTTCATTTTTGAAAACCTTATGAATGATTTCAAAAGATCCAGATTTACGTCTCATCAAGTAAATATCCATATATCCACTTGAGTCATTTCTGAAGATAGATAAATCCACTGCTAGCAACAACATTTATCGGACTACATACATCAAAATGTATGATCACCAATAAGTTCGTTGCTCGTTCCTTATGGCCTGTGAATGGTATTTCAGTCACTTCACTTTTCGGAGGAAAGTTGCAAGTGTTAGATGATTTATAATCAAACGACTTCAAAATCCATCATTATGGAATTTCTCCATGCGGGTTTCTCCAATGTGACCAAATGCAGTGCCACACATGTGTGGTATTCTCTTAGTCTTGCGACATTTAGCGTCGGTGTTATGGATGTATCACATTACCATCAATATTCATAACATACATCCCATCCACGATGGAAGCATGGCCCTTATGTTATTCATGATACTGAACAACAATTGTTCTTTCATGAACAACACTCTTGCAACAAACATTATGCAAATGGGCTAGAGTGTATAAAACTGTAAAATGAATTATGAAAGTAAATATAGAGGTAATGTATTATTATCAATATTCATAACATACATCTCATTCATAATGAAAGTATGGCCCTTATGTTATTCATAACATCGAACATCAAAAGTTCTCTTATGAACAACCTTCTTGCAAGATACCTTATGCAATGGGCTAGAGTGTATGAAACTCCAAAATGAATTATGAAAATAAATACATAGATAATACATCGATGGAAGGTATAGTAACATTTACTATGTTCCCAGCGCGTATCTGAACCTCACTCCGGCAAGTCTTTTAGGCCATAGTAGTTCTTGCATCGAGTCGCAACAGAATGCAATCGAGCGGGTATCTCTGTGATCAACTCACAATACCCAAGAATCAGTGATTAACATGTTTAATAATAATTCCCAAGAACTATCTTTTGACCAGCCTTTCTATACATCAATAGCTTGTATGACATTCATACATGAGCTGGATATTCCAGTCTTCTCTCTTTTTGCCTTTATACTTCTAACAGTTTAACTTTTAGTATTTTTGCTACTCTCAGAAGAAGCACCCAACTTAAGAGTGGCGTTAGCCCCGGACTTCCTAGGTGTGTAAGTCGCACTAACACCCTTTGGACATTTCCTTTCTCTTTAAGTTGTTTGTTTTATTCACCTTCATCATATGATAGGCGTTCTTCTGGATTCCTCTCTCATCAGTCAAATGCCCAGTAAACACTTTACTAATAGTTTGCAAAACAAACATTGCTTTGGATATCACATATCTTTTAGCCTTTGTTTGTGTCTGAAAATGATTTTCAGTTCCATGAATATCACATAGCTATCCCAAACTATTGAAGTTCGGGTCTCATGGAAGCAAACATATTGCACTTAACCGTAAAGGAATTCTAGCTTTTGGATCGAAGGACGAGAGTCACATTATCCATAGCATTAGCGGGAGAATACCAAAAGCATGCGATAGGACAAAGTCCTTCTCGACACTTTTGAGGACAATCCTCACATTACGTTACCAACCGTAAAGTTTTAACCAGATATTTAACAGCTTATTCAACTTTAACAGGGAAGGTGGAAACGCGAGCCATTATTCTACAACTATTATGCAAATATTCACTTTAGACAAAGTTCATAATTAATTGCACTGAGAATTAAAAGAATTCATTCTAAAGTGCGCTCCCACTCAAATCAATATCTCTCATAATTGATTGTGAGTGATACAAGATCCGCATTTCCATTCAACGCCATTGTTCGAGATGAACACTGATGGCGCCAACTTCAATCGGTAGGCAAACTTGCCGATCACATCTCTACGTGACTCTTGTTCATCTTTCGATGCGTGTGTTCCGAGCTCAGGACGATCCTTCCATGAACGTCAAGACAACCAAGTGATCTTGCTGCGAGGTCTGACCTCACCCGCCTTACACCCGTACAATCATTCGTACCCATGTAGATCATGGCGCACCCCGAAAGGAAAGATGCTGTGACGGTGCTACACTTGGGAGAACACTAACTACTTGATATTTTTGTGAGAGATCACCCTAATAAAAGCGACTACCGCGCAATCAAGAAGGGTTCATCATAAGGGATAAACATCTCAGGCAATTCATAATAGCATGATATGGTATAGCCCTTTCTGACGGAGAAGTCTTTTATTTCTTTGTCTTCGGCATTTGCGTCGGTGTTCACCTTCGCGAAGATTGCCACCACCTTGTCGATGCACCAGATAATATTGCTATCTCTATAGCTAATAAAATAAGTGCATTACTTAAGGTTGACACGCAGGTCATTAAAGTGACAATCATATGGCTCCAGCCATCATGCCGAATCATGACATGCAGGTCATGTTAATTTTACATTATATAGTCATCTCATACATAATCAAATTATTATGAGAACCGCTATACCACATCACATGCACATCTTATGTCATCCTGCAAAACCAAGTTAGACGCCTCTAATCGGTAAAATTTTATTTTACGTGGCTTCTAAGGTTTCGAAGCAAACCGAAGCTACCAACGTCCATCATCAAGTATGATTATTCAAGTCGCAAGATTAACTTTGCGGGGTGTATGAAACACGAGATAATAAAACCTCGAGCCCCATACCGAACTTCGTCATATGCATGACCCCCGTGCAGATCATATCTGCATTGCCCTTTTGTCTGTGAAATTTCATCTTTCTCTCTAACTATGGTGGAATTCAATGAACTGTTAGCACTTTGTTGATCAATCAGGATCGCGGATTGCCAGAACTTTGAAACTCCACCATGCTGTTATCAAGATCAGAAATATGCAAATTCCAGGGAAGCAACAAGAACATTGGGTAACAGATTTCATCTGCTACCCGCACAAATAATTATCAGCAGTAGAACTCATCTACTACAAATTATATTGTGCAACACCCATACATCTCTATGTATTCTAGATCGTAACCTGCATTTATGCATAGCACGGCTCATGATGCCACTATAGGGGAACGCAGCAGAAAACAAAAAATTTCCGACCTACGCACCAGCCCAGGACCAGTATGGAGACTGCATACAAGGTTTGATCTTTTCGTTACCGACTCGTAGACCAGCGGAAGTAGAGTCGATGACGATCGGCAGTGCAGATCCCCGCAGCTAGGATTTTTCAACCTCCCAACCGCGAGGATGTACTCCCTCGTCAGCTCACCAGACGGATCTCCGGGAAGCCCTTCGGGAGGCCTCAGGACAGTCCCTCGGATAGTCCCACCGGACGGATCCTCGGACAGCCCTTCGGGAGGCCTCTGGACAGTCCCTCGGATAGTCCCACCGGACGGATCCTCGGACAGCCCTCCGGGAGGCCTCTGGACAGTCCTTCGGATAGTCCCACCGGACGGATCCTCGGACAGCCCTCCGGGAGGCCTCACTGACGGCCCTTCGGGCGGGTCACTCGGACAGCCCTTCGGGAGGACCCCCGAAACTCGGACAGTAACTCGGACAGCCCTTCGGGAGGACCCACAAACAGCCCCTCGGGCAAAAAGATCGAACCTATGACCTATCTACGGGGTTGCACACATACGGTGTCATCTATCCGGCAGGGCTTCGCCGTCCAGAACTAGTTCCCAACGGAACCCAGACAGCCTTTCGGCTCTACAAAACTATTTCGCGGGGAGGGAGAGAAGAAGGCCAGATCATGCATGGCTTGTGTATGTTGAGAAAGAGTGTGTCTTTAGGCAGCCCCCTCCACCCCTATTTATAGGCCAATCCCAAGGGTAGCTTCTCCAAGAAGCTAAGGGGAAAAAATACCAAAAGGCCCTCAAGGTAGCTTCTCCAAGAAGACACCCAAAAAGCACTTTCACTATTCACGGAAACATTTTTCCGCGACCGTTAAATCCGAAAATATTTTTGTGGGTCTTAGAATAATTCTAGTACCCACACAAATTATTTTGGACGCGTTCCGAAACAATCTGGATTAGTGATTTTCATCTGCGAAAAGCAAACAAAGCGGTTCCGGCAGCTCCGGAACATTTCCGGTTTTTTTCTCCAAAATATCCCAGAAGTTCCCAGACCAATTCTGGCACCCTCCAAGAATTTCCACGCGTGTGCCGAAACCAATTTGACTTAATGGTATACCCTGAAACAACTTTTCAGTTTTACCGAAACTATTCAGGTGCTCTCTCTCCGGAACTTTTCCGCTGTCTCCGAAACTTTTCCGGTGACTTTCTCTTAGACTCCCTGTCTAGTATTCAGCAGATAGATGACCCTTAAGCGTGTGACCCTATAGGTTAGGTGAAGTATAGACATGACCGGAACTCTTTCCGATCAATGATCAACATCGGAGCCGTGGACACCCATATTGACCCCTATACCCACACGAATGAATATTCGAGTGAACCTCCAGTTGCCGGGTGCTATTCCTGTTGCTTCACGATATATTACAAATACCCGAGGTGAGATTTTCTGCATCCCCGTGGATCAACAACTTGTCCACTATGCTAGTTACCTCGTTACCGGTTTTGTTCTCTTTTCTCATTTCCGTGTTCCGGCATCCCTGTGATCAAATCACAATGTGTCTGGCCAGACGATGGTGGATACCGTAACACCGAGAGGGCCCGAGAATATCTCTCCATCGTCGGAGGAGCAAATCCCAATCTCGAGTTATCTCGTTCCTTGTCATACTTTTCCGTGAACCCGTAAGCCGCCGTAATAGCCACCCAGTTACAGATGACGTTTATCAAACCCCAAAGTTCACGAAGCAAGCACGAAGGAACTTGATACTCTCATGGTCTAAGGAATTATGCAAACATTAACTATCTCTGTGTTATTAACCATTAACTTGTGACGAATGTATCTCATAGCATAACATCAATCGGGTCGATTCAACACAAGTGTTCTTCTAACATTGTGCCCTCAAAGTTGCCGGCATAGTCATGCCCATGATCAGGAAAACAGAACCATCATGCAACACTTGAGCTAGTCTTAGAGGCCAGACTAGGAATACATTTTACCGTTTATTATTCCACACGTGCATATGAGTCTTCCTTCGAGCCTCGTGGTTATAGCAGACTCGAGAACCATAGCAGTTATAGCACGGAATATAAACACAATCATGAACATGGAGATAAACAATAACATTTATTATTGCCTCTAGGGCATATCTCCTACATTGAGCACCACAAGATTGAACCCATCACAAAGCACCTCTCCCATTGCAAGACAAATCAATCTAGTAGGCCAAACTAAATCGATAGATTGGAGAGAAATACAAAGCTATAACAATCATGCATAAAAGAGTTCAGAGAAGACTCAAATATTTCTCATGAATAATCTGATCATAAACTCACAATTCATCGGATCCCAACAAACACACCGCAAAAGAAGATTACATCGGATAGAACTCCAAGAACATCAAGGAGAACATGGTATTGAAGTTCAAAGAGAGAGAAGAAGCCATCTAGCTACTAGCTATGGACCCTTAGGTCTGTGGTAAACTACTCACACATCATCGAAAGGGCAGCAAGGTTGATGTAGAAGCCCTCCGTGATCGAATCCCCCTCTAGCAGAGTACCAGAAAAGGCCTCCAGATGGGATCGCGGAAGAACAGAGGCTTGCGGCGGCGGAAAGGTTTTTTCTTCTGTCTCTCTGTTGGTTTGGGAATAATTGAGAATTTATAATGCTGAAATTAGGTCAAGAGGTGCCACGAGGGGCCCACAAGCCTGGGGGCGCGCCCTACCCCCCTGGGCACGCCCTCCAGGCTTGTCGCCTCCTCGTGGCTCTTCTCGTCTTCTCCCGAAGCTTCGTGGGTCTCATCTGGTCCAGAAAAAATTAATCCTAAGTTTTTTTTCTTGTTTGGCCACTTTTTGATAATGATTTTCTGAAAAGGCAAAAACAAGCAGAAAACAGCAACTGGCACTGGGCACTAGGTTAATAGGTTAGTCCCAAAAAATGATATATAATGACATATAATTGCATATAAAACATCCAAGATTGATACTATAATAGCATGGAACAATCAAAAATTATAGATACGTTGGAGACGTATCAATCTTTCTTAGGTAATGTAGTCTTGCTTCTTCTTTTGACGTATGCTTCATCGTCATCGTCATCTTCCTTCATCGGGTCGCCGTACTGGTCGTAGTCTTCCTCGTTGGCGACTCCATCCATTTCGACGATGCTCCTTTTGCCTCTCCTCACGACAACACTGCTAGGATTGCTCAGGTCGGTTATGAAGAAGCATTGTGTCACGTGCTTAGCGTGTACCCATGGCTCAGCTTTGGCAATGACATTCACGGTAGCGCTCTTCGCGTCGGGTATATGTGGCACCCCGGTTCAGAGAGACCGGAACACCCCGTATTCCAGCCCAGAGATCAAGTCTTCTGGAATACGCCACTGCTTGGCATAGAACAAATCAGCTCTTTATTACAAGAAACACGGGTCAAGGGTTCTGAAAGCACGAAGGTTACAGGGACACGGCGACACTTCGCCTGCTCAGATAGCTCTATGCTAGCAGCGAGACAACTCGTAACAGAATATCTCCTAGCAGCGGAACAGCGACGACGGTGATGGACTCCACTCCGCAGGGACTCTGGCTGGGACGCATCCTAGAGCGCAGCCTCGGGATCCTCGACAAGCAATCAATCACGGCATGCCCTGCAATCTGGCATGACATGCCAGGTGAGTACTTTGAATGTACTCGCAAGCTCACAACAACCAAAGCAATCAAGACAAACAACAGCATGGCATTTACAGGTTAATTATCAACGATGAACATGGTACTACTAGAACAACATGAGCATGGCATGCACATATACTTCATGATATGCACATGATGATACTAGCACTAGCATGCAAGGGGGTCGACGTTTAAGGTCTCATGGACCAACTTACTCTGCTCGGAGGTTATCTCGTAACCACCATAGGTATCAATCTTTCTTACCGTCGTGATCATCACACGATCACCTCATGATCAACCATCATCAAGAATATCATCGTGATCACCTCGTGACCACATAAAGATCAACCAACTTATTTCCTCATCGAACCAGGGTTGTTATTATTCAGATTATTATTACTGTTGACCCATAGTGTGACCTACTACGAACTGTGTCCATGACCGAGGACGCGGCTATCGATAGATTATACACTCTACAGAGGTTAGTACATTGTACCCACACTACGGAACTCATGGCCTCATGCTCCCATTCGGGTGGACCAACGACATTCCGACAAAACCAATCTATTGCATGACACTCTCCCGGACACTCCGACAAACTCCCCTTTGGGCTATGTCCTGGGTTGCCCCGATGTCAACTCGTGACATCAGCCACCTTTGTGGCCGCCACCGTCGTGGCCAAAACATAACATCGTCCCAAACGGGGACCTCGGATATCCATACAACTCGGGCACACATGGCTTATGGTCGCCTACCTGATCAGGGTAGCGCGCACACATAACCTTCCCTAGTAGGAGGCACGAGCGATAGGCATGACAATAGACCGCATTAGGGCCTCCCCATCCAGGCAAGTGTGGTTGCACTGGTGAGCTCGATTAGGTGGCACCATGACTCAGCCAACAGATTTGTTCAAGTTCGATTAATGTCAGGTTCAACTTGAATGGTGATGAGCTGAGTCATAATAACATAATGAAATAACAATGCACATGAGCATGATATCAGTGTAACCATGGATGGGCAACATAACCATTTGACAACATAGCATCAACAATGATAAATCATTTAGTCTACGGGATGCAAATGATCATGGCATAATGACGATCATGAATATAACAAGTATTTTCATATCAAAACCCTAACTATTCATATGAGCATATCGTTATCACTAGCATCGGATATTATTACAAGAATAAAACATGATAAGAATATCCTTAGCAATTAATCATATCACTTACTAGATGAAAATGAACATGGCACAAGCAATGAGCATGGATTCACAAGCATATCTGTATCATTCAAAATAATTATATGAATAAATAATTATTCAAACATTGAAGTGAAAACCATGGCTATTGCAATGCCATCATGCAAGTGGCTGTCATGGCTTGCCTGGGGATGAAGGATTCACCGGGGAGAAGTGCGAGGCACTCGCGGAAAAATTTGCCGGAAACGTTTCCCTCTCGACGGAGCTGATTAGGGGGCAAGGGCAAAATGGTCATTTTCATAGTGTGAAAACATCAGGAAAATGGTGCCAACAGAACGGGCTCGATGAACTGAGATCGTGGGCTATGAAATCACCTGAATCGGAGTCACAGTTGCCGAGATACGGCCGTTCGTTTGTTAGGCAGAAAAAGAATAAAAATCTGTCCATTTCTGCCCTTAACGGAAAAAGAGAAAACGCCTTTCTGAGATTACGCTTTCAAATAGAGAAAACGTATTCTGGGCCGAAGAGTAACCAAAATACGCTTTCGAGAAAGGAAGACGTATTCTGACGAATACGCCTCCACTTATCCCGCGCGGGCCCGAGGCTGGGCGGATGACGGGTGGGGTCCGCGGGGCCCATACTGGCCAGCTGGAGGGGGGTCGCCGTCTTCCTCCTCTCGCGCGCGGGACAGAGCAGGGGCTCAAGCTCGTCGGCGCCCGTCCCGGCGACTGATACGTTCATTTTGCATCATGTTTTGCTACTGTTATTTATAGTGTTTTTAATCAATATAACACTTTGTGTAGCAATTCTAATGCCTTTTCTCTCTTAATATGCAAGATTTACACAAGGAGGGAGATTGCAGGCAGCTGGAATTCTGGACCTGAAAAAGCTATGTCAGAGATACCTATTCTGCACATCTCCAAATGAGCTGAAATTTTACGGAGATTTATTTCGGAATAAATAAAAAATACTGGAAGCAAGAAGTACCAGAGGGGGCCACCCAGGTGCCCATGAGGCACCAGGGTGCGCCAACCCCCCAGGCGCGCCCTGGTACCTCGTGGGGCCCCTGGCCAGCCTCTGGCCCCCATTTTCTGGTATATAAGTGCATTTGCCCTAGAAAAAATATAGAGAAGACTTTCGGGACGGTGCGCTGCCGTCTCGAGGCGGAACTTGGGCAGGAGCACTTTTGCTCTCCGGCGGAGAGATTCTGCTGGGGATACTTCCCTCCGGGATGGGGAAATCGTCGCCATCGACATCACCAGCGATCCTCTCATCGTGGGAGGACTAATCTTCATCAACATCTTCACCAGCACCATCTCATCTCAAACCCTAGTTCATCTCTTGTATTCAATCTTTGCCTCAAAACCTCAGATTGGTACCTGTGGGTTGCTAGTAGTGTTGATTACACCTTGTAGTTGATGCTAGTTGGTTTATTTGGTGGAAGATTATATGTTCAGATCTATTATGCTATTCAACACCTCTTTGATCTTGGACATGAATATGATTTGTGAGTAGTTACTTTTGTTCTTGAGAACATGGGAGAAGTCTTGTCATAAGTAATCATGTGAATTTGGTATTCGTTCGATATTTTGATGATATGTATGTTGTTGATTCCCTTAGTGGTGTCGTGTGAACGTCGACTACATGACACTTCACCATCTTTGGGCCTAAGGGAATGCATTGTGGAGTAGTAATTAGATGATGGGTTGCTAGAGTGACAGAAGCTTAAACCCTAGTTTATGCGCTATTCCGTAAGGGGCTGATTTGGATCCATATGTTTAATGCTATGGGTAGAGTTATCTTAATTCTTCTTTCGTAGTTGCGGATGCTTACGAGAGGGGGTAATCATAAGTGGGAGGCTTGTTCAAGTAAGAACAGCACCCAAGCACCGGTCCACCCACATATGAAATTATCAAACTAGCGAACGCGAATCAAACAAACATGATGAAAGTGACTAGATGAAATTCCCATGTGTCCTCGAGAACGCTTTACTTACTATAAGAGATCGTTCTGGCTTGTCCTTTGCTATAAAAAGGATTGGGCCACCTTGCTGCACTCTTTGTTACTATTGCTACTTGTCATTTGTTACAAATTATCTTGCTATCAAACTACTCGTTACCGATAATTTCAGTGCTTGCTAAAAATACCTTGCTGAAAACCGCTTGTCATTTCCTTCTGCTCCTCGTTGGGTTCGACACTCTTACTTATCGAAAGGACTACGATTGATCCCCTATACTTGAGCTCCGGCCACCGGCGTGCTCAGTGGAACGAGGCGCACCTGCCTGGAGGTCACACGCTCGCCGGCGAGCCCGGGAATAGGGAGGGCCTCGGCTGTGGCGAAGGGTGGCATCGGCCGACGACGGGTAGCACGGCACGGGGCACGGGAGAAAGAACGGGGCTGCGGGGTGTGCTCGGAGTTGAAGGTGGAGGTCTCTGGTGGTGGCTAGAGGAAGAGGGAGGGGCCATGGAGCTCCAATTCGAGTGGCGGCCGGTGATGGCCGTGGCGATCGTGGGAGAGAAACGGGGCTCTTCGAGCTCAAATGCGGGACTGGGGAGGATGCTAGGGGAGTGGTGAGGAGATTGGTGAGCTCGGGGATGCGCGGGAGTGGCTATATATAGCCCGGGGCAAGATGCCCGAGCCGAATGCCACCATGGGCACTCGGGGGGTGCACTGGCACGACCGCGTGCGCGTGCGCACGCGCGGAGGGGAGAGAGGCCAGGGGGAGTGCACGCGGTGCGGAGATACCACGGGGGGAGGGGAAGTACAGGGGCAAGGCGACGACGGCCACGAGCACGCGGGGTGGCGTGGCTTACCGGAGAGGAAAGAGGAGGGGGAGCGGGGTCCAGAGGGGACGCGTGGACGCAGGAGAGCTCGAGCAGCGCAGTGGACATGGTGCGGTGTCGCGAGGGCGACGTTTGGGCGGCGGCCGAGGGCCGCAAAGTCCAGACCACGCTTTTGGCACGCCAGGCCGCGTGGTCACCGCGTGCATAGGCGCACGCGGTGCATTCTAGGCGGGAAAAATGTCTAGCGTGTGGACCCTACTAGTTGGATGAACACTGAGGTCTTAGTTAAGCTAAATCACCTCTTTGCTGATGGGTACCTTCAACAGAAGTTTGCTGTAGCAAACTTGATCATGAAGTTGTGGTCAAACCGAATGGGATAAGTGATAACCAGGATGTCACATAGGTTTAGGGTAGGAAGGACTATGATCTTGTGGATTTTGAAAAGATTTAGACCAGTATTTATCATAGTTGATTCACAACTGCAAAAACTGGTCCAGAAACTAGATCATGAAGTAGCACTCACATAGATGATTTGATTGGGCTGAAAATTGGTAGAGGGTGATGATTTGGGCATATGAAGGCACCACAAAAATTTCATACCATTTGGATACACCAAAATGGTACTTGCTTCACAATGCTTCCCACTGGACAGAAACTTGGGGGGATTTTGTGGAGAAAATGACTTGGCAAAATGAAGTGAATTTTGGCATGCTCAAATTATATAGGGATATTTAGGTCCTGGATTAATTTCAGATTTTATGAAGCAATATAAAATGGAGTTGCTTCACAAACTGAAATTGTGACTAGAAACCAAGATTGGATGGTGTGCTCAGAAAGATTGTTGTATGGATATGAAATTTTGTGTAGAGTCATTATTTGATCATATGGATGATCTACCAAAATTTCAACTCATTTGGATAAGCCTAGCTAGTACTTCCTTCACAAAGCTTCTCTCTGGTCAGAAACTTTAGAAATTTGCTGAGAAAGATTTACTCGGCAAATGGAATTGAATTTTGGCATGAGGCAATTATTTGGATATGAGAGAGTGCACAAACAATTTGAAGGCAATCAAGAAAAGATGAATAGCACTTCCTTCACAAAGTGCCATACTGGACAGAATAGGAAATGAATATTCCTGAATTATTTTTGAACTAGGAAAGGATAGGTTTTGACATATTTGTGGAAGATATGACCCAAAGAATTTATGAGAATTTTTTGGGAATTTTTGGAATGACAGAAATATAACAGGGTTATTCCTTTTAATAGAAAAAGGAATATTCCCAAGAAATAAATATTGGGGTTGGGCTAAGATGGAAATGACATGGTCTTAGGAAAGATTTGGGAGTGACAAGCCACTTGGGAGAGGCAGAAGAGATGGTCTCCCCAGGTTTTAAGACCACATAGCCACGGAAAAAGAACTCCAAATGAAAATTCGAAGAAATCCAAAAGAAAAAGAAAGGGTCAAAAGTCGGGGTGTTACAAACCTACCCCCCTTACGATAAATCTCGTCCTCGAGACTTGGTTGCTTAGGGAACAAGTATGAATATTCTGACTTAAGGAACCCGTTTCCAACTCGGGTATCCTTTTCCTTGATGTTCCCTCCGAATTGCATCTGACTGACTGCCTTGCTCTGGGGTGGTTTGCTTCACTGTATCCAACATTCTGATAGGTCTTCCTTCATATGTTCAATCCTACGCTATCTCCAATTCCTTCATCTCTGCGGGCTCAATTGATATATTATCATGACTGGAATTTCCATAAGTTCGGGAGGAATTTCTCCATTGATGTGTCATTCTTATATCCAGCACTGATAGTATCAATGGAGTCATGAACAAATTCCCTTGGTGAAACATTTAATCATTGCGTCCGAATACTAGATGCATGTCCCCCGGATTCAAAACAATGCTGAGAATCATAACCGTTCTCGTGGCGGAATCTGACTGCTTGAAGGTAGTTCTGAATTATCTTGGCTGGCTCCACTGTCTCGAATCCGTACTGATGATTTGACTGTCACCTTGATATGAGGTCCTTACAAATAGAGTAGGCCCCTTGGGTGTGTGTTCATGGTGATCAATACGGAATCAGACTGTCTTGGGTATCCGTACCATGTTGTTCGGACAACGATTATCACACATGTATTGCCGGTCTTGCTCCTTCATTATTGTTTTCTTTTTCTGAATCTTTTGCTAAAAAGAGCTTGGCCATTGATATCCTCAATTCTTCGTTTGACCATAGGTGCTGTCAGGTGCAATATTCCAGCAAACATACCTTATCCTTATCCTTATCCTATGATCGTGCAACAACGCCTAACTGGCAAGTTCATCATCTCTCAAGCTCTAACTATAGGGCAATGATCATCCGAACCTTTGCATGAAATCGGCAAATAAATCAGTAGCCACCAGAACGGTCTTTACAACTCAGATCTAGGACATTACTGAGATAACTCAACCATGGCTCACGATGGTTGAAAAGCAGCTCAGAGCATGAGGCAGTGTTGATAAGAAGAATGTAGCAGTTCCCTAAGACGGCTGAAGAACAACTCAGAGCATAGGGTCGCTGCTACCAAAAGAAACTCAATAGCTGCCCGAGACGGCCGAAAATCAGCTCAAAACACGGTCAGTTGTCGGAAAGAGAAATATAAAGTGGGCATCCACCCCGGACAGCCGAAAGCAGCTCAGAACACAGGCGTGGGGCCGTTACTGTAGGGGAACACGACAGAAAACAAAAAAATTCGGTACAGCGAGCATGCCCAGGACCACTATGGAGATGTCATACAGGGTTTGATCTGATCCGTACTGACTCGTAGCGCAGCGGAAGAAGAGTCGGTGTAGATCGTCGGTGCAGATCCCCGCAGCTAGGATTTACAACCTCCCAACCGCGAGGATGTACTCCTTCGTCGGACAGCCCTTCGGGAGGCGGTCGGACAGTCCCTCGGACGATGTCACGGACAGCCCTTCGGGAGGACCCTCGAAACTCGAACGGTAACTCGGACAGCCCTTCGGGAGGACACTCGAAACTCGAATGGTAACTCGGACAGCCCTTCGGGAGGACACACGAACAGCCCCTCGGGCAAAAGATTGAAACTATGACCTCTCTACGGGGTTGCACACATACGGTGTCAGCTATTCGGCAGGGCTTCGCCGTCCAGAACTAGTTCCTGCCGGAACCCAGACAGCCTTTCGGCTCTACGAAACTATTTCGCTGGGAGGGAGAGACAAGCCAGACAAGTCTATGGCATGTGTATGAGAGCGAGGATGAGGTTTGGAGAGCACCCCTCCACCTCTATTTATAGGAAAGCCAAGGGGTAAAGTTGGCATTCAAAAATACCAAAAGTACCCCCACTTTATGTCTTTACATAAAAGAATAAAGCAAAAAGGGATGGCATGTGGAGCTCCAAGGAGCTCTACCTCCTTTGGCCGGCCACCCCTTAGGGGGCCCCCCATGAGGGGCTTCCTTGGCCCCCAAGCCCTTCTAGAAGCCTTTTGGGAAATATCCCAAAAGGTGGCTTTCCATAAAAATATCCATAAAGTGATTTTCACTATTCACAGAACCAATTTTCCGCGACCGTTAAATCCGAAAATATTTCTGTGGGTCTTAGGATAATTCGAGTACCCAGACAGATGATTTTGGACGCGTTCCGAAACAATTTCGGATTAGTGATTTTCATCTGCGAAAAGCAACCAACTCGGTTCCGGCAGCTCCGGAACATTTCCGATTTTTATCCCAGAAAATTCCCAGAAGTTTCCAGAACACTTCTGGCATCCTCCAAGAATTTCCAGGCATGTGCCGAAACCAATTTGACTTAATGGTATCCCCTGAAACAACTTTTCAGTTTTACCGGAACTATTCCGGTGTCCTCTCCGGAACGTTTCCGTCGTGTCCGAAACTTTTCCGGTGATTTTCTCTCAGACTCCCTGTCTAGTATTCAGCAGATAGATGACCCTTAAGCATGTGACACTATAGGTTTGGTGAAGTATAGACATGACCCGGAACACTTTCGGATCAATGATCAACATCGGAGCCGTGGACACCCATATTGACCCCTATACCCACACGAATGAATATTCGAGTGAACCTCCAGTTGCCGTGTGCTATTCCTGTTGCTTCATGATATATTACAAACACCCGAGGTGAGATTTATTGCATCCCCGTGGATCAACAACTTGTCCACCATGCAAGTTACCTCGTTACCGGTTTTGTTCTCTTTTCTCGTTTCCGTGTTCCGGCATCCCAGTGATCAAATCACAATGTGTCTGGCCAGACGATGATGGATACCGTAACACCGAGAGGGCCCGAGAATATCTCTCCATCGTCGGAGGAGCAAATCCCAATCTTGAGCTATCTCATTTCTTGTCATACTTTTCCGTGAACCCGTAAGCCGCCGTAATAACCACCCAGTTACGGATGACGTTTAACAAACCCCAAAGTTCACGAAGCAAGTACGAAGGAACTCGATACTCTCATGGTCTAAGGAATTATGCAAACATTAACTATCTCTGTGTTATTAACCATTAACTATGACGAATGTATCTCATAGCATAACATCAATTCGGGTCGATTCAACACAAGTGTTCTACTAACATTGTGCACTCAAAATTGCCGGCATAGACATGCCCATGATCAGGAAAACAGGATCATCATGCAATACTTGAGCAGTCTTAGAGGCAAGACAAGGAATACATTTTACCGTTTATTATACCACATGTGCACATGAGTTTCCCTCCGAGCCTCGTGGATATTGCAGACTCGAGAATCATTGCAGTTATAGCATGGAACATAAACATTCATTACAAACTCGGAGATACAAAATAACTATTATTACTGCCTCTAGGGCATATCTCCTACAGACTCCCACTTGCACTAGAGTCATAATTCAGTTACATGGCTTCCCTAACACCAATGGCTATCCGGTGCTGCTCATGCTTTGCTCGTGGTAGAGGCTTTGTCACCGGGTCTGACACGTTCAGATCCATGTGAACATTGCGTACTTTCACTAAACCCACTTCGACATGATGTCGAATGAGTTTATATTTGCGTTCAATATGTCTTGTCTTATGGTGCGAACTTGGCTCCCTTGCCTGAGCCACGGCGCCACTATTATCACAATAGATCTCCACCGGGTCCAGAGCACTTGGAACCACACCAAGGTCTTCAAGAAATTGCTTGATCCAAACCGCCTCCTTGGAGGCTTCTGAAGCAGCAACATATTCCGCCTCCGTCATAGAATCCGCCACAGTCTTTCATTTGGAACTTTTCCAATCAACTGCGCCGCCGTTCAATATGAAAACATAGCCTGATTGAGATTTGAAGTCATCTGGGTCAGTCATGAAGCCTGCATCAGTGTAACCACTTACAATGAGCTCTTCATCACCTCCGTACACAAGGAGTAAATTCTTGGTCCTTCTGAGGTACTTAAGAATACCCTTGACTGCGGCCCAGTGTTCCAATCCTGGATCACTTTGGTACCGGCTGCTAACACTTAGCGCATAGGAAACGTCCGGTCTTGTACATAGCATGGCATACATAATAGAACCAACTGCCGAAGCATATGGAACATCATTCATCTGTACTCGCTCATCGAGAGTCCGAGGACACTGATTCTTGCAAAGCACTGTGCTAGGTGGCATGGGGAGTAGGCCTTTCTTGGAGTTCTCCATGTTGAACCTTTTCAACACCTTGTCAATGTACGTGCTTTGGCTAAGCGCTATCAGGCGTTTTGATCTATCTCTATAGATTCTGATGCCCAATACATATGCCGCTTCGCCTAAGTCTTTCATTGAAAAACTCTTCTTCAATGAGTCTTTTATTTCGCTAAGAAAATTCACGTCATTTCCAATCAATAATATGTGATCCACATACAAGATTAGAAATGCTTTTGCGCTCCCACTAAACTTCTTGTAAACATAAGATTCTTCGCCATTCCTGATGAAGCCAAACTGTTTGACCACTTCATCAAAACGAATGTTCCAGCTCCTTGATGCTTGCTTCAGACCATAAATGGCTTTCTGAAGCTTGCATACCTTTCCAGCATTCTTAGGATCGACAAAACCTTCTTGTTGTATCATGTATACATCCTCTTTGAGGTTTCCATTTAGGAAAGCCGTTTTGACATCCATCTGCCATATTTCATAATCGAAATAGGCAGCAATTGCTAGTAATATCCGAACAGACCTAAGCATAGCTACGGGCGAGAAAGTCTCGTCGTAGTCCACTCCTGGAACTAGCGTGAACCCTTTCGCGACAAGTCTAGCTTTGTGGATAGTAATGTTACCATCCGCGTCCGTCTTTATTTTGAAAATCCGTTTACAACCAATGGGCTTTACGCCTTCTGGAAGTTCTTCCAAGTTCCAAACTTGGTTTTCGTACATGGATTTCATTTCGGATTTCATGGCCTTGTGCCATTCCCTTGAGCTGGGCCCCGCCATCGCTTCCTTGTAGTGCGCAGGTTCATTGTCTTCAAGAATGAAGATTTCGTTATGAAACCACTCAGGTGGCTGGATAGCCCTACCTGATCTGCGCAGTTCAGTTACAACATTGTCTGAAGTTTCCGCATCACATGCGATAACTTCCGGCTCGGTTGTAGGGATAATTAGTAGAATTTCTTCCAGTTACTTAGCCATATCAACGGTTGCCGAAGATTCACTAATCTCATTAAGTTGTACTGTCCTCCCACTCACTTCTTTTGTGAGAAACTCTTTCTCAAGAAAGACTCAATGTTTTGCAACAAACACTTTGTTCTCGAAGGAGTGGTAGAAAGAATACCCAACTGTCTCCTTGGGATAACCTACAAAGTAACATTTGTCTGATCTGGGATCAAGTTTGCTTGGCTGTAAACGTTTTACGTATGCCTCACAACCCCAAATTTTGAGAAACGACAGGTCGGGTTTCTTCCCGTGCCATATCTCATATGGTGTCATCTCAACAGACTTAGATGGTGCTTTGTTTAGTGTGTGAGCGGCAGTTTCCAGTGCGTGACCCCAAAAGGATATCGGTAGATCTGTAAGAGACATCATCGACCTTACCATGTCTAACAGGGTTCGGTTACGTCTTTCCGACACTCCGTTTCGTTGTGGAGTTCTGGGAGGCGTAAGCTGTGAAACGATTCCACAGTCACTCAGATGTTGGCCAAACTCATGACTAAGATATTCGCCCCTGCGATCAGACTACAGAAACTTAATCCTTTTGTTACGATGATTTTCTACCTCATTCTGAAATTCTTTGAACTTTTCAAAGGTTTCCGACTTATGCTTCATTAAGTAGATATATCCATACCGACTTAAATCATCAGTAAAAGTCACGAAGTAAAAATACCCACCCCGTGCGATTGTGCTCATTGGACCACATACATCACTATGTATTATTTCCAATAATTCACTCGCCCGTTCAGGATGACCCGTGAACGGCATCTTGGTCATTTTTCCCATCAAGCAAGCTTCACATGTGTCAAATGATTCAAAATCAAAGGACGGCAAAACTCCATCTTTATGGAGTCTTTGCATGCGTTTCTTTCCGATGTGGCCAAGGCGACAGTGCCACATGAAAGTGGTGGTGGTATCAGCCTTCTTAAGGCGTTTAGCATTCACGTTAAAGACATCATTTCCACATACAAGATTTAGTATGAAAAGGCCCCCAACAATGGGTGCAAATCCATAAAACATATCCTTACAATAAAGTGAACAACCATTGTTCTCAGACTTGTACGAATACCCATCGTGTACTAAACATGATCCGGAGATAATGTTTCTACACAATAGTGGAACAAAATAACAGTTATTTAGTTCTAAGGTAAATCCTGAAGGGAGACGTAGAGGCATAATGCCGACGGCTTGAGCGGCGATCCCAGCACCGTTCCCGATGCGCATCACGACTTCATTCTTTGCTAGCTTGCGCACCTTCTGAAGTCCCTGTATCGAGTTGCAAATGTGAGCAACCGATCCGGTATCAAATACCCAAGACTTAGAATTTTTGCTAGCATGCAAAACGTCAATGACATTAACTCGTATAATATTTTATACCTTTTCCGGTTTTCCCGGACTTCTTATCTTCCAGATACTTCTTGCAGTTTCTCTTCCAGTGTCCTGTGCCCTTGCAGTAGAAGCACTCAGTTTCATTCTTGGCTCCGCCCTTAGAGTTGCTTTGGGAGCCGGTCTTACCGGCGCCCTTGCCCTTCTTTGGCTTGCCTTTCTTTTTGAAACTGGCGGTTTTATTCACAAGCAACACTTGCTTGCGATTTTCCCGCAGTCCTCCTTCCCCAGTTTTCAGCATGGCGAGCACCTCTTCCAGTGTCTTCTCCATCCCACTCATGTTGTAGTTCATGACAAAACCGTCGTAAGACGGGGGGAGTGAAGAAAGCATCATGTCCATCATATGGCCAGGCGGAATTGGAAATTCCAGGGTTTTAAGCCTTTCAGCATAGCCAATTATTTTGACTACGTGTTCGCCAACTGAACTGCCCTCAGCCATCTTGCATTCCATCAAGGTCTTCATGATATCAAATCGTTTAGACCTTGGGGTTTCCTTGTACAGAGCATCCAATTCCCGGATCATATCACGGGGTTTATGGAATTCAAAACGTTTTTGAAGCCCTGCACTCATGCAAGCTAGCATGAGGCACTGCACTAAGTTGTGATCATCATCCTTAGTGGCCCAGACATTTTGTTCATCTTCCGGGGCATCTGCCACCGGTTTAGCTGGAAGAGCAATTTCAAGCACATACATTTTCTTAGCGCTCCTGAAGACATTCCTCAGGTTACGAACCCAGTCCGCATAGTTGTTTCCAGTCGCAGCTAACTTCTCTTTCTGTAACATTGGTCCTAAGTTGAACGCGGTGTTGCGAGCCATTTGATCTACAACGGTAAACACGAGTTTCACTTAGACTTTGTTCATAATGATTTTTGCACTAGTGAATAAACAATTTTATTCTAAAGTGCGCTCCCACTCAAATCAATATCTCTCAAAATTGATTATGAGTGATTCAAGATCCATGTCTTGATTGTTCGCCATTGGTGTAACACCACTGATGACGAAAATCTCAACCGGTAGGCCAGCTTGCCAATCACATCTCTATGTGACTCTTGTTCATCTTTCGATGCGTGTGTTCCGAGCTCATGACGGTCATGCCTGAACGTCAAGACAACCAAGTGATCTCGCTGCGAGGTCTCAACTCACCCACCTCACACTTCACTAATCGTTCGTACCCGTGTGACACGGCGCACCCCGAAAAGATACGTGCCGTGACGGTGCTACACTTGGGAGAACACTAGCTACTTGATATTTTTAGTGAGAGATCACCCTAATAAAAAGCGACTATCGCGCAATCAAAAGGGTGCATCATAAGGGATAAACATCTCAGGCAATTCATAATAGCATGATATGGTATAGCCCTTTCTGACGGAGAAGTCTTTAATTTCTTCGTCTTCGGCATTTGCGTCGGTGTTCACCATCGCGAAGATTGCCACCACCTTGTCGATGCACCAGATAATATTGCTATCTCTATAGCTAATCAAATAAGTGCATTACTTAAGGTTGACACGCAGGTCGTTAAAGTGACAATCATATGGCTCCAGCCATCATGCCGAATCATGACACGCAGGTCATGTTAATAAATTTACATCATATAGTCATCTCATACATAATCGAATTAATATGAGCATTGCTATACCACATCACATGCACATCCGGCAAAACCAAGTTAGATGCCTCTAATCGGTTTATGCAAAAATTTATTTTATGTGGCTTCTAAGGTTTTGATTTAAACCGCAGCTACCAATGTTTTATCATCAAGTATGATCATTCAAGTCGCTAGATTAACATCTCGGGGTGTATGAAACACGAGATAATAAAATCTCGAGCCCCATACTAAACTTCGTCATACGCATGACCCCCGTGCAGATCATATCTGCATTGCCCTTTCATCTGCGAAATTTCATCTTTCTTTTGACTATGGTGGAACCCAAAGAACTGATAGCACTTCGTTGATCAATCAGGATCGCGGATTGCCAGAACTTTGTCAAATTCCACCATGCTGTCTCGAGATCAGAAATACGCAAATTCTAGGGAAGCAACAAGAACATCGGGTAACAGATTTCATCTGCTACCCGCATAAATAATTTTCAGCAATAGATCTCATCTACTCCAAAATTATATTATGCAATACCCATACATCTCCATGTATTTTAGATCATAACCTGCATCTATGCATAGCACGGCTCATGATGCCACTGTAGGGGAACGCGACAGAAAACTAAAAAAATCGGTACAGCGAGCACGCCCAGGACCACTATGGAGATGTCATACAGGGTTTGATATGATCCGTACCGACTCGTAGCGCAGCGGAAGAAGAGTCGGTGTAGATCGTCGGTGCAGATCCCCGCAGCTAGGATTTACAACCTCCCAACCGCGAGGATGTACTCCTTCGTCGGACAGCCCTTCGGGAGGCGGTCGGACAGTCCCTCGGACGATGTCACGGACAGCCCTTCGGGAGGACCCTCGAAACTCGAATGGTAACTCGGACAGCCCTTCGGGAGGACACTCGAAACTCGAACGGTAACTCGGACAGCCCCTCGGGCAAAAGATCAAAACTAAGACCTCTCTACGGGGTTGCACACATACGGTGTCAGCTATCCGGCAGGGCTTCGCCGTCCAGAACTAGTTCCTGCCGGAACCCAGACAGCCTTTCGGCTCTACGAAACTATTTCGCTGGGAGGGAGAGAGAAGCCAGACAAGTCTATGGCATGTGTATGAGAGCAAGGATGAGGTTTGGAGAGCACCCCTCCACCTCTATTTATAGGAAAGCCAAGGGATAAAGTTGGCATTCAAAAATACCAAAAGTACCCCCACTTTATGTCTTTACATAAAAGAATAAAGCAAAAAGGGATGGCATGTGGAGCTCCAAGGAGCTCCACCTCCTTTTGCCGGCCACCCCTTGTGGGCCCCCCCATGAGGGGCTTCCTTGGCCCCCAAGCCCTTCTAGAAGCCTTTTGGGAAATATCCCAAAAGGTGGCTTTCCATAAAAATATCCATAAAGTGATTTTCACTATTCACGGAACCAATTTTCCACGACCGTTAAATCCGAAAATATTTCTATGGGTCTTAGAATAATTCTAGTACCCACACAAATGATTTTGTACGCGTTCCGAAACAATTTCGGATTAGTGATTTTCATCAGCGAAAAGCAACCAAATCGGTTCCGGCAGCTCCTGAACATTTCTGGTTTTTATCCCGGAAAATTCCCAGAAGTTTCCAGAACACTTCTGGCATCCTCCAAGAATTTCCAGGCGTGTGCCGAAATCAATTTGACTTAATGGTATCCCCTGAAACAACTTTTCAGTTTTACCGGAACTATTCCGGTGTCCTCTCCGGAACGTTTCCGTCGTGTCCAAAACTTTTCCGGTGATTTTCTCTCAGACTCCCTGTCTAGTATTCAGCAGATAGATGACCCTTAAGCATGTGACCCTATAGGTTCGGTGAAGTATAGACATGACCCGGAACACTTTCGGATCAATGATCAACATCGGAGCCGTGGACACCCATATTGACCCCTATACCCACACGAATGAATATTCGAGTGAACCTCTAGTTGTCGTGTGCTATTCCTGCTGCTTCATGATATATTACAAACACCCGAGGTGAGATTTATTGCATCCCCGTGGATCAACAACTTGTCCACCATGCAAGTTACCTCGTTACCGGTTTTCTTTTCTCGTTTCCGTGTTCCGGCATCCCAGTGATCAAATTACAATGTGTCTGGCCAGACGATGATGGATACCGTAACACCGAGAGGGCCCGATAATATCTCTCCATCGTCGGAGGAGCAAATCCCAATCTTGAGCTATCTCGTTTCTTGTCATATTTTTCCGTGAACCCGTAAGCCGCCGTAATAGCCACCCAGTTACGGATGACGTTTAACAAACCCCAAAGTTCACGAAGCAAGTACGAAGGAACTCGATACTCTCATGGTCTAAGGAATTATGCAAACATTAACTATCTCTGTGTTATTAACCATTAACTGTGACGAATGTATCTCATAGCATAACATCAATTCGGGTCGATTCAACACAAGTGTTCTACTAACATTGTGCCCTCAAAATTGCCGGCATAGATATGCCCATGATCAGGAAAACAGGATCATCATGCAATACTTGAGCCAGTCTTAGAGGCAATACTAGGAATACATTTTACCGTTTATTATACCACACGTGCACATGAGTTTCCCTCCGAGCCTCGTGGATATTGCAGACTCGAGAATCATTGCAGTTATAGCATGGAACATAAACATTCATTACAAACTCGGAGATACAAAATAACTGTTATTACTGCCTCTAGGGCATATCTCCTACAGTTACCAGGGAAAGGTAAGCAAGGGTTCATCAAGATCATATACCAGGTTCACAGTTACTTGTATAAAGCCTACTGCTGTGGTCAATCATACATGACAGTGATAGAGGTTAATGGTATCACTTTGTCGGGTGTGAGGAGGCTGGTCTTGATATCCACTGTCAGGATTGTTGTCCCAACATTGTCTTGCTTCATAGCTTGTCAGACATTGCATCACACTGAGGTGTATAACTTGCTTTCTTCCTCTTACATAACTCATGGAGTTGTCAGATTCTCACCATGCTGGCATCATCGTACGAGTGACTTGCATGACCTTGGCAGCATGCTCACAATAAATATGAGAGTCTGTGTAGCTAAACATTTTATTCCCGAGGCAGACTTGTGTCCTGACTAGCTCGTGTTTCTGACCCAACTATTGCGGATCTGATTCTTGAGATGCACCGTCATATACTACCAACTCACTGGGTAACATCTTGTACCAATGACGATGACTGTTGGTAGTGTCTTACCGATTGGATAGCTTGTGTTGGAAGCTATCGAGAGTAGCGTGCTGAGGGGGACTGAATAGCTTATGCTCGAAGATTTTGCCGGGATAGCGTGCTGAAGAAGACTGGGTATCGTACTCCAGAAGCTTTTCCCTTGGTTGCTTACTGAGGAAGATTCGGTGCCTTATGCCGGAAGTTTTCTGCAATAGCTTATCGAAGAAGACTGGGTATCTTACACTAGAAGTTATCCACATATCGTACTGAGGAAGACTGAGGAGCCTTGCATCATAAGTTTTCTCTGGTAGCGTGCGGAGGAAGACTGGATTTTCTTACACCAGAAGCTTCTCACTATAGTGTGCGGACTGAATGCCATTTATATATCCTTGATATTCCTTTGACTGGGAATGTATTGTTGTCTTGCACACAAATTGTCTTCCAGCTGGTTCATTACGATTGTGACGGTTGCATACAGATGTAAACTTGATGCTGATAATCAATCTAGGATATCATTTGCATTCAGATTAGATATTCCCAATACAATGCAGTCGGCTGAGAATTTCATAATGTTCAGCTGAGCTTCCAAATATTTGAAATCCTCACTGATTCTTCGGGTCCGGTGTCGGTTGATGAGCAACTTTCATAAGGGGAAATACGGTAACACCGAGGCCCAAAGAAAGAAGCAAAAGAAACGACTCAAACAAAAGCACACAAAGTGTCAAGATTACATACAAGTAACATCACATTTTATAGCTATTCACCTCACTATGCATGCCTACTTAAGGACACAATTCTCGAGGAAACTCCGGTACTACGAGCTAATATGCTGTGGCGGTGTGCACGAAAGAGAATCAACGTGTGGAGAGGTTGGTGTAAACAAAGCTACACCAAACGCTGGCTCAGCACCGGTTGCGTCTGGATAGGCTTAGCGGTGAGGACGGACTCGGTGATCATGTAGCGAGACACGGATGTCACGCCCACATCATCATCAAGCATACGGACGGAAACCGTACTTGTGCAGGGAAAGGGGGTGACAAGGTAGGATAGTGGTGGAAATCAGGGTCTGCTGGCATTGCCCTTTTCTGGTAACAGAGACCAGTAAGGGTTGCCAAAGCGGCGAGTTGGATGGCAAGATCCGGGATAGAAACCTGTCTATTGATACGTCTCCGTCGTATCTACTTTTCCAAACACTTTTTCTCTTGTTTTGGCCCCTAATTGCATGATTTGAATGGAACTAACCCGGACTGACGCTGTTTTCAGCAGAATTGCCATGGTGTTGTTTTTTGTGCAGAAATAAAAGTTCTTGGAATTGGATGAAACTTTTTGGAGAATTTTTATGGAATATATAAAAATTATTGGCGCAAGAATATATAAAAGTTCTTGGAATATATTTGCTCCGGAGAGGGGGATCTTCCGGCATCGTCATCATCAACCATCCTTCATCACCAATTTCATGATGCTCACTACCGGGAGTGAGTAATTCCTTCGTAGGCTTGCTGGACGGTGATGAGTTGGATGAGATTTATCATGTAATCGAGTTAGTTTTGTCAGGGCTTGATCCCTAGTATCCACTATGTTCTGAGATTGATGTTGCTATGACTTTGCTATGCTTAATGCTTGTCACTAGGGCCCGAGTGCCATGATTCCAGATCTGAACCCTTTATGTTTTCATGAATATATTTGTGTTCTTGATCCGATCTTGCAAGTTATATGCACTTGCTATGTGTTATGATCCGCATACCCCAAGGTGACAATAATTGGGATTCTTTCCGGTGATTGCCATAGTTTGAGGAGTTCATGTATTCACTAAGTGTTAATGCTTTGTTCCGGTTCTCTATTAAAAGGAGGCCTTAATATCCCTTAGTATCCTTATGGACCCCGCTGCCACGGGAGGGTAGGACAAAAGATGTCATGCAAGTTCTTATCGCAAGCACGTATGACTATATACGGAATACATGCCTACATTACGTTAATGAATTGGAGCTAGTTCTGTGTCGCCCTAGGTTATGACTGTTACATGATGAATGTTATCCAACAATATCACTGATCCAATGCCTACGAGTTTTTCACATATTGTTCTTGCTAAGTTACTACTGTTGCTACTATTGTCACAATTGCTACAAAACTATTGCTGCTGCCGTTACTGTTACTGTTACTATTATTGCTATTGGTATCAAACTATCATACTACTGTGCTACTGATCACTCTGCTGTAGATATTTAGTTTCCAGGTGTGGTTGAATTGACAACTCAACTGCTAATACTTGCAAATATTCTTTGGCTCCCCTTGTGTCGAATCAATAAATTTGGGTTGAATACTCTACCCTCGAAAACTGTTGCGATCCCCTATACCTGTGGGTTATCATCTATCACTGAAACGATAGGTGTGGCTGAAGAGAATATATTGGTGCGATACCTGTGCATCAATCCTGCAAAAGATCAACATCACTAGGTACCTTGGCATCACTCCGCTGGGACAGAGATGATACCAGACACCAAAGAGCAAGTATGCAAAACTGGAGGGTGCAGGTAGTGGATCGAAAACCGATGCCACCTACACTCACAAGAGCAATCGTTAGCGACAAGATAATAAGTCTATATGCATGCTATGCAGCAAACAAATGCAACAACCAAATGCAACAAGCAAGCTAGACTCTGAACTACCGGTTTCTAACACTCGCGCTGACTAGGGCGTCCTACAGCCAGACCTGCTCTGATACCAATCATTTTGGCACCCCGGTTCAGAGAGATTGGAACACCCCGTATTCCAGCCCAGAGATCAAGTCTTCTGGAATACGGTACTACTTGGCATAGAACAAATCAACTCTTTATTACAAATAACACGGGTACAAGGGTTCTGAAAGCACAAAGGTTACAGGGGCACGACGACACTTCGCCTGCTCAGATAGCTCTATGCTAGCAGCGAGACAACCGTAACTGAATATCTCCTAGCAGCGGAACAGCGACGACAGTGATGGACTCCACTCCGCAGGGACTCTGGCTGGGACGCATCCTAGAGCGCAGCCTCGGGATCCTCGACAAGCAATCAATCACGGCATGCCCTGCAATCTGGCATAACACGCCAGGTGAGTACTTTGAATGTACTCGCAAGCTCACAACAACCAAAGCAATCAAGACAGACAACAGCATGGCATTTACAGGTTAATTATCAATGATGAACACGGTACTACTAGAACAACATGAGCATGGCATGCACATATACTTCATGATATGCACATGATGATACTAGCACTAGCATGCAAGGGGGTCGATGTTTAAGGTCTCATGGACCAACTTACTCTGCTCGGAGGTTAACTCGTAACCACCATAGGTATCAATCTTTCTTACCGTCGTGATCATCACACAATCACCTCATGATCAACCATCGTCGAGAATATCATCGTGATCACCTCGTGACCACATAAAGATCAACCAACTTCTTTCCTCATCGAACCGGGGTTGTTATTATTCAGATTATTATTACTGTTGACCCATAGTGTGACCTACTACGAACTGTGTCCATGACTGAGGACGCAGCTATCGATAGATTATACACTCTGCAGAGGTTAGTACACTGTACCCACACTACGGAACTCATGGCCTCATGCTCCCATTTGGGTGGACCAACGACATTCCGACAAAACCAATCTATTGCATGACACTCTCCCGGCCACTCCGATAAACTCCCCTTTGGGCTATGTCTTGGGTTGCCCCGATGTCAACTTGTGACATCCGCCACCTTTGTGGCCACCACCGTCGTGGCCAAAACATAACATCGTCCCAAATAGGGACCTCGGATATCCATACAACTCGGGCACACAAGGCTTATGGTCGCCTACCTGATCAGGGTAGCGCGCACCCATAACCTTCCCTAGTAGGAGGCACCGGCGAGAGGCATGATAATAGACCGCATTAGGTCCTCCCCATCCAGGCAAGTGTGGTTGCACTGGTGAGCTCGATTCGGTGGCACCATGACTCAGCCAACAGATTTGTTCAAGTTCGATTAATGTCAGGTTCAACTTGAATGGTGATGAGCTGAGTCATAATAACATAATGAAATAACAATGCACATGAGCATGATATCAGTGTAACCATGGATGGGCAACATAACCATTTAACAACATAGCATCAACAATGATAAATCATTTAGTCTACGGGATGCAAATGATCATGGCATAATGACGATCATGAATATAACAAGTATTTTCATAAAACATGATAAGAATATCCTTAGCAATTAATCATATCACTTACTAGATGAAAATGAACATGGCACAAGCAATGAGCATGGATTCACAAGCATATCAGTATCATTCAAAATAATTATATGAATAAATAATTATTCGAACATTCAAGTGAAAACCATGGCTATTGCAATTCCATCACGCAAGTGGCTGTTGTGGCTTGCCTGGGGATGAAGGATTCACCGGGGAGAAGTGCGAGGCACTCGCGAAATTTTTTGCCGGAAACGTTTCCCTCTCGACGGAGCTGATTAGGGGGCAAGGGCAAAATGGTCATTTTCACAGTGTGACAACATCATGAGAATGGTTCCAACAGAACGGGCTCGATGAACTGAGATCGTGGGCTTTGGAATCACCTGAATCAGAGTCACGGTTGCAGAGATACGGTCGTTCGTTCGTTAGGCAGAAAAAGAATAAAAATTTGTCCATTTCTGCCCTTAACGGACGAACGTCCGCAAATTAGTACTTTTGGCGCTGGGCTGAAAAAGAGAAAGCGCCTTTCTGAGATTACACTTTCAAATAGAGAAAACGTATTCGGGCCCGAAGAGTAACCAAAATACGCTTTCGAGAAAGGAAGACGTATTCTGACGAATACGCCTCCACTTATCCCGCGCGGGCCCGAGGCTGGGTGGATGACGGGTGGGGTCCACGGGGCCCACACTGGCCAGCTGGAGGGGGGTCGCCGTCTTCCTCCTCTCGCGCGCGGGGCAGAGCAGGGGCACGAGCTCGCCGGCGCCCGTCCCGGCGACTCGTGTAGGAGATATGCCCTAGAGGCAATAATAAGTGTTATTATTTATCTCCATGTTTGTAGTTAAGTTTATATTCCGTGCTATAACTGCTATGGTTCTCGAGTCTGCAATAACCACGAGGCTCGGAGGAAGACTCATATGCACGTGTGGAATAATAAACGGTAAAAGGTATTCCTAGTGTGGCCTCTAAGACTAGCTCAAGTGTTGCATGATGGTTCTGTTTTCCTGATCATGGGCATGACTATGTTGGCAACTTTGAGGGCACAATGTTAGGAGAACACTTGTGTTGAATCGACCCGAATTGATGTTATGCTATGAGATTCATTCGTCACAAGTTAATGGTTAATAACACAGAAAAAGTTAATGTTTGCATAATTCCTTTGACCATGAGAGTGTCGAGTTTCTTCATGCTTGCTTCATGAACTTTGGGGTTTGTTAAACGTCATCCGTAACTGGGTGGCTATTACGGCGGCTTATGGGTTCATGGGAAAGTATGTCAAGGGACTTGATAGCTCAAGATTGGGATTTGCTCCTCCGACGATGGAGAGATATCTCTGGGCCCTCTCGGTGTTACGGTATCCACCATCGTCTGGCCAGACACATTGTGATTTCATCACAGGGATGCCGGAACACGGGAACGAGAAAAGAGAACAAAACCGGTAACGAGGTAACTGGCATTGTGGACAAGTGTTGATCCACGGGGGTGCCGATGATTCTCACCTCGGGTATTTGTAACATATCGCGAAGCAACAGGAATAGCACACGGCAACTGAAGGTTCACTCGAATATTCATTCGTGTGGGTATAGGGGTCAATATGGGTGTCCACGGCTCCGATGTTCATCAGTGATCGGAAAGTGTTCCGGGTCATGTCTATACTTCACCGAACCTATAGGGTCACACGCTTAAGAGTCATCTATCTGCTGAATACTAGACATGGAGTGTGAGAGAAAGTCACCGGAAAAGTTTCGGAGACAACGGAAACGTTCCGGAGAGAACACCGGAATAGTTTTGGTAAAACTGAAAAGTTGTTTTGGGGTATACCATTAAGTCAAATTGGTTTCGGCACACGCCTGGAAATTCTTGGAGGGTGCCAGAATTATTCTGGAAACTTCTGGGATTTTTCCGAGATAAAAACTGGAAAAGTTCCGGAGCTGCCGGAACCGGTTTGGTTGCTTTTCGCAGATGAAAATCACTAATCCGGAATTGTTTCGGAACGCATCCAAAATCATTTTAGTGGGTACTGGAATTATTCTAAGACCCACAGAAATATTTCCGGATTTAACGGTCGCGGAAAAATGTTTCCGTGAATAGTGAAAGTGCTTTTTGGGTGGCTTCTTGGAGAAGCCACCTTGAGGGCCTTTTGGTATTTTTCCCCTTGGCTTCTTGGAGAAGCCACCCTTGGGCTTGGCCTATAAATAGGGGTGGAGGGGGCTGCCTAAAGGATCATCCCTTGCTCTCATACACATGCCATGACATTTCTGGCTTCTCTCTCCCTCCCAGCGAAATAGTTTCGTACAGCCGAAAGGCTGTCTGGGTTCCGGTGGGAACTAGTTCTGGACGGCGAAGCCCTGCCGGATAGATGACACCGTATGTGTGCAACTCTGTAGAGAGATCTTAGTTTCGGTCTTAGTTCGAGAGTGCCTCCCGAAGGGCTGTCCGAGTGACCGTCCGATTTTTGAGGGTCCTCCCGAAGGGCTGTCCAAGTTACTGTCCGTGAGGCCTCCCGGAGGGCTATCCGAGGATCCATCCGGTGTGACTATCCGACGGACTGTCCAGAGGCCTCCCGGAGAGCTGTCCGAGGATCCGTCCGGTGGGACTATCCGAGGGACTGTCCAGAGGCCTCCCGAAGGGCTGTCCGAGGATCCGCCCGGTGGGACTGTCCAGAGGCCTCTCGAAGGGCTGTCAGGCGATCCGTCCGGTGAGCTGACGAGGGAGTACATCCTCGCGGTTGGGAGGTTGTAAATCCTAGCTCCGGGGATCTGCACCGCTGATCGTCATCGACTCTACTTCCGCTGCGCTACGAGTCGGTAACGAAAAGATCAAACCTTGTATGCAGTCTCCATAGTGGTCCTGGGCTGGTGCGTAGGTCGGAATTTTTTTGTTTTCTGCTGCGTTCCCCTACAGTGGCATCATGAGCCGTGCTATGCGTAGATGCAGGTTACGATCTAGAATACATAGAGATGTATGGGTGTTGCATAATATAATTTTGTAGTAGATGAGATCTATTGCTGAAAATTATTTATGCGGGTAGCAGATGAAATCTGTTACCCGATGTTCTTGTTGCTTCCCTAGAATTTGCATATTTCTGATCTTGATAACAGCATGGTGGAATTTCAAAGTTCTGGCAATCTGCGATCCTGATTGATCAACGAAGTGCTAACAGTTCGTTGAATTCCACCATAGTTAGAGAGAAAGATGAAATTTCACAGACAAAAGGGCAATGCAGATATGATCTGCACGGGGGTCATGCGTATGACGAAGTTAAGTATGGGGCTCGATATTTTATTATCTCGTGTTTCATACACCCCGTAAAGTTAATCTAGCGACTTGAATAATCATACTTGATGATGGACGTTGGTAGCTGCGGTTTGTTCGAAACCTTAGAAGCCACGTAAAATGAAATTTTGCATAAACCGATTAGAGGCTCTAACTTGGTTTTGCAGGATGGTTTGCATGTGCATATGATGTGGTATAGCAGTGCTCATATTAATTTGATTATGTATGAGATGACTATATGATGTAAATTAACATGACCTGCGTGTCATGATTCGGCATGATGGCTGGAGCCATATGATTGTCACTTTAATGACCTGCGTGTCAACCTTTTGTAATGCACTTATTTTATTAGCTATAGAGATAGCAATATTATCTGGTGCATCGACAAGGTGGTGGCAAACTTCGCGAAGGTGAACACCGACGCGAATGCCGAAGACGAAGAAATACAAGACTTCTCCGTCAGAAAGGGCTATACCATATCATGCTATTATGAATTGCCTGAGATGTTTATCCCTTATGATGCACCCTTCTTGATTGTGCAGTAGTCGCTTTTTATTAGGGTGATCTCTCACAAAAATATCAAGTAGTTAGTGTTCTCACAAGTGTAGCACCGTCACGGCACCTATCTCTTCGGGGTATCACATGGATGCATGGGTACGAACGATTAGAGAAGTGTGAGGCAGGTGAGTTGAGACCTCGCAACGAGATCACTTGGTTATCTTGACGTTTTGGCTTGATCGTCCTGAGCTCGGAACACGCCCATCGAAAGATGAACAAGAGTCACATAGAGATGTGATTGGCAAGTTGGCCTACCAATTACAATTCTCGTCACTTGAGATGTATGCATCCTTGGCGTTGAATTGTAATATGGGTCTTTTATCACTCACAATCAATTATGAGAGATATTGTTTTGAGTGGGAGCGCACTTTAGAATTAATTCTTTTAATTCTTAGTGCAATTAATTATGGACAGTGTCTAAGTGTAATTTTACATAATAGTTGTAGAATAATGGCTCGCGTTTCCACCTTCCCTGTTAAAATTGAATAAGCTGTTAAATATCTGGTTAAAACTTTACGGTTGGTAACGTAATGTGAGGATTGTCCTCAAGAGTGCCGAGAAGGACTTTGTCCTATCGCATGCTTTCAGTATTCTCCCGCTAATGCTATGGATAATGTGACTCTCGTCCTTTGATCCAAAAGCTAGAATTCCGTTACGGTCAAGTGCAATATGTTTGCTTCCATGAGACCCGGACTTCAAAAGTTTGGGATAGCTATGTGATATTCATGGAACTGAAAATCATTTTCAGACACAAACAAAGGCTAAAAGATATGGGATATCCAAAGCAATGTTTGTTTTGCAAACTGTTAGTAAAAGTGTTTACTATGCGTTTGACTAATAACAGAGGGATCCAGAAGAATGCCTATCATGTGATGAAGGTGAATAAAACAAACAACGTAAAAAGAAAGGAAATGTCCAAAGGGTGTTAGTGTGACTTACACACCTAGGAAGTCCGGGGCTAACGCCTCTCTTAAAGTTGGGTGCTTCTTCTGAGAGTAGGAGAAATACTAAAAGTTAAACTGGTAGAAGTATAAAGGAAAAAAGAGTGAAGACTGGAATATCCAGCTCATGTATGAATGTCATATGAGTTATAGATGTATGGAAGGCTGGTCAAAGAAATAGTTCTTGGGAATTATGATTAAACATGTTAATCACTAATTCTTGGGTATTGTGAGTTGATCACAAAAGATACCCGCTCGATTGCATTCTGCTGCGACTCGATGCAAGGACTACTACGGCCTAAAAGACTTGCCGGAGTGAGGTTTAGATATGCGCTGGGAACATAGTAAAAGTTGCTATACTCGGTACATTACCTATGTATTTATTTTCATAATTCATTTTAGAGTTTTTGTACACTCTAGCCCATTGCATAAAGTATCTTGCAAGAAGGTTGTTTATAAGAGAACTTTTGATGTTCGGTGTTATGAATAACATAAGGGCCATGCTTCCATCATGGATGGGATGTATGTTATGAATATTGATAATAATATATTACCTCCGAATTTACTTTCATAATTCATTTTAGAGTTTTTACACACTCTAGCCCATTGCATAATGTTTGTTGCAAAAGGGTTGTTCATAAAAGAACAATTGTTGTTCAGTGTTATGAATAACATAAGGGCCATGCTTCCATCATGGATGGGATGTATGTTATGAATATTGATGGTAATATGATACATCCATAACACTGACGCTAAATGTCGCAAGACTAAAAGAATACCACACATGTGTGGCACTGCATTTGGTCACATTGGAGAAACCCGCATGGAGAAATTCCATAATGATGGATTTTGAAGTCGTTTGATTATAAATCATCTGACACTTGCAACTTCTTCCAAAAAATGAAGTGACTGAAATACTATTCATAGGCCATAAGGAACGAGCAACAAACTTATTGGTGATCATACATTTTGATGTGTGTAGTCCAATAAATGTTGTTGCTGGCAGTGGATTTATCTATCTTCAGAAATGACTCAAGTGGATACATGGATATTTACTTGATGAGACGTAAGTCTAGATCTTTTGCAATCATTCATAAGGTTTTCAATATGAAGTAGAAATTATTGTAACAAGAAAATTATGTTACTGCAATTTGATTGCGGAAAGGAATATTTGAGTTACAAGCTTAGCGAATGTCTGATAAGTTGTGAAAAAGGTTTCATAACTTACACCTCCCGGAACTCCACTGTGAGTGGTACGTCCGTGAAGATGTATTCAAACCATTTGTGACATGGTAAGATCAAAGATGACATAAATCAATTTGCCATTATCCCTTTTAAAGGTAATGCTTTAGAGACTGCGACTTTTACACTGAAAAGAGCGCCATCGGGTCTGTTGAAATGACGCCATGGTATGGTACGCCCAACCATGCTTTGTCTTTTCTTAACATTTGGAATATGGGGCTTGTGTAAAATATTTACAAACCTATTCCAAATCAGACAAGTACTACTTTGTAGGTTATCCCAAGTAATTGGGAATTCCTCCACCACTATACCGAGGCAAAAAGGTTTGCCACCAAGAACGGTATGCTTTTAAAGAGAATGGTTCTTGCAAAAAGGTGAGTGGGATAACAGTGCAACTCGACGAGAGAATAGTATCTTTGTCATCAGATCAAAGGAAAGAAACCTTGGAAGTAATTCCAGTGTTTCCTACTGCGACTGATACGGAAGCCTCTACATGAGATGTATGGACTTCGGTCAAACTTGCAACTGAACCACGTAGGCAAAACTCGTGCAAACCTCTCAGGTGCGCAAGCAAGATATTGTTGTTAACAACAGTATACCTACGATACACAAGGAAGCGTTGATGGGCCCTAACTCCGGAATTGGCTAAATGCCAATATAATCCGAGATAGTTTCCATAAATGATTCAAGATTATATCTTGATAAACCCTTTGGAAGACTTAGAGTCTAACGAACATTAATGAAACTATAAACTGATGTGGATAAAATGTTTTATCCATAAAGCTCGACTTGTTGCAATAACAAGTTCAAGGAGTTGACTACGATGAGGTTGTCTCACCATAGCGATGCTTAAAGTCAGATCAGGTTAAACTAGAAATTAATACATATTTCAATCTTGAGATATGATACATGGATGCCAAAAGGATTTCCATGTGATGGAAATGCAACCTAGGACTTGCATGTGGTACATTCCAAGGTATTTTGTCAATCCAGAGGATGCTAGTAAGTATGCAAACTTCATAGTTCCAGCAATGGATAGAAGAGAGCAAAATGGAGTTGGAATCTTCGTTTTTGATGAAATTGTCAAAAGAGTTTGTTTTCATCAATGGATAATGAAGATGCTTATGGTTTCAAGAAAGTAAGTGGTAGCATAATAATATTTCTAAAAACTTTGTGTGCTTGACACATTGTTGATTGGAAATTTCTTGACACGAATTAGGACTTCATTAAAAATAGTTTTTCAATGAAGTGCTTGGGCTAAATAGCCTTGATATTAGGCATATTTATCTACAAGATAGAATTGCCTAATAGGCTAAGCCAAAAATACATATTGACAAGATGCTAAAACAGTTTAGCATTAAAACGCCAAGGAGTGATTCTTGCCGAAGTCACATGGAAAGGGTTTTTGCAAGACTCGGTGTCCCAAAACACTGATGAGCAAAATACATGATGGAGATTCCACACACTTTCGTGTTTGGATTAATCATGTATTCCATGGTATGTAAAACAACCAGATATGTCCAGTACTCCCAAGGAGTTGCGAGTATAGATACCAAAGTGATCAAAGTACTGATCATGGGACAACAGTGAAAAATGTCATTGAGTACTGGAGTAGCACTGATGACATGTTTTCTCACAAGCAGAGATTATGAAGTGCTCGTTGTAAGTAATTGCATCGATACAGTCTTCATCAATACTCCATGCGATTTTCGATTTAAGTTAAAGGTTTTGTGTAATACACGATATGGTGGCACGGTGTTTGGAAATCGTTCCAAACAGGTTACTATGGCGAATTCTATAACTAAGGCTAAGTATGTTGCCGCTTTCAAAGCGACATAGAAGATGTTGAATCATACAGTTCGTTCATGAACTTAGTATGGTTCCAAGATGGCTTTGGTCAATGGAACACTATTGAACATAGTTGCTCCATAGCTCAGTCTGAGGAATCAAGGTTTGACCAGTGATTCACATATATACGAAGCCAAGTCCACACAAAATATGAATTTTGTGAAAACGTGAAAACGCGAGGATATGCAGAAATACACACGGAACTGAAGTTGTCAGATCCGTTGGACATCAGACTATACCACAAGCGAAGCCTGTTTTACACCGGTATGCCATAGGTGTAAAGTGCATCAGCATTGACTAGATTATTGACTCTAGTGCAAGTGGGAGTCTGTAGGAGATATGCCCTAGAGGCAATAATAAGTGTTATTATTTATCTCCATGTTTGTAGTTAAGTTTATATTCCGTGCTACAACTGCTATGGTTCTCGAGTCTGCAATAACCACGAGGCTCGGAGGAAGACTCATGTGCACGTGTGGAATAATAAACGGTAAAAAGTATTCCTAGTCTGGCCTCTAAGACTAGCTCAAGTGTTGAATGATGGTTATGTTTTCCTGATCATGTGCATGACTATGCCGGCAACTTTGAGGGCACAATGGTAGGAGAACACTTGTGTTGAATCGACACGAATTGATGTTATGCTATGAGATTCATTCGTCACAAGTTAATGGTTAATAACACAGAAAAAGTTAATGTTTGCATAATTCCTTTGACCATGAGAGTGTCGAGTTTCTTCATGCTTGCTTCATGAACTTTGGGGTTTGTTAAACGTCATCCGTAACTGGGTGGCTATTACGGCGGCTTACGGGTTCATGGGAAAGTATGTCAAGGGACTTGATAGCTCAAGATTGGGATTTGTTCCTCCGACGATGGAGAGATATCTCTGGGCCCTCTCGGTGTTACGGTATCCACCATCGTTTGGCCAGACACATTGTGATTTGATCACAGGGATGCCGGAACACGGGAACGAGAAAAGAAAACAAAACCGGTAACGAGGTAACTGGCATTATGGACAAGTGTTGATCCACGGGGATGCCGATGATTCTCACCTCGGGTATTTGTAACATATCGCGAAGCAACAGGAATAGCACACGGCAACTGAAGGTTCACTCGAATATTCATTCGTGTGGGTATAGGGGTCAATATGGGTGTCCACGGCTCCGATGTTGATCATTGATCGGAAAGTGTTCCGGGTCATGTCTATACTTCACCGATCCTATAGGGTCACACGCTTAAGGGTCATCTATCTGCTGAATACTAGACAAGGAGTCTGAGAGAAAGTCACCGGAAAAGTTTTGGAGACAACGGAAACGTTCCGGAGAGAACACCAGAATAGTTTCGGTAAAGCTGAAAAGTTGTTTCGGGGTATGCCATTAAGTCAAATTGGTTTCGGCACACGCCTGGAAATTCTTGGAGGGTGCCAGGATTATTCTGGAAACTTCTGGGATTTTTCCGGGATAAAAACCGGAAAAGTTCCGGAGCTGCCGGAACCGGTTTGGTTGCTTTTCGCAGATGAAAATCACTAATCCGGAATTGTTTCGGAACGCGTCCAAAATCATTTTAGTGGGTACTGGAATTATTCTAAGACCCACAGAAATATTTTTGGATTTAACGGTCGCGGAAAAATGTTTCCATGAATAGTGAAAGTGCTTTTTGGGTGGCTTCTTAGAGAAGCCACCTTGAGGGCCTTTTGGTATTTTTCCCCTTGGCTTCTTGGAGAAGCCACCCTTGGGCTTGGCCTATAAATAGGGGTGGAGGGGGCTGCCTAAAGGATCATCCCTTGCTCTCATACACATGCCATGACATTTCTGGCTTCTCTCTCCCTCCCAGCGAAATAGTTTCGTAGAGCCGAAAGGCTGTCTGGGTTTCGGTGGGAACTAGTTCTGGACGGCGAAGCCCTGCCGGATAGATGACACCGTATGTGTGCAACTCTGTAGAGAGATCGTAGTTTCGGTCTTAGTTCGAGAGTGCCTCCCGAAGGGCTGTCCGAGTGACCGTCCGTTTTTTGAGGGTCCTCCCGAAGGGCTGTCCGAGTTACTGTCCGTGAGTCCTCCCGGAGGGCTGTCCAAGGATCCGTCCGGTGTGACTATCCGACGGACTGTCCAGAGGCCTCCCGGAGGGCTGTTCGAGGATACATCCGGTGGGACTATCCGAGGGACCGTCCAGAGGCCTCCCGAAGGGCTGTCCGAGGATCCGTCCGGTGGGACTGTCCAGAGGCCTCCCGAAGGGCTGTCAGGCGATCCGTCCGATGAGCTGACGAGGGAGTACATCCTCGCGGTTGGGAGGTTGTAAATCCTAGCTGCGGGGATCTGCACCGCCGATCGTCATCGACTCTACTTCCGCTGCGCTACGAGTCGGTAACGAAAAGATCAAACCTTGTATGCAGTCTCCATAGTGGTCCTGGCCTGGTGCGTAGGTCAGAAATTTTTTGTTTTCTGCTGCGTGTTGGAAATATGCCCTAGAGGCAATAATAAATTAGTTATTATCATATTTCCCCGTTCATGATAATTGTTTATTATTCATGCTAGAATTGTATTGACCGGAAACTAAATACATGTGTGAATAGATAAACAAATACTATGTCCCTAGTATGCCTCTACTAGACTAGCTCGTTGATCAAAAGATGGTCAAGGTTTCCTAACCATGGACATGAGTTGTCATTTGATAACGGGATCACATCATTAGGAGAATGATGTGATGGACATGACCCAACCGTTAGCATAGCAAATGATCGTTCAGTTTATTGCTGTTGCTTTCACTATGTCAAATACACGTTCCTCTGACCATGAGATCATGCAACTCCCGGATACCGTAGGAATACTTTGGGTGTATCAAACGTCACAACGTTACTGGGTGATTATAAAGGAGCACTACAGGTATCTCCAAAAGTGTTTGTTGAGTTGGCATGGATCGAGATTGGGATTTGTCACTCCGACTATCGGAGAGGTATCTCCGGGCCCTCTCGGTAATACAGCATCACAGAAGCCTTGCAAGCACCGTGACTAAAGAGTTAGTTGCAAGATGATGTATTACGGAACGAGTAAAGAGACTTGCCGGTAACGAGATTGAACTAGGTATTGGATACCGACGATCGAATCTCGGGCAAGTAACATACCGCCGGACAAAGGGAACAACGTATGTTGACATATGAGGTTCACCGATAAAGATCTTCGTGGAATGTGTAGGAACCAATATGAGCATCCAGGTCCCGCTGTTGGTTATTGACCGGAGAGTCGTCTCAGTCATGTCTACATCATTCCCGAACCCGTAGGGTCCGCACACTTAAGGTTCGATGACGATATAGTATTATATGAGTTATGTGATTGGTGACCGAAGTTTGTTCGGAGTCCCGGATGAGATCGCGGACATGACGAGGAGTCTCGAAATGGTCGAGAGGTAAAGATTCATATATTGGAAGGCTATATTCGGACGTCGGAAAGGTTCCGAGTGATTCGGGTATTTTTCGGAGTACCGGGGAGTTACGGGAATTCACCGGGAGAAGTAATGGGCCTTATTGGGCCATACGGGAAAAGGAGAGGCAGGCCACGTGAGGAGGCGCGCGCCCCCCCTTGCCCAAACCGAATTGGACTAGGGAAGGGGGCGCAGCCCCCTCTTTCCTTTCCCTCTCCCTTCCCCCTTTCCTACTCCGTATGGGAGGTGGAATCCTACTAGGACTAGGGAGTCCTAGTAGGACTCCCCACACTTGGCGCAGCCCTAGGGGGCCGGCCTCCTCCCTCTCATCCTTTATATACGGGGGCAGGGGGGCACCCCAAAGCACACAATTGTCCCATAGCCGTGTGCGGTGCCCCGATCTCCGTTTTCCACCTCGGTCATATTTTCGGAGAGCTTAGGCGAAGCCCTGCCGGAATCACTTCACCATCACCGTCGCCACGCCGTCGTGCTGACGGAACTCATCTACTTCCTCGATGTCTTGCTGGATCAAGAAGGCGAGGATCGTCACCGAGCTGCACGTGTGTAGAACTCGGAGGTGCCGTACGTTCGGTACTCGATCGGTGGAGCTCGAAGGATTGTTCGACTACATCAACCGCGTTGTGAGACGCTTCCGCTAACGGTCTACGAGGGTACGTAGACACACTCTCCCCTCTCGTAGAGATGCATCTCCATGGATAGATCTTGCGTGAGCGTAGGAATTTTTTTTAAATTCATGCTCCGTTCCCCAACAGTGGCATCCGAGCCAGGTCTATGCGTAGATGTGTTTTGCACGAGTAGAACACAAGTGAGTTGTGGGCGTGGGTGTATACATATTGCTTGCCGTTAATAGTTGTTACTTGATTCGGCGGTATTGTGAGATGAAGCGGCCCGGACCGACATTACGCGTACGCTTACGCGAGACAGGTTTCACCGCTACGTGCACTCGTTGCATAAAGGTGACTGGCGGGTGTCTGTCTCTCTCACTTTAGTTGAATCGGTTTCGATGAAGAGGTTTCTTTTAGAAGATCAAAAAGCAATCACTACACCACGTTGTGGTTTTGTGTAGGTAAGAACGGTTCTTGCAAACCCGTAGCAGCCACGTAAAACTTGCAACAACAAAGTAGAGGACGTCTAACTTGTTTTTGCAGGGTATGCTGGTGATGTGATATGGTCAAGACATGATGCGATATAAGTTGTTGTATGAGATGATCATGTTTTGTAAGTTATCAGGCAACCGGTAGGAGCCTTATGGTTGTCTCTTTATTGTATGCAATGCCAACGCTATGTAATTGCTTTTCTTTACCGCTATGAGTTAGCAGTAGTAGTAGTAGTAGCAATAGCCGGCGAGACGACCATGACGCTGCGATGGAGATCAAGGTGTCACGACACTACGATGGAGATCATGGTGTCAATCCGGTGACGATGGAGATCATGACGGTGCTTGGCTGATGGAGATCAAAAGCACAAGACATGATGGCCATATCATGTCACATATATATATTGAATTGCATGTGATGTTAATCCTTTTATGCATCTTATTTTGCTTAGGACGACGGTAGCATTATAAGATGATCCCTTCACTAAATTTCAAGATAGGTGTTCTCCCCTAGTATGCACCGTTGCGAAGGTTCGACGCTTCTAAGCACCACGTGATGATCGGGTGTGATGGATTCTTTCGTTCGCATACAACGGGTGTAAGCCAGTTTTACACACGCGGAATACTTGGGTTAAACTTGATGAGCCTAGCATATACAGATATGGCCTCGGAACACAAGAGACCGAAAGGTCGAACATGAGTCATATAGTAGATATGATCAACATGAAAGATGTTCACCATTGATAACTAATTCACCTCACGTGATGATCGGACGTGGTTTAGTTGATGTGGATCATGTTACACTTAGACAACTTGAGGGATGTTAATCTAAGTGGGAGTTCTTAAGTAATTTGATTAATTGAACTTCAATTATCATGAACATAGTCAAAAAGTGTCTTAGCAAGTTTATGTTGTAGATCGATAGACCACGCTGTAGCTCCCCTGTATTTTTAATATGTTCCTAGAGAAAGTTAAGTTGAAAGTTGATGGAAGCAACTATGCGGACTGGGTCCGTATTCTGAGGATTGTCCTCACTGCTGCACAGAAGGCTTATGTCTTTGATGCACCGCTCGGTGAGCAACCCCTATGGCTTTGTCTGAGGACGTTATGAACGTCTGGCAGACAAGAAAAGATGACTACTCGATAGTTCAGTGCGCCATACTTTACGGCTTAGAACCGGAGCTCCAAATATGTTTTGAGCAGCATATGAGATGTTCCAAGAGCTGAAAATTTGCTTTTCAAGCTCACACCCGGGTCGAGAGGTATGACACCTTCGACAAATTCTATAGCTACAAGATGGAGGAGAACAGCTCCGTTAGTGAGCATGTACTCAGAATGTCTGAGTACTTCAAACACTTGAATCAAGTGGGAGTTAGACTTCCGAATAAAGTGGTGATTGATAGAGTTCTCTAGTCACTATCACTAAGCTACTGGATCTTCGTGATGAACTATAAACATGCAAGGGATAGAAGATCCTTAAGCTATTCGCGATGCTACAAGCTGCGGATGTAGAAATCAAAAAGGGAGCATCAAGTGTTGATGGTTAATAAGACCACTAGTTTCAAGAAGGGCAAGGGAAAGAAAAGGGAACTTCAAGAAGAACGGTAAAACAGTTGCCGCTCACGCGAAGAAACCCAAGGCTGAACCAAACCCGAGACTTAGTGCTCCCATTGCAAAGGGAAATGTCACAGGGAGCGGAACTTCCCCAAAGTAACTGGCAGATAATAAGACTGGCAATGTCAACAAAGATATTTGATATACATGTTATTGATGTGTACCTTACTAGTACTCGTAGGAGCACCTGGGTATTTGATACTTGTTCAGTTGCTTGCAACTTGAAACATGGAGCTTAGGAATAAACGAGGGCTAGCTAAGAACGAGGTGACGATGTGCATTGGAAGTGTCTCCAAGGTTGATGTGATCACCATCGCCACGCTCTCTCTACCTTCAGGATTAGTGATGAACCTAAATAATTGTTATTTGGTGCTTGCGTTAAGCATGAACATTATATCTGATAGTGTTTATTGCAAGATGGTTATTCAATTTCAGAGAATGATGGTTGTTCTATTTATTTGAATAATATCATTGATGATCATGCACTTAAAATGAAAGGTTTATTGAATCTTGATCGTAGTAATACACATGTTCATAACACAAATGCCAAAAGATAATGATAGTACCACATATTTGTGGCACTGCCGCTTAGGTCATATCAGTGTTAAACACATGAAGAAACTCCATGCAGATGGGTTTTTGGAATCTCTTGATTATGAATCATTTGAGACATGTGAACCGTGCCTTATTGGCAAGATGACTAAAACTCCGTTCTCCGGAACAATGGAGCGAGCAACCAACTTATTGGAAATAATACATACCTATGTATGCGGTCCGATGAGTGTTGAGGCGCGCGGTGGATATCGTTATATTCTCACGTTCACAGATGATTTGAGTAGATATGGTTATGTCTACTTAATGAAGCATAAGTCTGAAACATTTGAAAAAGTTCAAAGAATTTCAGAGTGAAGTAGAAAATCATTGTAACAAGAAAATAAAGTTCTTACGATTTGATCGAAGAAGAGAATATTTGAGTTACAAGTTTGGCATATACTTAAGACAATGTGAAACTGTTTCACAGTTCACGCCACCTGGAACACCACAGCGTAATGGTGTGTCCGAACGTCATAATCGTACTCTATTAGATATGGTGCGTTCTATGATGTCTCTTACCGATTTGCCACTATCATTTTGGGGTTATGCATTAGAGACAGCTGCATTCACTTTAAACAGGGCACCGTCTAAATCCGTTGAGATGACACCGTATGAACTGTGGTTTGGTAAGAAACCTAAGCTGTCGTTTCTGAAAGTTTGGGGATGCGATGCTTATGTCAAAAGGCTTCAGCCAGATAAGCTCAAACCCAAAGCGGATAAGTGCGTCTTCATAGGATACCCAAAGGAGACCGTTGGGTACACCTTCTACCACAGATCCGAAGGCAAAGTTTTCGTTGCTAAGAATGGATCCTTTCTAGAGAAGGAGTTTCTCTCGAAAGAAGTGAGTGGGAGGAAAGTAGAACTTGATGAGGTAATTGTACCTCCTCTGGATAGTAGTACGCCACAGAAAGAAATTTCTGTGACACCAACACAGACCAGAGAAGAAGTTGATGATGATGATCATGAGGCTTCGGATCAAGTTGCTACTGAACTTCGAAGGTCAACCAGGACACGTTCCGCACCAGAGTGGTACAGAAATCCAGTATTGGAGGTTATGTTGTTAGACAACGGTGAACCTTCAAACTATGAAGAAGCGATGGCAGGCCCGGATTCCGACAAATGGCTTGAGGCCATGAAATCCGAGATTGGATCCATGTATGAGAACAAAGTGTGGACTTTGGTAGACTTGCCCGATGAACGGCGAGCTATTAAAAATAAATGGATCTTTAAGAAGAAGACGGACGCTGATGGTAATGTCACCGTCTATAAAGCACGACTTGTTGCTAAAGGTTATCGACAAGTTCAAGGAGTTGACTACGATGAGACTTTCTCACCCGTAGCGATGCTAAAGTCTGTCAGAATTATGTTAGCAATTGCCGCTTTTTATGATTATGAAATCTGGCAAATGGACGTCAAAACGGCATTCCTGAATGGATTCCTTAAGGAAGAATTGTATATGATGCAACCGGAAGGTTTTGTCGATTCTAAAGGTGCTAACAAAGTATGCAAGCTCCAGCGATCCATCTATGGACTGGTGCAAGCATCTCGGAGCTGGAATACTTGCTTTGATGAAGTGATCAAAGCATTTGGGTTTATACAAACTTATGGAGAAGCTTGTATTTACAACAAAGTGAGTGGGAGCTCTATAACATTTCTAATAAGTATATGTGATTGGAAATGATGTAGAATTTCTGGAAAGCATAAAGAATTAATTGAAAGGAGTTTTTCAATAAAAAAACCTGTTTTTTGAGTTATCCACGGTTTGGGCATCGAGATCTATAGAGATAGATCAAGACACCTGATAAAAGATTTTCACACACCTTGATGAGATTTTGAAGAAGTTCAAAATGGATCAAGTCAAAAGAAATAAGTTCTTGGCTGGTGTGAAGTGGAGTAAGACTTGAAGATCTAGGTAAATGTTGTTTACATGTTAGGCATCAAAATCTATAGAGATAGATTGAGACGCCTCATATAACTTTCACAAAACATATACCTTGACAAGATTTTGAAGAAGTTCAAATTGGATCAGTCAAAGAAGGAGTTCTTGACTGTGGTGAAAGGTGTGAAATTGAGTAAGACTCAAATCTCGACCACGGCAAAATAAATAGAATGGATGAAGGTTATCCCCTATGCCTCGGCCATAGGTTCTATAAAGTATGCCAAGCTATCTGCCTTGCCATGTGTCTGGCAAAAGAGGTACCAAAGTGATCCAGGAGTAGATTACTGGACAGCGGTCAAATTATCCTTAAGATGACTAAGGAAGAATTTCTCGGGAATAGAGATGATAAAGAGTTCGTCGTAAGGGGTTACGTCGATGCAAGCTTTAAACACTGATCCGAAAGACTATGAGTCTCAGACCGGATAAGTATAGTGGGGAAATCTTTTGGAGTAGCTCCAAACAGAGTGTGGCAGCAGCATCTACATATAACATAGAGATTCGCCAAGAACACACGGATCTGAATATTGCAGACCCGTTGACTAAAACCTCTCTCACAAGCAAAACATGATCAGCTTTAGAACTGATTAAGTATTAATTACATGGAGATGTAATCTAGATTATTGACTCTAGTGCAAGTGGGAGACTGTTGGAAATATGCCCTAGAGGCAATAATAAATTAGTTATTATCATATTTCCCCATTCATGATAATTGTTTATTATTCATGCTAGAATTGTATTGACCGGAAACTAAATACATGTGTGAATAGATAAACAAATACTATGTCCCTAGTATGCCTCTACTAGACTAGCTCGTTGATCAAAAGATGGTCAAGGTTTCCTAACCATGGACATGAGTTGTCATTTGATAATGGGATCACATCATTAGGAGAATGATGTGATGGACATGACCCAACCGTTAGCATAGCAAATGATCGTTCAGTTTATTGCTGTTGCTTTCACTATGTCAAATACACGTTCCTCTGACCATGAGATCATGCAACTCCCGGATACCGTAGGAATACTTTGGGTGTATCAAACGTCACAACGTTACTGGGTGATTATAAAGGAGCACTACAGGTATCTCCAAAAGTGTTTGTTGAGTTGGCATGGATCGAGATTGGGATTTGTCACTCCGACTATCGGAGAGGTATCTCCGGGCCCTCTCGGTAATACAGCATCACAGAAGCCTTGCAAGCACCGTGACTAAAGAGTTAGTTGCAAGATGATGTATTACGGAACGAGTAAAGAGACTTGCCGGTAACGAGATTGAACTAGGTATTGGATACCGACGATCGAATCTCGGGCAAGTAACATACCGCCGGACAAAGGGAACAACGTATGTTGACATATGAGGTTCACCGATAAAGATCTTCGTGGAATGTGTAGGAACCAATATGAGCATCCAGGTCCCGCTGTTGGTTATTGACCGGAGAGTCGTCTCAGTCATGTCTACATCATTCCCGAACCCGTAGGGTCCGCACACTTAAGGTTCGATGACGATATAGTATTATATGAGTTATGTGATTGGTGACCGAAGTTTGTTCGGAGTCCCGGATGAGATCGCGGACATGACGAGGAGTCTCGAAATGGTCGAGAGGTAAAGATTCATATATTGGAAGGCTATATTCGGACGTCGGAAAGGTTCCGAGTGATTCGGGTATTTTTCGGAGTACCGGGGAGTTACGGGAATTCACCGGGAGAAGTAATGGGCCTTAATGGGCCATACGGGAAAAGGAGAGGCAGGCCACGTGAGGAGGCGCGCGCCCCCCCTTGCCCAAACCGAATTGGACTAGGGAAGGGGGCGCAGCCCCCTCTTTCCTTTCCCTCTCCCTTCCCCCTTTCCTACTCCGTATGGGAGGTGGAATCCTACTAGGACTAGGGAGTCCTAGTAGGACTCCCCACACTTGGCGCAGCCCTAGGGGGCCGGCCTCCTCCCTCCCATCCTTTATATACGGGGGCAGGGGGGCACCCCAAAGCACACAATTGTCCCATAGCCGTGTGCGGTGCCCCGATCTCCGTTTTCCACCTCGGTCATATTTTCGGAGAGCTTAGGCGAAGCCCTGCCAGAATCACTTCACCATCACCGTCGCCACGCCGTCGTGCTGACGGAACTCATCTACTTCCTCGACGTCTTGCTGGTTCAAGAAGGCGAGGATCGTCACCGAGCTGCACGTGTGTAGAACTCGGAGGTGTCGTACGTTCGGTACTCGATCGGTGGATCTCGAAGGATTGTTCGACTACATCAACCGCGTTGTGAGACGCTTCCGCTAACGGTCTACGAGGGTACGTAGACACACTCTCCCCTCTCGTAGCGATGCATCTCCATGGATAGATCTTGCGTGAGCGTAGGAAATTTTTTGAAATTCATGCTCCGTTCCCCAACACTGCATTCCCCTACAACTCGGTCCATCTCCAGCCGAGCTCCGGCCACCGGCGTGCTCATTGGAACGAGGCGCACCCGCCTGGAGGTCACACGCTCGCCGGCAAGCCCGGGAACAGGGAGGGCCTCGGCCGTGGCGGAGGGTGGCATCGGCCGACGACGGGTAGCACGGCACGGGGCACGGGAGGATGAACGGGGCTGCGGGGTGAGCTCGGAGTTGAAGGTGGAGGTCTCTGGTGGTGGCTAGAGGAAGAGGGAGGGGCCATGGAGCTCCAATTCGAGCGGCGGCCGGCGATGGCCGTGGCGGCCGTGGGAGAGAAACGGGGCTCTTCGAGCTCAAATGTGGGACTGGGGAGGATGCTAGGGGAGTGGTGAGGAGATTGGTGAGCTCGGGGACGCGCGGGAGTGGCTATATATAGCCCGGGGCAAGATGCCCGAGCCGAATGCCGCCATGGTCACTCGGGGGATGCACTGGCACGACCGCGTGCGCGTGCGCACGCGCGGAGGGGGAGAGAGGCCAGGGGGAGTGCACACGGTGCAGAGATACCACAGGGGGGAAAGGACAGGGGCAAGGTGATGACGGCCACGAGCACGCGGGGCGGCGTGGCTTGCCGGAGAGAAAGAGGAGGGGGAGTGGGGTCCAGAGGGGACGCGTGGACGCAGGAGAGCTCGAGCAGCGCAGTGGACATGGTGCGGTGTCGCGAGGACGGCGTTTGGGCGGCGGCCGAGGGCCCCAAAGTCCAAAGCACGCTTTTGGCACGCCAGGCCGTGTGGTCACCGCGTGCACAGACGCACGCGGTGCATTCTGGGCGGGGGAAAGATGTCTAGCGTGTGGACCCTACTAGATGGATGAACACTGAGGTCTTAGTTAAGCTAAATCACCTCTGTGCTGATGGGTAGCTTCAACAGAAGTTTGTTGTAGCAAACTTGATCATGAAGTTGTGCTCAAACTAAATGGGATAAGTGATAACCAGGATGTCACAGAGGTTTCGGGTAGGAAGGACTATGATCCTGTGGATTTTGAAAAGATTTAGACCAGTATTTAACATAGTTGATTCACAACTATAAAAACTGGTCCAGAAACTAGATCATGAAGTAGCACTCACATAGATGATTGGATTGGGCTGAAAATTGGTAGAGGGTGATGATTTGGACATATGAAGGCACCTTTAAAATTTCATACCATTTGGATACACCAAAATGGTACTTGCTTCACAATGCTTCCCACTGGACAGAAACTTGGGGGAATTTTGTGGAGAAAATGACTTGGCAAAATGATGTGAATTTTGGCATGCTCAAATGATATTGGGATATCTAGGTCCTGGATTAATTTCAGATTTTATGAAGCAATATAAAATAGAGTTGCTTCACAAACTGAAATTGTGACCAGAAACCAAGATTGCATGGTGTGCTCACAAAGATTGTTGTATGGAGATGAAATTTGGTGTAGAGTCATGATTTGATCATATGGATGATGTACCAAAATGTCAACTCATTTGGATAAGCCTAGCTAGTACTTCCATCACAAAGCTTCTCTCTGGTCAGAAACTTTGGAAATTTGCAGAGGAAGATTTACTAGGCAAATGGAGTTGAATTTTGACATGAGGCAATTATTTGGATATGAGAGAGTGCACAAAATTTTTGAAGGCAATCAAGAAAATATAAATAGCACTTCCTTCACAAAGTGCCATACTGGACAGAATAGGAAATGAATACTCCTGAATTATTTTTGAACTAGGCAAGGATGGGTTTTGACATATTTGTGGAAGATATGACCCAAATAATTTATGAGAATTTTGTGGGAATTTTTGGAATGACAGAAATATAGGTTGCTTCACAACCTAGAGTTAACAGGGTTATTCCTTTTAATAGAAAAAGGAATATTCCCAAGAAATAAATATTGGGGTTGGGGTAAGATGGAAATGACATGGCCTTAGGAAAGATTTGGGAGTGACAAGCCACTTGGGAGAGGCAGAAGAGATGGTCTTCCCAGGTTTTAAGACCACATAGCCACGGAAAAAGAACTCCAAATGAAAATTCGAAGAAATCCAAAAGAAAAAGAAAGGGCCAAAAATCGGGGTGTTACAGTATAGACATGGTAGTGAAATACCGGTTTTCTCTATCGACGACCTTAGCCCATCTGACACGGAACATCGTCGCATTGTGTAGTCCAGCGTAGTAAAGCTCCCAAATCTCTTCGACCCTTCCGTAGAATCTTTTAGTTGCGCCGTTGTCGCCGGTCATGCATTCCATCATCACCCCTGAGTTCTGGTAATCACTGTTTATGTCTTTGGCTTCCGTGTAGAACGTGTATCCGTTGATATCGTATGCCTGATAGGTCGCGAGGTTGGCCTCAGGGCCATGTGCTAAGGCGTATATGAGCAATCCGTCTGCACTGCCCTCTTCCGGGGGATTAGCAAGAACTCGCTCTTTGAACCAACGCAAGAAAGTGGAGTTGTGCTCTCTAATAACTTCGAAGCCAGTCTTGTGTAGCCCCCGGTCACAATACTTCTTTGCGATGGTTTCTTTGTGCAGTGTCACGAAAGGATCTACCACGTCTAGGTGATGTAGCACTACTAAGTTTGCTATGTCAAAGTCGTTGCGTCGACCCGAGTGGTCCACATGCAATTCCCTTCGGCCGTTGGTGTGACCTTCTCCTCCGAGCCTCCCAAGGTGCTGGTTGACGGGCAAACCAACAACAGGGTCTCCGACGCCTAGATAATTCTCGTAGAAGGAGATGCACTCTTGGGTCAAATAGCCCTGGATGATGTTTCCATCCGGACGGGACATGTTATGAACGAATCCTTTGATGACCCCATTCATTCTCTCGAACGACATCATGCTGTGAAGGAATGTCGGCCGAGGTCGATGATTTCGTCCACAATGTGGACACACAGATGCACCATGACGTCAAAGAACGCGGGCGGGAAGTACATCTCAAGCTCATTTAGTATGACAACGATCTCTTCATGTAGCCTTCGGAGCTGCTTCACACTGATCGACTTTCGAGAGATAACGTCGAAAAAGTTGCAGAGACCAGTAAGCGTCTCACGGACGTGCTTGTCCATTATCCCTCTAAGGGCAACCGGGAGTATCTGCGTCATCATCACGTGACAGTCACGAGACTTCATGTCGTTGAACCTTTTCTTCTTGGTGTCTAGAAATCTGGTTATCTTCCCACCGTAACCAGAACTAACTTTGATTCCGGTAAGGCACTTGAAGAATTGATCGATCTCCTTTGCACTTAAGGTGAAGCAAGAAGAGGGGCAATAATTCTCTTCCTTCTTGTTGACTTTTTTGCCCCTGTCCCCCGCCTCCGCCTCCGTCTCCTCCGACGACTTTTTACGAGGCGGCATGTGGAGATCTGCCCTGATCTTCAAATCTTCCAAGTATCTTCTTGCCTTCGGCCCATCCTTGGTCTTCTCCGGCATGTTCATCAGTGTGCCAAGAAAACTCTCAAGGACATTCTTCGTGATATGCATTTGATCAAGGCAATGAGGGGTGTCGAGTTTGGGCCAGTACTCCAAGTCCCAGAAAACAGACCTCATTTTCCGTACCTTCAGCAGCGGCTCCGACGCCTTTTTCATCTTTCCCGGCGCGGGGTACTGTTCCCAGTTTTTCAACAGCTCATCGATTTTGGCGCCGCTCCTCTTACGTGGAGGTCCTCGATGCTCAGCCTCACCATTGAATAGATCTCCATGGTTTCTCCATGGGTCATCCTTCTCGAGCCATCTTCGATGCCCCATGTACACGATTTTCCCAGACCCGCCATCTTTCATTAGCTGCTGAGACGTTGTATCATCCATGCACCTAGTGCATCCGCAATACCCGTGGCACACCTGGCATGATACATATCTGTAACCGAGATAGTCGTGCACCGTCGTCATCAGCGCGACTCTCATATAGAAATAGTCTCCTTTGCTGGCGTCCCATGTCTTCAACGGTGTTCTCCATAACGTGTCTAGCTCCTCTTTCAGTAGCCCCAGATACAGATTAATATCATTTCCCGGTTGTTTCGGCCCTTGAATCAGCAAGCTCATGTGTATGTACTTTGTCTTCATGCACTTCCATGGGGGCAGGTTGTACATCCATACAAAGACGGGCCATGTGCTATGGTTGGTGCTCTGGTTGCCAAACGGATTCATGCCATCGGTACTTGCGCCAAGCACGATGTTCCTTGCATCATCTGCGAAATATCGATATTCGGCGTTGAATGCTCTCCATTGGCTAGCATCTGCGAGGTGTCTCAACTTCGGATCATCTCCATCGTCGGGCTTCACCCTCTCCGCGTGCCAGCGCATGAGCTTTGCTTCCTTAGGATCTACGAAATACCGCTGCAGATGGGGAGTGATCGGAAAGTACCAAACAACTTTCTGAGGAGCTTTCTTTTCGACCTTCTTGTATCGAGAAGCATTGCACGCTGGACAGCTGGTTTTTTCCGCGTGCTCCTTCCGATAAATGATGCAATCGTTGATACATGCGTGGTATCTAATGTGCGACAGATCAAGAGGGCACACGATTTTCTTGGCCTCCTCAACACTAGTAAGACACATGTTCCCCATGGGAAGAACTTTATTATATAGATACTTCAAATGCTCATCGAGGCTTCCGTCTGTCCATTTGTTTTTGGCCTTCGTCTTTAGAAGTTCGAGCGTGAAACTCAAGCGGGTCACCTCGGGATCGCAACCGTCATACAATGGAGTCTTCGAGTCTACCTCCAGTTGCGCCAGCTTTGCCTCCTCTCTAGAAGCAGCTCTGTCGCTAGTCGTATTCTTGCGAAGCAAGTCTCGAACATGAGGGTCCTGCACGACTGAACTTAGTAGCGACGAAGAGTGTGGCGTGTCCGCCTCTTCTCCGCCATGTCCGGACTCTTCTCCGCCGTGTCCGGCCTCTTCTCCGCCATGTCCGGACTCTTCTCCGCCACCGTGTCCGGCGCCCTTGTCTTCGGGTCCATCGTCGGTCATCTCTTCGTCCTCATCATCATCTTCACTTATCCACCGAGTATAGCCATCCATGAAACCATGCATGAGCAGGTGCGCCTTCAAACTGCCACCCTCAAAGGGGTCCAACATGACGATTTCTTTGCATTTTCTACACGGACATAAAATCCCAGTCCGGTTATTTGCATACATGTCGATCACCGCGGATTGCAAGTATCTCCCCACCATCCTTCCACTGACCTTCATGATCACCTGCGCGGTATAATAAGCAAAATGATTATAAACAAAATGCATGCATGCATAAAAAGTCATACAAAAATTTGGCATGACCTTTCCTAAAAATAGGACATATCGAGTGCCCGAAATTTGCCGAAACGGAAATAAATCGACATTTCGGCAAAACATAAGCAACTCATGTCACGCACAATTCGACAAATACACATAGGCGGCAACTCATGCCACACGCACAATTCCCATCATAACGCAAACACACATATTTCCATTCTTGCAAAGCACAACTTTTTATACCTATCCCGAGAGAGATCGAGCACGGTAGATGAGGTCGGTGTCGCTACCTATAGGGATCGAAAGTGGACAAAGATGGCTTACTTCTAAAATGGGTAGATCTAGTTGGGAGGAGATGGCTCTACCTAACTAGTGGAGAGGGAGAGAGAGCTAGCTAGTGAGAAAAGCTATAGGAGTGGGGAAAGGGATATATATATATATATATATATATATATATATATATATATATATATATATATATATATATATACTAGTACAAATGCCCATGCGTTGCAACGGGCGATGAAAATCGCAAAACCTGCTTCGTGTGCCATCATGCACCATTTCTTATATCCAATGCTGATAAACGTTGTTAATAAGGTTACACTGATTATCACTTTTCGGAGCATGAAGTTTCGGAGCATGAAGTGTGGACGTGAAGAAGCCACCCTAGTGTCCTTCATCCGGCGGCTGCACCATGTAAAGCAATAGGAACATGGATCCCCTTTCATCCTAATATTACTTAGTAGGAGCAAAAATAAGGTGCTTCCATGATGATCTTCTAAAAATTAGAGGCATAAAATCAATGCAAGTTACTGCAAAAATATATTTATTTTCTAAGAACAAACTATTTCATCATTGTTGTTAACAAACCTTGACAAGTAAATACAACAATGCACGTACCTTCGGGTCACGATCAGTTTCCAAATTAGTTTCTATAAATTCCATCTCTGTGAGGGCTAGTTCAGCATCATTATCATACTCTGGATCAAACTCTTGTCTCTTTGCATTCTATCCACTCAATTTAGTTAAAGTAGGCCCTTCATCTAGCACATGTAAATTGAACATATCAATTTCTAATATAGTACTTCCTCCGTCCCAAAATAAGTGTCCCAAGCTTAGTACAACTTTGTACTAAGGTTAGTACAAAGTTAAGACACTTATTTTGGGACGGAGGGAGTATATTGCAAGAATCTGAGGAAATACATAGGTGAGGCTTACATTTAGTTATGATAAATGACAAGCAGCTGCTTCTAAATCTATCTTTGGTATACTTTGCCGGTATTATAAATATCTAAAATGAGGTCTTCAAGCATAAATTTTTTTGCACCTGAAATGTTTTTGTAATTCTCAACCATGTCTTAAGGAGGCATAGATTAGGAAACCATTTCAAGGAGTGACTTATTTTGGTTTATCGGTGGGAATTGAACAATACATGGACATTATTAATGATTTTTTTTGGGGGGGGGGAGTGCTTGATGATGAGTGAAAAAACTGGAAATAGAAAATAGCCCAAATGCATCCCGCTGGTCACCCATCAACGGTTTATATATGATCGTACCTTCGACTTTACATAGATTAGCACCATCTTTAAAACGTCCAACAATTGAAGCTTTCTTATTTGCACCTGAAGCAATTCAACACATTAGCATAATCTGAATCACACTCTCATGACATAGACGAAGAATATACTTAGGATTGGATCTGTTAAATTCTTATACATACCGGCAGGTATACACAAAGGTGATCGACTGGCTGGGTCTTTTCCAAGTGCACGTTCCATCCTATGCAAGGTGATAGTCCGTAAGTAGCCTACTGCAAAGTTTAGATACGTGGTTATATATATTACAGGGCAAGAACAACATCCTTGACCCTTTTTTAGTTGACTAGTCAAACAACACCTTGTCAGCTCATTTTCTCTCTCTACCTAAGTGGTCCCTCCTGTCAGTGTGTAGAAGAAAAAAATAGGGAGAAAACAAAATAAAGCAATGCGTGCGCTGGTGGGGAATTGAAGCGAAAACCTAACGCTGGGCAGCAGCCCTGGGCTGGCTAGTTGAGCAACACAGCAGTTTGTGTTTGCTTTCTGAGCGATGACTTATTATATTATCGGACTTATGGAAAAAGAAAAGAAAAATCTACATTCCGTGATTGTTCAACATATGTCCTTTTTTGGACACTTCTAACTCATACCTATAGTTCAAATCCATTTAAATTAAATTCAAATGAATTTGAATTCAACTCTTCCAATTTGTGTGAAACTTCTTTTTTTTTGGCTAAGTATAAATCTTACGCTCAACATAAATGGTTTCAATATTTTCCAAACGTACTGGCTATTTATTTTCTTCTCTTTTTTCCTTCTCTCTATTTTCTGTAAACAGGAATAATTTGCTGTCCATGATGGTAGCTACGCACGGCCCCAATTTTTATCTCTAATTATTTTGGTCTATGAAAAATAACTCTATAACGAAAATATCATGACTTTGGACTAACCAGACAAGCAAACATGCAATTATGCCAAAAAGGCTGAGAGAAATGAGAAAAAGGCCCTTTCTACACAAGAAAAGGCACTTGTGTCAAAAAGTAAATAAAGAAGACAAAGAGAAGTGAGAAAAAGTCATTTCTATACAACAAAAATGCACTTGTGCCAATGCCATAAGAAGCCCGACACCTCATATATAAAAAAAAGGCACTTATGCCAAAGGATGTATAGCTGTCACCATGTGTGCATAGCTACCACCATGCATAGGAAATCACCTCTCTTTCTGTAAATGGGGTAGAGAAAAAGAAAGAAAGGAGGGAGAAGCCGGCCTACCTAAGCCTAAGGCCCAGTCGCAGCTAGGCCGGCCTACCTAAGGCCCAGTCGGGCCGCCTCCTTAACCCTAGCCGCTGGCACCCCGATTCCACTCCTCTCGGATCTCCCTCCTCTCCCTCATGCAGCGCCGCCAGGGGAGAGGAGCACCGTTCCCTCGAGCGCCACCCTCCCGACCCGCTCGACCGCGGCCGCCGCCGGCGAGCCGCCTCTCCGTGCCTTCCTCCCTGAAGACTCGCGCACATGTCCTCGTCCCGAGCCACGAGTGGCAAGCCATCGGGTTCCGAGCGGCTATTGCGGCGGCGGTGGCTGGCCAGAGCGCCACTTCACGGGGCTGCGGCCTCGTCGGCGCACGGGGCTGGGGCGGAGTCCCGGCGCTGTGGTGGTGGAGCCCCTCCCCAAGTGGGTTGCTGGTGGCTGGGGCTGCACACCAGATCGGCGTTCTCCTAATTCTAGATTATTAGCTCAAGTGGAATTTTTTTTCTTGCGCCTCTCTCCTCTTTGCTCAAATTCTGTATTCTCCCCTTTGCTCATTTTTGATTGCTGATGCATAATGCATGCCGCAGGCACCTTTCTTCATCTCTCTGGGTAAAGATGAACCATATCTCATCCTTCTTTTGTTGGCTTGTTGATCATGTAACTTGTGAACGTATATAAGTTAGTAGGATTTGATGTAAAAAAGCAGGGTGGGACTATTAATTTGAATCTGAAATTTTAGCACAGGCAAAAGAGAGCTCGGTTCGTAAGGCAGGGGAGAGCAAAGCCGTGAGGTCAATTCCCGAGTGTTATTTGTTCGGCCCATACAAAAACTATGGCCCATGTGATACGAAGCTGCAAATACGAAATCGGACGTACGAAGCTGCACGAGCGAACCGGATGAACGTACGAAGCGGCACAAGCTGTGAAACCGGACGGACGTACGAAAAATATAATATGGGCGAGGTGGATGGACGAAATTACGGTGGTAAGAAGCAATAGCCCCTTTATTATTAGGTAAAGATAAAGATATATGCCAACCCCCTTAAGACCTTATTCTATCATCTTTTTTGCTTATTCTGCCAACACCTCTGCTAACACCGAACCGACGCCCACCCACCCGAACAGAACTACATCTACCGGAGAAAAAGCCCCCGACCCCCACTCCCCTCCCACCTTCCTCCCGCTCCACCCCGACCTCCACTGCCTTCTGCCGCCGTGGGTCGCGCCACCGTCCACGGATCTTCACCGCCCCGGCAACCCACTGCCCGCTCCGGCCTGCCTCGCATCCCGCGCCGCACCGCGCCAATCCACCATTCTTCCACCTGATCCACCCCCCCCCCCCCGCCCTGCACCAACCCCACGATCCCCGCCCCTCCCTCCCAAGATCCAGCGGCGACGGTTGGCAGAGGAGGCTGGGGGAGCCGCTCCATCTCGTCTCCAGCATGCCGGACCTCGCCTGCCCTCCCATCCGTCCATCGTCCGGATCTGAGGTTGCGCCGCCCGTCCTCCATGCGGCGACCTCCCTCCCCAAGACCATCGCGCCGCCCAATCCCTAGCTCCTCGTGAGCTCCCCCTTCCTCCTCTGGCAACGGCTCCGACGACCCCCCTGCACGCACTGAATCCATCTCGGCCGATCGTCAAAACTTTGGTTTTCTGCAGTTCGGTACACCCTATCATCTGTAGTTCGTTTAGTTCCTCTCCCTGTTGTTTCTCCACTGACGACGAGCAGTACAGGATGCTCCCTGTCGTAGGTCAATTGGGTGGTCCTCTCCGGGATGAACAGCCGAGGGCATCACTGGAGCAGTCCACACACCAGGCGCGTGCGGCCATAGTCGACTCCCCGTGAAGTACACTTCTGTACTGTGAGACGGCCCCGACGCGTGCAGTTCACATTTTTTGGAGAAATGTTTTTTTTGCAGTTGACTTCTTTTTGGAGAAAATTTCAGTGCACTGCAGTTTTTTGAGTTTATTTGTTTTGTGGTTCAGTTCAGTATAATTTCTTTTGCATGACAGGGGAGAACAACAAAACGAGAAAAAAGAACTGCCATCGGGATGCCACCACTGCAACTCCATCTACTCTTTTTTGCACTTCCAACAGAACCTGAGATGTATTTATTATAATTTGTGCGGTTCACTAATGCTTGCTCAAAAATGTTGTTTTTTCATCCCATGGATACAAAAAATATGATGTGGTCCATTTTGTGGTGGTTGGTGGTTCACTTTGTAAAAACACAGAAAAAGTAATTCCCGAGAGGTTCACTTCTATTTCTAAATGCACTTTGTTTCGTTTGTGGGACGATTGAAAAAAAAAGGTTTTGAAGTTCACTAGTGAAAAAATAATGCGGTTCACTTTCGAGAGTGTTATGGTTCACTTTCGGTAGTGTCGCGGTTCACTTACACCCAATGTGAAGTGCAAAAAAATGATGGGAAAATTTAAAAAAACTAACGCGGTTCACTTTCTGTAGTCTCGCGGTTCACTTACTTCCAATGTGAAGTGCAGAAAAAATGTTACGGAAACGACGAGAAAAAGTAATGCGGTTCACTTCTCGATAGTGTTGCGGTTCATTTACGCCCGATGTGAAGTGCGGTCCACTTCCTCGCCTGAAAAAAATTACGTTTGAATAAAAGAAATCATGCAGTTCGCTTGCCTGTCGGATGCAGTGCGGTTTTCAGTCTGGAGCAGTGCGGTTTTCTGTCTGATGCAGTTCCCTCATCGATTTTGGCGTCGCAAAAAACAGTGTCCGCATTTCGGTAAAATCAAAACTGCTCTTAAACCGTAATGAATTAGAGAGAGCGTTCTACATGAAAAAGTTGCGCCTCGTCGATATCTTTCCAACGGCGTACCATTTACATCATTCCGACGAGCGGTTTGGAAGAATTCGCAAAAAAACGGCCGCTGCCACTCGTCATCCGCCGCACCATTTTCAAAATTAATTTAAAACCGTAAAGAATCTCAAAATAATTTCTACATATGAAAGTTGCGCCTCGTCCGTAGCTTTCCAACAGCGTATCACACGCCTCGTTTTGACAAACGGTTAAAAAACTGGAGCGAAAACAATACCGAAAAATTGCAAAAATTTGAAAAATAGAATTCCGCGATTTAGTAAATTTGAAACTGCTCTTAAACCGTAAGGAATTAGAGAAAGTAATATATATGAAAAAGTTGCGCCTCGACGATATCTTTCCAATGGCGTATCATTTGCTTCATTCCGACAACCAGTTTGCGAAAAAACGCGAAAATACGCTCGCTGCCACTCGTCGGGCGCTCACCGTTTTCGAAACTGCTCTTAAACAGCGAGGAATCTCGAAAAAATTTCAACATGACGAAGTTGCACCTAATCCATAGCTTTCCAACGGCGTATTACACGCCTCGTTCCGACAAACGGTTAAAAAACTAGATCAAAAACAGTACCGAAAAAACACCGCGTTCAGTTTTTTGCGACGAGAAGTTCACTCGTCTCTGTAGTGCAGTACTCTTGCTTCAGAAAGTGCAGTGCCCTCGCGTTGAGCGTGCAGTTCGGAAGTGTGGGCAGAATAACTCTGCCAATATTGGCAGAATAGACCGGCTGTATATATATATATGTATATATATATATATATATATATATATATATATATAGCACTATTCTAATCCTAGGATCAGAATATTATTCTGATAATAGTCGCTGTGTATAGGGCGCGATGAGGATGTCCCCGAACTCCCGAACCGGCAGCGACAAGAAAAAAAGACCCAGCCCACCTTCCCCAGCGCATAGTCCCACCCCCGAGTCCACCTTCTTCCCCCGCCACCACCCTCTCTGGATCGCGCCGCCGCCGCCACCCTCCCTGGATCTCGCCGCCGCCTCCGCGTGCCTCCCCTCCCTACCGCCGGCGAGCCTCCTCCGCCACCGCCCTCCGCCCCAACGACCTCCCCGCCACCACTACTACAGGAATTAGCTTTGGTAACACATCCTAGTAACACAAGAAAAAATATGTTACTGAGTGAAATCCTAGTAACACATTTATGTCCATAAATAATTGTAACACATTCTATGGGAAGTGTTACGAATCTGTAACACATACTCCACGTGCATCGAATGTGTTACAGGGTTGTAACACATTATTTGTGCCGGTCGAAAGAGTATTACAAGAATGTAACACATATATGAGATGCAATGTTGTGTTACAAGTTTGTAACACATAGGTGATCTACGTAGGTAAGTGTTACCAACATAATAGTATTTGTTTGAGTTTTTCTTTGTTGTAATGAGAAGACTTGTTGCAACATGCATGTGATCAATCCTCAGGCTGATCCCGTCGTAGCACGTGGCCTCTGGGTTAATAGTTATGTGCTTGCGCCATTCACATGTTACCTAAGTATAGAAGTTTAGGGCATGCGTGTTTGCTTACTGGCCGGATATATTAGGATAAAACCATTGGTGTAGCCATGGGATGGCCAGGCTTGTCCATGGACCACCCTGGGATTTTGCCAGCCAAGCCCATATACTTCAATTACATAGCCCAGTTACCAAGGTCCACAGAAGGCAGGGCTCAAACTAGCAGCTAATTGTTTCCCTGTACGTTGTTCTAAAAAACTGATGTTTCCCTATACGCTATTCTAAAAAGAGATTATTTCCATGTACGTGGGTACGTACGATCCTGTTTTCTAAGACTGGCCAAGAGTGCAAACTCAGAGTTTTGTGCTTTGTGTGTGTGTGTGTGTGTGTGTGTGTGTGTGTGTGTGTGTGTGTGTGTGTGTGTGTGTGTTTCTCTAATCTTAATATAAAAGACATGCAACTCTTTTTGGTATTCTGGTAAAAAAAAATTGCGCTTCCAAAATTTGTTAAAATTAAAAGGTGTGCTAGCTTCTTTTAAGTAATTTTGGACTTAATTATAATTTTAATATGCTTTCAAGAGTTTATAGATCCATATTTTTATATTATAAAGTATAAAACTATGTTGGCGTGTTGTATTTGGGAAGTGCTTTTTGATTTATTCTTTTATTAGTTGGACCACCCTGATCCAGAATCCTGCCTAAAACAAGTACTAATATGCATGCTTCCCTAAAAGAAAAAGTATTAATTCATGCTAACTATCGTTGAGGTGGGCTGATCAATTTAAAAAATTAGCAAAATAAGACTAATTCAATTTTAGAAAATAGATAATAGTATGTATGGTTTTTTTGCTCAAATTGTCCAGATAGGGAGACATATTCAATAGATACTATTTCGTCTAATTGGAATAACTCAAACTAAAATTTGAATAGATTTTGATAGCTCGGTTCAAAGAGAAAAAATGGTGAGAAAGCTGATTGTCGTTGGCAAAACGTTGAACTTTCAACTTGGTACATGAGAGTTCAGTCAACGTTGAACTTTCATACTGGCACATGAGAGTCCAGTATTTTAACCAACTAATCTAATCATCAGCAAGAGAAGTATATATAGAGAAACTAAAACATTCACACTGCTTCAGGACAGATTCGTACTTCAATTTTTTTTTGGCAGCATGTGATCGCAAAATAGGAGTCTTGAACATTGCAAGAGTATATCAATTCTGAACTGTTAACCAAAGTACATCATAAAGTTCCAAACAAGCTGTGTGTATTTCAGTTCTGAACTGTTGACAAAGTACAAAATGAAGTTCCTAACAAGCTGCGTGTATCTCAATTCTGAACTATTAACCAAAGTACAAAATAAAGTTCCAAACAAGCACGTCGCAGCTAACCAAATTACCAACCATGAATATACGAGTTTACTAAGTTTTGACCAACACATGGTCTCACACGGCGGTATATCACCAAGCAAGTTTTCAACCAGTCAGTACAAAGACACCAAGCAGACAAGAGCAGGTTGTTTTGTACCAACACAAAGCGCACAGCCGACCACCCCCTCCATGCCTCCATTTAGCATGCAGTCTGAACCTGTAGCACGAGTGCGTACAAAGAAAGAATGCACAAAACATAATTGAAGAACAGGAGGATTGGACAACAAATTTTATTAGAGGTAAAAATCACATCTCAAATGTTGTTTACAAATGGAAAATGGACCAGCCCTATATGAGTGCACTGTTCAAAAGCCAGGTATTTAGAAACATCAACATTATTCATTGATTTAGGAACAGGTTGATAAGAAGTTCAAAAAATCAATATTACTTTCATAAAAGGGCGTTTCCAGAACGAAATAATATACTTGTCATTTCTATTGGGAAAGCATAACTAGATCATCTGAACATAGCGCATACCTTGATGCTACTAACCTCAACTATTCATCGTTGCTCAAAGCATTATTAGCATCCACTATTGTCCTCTCAATGTCTGTTCTAACCCAATGATGGTCATTGTTCTTTATTTTCAGCATCTCTCCAAGGTGTGAAACATGGAATGGCTCGGTTTCTGTGTCTACTACCCGTTCGAAGTTGCCTAAGTCATATACATCTCTAGGCTTTGGCAACTTCATTACCACACACCAACTTGGATTCAATTCATCTTACACATTGAACACTTCGCTTGGTTAGGGAAAATAAAAGGCTAATGCTCAATCTTTTCTCCTTTGTGTATTAGATGTGAGAAGTTGACAAGTGTGTAACCGTACTTGTCTTTTTTTATTCCTGTTTCTGATGAGAACACATTAACCCATTCACATCTAAACAACGCCACTGAAAACTGTCCAGAGTAGTTTAGCTCGACAATATCATTACCCTCCCATAGTACGTCACATCACGTAAAACTGGATTGGCATCACGTGCTGAATCATAACTAGATGTTTTTGAAGTTAACATGACTCCACTATTTTCTAACTGTTTATCCAAGTGTTTAGGCCTAAAATGGTAGCCTCGAGAGATGAAAGCGCTATAGAACTGCTAGCAAATAATTTATAGATTTATTACTCCACTTGTTAGTGGATTTTATGTTGAACAGAAGCACAAGGAAAGAAAGCTTTGATAGTTCGCACCCGTTCCACAAAGGTACATCTTCATCTCTCAACAAGTCATAAAAAGCTTGGGTTTCAGGATCTGGTCCATGTTCTGGAGGGTTTGGGTCATCGCAGTCATTCACTTGAAACCCATTATCTATGTTCCAGAAAACATCATGGACTAGCTGGCGCATATTAGAGTTTATGCCTCCATGTTTTCACCTTTGTCGTTTGTTAGCGGAGATGTATCCTGCAGTTTCACCATGACAACCCCAAACTGTATATCCAAGTAGCATTCCATTACACGCCAAGTGATCATATACGGTGTTTCGCTTCAACAAGAACCTATTGACACATTTGACGCATGGACAATGGATCATGGAATCTGGACTTTTTCCAGTGTATGCAAAATCAAGAAAACCATCTACGCTAGCCAAGTAGTCTGCACTTGGTCTAGGAGAACACAGTAACTTTTTAATAAGTAGTTGCTAGATCCATCGACTCGCTGTGTTAAAGTAGCAAATGTCATTAGCGAATTTATTATAATGCTAAAACAGTTGAAATTGTATTGAACCATTGTTACTTTTGAAACAGCGAATTTATTATAATAAATAATTAATTTCGCACTAATGATCCCAACGCAAAATACATGGTTGTGCCTTTCATGACAGAGGTAATAAAATGGTTTGTTCTAATGGTTGCAGACAGAGGACTGGGATTGTCAGGAATACATCCTGATCCCGAGGACAAGAAGCCACAGCCCACAGGTACTTAGCTTTCCCGTTGTCACTACACAACTTATGTGATGATAATGGTGCAACATGCATATTGATTTCTAAACAGTTTTATAATACTGAACTAAGGCAAAGTGGACATCATATTCTGCAGTATGCGTTCTGACTCACAACGCTCCAAATGCAAGATTTTCCTTGCAGCTTCAACAGCACAACAAGGCAAATGGAATTATGGAAGGCACCTTTGATTGACAACCCAGGTAAACTGAGCTTACTCACTGCTGAACATTCAGAATGACTGCTGTCAATTTATCTTTTCTGCTCAACTAATGTACCGGATAATTGAAAACTCATATGATTTTCTTGTTCGTGCAGAGTACAAGGATGAAAAATTACAACTACGCCTTTGACAGCTTGAAGCACATTGGCATTGAGCTGTGGCAGGTTAGTTTTTCAAGTTATGGGAAACACGTTTGGCACTGTGTGAAGGTTTTGTTCGAACTATGTTTATTGAATTATTATTTGACAGGATTGGCACATTGTGAAGTTTTATTTAAACTGACTCAACGCAGCTGATGAGGGCAACTAAATTCTGAAGATTATGATCTAGCGATATACCCAGTACTATATGTAATGGAACGCGTCGTGTGTTCCTTTAAAGAAAAACTTAAAAATAGGCACAACAGCGAGTTCTGAAGCTCGAGCTCTCAAACCTCAGCTGGCTCGGTCTGACGACGTGGAGAAGCAGTGGCGCCCGCCGCCGGATTGTGGAGAAACAGCATCAAAGGTAATGGTGGGGCGGCGCCGATGTCCTGTGCTCCCGCCGTCTGCCTGTCTCCTGTCCGTGGACTGGGGCGCCAGCTGCTGCAGCCGGTGGAGGTGTGGATTTGAGCGCCGAGAGGAGGTGGCGTGGGCTGTGGACTAGAGCGGCCGGTGGAGGTATGGAATCGAGCAGATGCGACGCTGGGTGTGGACTGGAGCGGCGGCGGCACGGACTCTCTGTGGCGGCGATGCGGCCAGCGGCCAGCGGCCAGCGCTCGGGTCAGGCGGCGGCGGAAGAGGGGATCTAGGTAAGAGATGAGGTTTGGGACAAATCGATAAAGGGGTAGAATTATTTTTATGGTGTTTTCTTTCTGGGAAATTATATAATTCAACCGACTGATTTGAAGCTTCGTGTCGGTCGCGCAGGGGGCCGTCGGATCCAACTCTAATCGTGCGTGGGTGTGCCCACGTCCCAAAGCTTGTTGCCATAATAAGCCTACGTACGTACACAACACAAGTACATGGATGCAGTTTATGCCAGTATTGCAGTACAAGCAAGTAAATTTATTAAATTTGATGAAAAAAATTAGTCAGTCGATTTTGATGGGAAGGATGAAGGACGCATGGTGGAGCATCAAGGCAGTCGACGGTGGCACCGGGGCGAATGGTGGCGAGCCTCAAGGACGCCGGCAAGACCTCGGCCAGGAACGAGCCCGTAGTGAGGGGAGGCTGGGCCGGCGTCGCTTGCGTTGGAGCGCCGCAGCCGCTGGCAACATAGGCTGGCGATTCAGCCACTGGTCCGTGGGGCGGTTTGGGAAGAAGATGAACAGGGAAAACACGAGGTTGAATAAGGCCTGTCGAGGAACCTGCCCACGAGGAGAAGTAATGGCAAGACAGGGTGGCTGAAGGCCAAGGACGTTGCTGCCGTCGTGGCCGGACCAGCCGTCGGGTCTAGAACTCGCTCCACCACCATGTGTTTTAGGTATAATCGTTATTTAGCACATGTGAGAATATAAATCATAGCTTCGCCGCGGTCTATTCCGCAGGTACCAATGTTCACTGCTGTTTGCTATTAGAACAAATGCCACCGATGTTCTAGGTGTCGCCGAGTCTCGCGAGGTGGAGGAGGAGAAGGCGATCAACAAGTTGCGATTGCTCTGTCGCCTCCTCTCTGAAAAGTTAGGGATCCTCTGCCTCCTGCCGGCGCTGCCGCCGGTCCGCCTCTTCTCCGGTGGCCTTAGGGCCATAGAGGCGTGGTGGATCCCGGGCCTTGCCCGGTGGGAGGGCTCTATTTTTAGATGTTTCTTCGAGATTCGTTAGGTTTGTGTCCTGCTCAGGAAGGCGAGATGGCGGCGGCTCATTGAAGATGGAATAAGGTTGTCCCCGCCTAGCCCCCATTTTGTTGGTGCGTCCAGCATCATCGGTGGGCGTGTGGAGGTGTGACTCCGACGGATCTGTCTTTGGTGGATTTGCTCGGATCTGATCGTTGTTCGTCTACGTTTGTGTGTCTTCAAGTTGAATCCTTCCGATCTACGCTACTCTTTATCGGCGGCGGTTGCCGTTCTGGTGCGTTGGTGCTATGTGACCTTAGCACGACGACTTTGCGACTGTCTACTACAACAAGTTTTGCCCGGCTCCAGCGAGGGAGGGGCAATGACAGCGGCGCGCCTTCGGCTCGCTTCAGTAGTGCTTGTAGTCATCGCTAGGTGGTATACGGATCTAGATGTAATTTTTGTTATATCTGGCGTTTGTTGTACTACCATGATTGAAGATGAATAGATCATAAGTTTTCTCGAAAAAAAATTTGCGATTGCTCCCTATCTTAGCATGTTAAGTTTTTCAGACCGGTAAGTAATTGCTTTTTGCCATACGTGCTATGCAAATTCATAAAACTATATTAGTATATTCATTTTACAAAGTCATTGCTATTTATAACTGTATAAAATTTCCTCCCAGTAATAAAATGAAAAAAAATATGCTCCCTTTTTTTCCATGTCAAGAATTTCTTGAATTATTGCTAGATTTGATTTAGTTTTGGGAAATGATTAGTTTCACCCGGCTGATTTTAGCGCGCGCATCCGCCGCTCGCTGTGCCGTTGGATCCCTGATCCGTTTCTCCCGCGATACACAGTGTCTCCACGCCTATCCGCATGTGCGTGGTCCTCATGGGATATTAGCTGATGCTTATCCATCTGTGTTTGATTTTTACAGCCGCACATACTTGGTGCACTGCTGCCATGTACGGCACCATAGCTGCCTTTTCCAACGGCGTATCCTGTGCGTCTTTAGAGATGTGGCTTCAGCAAAATCGACAGGTTAGTGTTGCAAAGTGCCTCCATGGTTCAGTTTTTTTAGGGAAACAGTCTGCTCTCAAACCCACTGATAACTGGGCGCACGTCCAATCAGCCTTTGATCGTGCGACACACAGCAAACCCCCACCACACATGCGTGCTTTACAACATGGCTCATGTTGCGAAATAGCCGAGCGAAACACCGTCTGTGTTGCACACCGATCAGGTCAAGGAGTGTTTTCAACCCGAGCACAACATGGGTCGTATTGCAAAATAGCTGAGTGCAACATGGGTCATTTTTTCCTCTGATGTTTCTCCATAGATGATAAAGAGCAAGGAGAATATGGTTGGTAGTGTTGAGCTAGGTTGCGAGTTAATAGAAGTGCAAGTTGATCAACCTATTGTGAAATGTGAGCTCTTGGTAAGGGAAAAGGAAGATTGTAGGACAATTAGGGATGCTTTCACCTTTGGATTAACAATTGCTTGGCCTTCAGCATGTGTATGCTAATATTTAACTTCTTCAGTTATGTTAATTTAAATTTGGGATATACATAATGGTAGTTTTAATCGTATTTTCTTCTTCAGTTTGAGAGGTTCAATGGTTGAGTTGATTCAGATACTTTGCCTCATGAGGAATGAAGATGCAAATATGACATCGATGCAAGGAAAGATTCGAGGGGCGCATTCCAGTGAACATGAGTAGGGGTGTTTCAATGATAGGAAATCTTTTGTGTACTATAGTTTACATTACTAGGTTGAGAAATGTAATTTGTTGCTACAATATGGATCTTCTATATGTTCATTGTTACAAATACTATTAAATGACATGAATCATATTGGTATTTTATATCCCTTTTCTCATGCATATGCAAGCTTTTTATAGTATACAATGTGTCGTAAGCTTATCGATTTCACTATGAGGAAGTATAAAAGGAAATAAATATATTAATACAACATTTCATACAAAATTATTGTAATAGCACATTGGACTAATTATGTCATGTTACTATAGTTAGGAAAAGGTGTTACTAGGTTTGCTACGAATCACCACTAGAGATGTTACAATATATACAAAAAATATGTTACTGTTGTGTTGCTACAATAAAGAAAACGGGTTACTGGATTATCAAAATGTGTTACAAAGGCCTATTGTAATTACTGCCAATCATGAATAATTGTGTTGCAATTTTTGTTAAAATGTGTTACTATCCATGTTGCTACACCAGGAAAAACATGTTACAAAGTGCGTGCCTATAGTTATATAAGTGTGTTACCAGAGCCTTCGGTAACACGTATGGCTTGTGTTGCAACAATACGCGTGTAACACCTTTAAATACATATAGGAACTGTTCTTATGTGCTACAATAGACATCACCTAGTAACATGGCCTACAGTAACACATACAAAAATTTGTTACTGCGCGCCTCAGTAACACAATATCTAAGCTATAGTAGCACATCAACGTGGTACTACACCATGACAAAAGTTTAGGGGCAATTAACTGCCGGGGATGATTGAGAATTAGGGGCAATTAACTGCCTGCAAAGCTGTATGTGCCGGGAAAGACTATGTAGGTCATGATATCTGCCGGCAATGGTAATGGTAGAAGGGCAGCCCATCTGCGGCATCTTTACGGTCAGCCCAATTGTCCTGAAATCCATTAGAGGGCGAATACACTGCCGTTAAGCACGCTGGCGGGGACAAAAAATTTGAGGCCCAAAAAAGGAGCGCGAGTGATTGGAAATTAGAAGCCACTCGAAGCCCACCGCGGCCACGCGGGCTTAATTTCCCCCTTCTCCCCAATTCCACATATGTCCTCAGCCGCTGTTGCTCAAAAAAAATAAAAAATCCTCAGCCGCTCTCCCTCCCTTGTCAGCCGCTCGCCATCGACGCCGCCAACCCTAGCGCCGTCGCTGACTCAGCCCCATCCTTGCCGCCCCACCCGGCGCTGCCGCCACCATTCCCTTCATCACCCAGCCATCGCCCCTGCATCCTCCATCCACGCCTCCACCCAGCCGCGCCGCCACCCAATCCCCATCGACGACCCCCCACACTCGCACCTCCGACTCACGCCGCTGCCCATCCCCATCCACACCGCACCCGGATCCCACTCCCAGAGCCGCCGCCGCGCATTCCCCAACCAGGAGGCCCCCCATCTTCGTCCATGCCGCACCAGCATCCCCCAATCCAGCGTCGGTGCCCCATTCGCCAACCATGACACCGCCCCATGCCCTCCTTATCACCCACAACGCCGTCCCGATCCCCAACAACGACGCCTCCCCATCCCACTCGCCATCCCCGTCACCTGCTTTGCCTCGCACTACAGCACGGCGTGACTAAGATCTAATCGATTATCTGTTCGTTCTACCAGGATTGTCCTCTGCCACATGTTCGTTAACTGAAGCAGCAGCAACAACAATAACCTCAGATTCGCACAGGTATGCTTTTAGAACCATGTTCTTATTGTGCGGACAGGCAAAGATTGTCTTGTTGTGCTGACATAGTAAATTTGGCTATGAGCTATGAGTCTAATAGATTCTTGTAACTTGAACTTTCCTCCACTAGGAAAAATTTGCATGACTGCCAAAAACATGATTTCGTAGTTAATGCCTATCAGGTGCTATGTAGAGTATATAGTTTAGTACTTTTGATTTAGTTTCATTAATGATCTGGATGATGCATTAGACAAGTTTGTGGTACTTCTTGCTGGGCTAAATATAAATCCATCTACAACAGAACATTTCATGCCATAAATACTGCTGGTGTATGTTTCCACCTTTACCCATTTTATATGTTGTTGATACTGACTGTCTTCTCATGTATATCGGTTGCCATTTCCTGGTCCTATCTTGGACAAGTAAGGTTTGTGACCTTATGATGATTATCCGAAGAAGTTAGGTTCGTCTTGCTGCTCTTGCTAGTTGGACAAATACTTATGTGATATGCACCATTGGTGTAATGTTTTGCCAATGTTTAGTTTTGCATGAGGCTTTGGCCTGTAGAAAAATTACTTATTCAAATATAAACTGTTGTACATTGTTAACTTATATTTTCTATTAATATTACATGTGTTGTTGATTGTTCTTCACCCATGCTTATTATGTTTTTCTGCTTTGCAGGCTAATCGGCATAAACTCAACTTTAAAGACAAGTTTTAAGGTCTTGGTTGGCAAGTGAAGAAGGTATCAAGCTGCAGCCATCAGTAACTGAACAAGTGCCAACTGCATCTTTTGGTGAGATTCTTGATCTTAACTGAAGACTTGACTCGTTTATATCGTTGTGTGCTATCGACCAATGGTTTGACTATATTTAGAATATCTCATAATTGGTTCTATCGTTATATGGTATCGTTTGACTATGTTTTGAATACGTCTAAGGTTGCTTTGGTTTGTAATTATGATTTCACGGCCTTATTTAGTTTCGTAAAAAATATTGATTTGTGTTGGCTGGCGATATTTAGGCAAGGGTTGAAAATTGTGTTGTCCTGCTAGTGCTGGATAGAGTTTTCGGTTGGATGGATTGTTGTACTGCTGTGCAACTTCCTGTGGCTTCACATTCCAGGCCCAATGATTCTTGTGCCGCGAGCATACAAAATAAAACTCGTTTTTATTGTTGCTTGCTGCCATTCACCATCCGTCTGTACTCTAGACAGAGAACACACTACTTGCGTCGTCCCTGCCCAGGGCGACGGGAGGGCTCATCTATAAACAGTAAGCCTCGTCGCTGCCCAGGGCGACGCGAGGGCTCATCTATAAACACTAAGCCTTGTCCCTGCCTAGGGCGACGCGAGGGCTCATCTTCAAACGCTAAGCCTGTTAGCTATGCAACTTGCTAATTGCCTAAGCTTCAGTACCACAAATCTAAAGTTTCGAATTTTCTTATTCATAATAGTTAGTGTGAAAACTAGAAGTTGTTTCTAAACCTAGCTGAAACTTTCTTGCTTTAGACACCCAGTCTTGGTACATGGTACATCGGCTGTCATTCAGAAAAGAGATCTCTTCGGAAAACAAATACTACTAGAGTAGTCTGAACAGTACTACTCCTTCAGCTAGTACATACATAGGCTGGCTGTTGCTGGATGGTTTAAAAAATCCCAGATAAAACCAAAACAGCATATCCTTGTTCAGTTTCAGCTAGCAAAATTTGTTGTCTAGTTAGTCACGTACTCACATTTGGACATCAATTCTTCAACTTTTAGGTTGAGCGAACATGTATTTGTTAATCACTGACCGACAATTTTTCTAATATAGAATAACCACTTTGTTTGTAAAACATGTACTTGTTTGAGCTGCCATTCTTATGGTCTGCTTGATGATATAGTAAAATGACCTGTTTGTTTGTAGTTTCATGCAAGCTTGTGTAAAGTGCATTTGATAATTTTGCTTGGCAAATGAAAAAACGTTAACTTTTTGTTTTTCAATCGACTGAACAAAAACTTCACCACCGGTACATGGCAAGCTAGACCCTTTAAATAGTGCTCGCATGCACTTCTAGTACTCTACTATTTTGACTTCCCTAAAACATGTTTAACCGGCCCAGATTTTCTCCTTAACTATCTTGGAAAGTGAAACAAAAAATAAAGGAATTGTTTCCCTTTGCTTTTTCATTCTGGATTTTTTCTGCACGTCCTTCTTTTCATTTTCCTAAATGGGGTGCACTTGTTTTTTTCTGCATGAACTCTCTTGCATGAATCCTCTACAATACATGTACATGTTAATTGACTTATTTCCTCTTCAGGTTGGCAACGTTGCTACAAGGCTGGTCTAGTCACCTTGTGAAACCATTTGCTTCACTCGTTCTGGAGTTTGTTCGTAAAGTTATGCAGAAGCAACCATCACAGCCGGTAGCAGTCCCCACATCTAGAAGGTATTGCAGATTCTAGAATTCTTGCTAATTCTGTTTTCATTATCATCTAGACAAAGTGTATAATGAACTAGCTCTTGAAAAAATCAGACCTTACTTTTCCTGGTTGTTTGGGATGAATGCTAGCAGAGACTAGGGCCAATGCTCTTCTTTCTTTTTGTTCTGCGAGAGCTATTCTCACGCTATCTGAATAGAGCCTACCTGAGCTTGTAATTTTCAATCAAGATAGATTACCATGGATCCCTTCATATTTAGTTCATCTAAAATTACAATTTTTTTCTGATCACAAGGGCCATTCTATTGAAAAATAATTATAGCTTTGCCATCTTTGCTCATAACAAACATAGCAACTTCCAAGTTAATCATTCTATTCTATTAAATTGGAAAAGTAAACCTTGATCCAAGTAAGTTAGTGATGATTTCCCAAGTGAGAACCTTAACTATGATCACCATGTGCCTTATCTATTCTTATGAGTACATAACACACATTATGTGTGTGCCTTGTGGAATTCTGATCTGCTCTTGCTTGCAAGTAGTTGTGCAGTGGATTTGTGGAACATGTGTTCTTCCGAGCTTATCTAATTGGCCGCTTCTTTTTTTATAGGTCACCGGTGTAATTCTCTTCCATCCACAACTTTAAATAGTTGTGTTTTGTGAGCTAAAAGGATCTTCTGCTGGGATCTGTTTCTAGCTGAAACCAGATGTTGTATTTTGCGCTTTTCTCTATTATGCAATATTGGACCTATTGACCTACATATGTATGCTTGTGTGCGCATGGGAATAGTGGAATACATGAAGGATCATTGTGCTGTAATACTGGGCTTGTGAACCTACATATGCTTGTAAACATGATGGATTCTTGAGATACATATATATTATGCCTAAGTGATGCAACACTAATTACTGTGCATGCGTGTCATTATACATATATACTATACTTATGGCACAAAATGGAGTGAAGATAAATGTTAGCTTTTGAATTGGAAGGGGATCTGTGTGCTAGCAGCGTACACAATTAAGGGCAGGATAACTGCCGGGAACTACTTCTATCTGCCTTGAATTATAACACTGTCGGGAAAAAACTATATGCCGGGAATAGTTCTATCTGACGGTAAAGATTCTAACATGTAGGTCAGAGTAACTGCCGGGAATTGTCTTTCCCGACGGGACTTTCTAGGGCAGTCTGTAAATGCCGGCAAAAATCATTCCCGGCGGATATTCTGCCTCCATTGGCTAGTTTTCCCGGTAGATATGGTGACCCCAAAGTTTTTGTCAAGGTGTAGTGGTACAAGAGGCCAATCCTCACGTAGTGCATTAGGTGCGCCGCCGCCAGGCTCCCGCGTCCCGGACGCCGGAGGCCCGGGATCCGGCTGCCACCATGCGGCGCCGCGACCACCTGCCGCCTACCCCGGCCTCCCAGGCTCCCCGCGCCGGCACCTGCACCCCGTGTCCAGTGGCCACTGCTCGGCGTCGCCCCCTTCTGCACCGCGCGCGAGCGCTTCTCCAAATCCGCGCCGGAGTCGTGGCGTGCACTGCTCCCTTCCCTCGGCCACCCAGTCGCCCCGCCTTTGCTGTCAGCGGAGGCCGCTGCCTCGATTTCTCCAGTGAAACACCCCGAGTCCTGCAGCTCTCCTCTGCAGCCATCACTGGTTACTGCCATCGCCGGGGTGATTGAACTGCAGTGCACGGGACAGTAGAACCACCGACGAGGCTCATCAAATCCTCCCCAGCGGCCTCTGCCCACACCTGCTGCTGCCACCAAATATGGCTCAGGACACCAGCTTTGATCCGTCGTAGATGCCCCCATCCACCCGCAGGATCTACCTCCTGCCTTGGCATCTCTCGTACGTGACCTACTCCGGCACCTCTGATCGACCTTCCCCGTCGTCTCTTGCTTGAACGTGTGAACTTCTACTGCTCCTCCATGTAAATCTGCCTACTGCACTACTACGGTTGCTCTATGTTGTGCCCTTTTGCTGGTTGAAGTTGTTGTTATTTGCTAGCTTTGCCATAGGCTGCTATAGTACTTGGAGCTTGAAATCGATTTCTTCGGTTATGTGTGTACTTGGACTGGCAACATTAGGCCATAGAAAAAATGGATGCTCCTCGACTACTAATCCCGTGGCTGCCTCAGCTCTACTCGTTCAAGCAACAGGTAACTTTGATGTTTGTTTCTACAATATTGTTTGCAAGTCAGTATTGTTGGTATGGATGTTTCTCTGTTGTTCATCTTAGTATGTTAAAAAAGAATCATGAACGATTGGGTCTGCATCTGTATAAAAGAGAGTCCCTTTCTGAGTTTTGATTCATTAATTAATTTCATACGTATGTTGTTAAAAAAGAATTAACCGTGTAGAATGTGAAAAACTGAGATTAGAGTTGTATTTTGTTTTGCTGAATTTTTTCCACTATGTTTCTTGGTTATCAAGTAAGTGTTCTTCATTGTTTTCATCAATTTCCTAATTGATGGAAAAGCTTGCTGCTACTCGCTTCTAGTGTTGTGTGCGTGGATGGGCATCTTCATGCCTCACTTGTCTTAACTGTGCTCCTGCTCTCTAATATACTATCTGAAGCTTGTACAATGTGCCAGAGCACAAAATGGGAAGGTATTAATCTGCAGTTAGGTATGATAAAGAAAGAAGTCATGCGATCTCGGATCTAGTGATTTTCCACGAGGTAAGTTGCAGCAAAAACTCTTCTTAGATTTCAAAGTTGTGAAGTATCAGACTAGAATAGTTCCATCGATTTCAGTGAATGAGCAGCACATTTCTGAACATTGTTTCTCACCCGCAGCTATGGCCCCTTTCCCTGATGCATAAACGCGGACGGCCGCCCTGCAACATACCTCTTTCTCCCGCTGCTCCAGTAAGCAAGATCCCAGCGTCGCACCTCCAGCCTACGACCTTCCCTTCTGCCACGTCTCCACCGGCTGCTGCTACCTCCCGGCCATATGAATGGCGTTGCCGCAGTCCACATTGTGCCACACCAGCAGGACGACTCCTACAGGTCGTGCCAATCGTCTTTCTTCCACCGTCCATGGTCGCCATCGCCGTCAATAAAGCTGTACTCCATGATCATGATCCATGTGTTTTCAGGACGCGCTTGATGCATTCGATCGTCGGCCTCCCCGCTCGTCGTAGCACCCAGTCGTTGCCTCACGCCTGCACCTCCGCCTCCTTATTGTATAAAAGGTTTCAGTGAGGAAAAATTTCGGCTCATGAACGAACCTGAAGAAGTTCTAATGCGATGGTGCTATTCTTTGTAGTTATTTGTTTCTCGTGAATGCGTTTGGTTGTGGTTGATGGATGTCTATCTTCATATGTTCTTTGCTTTATTTGGTGTGACCTGCACCGAGCTCTCCCTATTATTGCTTTAATCAACTCACTGATGCACGTACCGAGTAATTCAAGCCCAGCCCTGATTAGCTAAACCCTGCTATTGCTAGACTAATGCTGAAGAGCTAAACACCACACAAAGATGCTCCTGTTCACACCATTACTCAATCAAGATGAGTTTGTGTGTGTGCCTGCGATCTGCAACAAGATGTTCATGTTCAAAAAGTGTTTGATGCTTATTTTGAAAACCATATTTCATCTAAGAATAAAACTAAGAAGTTCAAATTAAAATAAAACAAAAGTTCGAAGTTTATAAAAAACTCAGATTTTTTCTCGTTAAAATGAAGAAGTTCAAATTAAAATAAAAGGAACAACTAAAAAAAGTTCAAAATATTTTTTCTGTTTCTTAAAAAACTAGAAGTTCAAACTAAAATAACGAAGTGGTTCGATGTTTATTAAAAAATCAAGGATTTTACCGTTTTAAAAAAACTTACATATCTGTCGTTATTAAAGAATCAACCATTAAGTTCAAATTGAAAAAACAGTCAAATTCGATGTTTATTTAAAAATCAAACACAATTCTTTACTCAAAAAATAAAAAATGTGAAGTTCAAATTAAAATAACACAGAAGTTCAAAGTATATTAAACCCTAGGATTTACAAGTTAAAAAAAATCAAACCTCATTTTGGCATTCTTAAAACTACTCATAAAAATGGCGACCAATTTGGAAAAACTCTCTACATGAGAAAATTTCTCCTATTTAAACACTTTCCAACGATATATTATATGACCGATTGATGAGTGCTTTAGGAGTTAGGGCAAAAAAAACGGAGAGTAGTTCAAAGTGATAACAGCCAGAAGTTTACGTACTGCATGGTGTGTGTTTCATACGATGTTTATTACAAAACTAGGATTTTTTCCGTTACAAATGAATAACACCAAGAAGTCCAAATTGAAAAAACCAAGAAGTTCAATTTTAAAAAATAGATATTTCAATGTATTTTCATGTTCTTGTGAGAGAGGTTCACCGTGTATTTTCATGTTCAAAACACACACAAAAAATGTCGTTTTTGAGTTTTTAAAATAATTCTCTTAATCCATTACAAATTTGAAATAAAATGCTCTATGAGAAAAAAAGTTTCTCCTATTCAACAACTTTCCAAAGAGTATATCGTATCCTCTATTTCAAAATAAACGGTTAAAAAAATCCATGTATGTTGTTTGAAACAAAATTTTAACCGTATTAGATAAAGTTGCGTCTTTTCAACATGTTTCTAAAAAGATATATCATTTGTGTAACTCCGGTCAATGGGTGAGAAATTACGAACAAAAATACGTGACAAAAGTTTAAAGTGAAAAGAGCAGGAAGTTCAACTACTACACGGAATGCGTTTCATATGAGAATAAAAGAATAGAAAATTAAAACCTTAAAAGGTTTGTTGAAAAAAGTTCACGTGCTCCTCCCGGCATAGGTCAAAAATTCAAGTGCGAGTCGTCCGCCGTTCATTTACATGTTCAAAAAAAGGCAAAAAACAATGTTGTTTTTGCCATTTTTAAAACTGCTCGCAAATGACAACGAATTTGTAACAACTGTCTACAAGAAAAAGTTGCTCCTATTCATAAGCTTTCCAACGGTATATTATATGCTACATTCTAATAGACGGTTTAAAAGTTTCATGTATACCGTTAAAAACACGTCTTTACGTATTCAAAAAAATCTCTTAAACCGACGCGAATATGAAAAAAATGATCAACACGTGGAAGTTGCACGTTTTCAACAGCTTTCCATCGGTATATCATTTGCTCAATTCCGGTAAGTGGTTGGGGAGTTACGGGCAAAAAACAGCACGTGAAAAACAAAGTGAAGTTCAAATAGTACTGCCCCAGAAGTTCAACCTCTTCACGCAGTGCATTTCCGGAGACTCTGTTTTCGTAATGAAGGCAGAACGCATGATCTCGCCGTTTTCAAAATTACTTAAAAACGGCTAGGAATCAGAGAAAACTTTCTATATGAAAAAGTTTCACATTTTATATAGCTATCCAGGGGTATATTATTTGCCCTATTCCAACAAAGTTTGCGAAAATTACGGCCAAAAAACGTTTTTATCCATTTTTAAAATTGACATAAAACCGTAAAGAATTGGGAGAAACTTTATATACAAAAAAGTTTCGCATTTGTTTAAGCTTTCCAACGCCATATCATTTGCTGCATTCCGACAAACCATTTAGAAAAAAACCCGAAAATACGAACTCGGGGGAACTTCGACCATTTTCTAAATTACTTTTAAACCATTCAAAATTAGAAAAAACTTGCTATATGAAAAAGAAGCGCATTTTCATAAGTTTTCCAACGCCATATTATTTGCATCAATCCGACTTGCCATTTTCAAATTACGCCAAAAAAATGAGCTCGGCTGTTTAGTTTGAGAAATTCCGCCATTTTTCAAATTGCTCTTTAACCGTAGGGAATTGGGAGAGCCAGGGGTATATGTGAAATGAGAGGATTTGCAGAAGCTTTCCAATGCCGTATTATTTGCCTCATTCCGATAAATGGTTTAGAAATGGTCTCGAAAATATGATTCATGTTTTGTAAAACTGCTCTTAATCCGTGTAGATTTTGACAAAAATTTAACTTAGGTTGTGATCCATGTGTCGGCAGCTTTCCAATGGTATATCGCAAGACCCATTTGGGCAATCTTTGCGGAAGTTCAACCTCTCCTTGGGTGAAATTCAACTACTACTACTACGACGGGACGAGTAGTTATCAGAATATTATTCTGATCCCGTGATCAGAATATATAGCCCGTCTATTCTGCCAATATTGGTAGAATAGTTATTCTGCCCACACTTCCGAACTGCACGCTCAACACGAGGGCACTGCACTTTCTGAAGCAAACACACTGCAGTACTGAGACTAGTGAACTTCTCGTCGAAAAAACTGTACGCGGTGTTTTTCGGTACTGTTTTCGCTCCAGTTTTTTAACCGTTTGTCGAAACGAGGCGTGTGATACGCCGTTGGAAAGCTACGGACGAGGCGCAACTTTCAGATGTAGAAATGTTTTTGAGATTCCTTACGGTTTTAAATTAATTTTGAAAATGGTGCGGCGGACGACGGGTGGCAGCGGACGTTTTTCCGCGAATTTTTACAAACCGCTGGTCAGAATGATTCAAATGATACGCCGTTGGAAAGATATCGATGAGACGCAACTTTTTCATGTAGAACACCCTCTCTAATTCCTTACGGTTTTAGAGCAGTTTTGAAATTACCGAAATGCGGACACTCTGTTTTTCGCGACACCAAAATCGACGCGCGAACTGCATCGGACAGAAAACCGCACTGCTTCAGATTGAAAACCGCACTGCATCAGACGGGCAAGCGAATTTCATGGTTTTCTTTTTTTGAGACGTAAATTTCTCTGACGAGTTTTTGTTGTCATTTTTTCAACATTTTTTTATGAACGAGAGTGGACCGCAGAGACGAGGGCAAGTGAACCACGACTTATATCGAAGTGAACCGCATTACTATTTTGTTGTTTCGCTAATTTTTTTCACACTTCCACACTGTGCGCAAGTGAACAACATCACTCTCAAAAGTGAACCATATCGGAGGACCAAACGCACTGCAAGTCGACTGATTTGTGACTGGACACACACATTTTAAATTATCTACATGACACAGAATAGAGCAATCTGAATCAAGAAACATTAATCGCTAGGAAGACAAAATTTCAGCAGACTGCACGGCCGCCGGCGTGCACCGCAAACAAACATCAAATGAATAGACATAGTGAACTCTCATACACATAAAAAGTGCACTGCATTTTTACTTTCACATTTTCAGCCAACATTTTTCTGTTATCTATACATTTTTCTGAATCTGAACCTCATATACAAGCTCCAATGAACTGCGGGCGCGTCCAGAGCGAACCGAATCGAGTGGACCGCAGGGCTAAGTGCAAAATTACACCCACACACCCACATACTAAGATCTGAAAAAATTAAAAATATTAACAATGAACTGCAGGCAACCCAACTGCATCACCTAGAAACTACAGCCGCGAGCTGCACGCACCCATGAACTGAACCGCTGGAGTACAGGAAGTGGAATGCGAAGGGAATGGAGACCTCACGCGCCATGGATTTTGACCAACTTTTTAGAGTGGGTGTGAATAGTGGAGGCAGCGCGGGGAGTTGGGCTAGTGGCACGGGCAGCCGAGGCCGCACCGGCTGGCGACGGAGGGAGGTCAGAGGTAGAAGGAGGAGATGGAAGGGAGGGGACTGTAGTACCGAGCCGGGTGGACTGCAACGCCATGCCGGGGTGGACTGCGGCGTCCGCGCCGCACCGGAGGAGGAGGGCGGCGGCCGGAATCCGCGGTCGCGCACGGACGAACTGCAGGGAGGGGGCGTGTGGAGTTGGAGGAGGAAAGGGGACGGTCGGTGGAGCTCCACAGGCGAACTGCAAGCGCGTTGTTGCCGGACTGCAACGGCACGCTGCCAATCTTACAAGCGCCGGCCCTCCGCACTGCATCCGCCCCCTGCCAATGCATCATCGTCAACCGCCGGAGCGAACTGTAGGGGATGCAGAGGAGGAGGTGAACGACCGAGGAGCTCTGGCCAGGCAGCTAGCGTCGAATGAATTGGGTGTCGATTCCCCATGTTCCTCGTCTCCCACGGCGAGCAGAGAAGAGGAGCAGCCCACGGGATGTAGAGTGAATGCCACGCTCCTCTTGTACTGCAGGGGAGGAGGAGGGGAGCTTGGAGGGGGCTGGGCAGTGGTGGATCTGGGCCTCCCCGATGCGTTCATCGCCGGCGGTCCCAACCACCGCACGACCAGACGACCGCAGTTGGTGCGGGGCTCGATCCCGATCTGTGGGATGACACGAACTGCATAAGAGGGCTCGATCCGGTGGGGATGAGGTGGGGCTGCCAGTGGAAAGCAGAGCATCGCCCGCCATGGCGACGTCCGGTTGAGGAAGACGGGGAGGGAGGTGGTGGGGAGGGCTTGTTGTGGCGGTGCGTCGTCGGTCCTCTGGAAGAAGGCCGGTCAGGGGGGCGGCGCTGGTCGTTGGCCGGGGCGGGGGGCAGGGCGCGGGAGGCGGGCGGCGTCGTGCGGTGGCCGGGGGTGGGTGGCGCGGGGCGTTGGCCGGGGACGGGCGGCACCGGGTGGTGGCTGGGGCGTGGGGCCGTCTGGTGGTGGGAGGGCACGAGGAGGGGGTGGGTTTCGGCTAGGGTTCACCTAGCTTTTTCTTTTTCTTTTGTGTCGTTGGCTTGGGTGGCTGTGGAGTTAGGGTGTTGGCAGAATAACGTTTTTTGTTGGTAGAATAAGGTCTTAAGGGGGTTGGTACAATAGACCCACCCTATATATATATATATATATATATATATATATATATATATATATATATATATATATATATATATATATATATATAGCCCGTCTATTCTGTCAATATTGACAGAATAGTTATTCTGCCCACACTTTCGAACTGCACGCTCAACGCGAGGGCACTGCACTTTCTGAAGCAAAGGTACTGCATTACTAAGATTAGTGAACTTCACGTCGTAAAAAACTGCACGCGGTGTTTTTTGGTACTATTTTTGAGCCAGTTTTTAAACCATTTATCGGAACAAGGCGTGTAATATACCGTTGGAAAGCTATGGATTAGGCGCAACTTTGCCATGTTGAATTTTTTTCGAGATTCCACGCGGTTTAAGAGCACTTTCGAAAACGGTGGGCGCCTAACAAGTGGTAGCGAGCGTATTTTCATGATTTTTTCTAAACTGCTCGTCGGAATGAAGCAAATGATACGCCGTTGGAAAGATATCGTCGAGGCGCAACTTTTTCATATATATTACTTTCTCTAATTCCTTACGGTTTAAGAGCAGTTACAAATTTACTAAATCGCAGAATGCTGTTTTTCAAAAAATTTGCAATTTTTCGGTACTGTTTTTGCTCCAGTTTTTTAACCGTTTGTCGAAACGAAGCATGTGATACGCCGTTGGAATGCTATGGAAGAGGCGCAACTTTCATATGTAGAAATTATTTTGAGATTCCTTACGGTTTTAAATTAATTTTGAAAATGGTGCGACGGACGACGAGTGGCAGCGGTTGTTTTTTCGAGATTTTTTCTAAACCGCTGGTAGGAATGATTCAAATGATAAGCCGTTGGAAACATATCGACGAGGCACAACTTTTTCATGTAGAACACACTCTCTAATTCCTTACGGTTTAAGAGCACTTTTGATTTTAGCGAAATGCGGACACTCTATTTTTCGCGACACCAAAATCGACGAGTGAACCGCATCGGACAGAAAACCGCACTGCTTCAGACTAAAAACCACACTGCATTAGACGGGCTGGTAAACTGCATGATTTTTTTTATCCTTTTTTGTTAACTTTTTTATAAACAAGGGGTGGACCGCAGAGATGAGGGCAAGTGAACCACAACGCTACTGAAAAGCGAATGCAAACGTTGTCGAAGTGAACCGCATTACTATCTTTTTGCGATTTTTATATTGGGCATAAGTGAACCGCAACAGTGCCGAAAGTGAACAACAACTGTATCAGAAGTGAACCGCAAACGGTATCAAAGTGAACTACATAATTTTTTATGTCCAATTTAAATGCTTTCTGGACCGCTAGGTTGTGAACTACGTTTTTCCTAATATTTTTTATTTAAAGAGTTCAGACCGCGGGGGACAGGGGCAGTGAACTATATCGCACTAAACTTTTTTTAAATGCTTTTGGACCGCTAGGTTGAGTGTAGTGAACTACTATTTTTTCTAACATTTTTTATTTAGAGTTCAGACCGGGGGGGGGGGGGGACAGGGCCAGTGAACTGTATGCTTCGGAAAAATGAACCGCAAATAGGCAATAAGAATACTGCACATCACTATTTTTTCCCTTTCTTTTTGTTGTTACTTATCACTATTTATTTATTTTGCTTTTTTTGTGTGCACGAGTACATAGAGAACTGTCCCGCCGAGACAAGTGAACCGCACCAAAATTCCTAAATAAAAAACAACAAACCATGCGCAATACAAACTGAACCGCCTAAGATAGCCTTTTTTTCAAAAGAAAAACACATGTGAAACGACAAAGGAACTGCATGCTCACATCACTCCTGAGCGCACCACCTGCACATACGAACTGAACTGCAATCAAATAAAAAAGCGCACAATACTGAATATTGGCCTAACTGAACTGCACTCAAATTAAAATGCACACTATACTCAAATTCGAAACTGAACTGAACTGCACTGCACAAAATCATTTTTTGGAAGAAGGCGGCAACACAAAATGTAAATGGGTGGCAGCCAAACTGCATTGCCCGCTGGGCAGGAGTGGGTGGGGATGCAGGAGCTCCCCACAGCTACCAGCGACACCAACGGGACGTGGATGCTCGCTGGCACCACTTATCTTATTTTCCTGCAAAAATAATCAAATGAACCTAAGAGCAAATCATAGCGGACCGCAGCGCCAGCCGAACTGCACGCCGGCCCTGCACCAGCCGAACTGCAAACCGGACCTGCTCCTCCTCCACGCTGGCTCTTCTTCGCCTTCCCCCGCACTGCTGCCCTGCCCCTCCTTGGGCTAGAAGGCTTCACCGGCTGCAGCAGGACGGAGCGTGGGCCGAGCTGCACGCCAGTACTTGTAGACCGCATGCATTCGCGACAGTAAACCAAGCCAGAGGTGAAGCAGGAGGCCGGTTTTTGTTGTTGCAGAGGAGGGACGAAGCCGTGGCGTGTCGAGGACAGGGCGGGAGGAGAAGGGCCACAGAAGATGGTGGTCGTCGTTGTGGAGGGCTTGCTGGCCAGTAGCTGTGTCAGAGGAGGGGAAGAGGCACCACGCTCGCAGGGCTACGGCGTTGCTGATCGTGGGACCCGGGGTGGTGGGCGTGGCTGCCGGCGAGGAGACAGAGAAGGGGAAGGCCATGGGAGGCCACTGGCCATCCCGTGGTAGCCGTCGCATGGACGGGAGGTAGCGGCCGCTCTTGTGCACGTAGGCGGAGGGGGAGCGTGGGGTCTCCGGCGGCGGGGTGACAGGGCGTCGGGGGGGGGGGCGGGGGGCAGTGGCCACGGCCTTGATCCGGAGGCGGGGCGGCACGGGTGGCCGCCACGACTTGGATCCGGTGGCGTGGCATCGCGGAGGGGTGCCGTGGCCTGGATCCGGCAGCGGGGCCTCGCAGGGGGCCGTCGTGGCCTTGAATCGGCGGCAGGGCAACGAGGGGTTGGTTGGTTGTCGGCCGCCACAGGGGGTGGGGGTGGGTTGCAGTTCGTTTGTGTTGGGCTTTTTGGTTCGGTTCGGGGCGCTGAGGAGGTTTCAGAGGTGTTGGCAGAATAAGGCCTAGAGTAGGTAGAATAAGGTCTTAAGGGTGTATATATATATATATATATATATATATATATGCATGGAAGGAGGAGGAAGAGAGAAAGAGGCCATTAATGGAGGAGATGGTGGAGGGGGGGGCATTAATGGGGAGGGAAGAGAGGTAGGAGGAAGAGAGAAGATAGGCAATAATGGGGGAGAACCAAGTGAGGGAGCTAGAGGGAGGGAGAGGGGAAGGGGGGAAGAAAAGGTGGCAGCTGCGCCTAGCAGCAGCGCGGGTTAGGGCCAGCGCTACTGCTAAAGGCCATAGCAGCAGCGCTGGGCCCTCGGCCCACGCTGCTGCTAAGTGGGGCCCACCTGCTGGCATAGTGCACCAATAGTGGTAGCGATGTGCCGCAGGCCCGCGCTACTGCTATAAATTTGCAGTAGCGAGGGAATTTCAAGACACGCTACTACTACGGGTAGCCCCGGTGGGTAAGGTGGGGACCATTTAGCAGCATCGGTGGTTGGTTAGCCCGCGCTACTGGTACAGTATTACCTATAGCGCTGGGTTCAACCCAGCGCTACTGCTAAGTAGCAGTAGTGCTGGCGTATTTACCCACGCTACTGTTAAGGTTCTACCTATAAGGTATTTCCTAGTAGTAAAATAATGAGTAATAGCGCAAAACAGGGAAATGCAAACTAGCAACTCTAACCTCATAAACTCCCCTCGACTCCCCCACGGTAACCTTAGAGATGAACTCTGAGACATCCCTGGGATGTGGCTCTACTGGGCTGCCCTCATTAGGAAGTTTGCATACCTCGCAAAAATCCTCAAGTGTCATCTCTTTGGGAATATCATATAAGTTAAATGACACTGTGCGTGTATCTCTCCTAGCATGAAAATGAAAGCTTTGCACGAAAGTATTAGTGAGGAGAAGATACTGGTCACACTTATCTTCGAGGAACAGGATAATGCCGACATTGTTCGCCAAATGATAGAAATCGTCGAAAATTCCCGCATCCCTCAAGAATGTGGTGCATGGCCATTCGCACGGCCGCACCTCGGCCGCACGAGGAAGATGATACTTGGGCTTCGGAGCCTCCTTGGGGTTCCGGCTCGAAGAACCCCTCAACCTCCACTTGAGCATTTTCTTTTTCTAAAAATTTCTGAAATTTTTAGTGACTCAAAATAAAAGTGAACGAAACTCAACAAAATTGATAGTAACTACTCCTACAAGTATCTAGGGGCTATATCATGCATCAAAACTACTTTGGACCATACAAATTCAACATGCAAGTTCATAAACATGGTCACCACAGCAACAAAAATTTGCAAAGTATAAAGCACTAGAACAAAAAGTAATTGGAGCATTGGAGGAGTCACATACCAAGGAGTAATTCCTCAAAACAGTATTGGAAATGGAGTTCTGAGCAAGGAGATCGAAAATCACAGCAAAATGAGCAAGAACACGGACTTGGGAGCAAGTTTGATTTTTTCTGGAGGAAGAAGGAGATGGGTGGCTGGCATAAGTGAGTGGGTCCCTGTGGGGCCCACAAGCCTGCTGGGCGTGCCCAGGGGGGTGGCCGCGCCCTGTGAGCTTGTGGCTCACAGGTGCACCCCCCTGGGGTGTGGTCAGTGCAAAAAATTCTTAAATATTATGGAAAAAATCATACTAAATTTTCATGGCATTCTGAGAACTTTTATTTTTGGGCCATTTTTTATTGCACGAGAAATTCAGAAAACAGGATAATCATGGCATTTTATTTTATTCAACTACAAATAACAGAGAGCAAAAGGTGGGTACAGAAAGTTGTGCTTACTAAATTCATCGACCACATGCCCCTCTAAAAGAATCCATTAATAAGGTTGATCAAGTCTTATTAACAAACTATTTCTGAATGGCATGAAACCGAAGAATCTTCGTATAGCACTAAGTTACCTCAATGGGGATATGCATCTCCCCAATAATAAGAATTTCATATTTCTTTTTGATAGTACGAAGAGGAAATTTGAAACCTCCAATAGTGATTTTCGAAACTTTTTCAATACAATTGATACCATTCATCGAACTTTGTTTCTTCGAAAAATAAACCGTATGCTCATTACCATTGACATGAAAAGTGACATTTCTTTTGTTGCAATCAATAATAGCCCCTGCAGTATTCAGAAACGGTGTTCCAAGGATAATCGACATGTTGTCGTCCTCGGGCATATCAAGTATAACAAAGTCTGTTAAGATAGTAACATTTGGAACTACAATGGGAACGTCGTCACAAATTCCAATAGGTATAGCAGTTGATTTATCAGCCATTTGCAAAGATATTTCAGTGGGTGTGAGCTTATTCAAATCAAGTCTTCTATATAAAGAGAAAGGTATAACACTAATACCGGCTCCTAAATCACATAGAGCAGTTTTAACATAACTTCTTTTAATGGAACATGGTATAGTAGGTATTCCCGGATCTCCTAACTTCTTAGGTATTCCACCCTTAAAAGAATAATTAGCAAGCATGGTGGAAATTTCAGCTTCAGGTATCTTTCTTTTATTAGTGACAATATCTTTCATGTATTTAGCATATGGAGACATTTTCAACATATCAATCAAGCGAGTGCGCAAAAAGACATGTCTAAGCATTTCAACAAAGCGCTCAAAGTCTTCCTCATCTTTATTTCTAGATGGTCTGGTGGGAAAAGGCATGGGTTTCTGAACCCATGGTTCTCTTTCTTTTCCATGTTTTGTATCAACGAAGTCTCTTTTATCATATCTTTTATTCTTAGGAGGTGGGTTATCAAGATCAACAGCAGGTTCTATTTCTACATCATTATCTGGTTGAGCATCATCATGAACATCATTATCATTTTCATTATCATTATCATTAGGTGTATTTTCATTACCAGATTGTGTTTCAACATCAGAAATAGAAATATCATTATGATTCTCAGGAGGTTTTTCTATCTCAGGTTCACTAGAAGCATGCAAAGTCCTATCATTTTTCTTTTTCTTTTTCATCTTAGATGGACTAGGTGCATCGGTATTAATTCTTTGAGAATCTTGTTCAATTCTTTTAGGATGACCTTCAGGATATAGATGATCCTGAGTCATTCTACCTCCTCTAGTAACAACTCTAACAGCGTGATAATTCTTTTTATTATTTATCTCATCAAGCAAATCATTTTGTGACTTAGCAATTTGTTCTAATTGAGTCGGGACCATAGAAGCATGTTTACTCAAGCATTTAACGTCATTAGCAGTTTTAAACATCAAATCACTAAAGCATTCAATCATGATGGCATTCTGTTTTAGTTGATTGCTAACATATAAATTAAAGTGTTCCTGTTTAATGATGTAATTATCAAATTCATAAAGGCACTGACTAGCAGATTTTTTATATGGAATATCACCTTCATCGAATCTACGAAGAGAATTTACCTCTACTACCTGTGTCAGGATGTCGAGCCCATGTATTTCTTCAATAGGTGGTAAATTCTTAACATCTTCGGCTTTAATACCTTTTTCCTTCATAGATTTCTTAGCTTCTTGCATATCTTCTGGACTGAGGAATAGAATACCTCTCTTCTTTGGAGTTGCCTTAGGTGGTGGTTCAGGAAGTGTCCAATCATCGGCATTTCTCAATATATCTCTACTCCTAATGTCTCAGTTGGTAGGATTGCGTCCACGATTTATTTTCGTCCCACCACTTTAAACCGGTTTTTTTAACCGGTTTTTTTTGTCCCCTTCCCCCTCCCCACCCCACGCACACAGCCAAAAAAACCATCCCGCAACGAAAGCAGTCCTATCGATCCCCTCGAGGAGTCAGCGCCGCCGTCTTCCGATCTCGAGGTCACAGCCCCGCCGTATTGCGATCTGGAGGTCACAGGCTCCGCCGAGAAGACCGCGCCGGATCTCGCCTCAGCCCCGCCGGATCTCGCCTCAGCCCCGCTAGATCTCGACTCAGCCCCGCCATCTTGTGATCTGGAGGTGACAGCCTGCGCCGCCAATCTCACTGAGAAGACCCCGCCGGATCTCGCCACGGACGTAATAGGTCCCGTCGGCGCGGCCGCCGCGGACGCAGGACTGTTTCAACCCTAGGTATGCTGTACTGGATCGAACAAACAAAAAACGGATTCTGTTTGTAAGGTTCCCTAGAAAGAATTAGCCAGCACTCCCAAAATCCATTGTTCTACATGAACATAAGGGCGCCCCAATAGAGCTGTCGGCACCACAGGCATACAAAAACCACATGCATACAAAACTATGTATAGACTATAAAGAGAGGATTCTGTTTGTAAGGTTCCCTAGAAAGAATCAGCCAGCACTCCCAAAATCCATTGTTCTACATGAACATAAGGGCGCCCCAATAGAGCTGTCAGCACCACAGGCATACAAAAACCACATGCATATACAAAACTATGTATAGACTATAAAGAGAGGATTCCATGTAAGCACAGTTTTTCCATTAGGAGTAGAGATAAAATGACCATCAAGATGCGCTTTGTGCTTGCATATGGTCTCCTCCAGCCTCTCCAACCTCTGTATCACGATGCATCATTATTCAGTTCACAGTAGACAATTTGTTTTAGGTTAGAACATATGAAACAGTGCAAAATATACGTTGGTGTGTGGCCATGCATTGCTAGAGTTACCGTGTCGACCACCATGCCCATGTAGCTCAATGTTCGCCATGCTTCTTATATCCACCACCATGCCCATGTCCTCGTCCGGACCAAGCAAGTCATTTTGCTAGGTTCAGAAGGAGTGAAAACACGAGATGGCTTCAGTATTAGTCGGATAAGTTTAGAATTCAGAGACTGCTTACAGAAAAAAATAATGACTAACCATTGAAACTTGGCACACAGAAACTACAAAGAGAGAAGCTTCGTTGGCAAGTGCACCGGAGCCCCTCGTCTCTTCCCTGATGTGGAGGCTCGCCCTCCATCTTCCTTGAAGTGGAGGTCCGGCCACATCCGACACTCCTCGGCATGGCACCCTTCTGCTTGTGCGTGGCTTCAACCCACAAAATTGCTACTGCTAATCATTTTTATCACACCCTCATGCACGAATAAAACCAAAAGAACATCAGCTAAAAAAAATAGAAGAAGTGAACATGTACTTGTGAAGTGTGTAGGAAAGAAATGTGTGAAGTGTGTAGGAAGGAAATGTGTGAAGTGTGTAGGAAGGAGATGTGTGAAGTGTGTAGGAAAGAATTCTCAACAACTATTAAGAAATGGCAGAAAGGCATAATAAATAAAGACAGAAAAAACAGTAGTGTTGTTTTTAAGTAGCTGAAACTTAAAGCCTCAAACATAGGATCCAGACAGGCCGAATGAGAAAGATGTCTTCATACGTTGTTAAATCAAAGCAAGCAATTATGTTCCCATTCTTGTCCTTCATCTGATCGGGTGTGATCGATCAAACATTCTACTGTCGTCTCAAGCCATGCTTGTCCTTCATCTTATCCAGCATGATTTCAATGTCAGTTTATTAGCAGAGTCTGTTTACAAGTATTTTCTAATTACCTGAGTCTGTTAGACCTGCCTTTCTTTTTCTATAGTAACATATGGGGAATCCACACAGCAAGCCAACGGAACAAACGACATCGCCACATGTACCTCCAGGTATATGTTCAACTATAAATTGTGCTATACATGTCAAACACCATCCCGTGAGACTGTATGTGTTGCAGGCACGATGGAGGTGACAAATGTGAAGCAAGGGATTATACCCGGAGCCGACGATGTTGACAAAATTTACCCAAGTAGCCCAGGTATAAGGCTTTGCAAAAATACAAAGTTTAATTTTATCATTTTTATGTGATGAATCATACCTAAAAGTCTTGGGCACAACCCATTCTAATGGATCAAGCGTGTGACTTGTAGGAGTCCATATTACTCCCTCTGAACGGAATATACTTCAACAGACCGATGGTGATAGGGCATTTGTTCAACAACCTTCCCATCTGATATCGGGTAAGTATTATTTTGCTATAATCTAACGCCATTTGCCTACAACTTTCCCTTATTTCGGTCCAATATTTGTTATGTTTACACGATGCAGACAACCCTCCAATCTCATTCCTATATAATGAATATCCGTTGCCGGCTCCCAGTAATCTGACACGTAATTATGCGTCAGATGTACCACAAAGTTCAAGTGGTATTACCTCATGCAACTACGATATGATCTAAATTGTGCTTAAGGTGGTTTATTTTCATACTTTAACCTAGCTTATGGCTTTTGTGTTGTTGCAGTAGCTGTACATGCTCCTGGTCGTGATGCTTTAGAGGTTCTACCTGTGTCGGATGCAACATCCGATCACATGATAGAGGGGACAATTGTTGACTACTATAACCAAGGGGTTATACCCGTAGGCGACGAGGTTGACAAATTTTACCCAAGTAGTCCAGGTATAAGGCTGTGAAATGATACAGAGTTTAATTTTATGTTTTTTATGTGATCAATCATACCTAACAGACTTTGGCACTACCGATTCTAATGGACCAAGGATGTCACTTGTAGGAGTCCATATTACTCCCTCCGAACGGATGACACTTGACCAGACCAATGGTGATAGGACATATGTTCATGAACCTTCCCATCTGATTTCAGGTAAGTATTATTTTGCTGAAAGGTTAGCACCACGTGCCTACAACTTTTCCTTATTTCGGTCCAATATTTGTTATGTTTACATGATGCAGACAACCCTCCCAGAAATCTGACACGAAATTATGCAACAGATGTACCACAAAGTTCAAATGGTATTACCTCAAACATCATGGATATGACCTAATTTGTGCTTAAACCACTTTATTTTCATACGTTATCCTAGCTTATGGCTTTTATGTTGTTCCAGTAGCTGTACATGCTCCTGGTCGTGATGCTTTAGAGGCTTTACCCATGTCGGAAGCAACATCCGATCACATGACGACATGAGTTGTCATGAAAAAAAACATAACAGACGAAAAGAGGGAGCAGAAGAACGCCCGGAGGCGAGCTTCTTATCGGAAGAAAAAAGAAAATGGTACAGTCAAACTCCAAGATGAAGATAACTGTTCCCTTCCAATGACAGTTATGATTATTTAATGTTTAGTCGACTACTCTCACATCTGGTATCTTTAATGTCTAGAACTGGCCACCATGCAACGTAATAACGAGGAAATGAGGCAGCAGAATGTTGCACGGCATCCTCTCAGTGATATCACTAATGGGTATCAACCATCCTCTATGGACCTTGACGAAAAAAGAGCTGATGAAGGCTCGGAGGCGAGCTGCATATCGAAAGAAGAAAGACGAGTCTACCGTCAACAAACAAGATGAAAATCTGTCTGCCCTTACAATATTAGGTAATAATGATTTATATGTGTTGGCACTGCAATGATAGTATATATAATCCCTCCATTCCAGAATATAAGGTTGATATCCGACGAAAAATGATGAGGGTACCATCTATGTACAAGCAGATGTGCAGAATGTTCCCCTGTCCCCTCTCGGTGATATCACTAATGGGTATCAACCAAACTCGGTGGACCTTGACGAGAAAAAAGAGAAAATGAAGGCTCGGAGGCGAGCTGCTTATCGAAAGAAAAAAGAGGAGACAGCCAGCAAGCAACACAAAGAAAAGATGCCTGCCCTTACGATATCGGGTAAGAGTGTTTTATGTGTCTGCACTGCGATGATAGTATATATACTCCCTTCATTACATAGTATAAGGTTAATACCGGACGAAAAATGATGAGGGTACCATCAATGTACATGCAGATGTGCAAAATGTTCCCCTGTCCCCATTCGGTGATATCACTAATGGGTCTCAACCAACCTCGGTTGAACTTGACGAGAAAAAAGAGCAAATAAAGGCTCGGAGGCGAGCTGCTTATCGAAAGAGAAAAGAGGAGGCAGCCAACAAGCAACAAGATGAAAATCTGCCCGCCCTTACGATATCAGGTATGAATGTGTTATGTTTCCACAATAACATGATCGTATATTTCCATGCAATTCAACCCCATGTATAGTTGACCAATAATAGTGCATAAATTAATTGACCAATAGTTGACCACTGTGTTCTATATGCAATTCACTTTCATGATGGATCAAATGAAATGAACTTTGTATGGTCTATATAGGCCTGACATAAAGGCCAGACATACGACTTTTGAAAAAATAGTTACACTTTATCGAAAGGCACGGAGGCATTATGTAAAAAATAAACGTTAGATATAGAACTAGCTTCAACCAGCCAACCCAACTACATCCAGATATACATCATTGTTTATAACCAGCCCGTTCAGCTATGTATAAGGTAAGTGTTTTACTACTACCTTCATTCTTGTTGAACAATGATGGTCTGATTATGTTTTCACACTATTGTTTAACCAGCCAACCCAACAACATCCAGCTATACGTCATTGTCACATGATGATGCCCCATTGCCTCCTTCATCTACATTTGGTGTCATTCATGATAAAGAACTAGCTAGGCATCAACGTGATAAAGAACGCAAGCGTGACTTAAGGTTAACGCACGGGCAAAGGGAGCAGGAAAACGCGCAGAGGCGAGCAGGTTATCGGAATAAAATGGATAACGGAATGATCGATCTTCAACAAAAAAATAAAAATCAAAGAGAATGGCGCATGCAACACCGAGAAAGCATGACTTCGGATGAGAAGGGGGAGTCAAGTGCTCAAAGAAAGGCAAAGTATGTTGCAAAGAAAAACACCCCGTGTGCTGAATCGATCGCAATGCCGCGTCCAGATCTTAATGGCACAATGTCCGACTCTCACGCAGCACCTGACTATCAGACCGAATCTGTCTGTCTACATGGGGGCCCTGCAATGACCATGCCGACGTACACTGTTGGTACCGATGGTAGGAATTGGCTAATGTCATAGTCTTCTACGCAAAGTCAAGTCATACCCTCTTTTGCTTACCATCTCAACGATGTTGCAGCTGACATGGAGTCATTCCTGAGCGGCATCATGGGCGAGGATCCGATGCCACCCGACTTCATGGATGATGAGTACTATCTATTTGGCGGCCAAGGTATGGTCAACGGCGAACAAGCACATCATTAAGTTCAATTTTTTATTATAAACATTAGTTATCGATGTTCTGATTAGCCATGCTTGAACAAATGCCCGCAGAATCCGACGTTGACAACATGGATGGATATGAAGACACAAACATGTCTAGCATGGATGTGACCGCACCCATTGATCCATTCGACTTTGTCTACTCAAACCTCCCAGACAGCACACACATCCTCAAGCACGCCGCAAACTGCGACCACTTCAAAGCCATGAAGTTTGAGTCTGAGACTGACAGCTTCTGTTGTCACAATGGCCAAATCGAGCTCAAGCAACCGGATCCCATCCCGAAGCTAATGAGGCTTTGGTCCAGCATGGATGCAGACTCTAGACATTTTCGGGAGAACATTCGGTTCTTCAACGGGCACTTCTCCTTCACAACCCTTGGCGTCAACCTCGATAAAACTACACAAACATGAAGTTTGGGGTGTACACATTCTGGGCACACGGCACCATCTACCACAATGTGCATTCCTTCGGGCCTAGCTCCCGTCCAGAACATCTCCAGTTGTACTTCTACGATGATGACCCTAACCTAACTCATCGCAAGGCTGCCACCAAGCAATTAGACCAGGATGTCATCAAGAAGTTAGTGGACATACTCCGGGAAAACCCGTACTCCCAGCAATTTAGGAGTTTGGGTGCACACAAGGACAACCTCGATGATTATAGGATAGACCTCAACACCGACCAGAGGCTTGACCAAAGAAAATATAATAGACCGGTGTCATCTGAGGTCGCTGCAATTTGGGTGGAGGGCAATGACCTAGCGAAAAGGTTCGATCGTAGGATAACACTTTGTGGTAACGACAATGAAAGGCACAGTATACATGTGACTGATGGATCATATGACCCGTTGTCTTATGCCCTCTTCTATCCAAGGGGGGAGCTCGGTTGGCATCCGAAGCTACCTAAACGTAATGTTCCTTGGGAGGTTGTACAACAACCTCGAGCGGGCCATGATGATGAGGAGGATGCAGGTATGCCATTTGCGTAACATTCCGTTATGAAAAATATTTTATTTCTCATAAGTATCCTAAATTTTCGCGTTACTCATCCATGTGCAGAGGGGAATAGCAGGTTATGCGTCTCCGTGAGAGACTACTACTGTTACATGCTGCAAACACGGCCTGCGATCTTCAATCCCATACTCTGTGGAGCACGCCTGCTCCAGCAATGGGGGGTTGACATGTACATCAAGATTGAGAGTTGTCGGTTGAAATGGTACAGGAAGAACCAGAAGCAGATTCGTGCCGACCTGTATAAAGGAGTTGTTGATGCGATCACATCCGGGGAGACACGAGCAAGCGCTGTTGGGGTAAGAATAGTGCTCCCTGGAACATACCCTGGTGGCGACCGCGACATGAAGAGGAGGCATATGGATGCCATGGCAATTTTCCATACATACGGGAAGCCTGACATCTTCTTGACCATGACTTGCAACCCTAAATGGGAAGAGATATCGAATGAGCTGCTTCCTGGTCACACAGCGCAAGACCGACCTGATCTTGTGGCTCGCGTGTTCTATGGCAAGCTAGAGGCTATGAAAGATATGTTGTTCAAGAAGCATATCCTGGGTGTTGTTGTCGCTTATGTATACGTAGTCGGGTTCCAAAAGTGGGGCCTCCCCCACGCACACTTTTTGTTGATCATGGATTCAACATATAAGCTCGTCGTTCCGGAGCAATACGACTGACTCATTTCTGCCAAGCTCCCAGACAAGCAGAAGTATCCGGATCTCTACGCGTTGGTGGTAAAACATATGATGCACGGACCATGCGGTGCTCTCAACCCGAAGAATGTTTGCATGCAACAGAACGAATGCAAGTGCAGATACCTGCGGCCGTTCAATGAGAACACAGCACAAGGCAAGGACTCATACCCAGTTTATCGGCGTAGAGATGATGGTAGTCGGGGGAAAATGTTGGACAACAGATGGGTTGTGCCTTATAACCCTTACCTTCTGAGGATGTTCAATTGCCACATCAACGTTGAGGTCTGCTCTAGCATAAAGGCCGTCAAATACCTTTACAAGTACATATACAAGGGCCATGATAGGGCTTCTTTCAGCATCGACCAGCCCGACGCCGATGGTAACATTGATGAGATCAAGAGATACGTCGACGCGAGGTGGGTTACCCCTCCGGAGGCGATGTCGAGGATATTTGGCTTCCCCCTGTGCGCCAACTTCCCGCCTGTCTTGCAGTTGCCTCTTCATCTCCCGATTATGCACAGGGTGGCATTCAATGCGCAGGCTGACTTGAAGAATGTCGTTGCCTCTGAGAATGCTTCAAAATCCATGTTGACGAAGTATTTCAAGGCTAACCAGGAACACCCGTGGGCTAGGCATATATTGTACAAGGATTTTCCCGGAAGCTTCACATGGCAGAAGAGAAAGAAGTATTGGAAGCCGCGGGTGGAGCGTTATCAAATAGGTCGTATCGTGTCTGCAAATCCTGCCGAGGGGGAGCGATACTACCTGCGTGTGTTGCTAAACCATGTTACGGGCAAGACATCCTTCGAGGACTTGCTCACCGTGGATGGCATGCTATGTGGGAGCTTTAGAGAGGCTTCTGAAAGGTTGGAACTCATCGAGGCAGACAACACGCTCGACGACTGTCTTACTGAGGCGGAGCAGTGGGCGATGCCATGTTCGCTTAGGAGGCTCTTCGCAACCATCCTGGTGCATTGCGAGCCAGGCGACGTGCGCGGTTTATGGGATAGGCACCTCGAGCCTATGTCTGATGACTACCGTCGATCACACACGTCCCCGAATGAGGTGGAGCAGATGGTGTTGCTTGACATTAGGGGTATGTTGCAGTCCATGGGTAAAGACATAGTTGATTTCGCTCTTCCAAGCATCGCTGATGCGTTTGACCCAACCGGGGGCGAGGCCAGAGAGGTCATCGAGGAGTCCACTGTCGAGTTTGACGTGAATGACACTAAATTGGCATCGTCCCTGAACTTGGAGCAGAGGGTTGCATACGACGAGATACTGGCGGTAGTTGACCGCGGTGATGGGGGTGTATTCTTTGTTGATGGCCCCGGAAGTACAGGGAAGACCTTCCTCTACAGGGCGCTGCTCGCCAAGGTGAAGAGCGAGGGCAACATCGCTATCGCTACCGCGACGTCGGGCGTCGCCGCTTCTATCATGCCTGGCGGCAGGACTGCCCACTCGAGGTTCAAGATCCCATTGAGTTGCGATGATGGAGCCTCGTGTAGCTTCACCAAGCAGAGTGGGACCGCCAAGCTGCTAAGGATGGCCTCATTGATACTATGGGACGAGGCCATCATGACTAAGCGACAGGCGGTCGAGGCACTGGACAATAGCATGCGCGACATCATGGGAAGATGCGACCGACCCTTTGGAGGAAAGACTGTTGTTTTTGGCGGGGACTTTACGCAGGTGCTTCCGGTCGTCAGAAGGGGGTCGCGGGGTCAGATAATCGATGCAACCCTCCGAAGTTCTCATCTATGGAAGGGTATGCGCCAGCTACGACTCATCACCAACATGAGGGCTCATAATGACACGTGGTTTGCGGATTACTTGCTAAGGGTCGGCAATGGCACCGAGGAAGCCGACGATCAAGGCAACATACTACTCCCTGAAGACATTTGTCTCCCATCTACAGGCGAGGTTGACGACCTGGAGAAGCTGATTGACCATGTATTTCCGAGTCTAGATGACAACATGTCTATTCCGAATTACATGACTTCTCATGCAATCCTTTCCACGACAAGTGACAACGTCGACAAGATAAACATATGCATGATAGAGCGTTTTCACGGAGAAGAAGTAATATACCATAGCTTTGATAGTGCGGAGGACGACCCATGTGGCTACTACGCTCCTGAGTTTCTGAACGGATTGACTCCCAACGGTCTGCCTCCGCATGCACTCAAACTAAAGCTGAACTGCCCTGTCATACTTCTGAGGAACATTGATCTAGCTAATGGACTGTGTAACGGGACGAGGCTTGTTGTCCGAGGTTTCGAGAGGAACGCCATTGATGCAGAAATCGTGATTGGACAACACGCAGGTAGGAGGGTCTTCCTTCCTCGAATACCCCTATGCCCATCTGACAACGACATGTTTCCATTCAAGTTTAAGAGGAAGCAATTTCCTATAAGGCTTAGCTTTGCTATGACGATTAACAAGGCTCAAGGGCAGACCATCCCGATTGTTGGCGTGTACCTACCTAATCCGGTGTTCTCTCATGGTCAACTCTATGTCGCGTTGTCTCGAGCCACCGTGAAGAGAAACATAAAGATCCACATTCAGAAGGAGAAGCCGAAGGAGAAGGCGAACAAGCAAAATAGTAATCCAAAGAAGCGAAAAAGACCGACCGTGTCCTTACTGACCTCGATGAAGAATATCGTCTATAAGGAAGTCCTTACAGGCTGAAGTCCGGACTTAATAGACTGTGAGGATTTGAAATGACAGAGCATTTACTCTTCTGATACACAAGATTTGCTGCAATTCATTTTGTTTGTACATATCTTTTTCTTTGGGTTTTTTTTGCTGAAATCTTTATCTTTGGTTGTTAGCAACTGAGCTTTATTATGAGTAGAGATAAAGTCAAATATTAATAATATATCCTTGAAGTTGTGATTTTGCAATTTGCCTAATTTTTCTGTATTTGACAAACATGGTGCCTGCAAACTATGTGTCTAAACGTGCGCGATGACTACGTTTTCCTGCACAAAAATTGCACACTGCCAAGGTCACTTTGATGTTGTGAAACTAGACTCCACTGTTGTGTTATACTTTACAGAAATATTATGATGCGGTAAAGATATGTAGGCACACACAATGTCCTCAAAACAAAAATTTGCGGTATAGTTGTTTCTTGGTTTGATTTATTTTGTGTCTGTTTGCTCCTTTTATCTTTTTTAGGCAGTTGGAGGTAGACTCCATTTAGGTGAAGTACTAACTGCATTTCAATAATAAATGGAAATAGTAGCACCATCATCGCTGTTTTAGGTTTTCTATTATCCCAATGTTTCTGGCAAATCCACATCAAATTTTAGTAGTCTTACAGAGAGCATCATGTTCTGGTTTACCCCCATCATACTCTTCAACAATATGAAACACCTAGATATTAAATCCATACAACAGGTCAGGAAGTAAAAAAAATAAAAACTACTTGGAGTAGCTTATTTATGTTTGTTCCTTTTCTTTTACTCTTGCGCCATGAATAGATGAGGACATGAACAGAAGTGCTAGGTGCATATAAGTTCAGAGGACACTTTGCTGAATTTATATGCACGGTGCACCAGCAAAGTGCTTCTACAAGTACTCATAGCAGTTCAGAACTGCAACTACTCCTACTGCAAACAAAATTCAGTAATTTTCAGTGCATCTACTGCAAACAAAATTCAAAAGGGTACTCCATGTACTCCTAGAGTACTCTTTCTTTGAAGTTCAGTGCATCTACTGGAAACAAAATTCAGTAAATTTCTAGCAACTACTCCTACTGCACAAATAATTGAGTGAATTAAGCATGCATAGATACCTGCCACAACTTGATTCACATTGATGGATTCAGACTACTATTGCCGGCACTCTCTGTTTCTCGGCTTGCTGACGAAAGAAAGCAACCAACCAACAAATTCAGAGGAGATGAAAGCAAGCAAGCAAGCAGGGTAAGAGAGCAAAGGAGTGGCTTACCATAAGCTATGCGGGATCCTGGCGAGGTAGCGGTTGCTGAGACGGTCGATGGAGATGCCGAGGTCGCCGGTGCCGGGGCGTTCCGGTTTCTTGGCCTGCTGCAGCAGCGGGAGGCAGGGCATGACGGCGCGTGCTTCGAGCTGGACGAGAGCGACGTCGTGTGGCCGGCCGGCGGCATCGGTGGGGACGTGAACGGGTGGTCAGCCATGCCGGTGGCTGAGGCGGCGGTGTCCCCACGGCGCGTCGCTCGGCGCACGCCGTGCCGCAGAGCTTCGAGCTGTCGTCGCTCCTTGCGGAGGGCGGCGGCATCGGGGAGCAGTCATCGCCCTGGCCATGCTTGTGAGTCCGGGTCACAGTGCTGCGGCACATCAGGGAAGAGGAAACCACATCAGGGAAGGAAAAGAAAGGAAGAAGAAGAGGAGGAGAGGGGGCGGATCAAGCAGGGGGAGCAGCGTACCAGAGCTGATGGCATTGCAGATGGAGCCGCCGCGCTTCGGATCCACTGCCACCTCGCCGGAGACGAGCACCGCCACGGATCTGACTGGAACGGGACCGGATCGAGCACCCGCACCCGGGTCAGGAAGCTCGCTGCGTCCGTCCCCGTCGGTCGCACCGCACACAGCTCGTCGGAGCCCCAAGCCCCGCCGATTCTTGAGACTGATGCGGTGGTCGGCGGGCGGAGTTGCGCGGTTGCGGGCTTGTCAACGCGCGCGTCGATGCGGCGGGGGGAGGGGAGAGGGCGAGAGGTGGTGAGTGACTGGAGAGGAGAGGAGAGAGTGCTGGGGATAAGATTGATTTTTTTGAGAATTAGTTTTTTAGGTGGGGGTAAGCTTGGGTGCTGGTTGGGCCGTGGTGGATAGCTAATTTGGGCCTTTGATGGCAAATTTTGCTCAACGAAAAAACATAGATATTTAAAGTATATATATACCTCACAAAAACAATAAAAGTGTATATATATATTAAACATGGTTCATAAAAATAAATATTTTTTATACTTATTACATATATTGAGGGTATCACAAAAAAATTTGAGAGAAAAAAACGAATATACTTGGTTTATGTTGGTTTGCTTGCATGTTTTTATCTTTTGTTGGACAATTTTCCATAGCCTATATAAATAATTTAAAATGATTTAATCAATTTTAGATGACTACTTATTTATATATGAACATTATAGTTGGTTGTTTTCCCCGAATTGTTGTGTTAGTAAAATGATTTAAGCAACATATTTTTCTAATAATATCAAAAAGGTTTTTCTTTTTTACAAACAAAATAGTTGTGTTAGTTTCACTTTTATTTTTATTATATATTATATATGATTATATGATGCAGTAGAAAATATCATTTATATTTCATCATAGATATAAAGTGATGGGTTCCGACATACGCACTGATGTAACGATGACAGACCGCACTGAAACACCACGAGAAGAGGTGCATATAGCTAACCTTTCTTTGTATGTATATTATACATGATAATACAAAAGGTGTATTTTTTATATATTATTATTTTTTCAGAATATAGGAGACATAGATATGGACTTTGGAGATGCACAAAAAGAATCCATTGAGGGTTCAGAAGCAACGTCGCTGAAAGGGGCCGGAAATTCACCGAGTTTTTTTACAACATAATGATGTGGAAGTGGTGATATCTCATAACAAACCAAAAAAGGATGCCAATTTAAATGTTATCGCACAAGGTATTTTTTCAATATTATCATCAATCTTTTCTTTGTGATATTACCTTTTGTATTCAACTAATTTGGCTCATTTTGTTTACTAAGTTGGCTCACTTTTTTATGATGTCGACAGACTATGTTTGTACCCCTAGAGATATTACAGTCATCGAATCAATCATGTCTGCCCCCAAGAAAACCAAGTTCGTGGACATTGGAGATGCCTTGTTATCAACCGACGATTTGGAATGCCTTATGAAAGATGATATGTTCTTACACGACGGTGTAAGACCAATTGCATAAACTTTGTAATTAATAATATGAACAATATATAATATCATAAAATATAAATATAATCTAAATGTTGATTACAGGTGATAAATGCTTACATATATTGCATGCTTGCTCACGACCATCTACGAGACAGGGCGGGTGAAAAGGTACACATTATTAGCACGTTTGTATCTGGCCAGATAAAAGAAGACGGGGAAAAAGACATAGACCCATCAAAATATCGTCACATCGTACATCATGTTAATACTTATGTACAGCAAGATATGGTTAGTCTTGTCTCGTTATCCATGCATATAATTATGGATTGTTTTTATTTAATTCATACGTATAATGATTTATTAATATTTATATCTAATTGTGACTGCGACTTGTATGATATTTACACTAGTTATTCATTCCGATTAACATTCTGGGCTACCATTGGTATCTAGCAGTCGCCAATGCCAAAAAATGTGAGATTCAAGTATTGGACTCACTTGGTTCTCGGGTCAAACGCAATGACCTTGCTACTATGGTAACTTTCTATTGTTTTTGCTCATCTTAACATATGTTTTGTTTGCCTTAATCCCTAATATTTCTCATATATAAAATAGTTACTAGGACTCGAGAAGCGTCTGAAACTTGTAGAGCATAGTCCGGAGTTTAACAGAGATCATAAGTGGCCCGATCTCAATGTTACAAAATGGACGGTCGTAGAGCAGTTTCATGAGGCAATACAAACCGATGGGTAAGCACTTGTTACAATGGTTTGTTTATTTGATTCATCTGGGTGATATTCTAAAGCATTATTTTATAATATTATAGTGTATCATGTGGACTGTTTATGCTAAATTATATGGAATATTGGACATCAGATGCACTATCAGACCAGTTCACCCAGGTATTTCATTTTTATACATTATCTCATTATTTTATCTCAAAATATTATATCATTTTTTTTATATTTTGTAGGAGGATATGAAACACTTTCGACGAAAATTAGCTGTCATTTTGCTCGATTTAGAGCTGAATAAGCTAAAAGGAGGTCCCATATACCATCAACCTGACGATGAAGAAACTTTAGCTAATTCTGATCTCGAGATCCTAGAGAATCCACCTGACGTAGTCAAAGACAAACGTCCTGCCCCAATCACTATCATGCCCACGGACCAACGTGAATTACTTGCCGACCTCTGCAACTACATCATGTCGATCGATGATGTCGGGTGTTTGGAGTAAGTAGCATGTATCAATATTTAATGTGCACATGTACATTATTCTTCTTCTTACCATCCAATTTTTAGGAAGGAATGGGTCCGGAGCTCGACACCCGATCCAATGGGCTTAAGTCTTAAGAAACTTCAGTGCATACTTAACATGGAGCAGCCTATGGACAATGATTGCTTCAACACCGCCGTGCGTATACTGGCATGTGACGAGGGAGTATTGTTCACAGACCCTCCTATACACTACATGGATCTAAGATTTTGTGTAAGTTATCGTAACTCTTCATTCTATGTGTCATTAGTATCAACATGTTGAAACAATATTTCTTTTTTTACTTAGTCCATGATGCTAGAGTCAACACGAGGTCAGAAGTTTTGCGAGAAGGAAACTATCCAGACGTTGGCAAGAGTATTTGATAGCTGGCCTAGGATGGACAACGATATCTCATCGTGCAACATGGTAAGTAAAGTATTTTGTCTATTGTTATCATGATTTATTGTTGTTTCTAATAGCTCCACTTGTAGATTTATCTTCCTTATGCATCCATCGGCCGATACATCTTGTACGTCATCGACAAAGAGGCACGTCGTCTATATATTATGGACCCTATTCAAACATCACAATCGTTAGAGGATAAAAATTTGAGGCATGCACTGAAATTAAAAAGTTTTGCAAGGGATTTCAAAGAAGCACTCGAAATAAAGCTGCCTGGTTGGAATTCCGATATATCTAAATGGCAACGTTTATTTCCGTTTGGTATTCCAACAAGTATAGACGGGTAATGAATTCATAATAAAAAGATTTATTTTTGTTATCACTATATTTTTTATATTATTAATTTAAAAATTTGCAGGAATGTGTCTGGCTATTTTGTTTTTATTTTATACTCTGGTGGAACGGTAAAGAATTGGTCAAGCCGGTTTGCGCGGTGAGTATTGTCCGTTACATGTTTTAAGACCTTCGGCGTGAAATTTTCATTCTAACTACATATATTGTTTGTGCAGGATGGGTATGAGTTGACTAAGCAGTTTTTATTATACTTGCTAAAACATCGTGGGAATGAAGCTAAAGGCAACTTTCCTGATATTGTGAAAGAATTTCTTAAGCGCATCATCTAGATATTAATAGTTTTGTAATAGATGTTTAGTTGGAACATCGCTCAGTTTGTTACATGGACATGTCATTAATTTTTCTTTTTGTTATCAATTTACATTGCAAAAATGGACTTCAATTATTAAATAATTGTGTCTGTGTTATATTGTCTGTACGTGTGAAATTTAACATGTAACTCTTGCAAACTATTTCAAGAGCCCGTGGCAACGCACGGGCATTCTACTAGTTATTCAATAGTTCTTCAGCCTGTCCAACAGTTCGTTCCCTGAAAATACAACCAGCACAACTATCTAGGTAGTCCCTAAAAGCATCGGTTAGTCCATTATAAAAGATATCAAGTATTTCATTTTTCTTAAGAGGATGATTAGGCAAAGCATTAAGCAGTTGGAGAAGCCTCCCCCAAGCTTGAGGGAGATTCTCTTCTTCAATTTGCACAAAGTTAAATATTTCCTGTAAGGCAGCTTGTTTCTTATGAGCAGAAAAATATTTTTCAGAGAAGTAATATATCATATCCTAGGGACTACGCACACAACTAGGAGCAAGAGTATTAAACCATTTGTTAGCATGACCCTTTAATGAGAAAGGAAACAACTTAAGGATATAGTAGTAACGAATCTTTTCCTCATGAGCAAATAGGGTGGCAATATCATTCAACTTAGTAAGGTGTGCTACTACAGTTTCAGTTTCATAACCATGAAAAGGATCAGATTCAACAAAAGTAGTTAACTCAGGAATGACAGAGAATTCATAATCCTTATTGGTAACAAATATGGTAGAGGTAGCAAACTTAGGATCATATTTCATTCTCTCCCTCATAGATTTTTCTTTCAACTCAGCAAGCAATTTTCTAACCTCATCTCTATCATTACAAGCAATAATTGCCCTAGCTGTCCCCCTATCAAAAACATAACCATCAGATGTATCAGGCATTTCAAATCTAGTAGGAGAGCTAGGCATAAGAGGTGAATCATAATTTTCAAGAGTTTCAACATTTTCAATTCCTTTAGCTTTAGCAATTTGTTCATCAAGAAATTCACCAAGTGGCATAGTATTATCAAGCATAGTACTAGCATCATCATAAGTATCATTCATAGAAGAAGTAGTATCATCAATAACTTGCGACATATCAGAATGAATAACAGGTGGCAGTGTCGCAAGCCTACTCAAAATAGAAGGTGAATCAAGTGCAGAGTGTGATGGCAATTTCTTACCTCCTCTAGAGTCATAGAGGGGACGATCTTGGTCTTAGCGTCTTTCAAATTCTTCATAGTGATCAACAGATATAAATCCCAAGTGACTCAACAGATAGAGCTAGAGGGTAGTATTTCACCCAGATTTATTGATTCGACACAAGGGGAGCCAAAGAATATTTGCGAGTATTAGCAGTTGAGTTGTCAATTCAACCACACCTGGAGAACTAAATATCTGCAGCAAAGTGTTTAGTAGCACAGTAGTATGATAGTTTCAATAGCAGTAGTAACAGTAACAATAGTAACAAAGGCAATAACAATAGCAGTTTTGTAGTATTTGTAACGACAGCAGCAACGAAAGTAACTTAGCAAAGATCAATATGCGAAAAGCGTAGGCATTGGATCGGTGATGGATAATTATGTTGGATAACATTCATCATGTAACAGTCACAACCTAGGGCGATACACAATAGCTCCAATTCATCAATGTAATGCAGGCATGTATTCCGTATATAGTCATACATGCTTATAGTAAGAACTTGCATGATTCCAACGCCAATTTTTTTATAAATACCAAAACCCCAGAAATAACCCTAGAACTTCGACTCTGCCGCCGCAAGCCTCTGTACCTCCATGATCTCATCTATAGCCCTGTTCCGGCACCCTGCCGGAGGGGGAAATCATCACCGGAGGCCATCTTCATCATCCCGGCGGTCTCCATGATGAGGAGGGAGTAGTTCACCCTCGAGGCTAGGGGTATGTACTAGTAGCTATGTGTTTGATCTCTCTCTCTTGTGTTCTTGATATGGCACGATCTTGATGTATCGCGAGCTTTGTTAATATAGTTGGTGTTTCTTCCCTCTCTATCTTTGTTGTGATGAATCGAATCTTTTCCCTTTAAGGTTTCGTTATTGTCGGATTGAATATTTCAGATTTGAGAACACTTGATGTATGTCTTGCATATGAATACCTGTGGTGACAATGGGGTATTATATTGATTCACTTGATATATGTTTTGGCACTCAACTCGCGGATTCCCGAGGTGACATTGGGGTAATCTATGCATAGTGGTTGATGCACGTTTTCATTATCTTTTCTCCGATAGAAACTTTGGGGTGCTCCTTGAAGTTCTTTGTGTGGATTGAATATTATGATTATGAAGTTGTTTGATGCATATCGAATAATCAACTCACGGATACTTGTGGTGACATTGGAGTATCTAGGTGACATTAGAGTTGGTTGATGCGTATCATATGGTGTTATTTTAGTACGAACTCTAGGGCTATTTGTGACACTTATAGGGATGGCTCAATAGATTGATCGGAAAGGATAATTTTGAGGTGGTTTCGTACCCTACAACAATTTCTATCTTATGTTCTCCGCTAATAGGAACTTTGGAGTGATTCTTTATCGCACGTTGAGGGATTGTTATATGATCCAATTATGTTAGCATTGTTGAGAGATTGCACTAGTGAAAGTATGAACCCTAGGCCTTGTTTCTAAGCATTGCAATACCGTTTGTGCTCACTTTTGTTACTAGTTACCTTGCTGTTTTTATATTTTCAGATTACAAAAACCTATATCTACTATCCATACTACGTTTGTATCACCATCTCTTCGCCGAACTAGTGCACCTATATAATTTACCATTGTATTGGGTGTGTTGGGGACACAAGAGATTTCTTGTATTTGGTTGTAGGGTTGTTTGAGAGAGACCATCTTCATCCTATGCCTCCCATGGATTGATAAACCTTAGGTCATCCACTTGAGGGAAAATTGCTACTGTCCTACAAAACTCTGCGCTTGGAGGCCCAACACGAGTCTACAAGAATAAGTTGTGTAGTAGACATCACCCTCCCATGGCAGCGGGGTCCATAATTAAATCTAAGGGATATTAAGGCCTCCTTTTAATGGAGAACCGGAACAAAGCATTAACACATAGTGAATACATGAACTCCTCAAACTACGGTAATCACCGAAAAGAATCCCAATTATTGTCACCTTGGGGTATGCGGATCATAACACGTAATAGGTGCATATAACTTTGCAAGATAGGATCAAGAACTCAAATATATTCATGAAAACATAGAGGGTTCAGATCTGAAATCGTGGCACTCGGGCCCTAGTGACAAGCATTAAGCATAGCAAAGTCATAGCAACATCAATCTCAGAACATAGTGAATACTAGGGATCAAAGCCCTAACAAACTGACTCGATTACATGATAAATCTCATCCAACCCATCACCGTCCAGCATGCCTACGAAGAAATTACTCACGCACGGCGGTGAGCATCATGAAATTGGTGATCGAGGATGGTTGATGATGACGACGGCGTCGAATCCCCCTCTCTGGAGCCCCGAACGGACTCCAGATCAGCCCTCCCGATGAAGAACAGGAGGTGGCGGCGGCTCCTTATCGTAAAACGTGATGATTCTTTCTCTCTGGTTTTTTTCTCCATGAATAGGTACTTGTAGCACTAGAATTAGGGTAAACGGAGTTGGCAGGGGCCCACAAGACTGCCAGGTGTGCCTTGGGGGGGTGGCCGCGCCCCCCAGGCTTGTGGCACCTGGTGGGCCCCCTCTGGTGGATCTTTTTGCCAGTATTTTTTATATATTCTGAAATAATTCTCTGTAAATTTTCATGTCCATCCGAGAACTTTTATTTCTACACAAAAACAACACCATGGCAATTAGAGTCAGTCCGGGTTAGTTCCATTCAAATGATGCAAATTAGAGTCCAAAACCAGAGCAAAAGTGTTTGGAAAAGTACATACGTTTGGGACGTATCACACACCCACTTAGTTTCAGTTTGAGCTTTCATACACTTATAGCTCTTAGTGCATGCATTGCATGGCAATCCCTACTCCTCGCATTGATATCAATTGATGGGCATCTCCATAGCCCGTTGATTAGCCGCGTCGATGCGAGACTTTCTTCCTTTTTGACTTCCCCTTATTGATCTCTATCACCGCATTTTATTCCACCCATAGTGCTATATCAATGGCTCACGCTCATGTATTGCGTGGGAGTTGAAAATGCTGAAGCGCGTTAAAAAGTATGATCCAATTGCTCGGCTTGTCATCGGGGTAGTTCATGATTAATACTTTGTGTTTGGAAGACTAAGCATGACGGGCTATATGATTTTGTAGGGTAGCGTTCTTTAGCATTTTTATTTTGAAGGGCATGATTGTTTGTTGGTATGCCTGAGTATTGATGTCTTTATATCAAATTGATAGACTATTTCCTTGAATCATTCGTATCTTAATATTCATGCCATGATTAGATTATATGATCAAGATTATGCCAGGTAGCATTCCACATCAAAAATTATCTTTTTATCATTTACCTACTCGAGTATGAGCAGGAATTAAGCTTGGGGATGCTGATACGTCTCCATCGTATCTATAATTTTTTGATTGTTTCATGCCAATATTCTACAACTTTCACATACTTTTGGCAACATTTTATATTATTTTTGGGACTAACATATTGATCCAGTGCCCAGTGCCAGTTCCTGTTTTTTTGCATGTTTTTGTTTCACAGAAAATCTATATCAAACAAAGTCCAAACGCGATAAAATTTTACGGAGATTTATTTTGGAATATATGTGATTTTTGGGAAGAAGAATCAACGCAAGACAGTGCCCAAGGGACCCACAAGGCAACAGGGCGCGCCATGGGGGGTATGGCGCGCCGTGTTGCCTTGTGACTCCCTCGTAAGTCGGTTGCATCCCTTCTTTCGCAGCAAGAAAGATAATTTCCGGAGAAAACCCCCCTCAAAATTTCAGCCCAATCGGAGTTACGAATCTCTGGGAATATAAAAAATGGTGAAGGGGTCCTAAAACAGAAGCGAAACAGAGGGAGAGATCCAATCTCGGAGGGGCTCCTGCCCTCCGGGAGCCATGGTGTCGTGGGTACGACCATCTATGGGGCCATCCAGCCCCTTGTGGTTCAGCAGGGGAGATCGGCGTGCAGAAAGAGCAGAATCAATGGAAGACACAAGGGATTTACCCAGGTTCGGGCCGCTGAGAAGCGTAAAACCCTACTCCTGCTTTGGTGTATTGGATGTGTCTGAGCACAAGTACAAGGAGCGCTTCCCCGGCAAGGTGCAAGGAGAGCAGCTACGCATGCAAGACGTGCTCATGTTTGAAAGGGGGGGGGGTCCGAATCCCTCTAACTGTTGCCCTGGCCCTCCTTTTATAGCTCAAGGGGTTACCACAGTGGCAAAACAGTAATTACATACTGATTAGATAGCAAATAGTGCTATCATACCTAACTCTGCTAGTCTAGGACAAAAGCATTAAATGCGCTGTTAGGTGTCATGTGGAGAGGTAGCCCCGGCAAGGTTTCTGCATCGCTTGCCCAGCTACCTCGTATTATTCTGACACGCCTCCTGGACGGGTGTCATTAAAGGCAAATCTTCTCCCTTCGTGCTGACACGTGCCCGATAAATCTCACCAACCAGCCTGCGTGGTCGACACCTCACCGATTAGCGACTAGCTGCCCGGTGAGGTGGAGCGCTGACGAGTTGGCAAAGGCTTGCCGGCACGGAGCTTGGCAGGTCATTACCTTGTCAGTTTGGTCTTGCCGGCAAGAAATATCTTCATCTTCTGTACTAGTTGAGTGCTTGCCAACGCTTTGTTTTGAGCTTCTCTACAGCAGCTTCTGCAACTGGGTCTAGGATCTGGTTATTTGGCGAATTCCGGCAAGTCTTGGCCGGCAAGGAGGCTGCCACTGTCTGTGCATAAGTCAGGGTATAAAATACCCATGTTTTATACACCGACATGAGCCCCTGGGCCTGGGCCATACGCGCGTCTGAAGCGTCGTTGGGCTAGGCCCTAACAATGCGCAAACACACGGTGGGAAAACTGCCGCTGTAATTTTCGTCATGATGGTTATCCTGACGCACATCCAATCCACACATTAAATGCGTGGCGTGGGAACGTGGACTGTTGCGGTTATTTCGCGATAGTGCGCGTGTAAAAAGCGCCGCGGGGGTAAACAGTGAAGAGCCAACCCCCTCGCGCCTTCCCCATAAAAAGGCAACCCCGAGGAGGCGCTGCTCATTCGCCCCTACCTTTCCCCTGCTTCATCTTCTTCCTCTCGCTAGAACCGCTTCCGCCGCCACCGCCACCACCGACTCGCATCCCAGCTCAAGTTCTTTCCTCCTCCCCGAGCTCCGATGGCACCCAAGAGAGCCGACGCAGTGGGGAAGAAGCCCACCAAGCCGCTTGACCCCAAGGCGGAGGAGAAGAAGAAGGCGTTGGAAGAGCTGGAGAAGTGGCAGAGGGAAAATGCGATCTTCTCGCCGTGCTCCTTGGACGGCAACGAGTTGATCAGGAGGTACGCGTACATGTGGGGAAGGGACACCAAGGATCACAAGGCCCCAGTGGTGCTTCCTGAAGGCGACAAGGATCCCGCAGATTCATATCCATTCTTCTGCGCCTATTTTTACTGCGGTCTGGTTCCTCCATTCTTAGATTTCTTCAGTGCCATGATGTTTAGTTACGGGTTCAGATTGTTGGATTTCACTCCAAATGCGATGACTTGCATGGCGGTTTTTGCCCACCTATGCGAGAACTTCGTCGGAGTTGCCCCCAATGTGGATCTATTCCACCACTTTTTCGTTCCCAGGATCAAAGACAAATCACTCTCCGGCAGCGTGACCTGGATCCCCAGGGCAAAAACCAAGGGCCAGTACCTTGCCGGGCAGCTCCACCTCAAATGGGACGAGTGGAGGGCAGAATGGTGCAGGATCCAGGAAAAGGATTTTCCTTAATTCTGCATACCGCACACAGTGGCAGTCAAGCGCGGCAAGAACAGGAGTCATATGGGTGCTACTGACGCGAAACTTCGCCCGGCACTGAACAGAATCGCCCGCCTCAAGGCCGCCAAGCTGACCATAGAAATGGTTGGCGCTGATTTCCTCCGGCGACGCATCGTGCCGCTGCAGAAGAGGGAGAGATTCACTTGGGAATACCAGAACGCTGCTGACATTATGCGGTTGTACCCTGGGACCAGCAACAACTTGATGGTCATGGAGCATGCCTGCCTCTGTGAACAGTTGTTCCGGAAAACTAGCACATTCCACTTGCCGGGTGGAATCATCCCGCTGCACATCAACTCCGCCAAGGACTCCATCTTGTCGATGATGCCAGATTGCGATGCTCACGGAGTAAAAGCGGACTGGCCACTGCCCACCTTGGTGAATGAGATGGATTGGGCCTCCAACTTGACGGAGAAAGCTTCCCGGAAAGAAACGGATCTCATCCGGGCCACCAAGGATGAAGAACTGGCGTACATTGCTAGCAAGGCCGCAGAGATCGCGAGAATCAACGCGGCAGGCGGTTTTGACGCCCCGGCAGCTGAGGATGATGACGAAGAGCATTACGAGGAAGAAGCTGCCGAAGAGCAACAAGATGAGCCTGCCGGGGGCGAGACTGCCGGAGCCGATGTCGCCGGGACTGAGGTTGCCAGAGAGCCTGAAGAAGAAGAGGGCCCTCGAGCCCCGAAGAAGAAGCGCCGTCTTCGGAGGGCGGTCAGTCAAGAGCCGGTGCTCACATCTTCGCCAGGGCTGGTTCTTCGGTGAAGAAAACGACCACAAAGACCGGCCACCAAGAAGAGGTACGCCGGCAATCAACTCCGCGCCCCCGAGCTCAGCCTCCATGCATCTCCCCGGCAAGAGGTTGCCGAGGAAATCGAATCCATCCAGCCGATGGGTTCACCTCCCCCGGCACTTAAGAGGGCCAAGGAATTGCCTCCGCCGGTGGTGTACGACTTCGACGTCCTTGGCGAGTCCGAGGAGGAGGAGGAGTAAGTAACTTTGCTTATCTCCACCAAGTCTTGGCTTTATTTGATCGCCATTTTAACTTGATTTCTCTTGTCTTGACAGGGATCCAGAATTACTTGTGCACCGGTCGAAGCGGGCCAAGTCTACAACAGCACAAGATCCCGTGGCGAGTGCTGGGTAGGGGGTTGTAATGGCTGAAACCATCGTCGTCAGCCCCCAGCCCAGCCTCCTGCGCGAGGACGTGGTGCAGATCCCGCCTACTGGCGCTGGCAATGAAGTTCCCTCTTTTGAGCCCGACAAAGAGGCGGGGGAGCCTGCCAAGAAGAAGGACGCCAAGAGGCGGACCGCGCTGTGGCTCCCCCGTCAACCATCGTTTCGGAGAGTGCTTCCCCGACAAGGGCCTCCACCGATGAGCCTGCCCGCACGGAGGTTGCCCCGACAAGCGGGGCTGCCGGTGACCGCACGCCGGCAACACAAGTTGCCGGGGGAGGAGACGCCCTTCCTCAGCAAACACCAACGGGTAATCCCCTTGTCTCAAAACATTTGTCGCGGAAAATTTCTTTTTTTTGTTTTCTTGAACTTTGACTTGTAATTTGAATCTCATTCTGCTTTTGCTCCCACTTCACTCCACAGGTCCAACCTCTCCCGAAGAAGGCGAAGTCCTTGTGGAGGTAGCGAATATTGCAAGAGATGCTGCTGACGATGCCGCCATGATTGCTGCTGAAAAGAATCTTGTGCAAGTTGCTGAGGAGATTAGAGAGGCTCCCGAGAAGCCTGAGATGACCCCTGGCGATGCGTTCGACCACGCCAGAATGGATGTGGAGAAGGCGCCCATCAACACCGATGCGCCGAACCCCGACAACCAACTGGTGGCGCCAACCTTGCAGGCCCCGTCAAGCAGCTTGGCGTTGATCGCTTCTCAGCGCGAATCTGGAGCCCCCAGCTCATCTGGCACTGTGGGGCCAAACATTGATGAAGAAATAGCCCGGATTCTGCTCCCCTTGGCCCAGAGAACCGATGAGGCCACCGACGCGACTGACAGCGCCGAAGATCATGCTTTCATGGAGATCATGGCTGTCGGGTTCAAGGGCGTCCAAGAAAGGTACAGCCACAGATGGGACAGAGTCCAGGAAGAGCGCAGAGCTGCGGATCTGGTTGAGCAGAAACTGAAGAAGAAAGCGGACGAGCTGCGCGCATGGTATAATGAGCAGGCCTGCAATCTTGTAAGGCAGGAGGAAAAGCTCACTGCTGCCAAGGAAGAAGTGGCAATTCACGACGGCAAGTTGACAGAGTGCGATGCACTGCTCAATGCCAAAGATAAGGAACTTGCCGCCCGTGAAGAGGCCCTTGCCGCCACACTCCGCGGCAAGGATGAGGAAATTTAAACACTCCTTAAGCAACGGACCCAAGAGCTGGAAGATGGACACAGGAAATCCATCAAAACTCAGGCTTTGGAGAGCGCCGCCAAGCTCAAGGAGGCTTCCAACAAGGCTGCTGCCGCTGCCTCCACCAAGACAGAGCTGGAGTCCCAAATGGCAAAATTAAAAGATGATCTTTCCGGTAATGGCAAAGAAATCGAGGCCCTCAAGGACGAAGCACTGAAGGCAACCTGCATTCTAGGGGACTTGCAAATGCAGCTGTCGTCCAAGAACCAAGATCTTGATGACACCGCCAAGACAATCGGAGATCTGAAATCCCAACTGGCCACCTTGGTAACAGCCCTTGAATCCGCCAAGGAGAGGGAGAGGGTCTTGACGGAGAAGCTGGAGAAGGAAGAGGCCTTGAAGAGGGATGCTAAGAACAACTATGCCCAACTGCACGAGAGTCTTTCCCTCTGGACCGGCAGGCTTGTCAATGCTGCTGAGCGCAAATCTTCCCATATTGCTGTCATGTATATGAAGAGCTGGGGCTTCACCGTTAACGATAAGGAAGCCACTAGCGTCAGACTGACCAAATTCTTCGAGGGCCTTATTGATGCCTTGAAGACGTATCACGAGGACAGGTCTGCTTCATTCGCTGACGAATCCCGGAAGTTTGCGCGCGAAATCATATACAGGGTGCTGCTCATAATTGCTCATCGCAATCCCGGCATTGACCTCTCCAGGGTCTTCAGGAAACTGCCGGAGAACACCGACGTGACTGCCGCCGACAAGATTGCTGCTCCCCTCGCCGACAAGGTTCTCCAGATTCCTAGGATCCAAGGTGATCGTCGGGATTGAACTTGTCGTTATATCCACCGTCGTGCTGTCATGTAAAAGATACATTCGATCTTATGTTAGATCTGCACTGTTTCTGCGATGTAATATAACTTGTGTTGCTTGAATGCATGTGTGTTGTTCCCCTCATTTTATTTTGCCATTGTATGATTGCGTTCCCTACGCTTGTTCGGAAACTTGCCGGTGTGCACACTTGCCGCGAGCGCTTAGAGGAATGGGTCCTTAGCAGCCTGCTGGAAACGCCGCCGCCGGCAAGGCAACTTGCCGGGCCAGAACTCAGCTGCTAGGCTTGCCGAGTGGACTCGAGGTAAGCTAGAGTGCGGACTGATCGTGACAAGGTTCCTTCGCGTGTAGGTTTCTCATACAAAGCATAGAATTATTCAAGGGAAATCGTAGACGTAATAAGGAAAAAGTTTCAAAGTTTTTCAACTTAGCTTTTCCTTGTGTTGTTTCTCTCGTTGCATGAAATGGTCACTTGAACGTCATTAAAATGGTACCCAATCATCACTCCCCTCGGGAAACTTGCACGCGAGGGATCCTTCTTTCCTTGAGAAAAAGAAAGAAGAGAAAAGAGTGGTTTGGGAACCCTGACGTTTTGTCAGCCATTCCATATAAACTAAAGTGTAATCACAACATCACAAGTATCCATATATAAATGAACATGTACGAAGAGTTGCGGGACACTTAGCTTTATTATGCACAGGATATGCGCCTGGCTTTGTACAAAGGGTTACAAGTCTTGTCGACAAAGCTTGTACAAAAGGGGTTGCCGGGAGACCCGGCAACCGCGCCTTATGGGTAGAACTTGCAAAGATGCTCAATATTCCATGAGTTCTGCATTGGGGTGCCATCTTCGGTCTCCAGACAGACTGCGCCAGGTCTGGTGACTCGTACTACCCGATAAGGGCCTTCCCACTTTGGTGTCAACTTGTTTGATTTCTTTGCAGACTGAACGCGCCGAAGAACAAGGTCGCTTTCCTCAAGGCTTCGGGCATGCACTTTGCGGCTATGATAGTGGCGCAAGGCTTGCTGGTAGCATGCAGCTCGCACAACCACCCGAAGAAGATCCTCCTCAAGGAGCATTGCGTCGTCTTGCCGCAGGTGCTCTTGTTCAGCTTCATCGTAAGCGAGCACTCGAGGTGACCCGTATGTGAGTTCCGTGGGGAGCACCGTTTCTGCACCATAGATTAGGGAGAAGGGTGTTTGGCTGGTAGCTCGATTTGGTGTCGTCCTGAGTGACCAAAGAACCGCCGGCAACTCATCAATCCAGCGCCTCCCACATTTGCACAGCCTGTCAAAGGTTCTTGTCTTGAGGCCACGCAGCACTTCAGCGTTCATCCTTTCCGCTTGGCCGTTGCTTCTTGGGTGAGCAACATATGCAAAACAGATTTTGCCGCCAAGGTCTTGGATATACTGCATGAAGGTGCGGCTCGTGAATTGTGTACCGTTGTCGGTGATGATCCTGTTAGGAACCCCGAAACGGCAAACTAATCCTTTGAAGAATTTGACGGCTGATTGCGCTGTCACCTTCCTCACCAGCTCCACTTCAGGCCACTTTGTGAACTTGTCGATGGCGACGTACAAGAACTCAAAGCCCCCGACAGCACGGGGGAAGGGGACCAAGATATCGAGCCCCCAGACCAAAAAGGGCCAGGAGAGGGGGATTGTTTGGAGGGCTTGAGCTGGCTGATGTATGTTCTTTGAATGGAACTGGCATGCTTCACACTCGGTTACTAGCTCAGTTGTATCCTGGAGGGCAGTGGACCAATAGAAGCCTTGCCGGAAAGCTTTGCCGGCAAGCGCCCTTGATCCTATGTGAGAGCCTCATATGCCTCCATGTATCTCTACCAACAGCTTCTGTCCATCTTCCTGGCAAATACACTTCAATTTCACACCGTTCGGTCGCTTTCTGTATAGAATGCTATCCACAAACTGATACACACTTGACTGACGGGCTACTTTCTCAGCTTCTTCTTACTCATCGGGAAGTTCTCCTGTTTGAAGGAAATGAACTATCTGCTACGCACATGCCGGAGCCTGTGGCTCGACGACAAGGACTAAAGGCATTTCTTCGGCTGCGGGAGCGCTTGCCTCTGCGGCAAGAACCTTAGGTTCTGCGCTAAGCCGCTGCTCACCGACAATCATGTCGTTGTCCCCGGCAACATCCTTGCCGGCGGCTTCTGGGAGCTCTGCCAGAAAGTACTTGCCGGTATTCAACTTCCTCCTCTTACTGGCCTGCGTTGATGAGTGACTGTTGGTTGATTCAAATGGAGCACAAAAGTTCCTGGTTCCACATGTAGCTTTTGAGCGGCACTCTTTGACAGGTGATCAGCAATGCTGTTTTCCGCACGAGGGATGTGCTCTGTTTGCAAACCGTCAAAGTGTTCTTCCAGCTTTCTCACTTCTTCCACATACGCTTCCATCAACGGGCTTTGGTAATCTTTGTTTACTTGCTTCACAACAAGCTGCGAGTCACCGCGGACGATCAACTTTCTGATTCCAAGGTTGACTGCGATCCTAAGACCGGCAAGGAGTCCTTCGTACTCAGCAATATTGTTTGTGGCTTGCTCCCTGGGAAAGTGCATTTGAACCACATACTTGAGGTGCTCTCCGGTGAGTGCGACAAGCAGCACTCCGGCACCGGCGCCTTGCAGCGAGAAGGCACCGTCAAAGTACACGATCCATTCTTTGGCCGTCTCTTTGCCGGGGAGAGCTGTTTCCCGAATTTCTTCGTCTTGCGTTGGCGTCCATTCTGCAATGAACTCCGCAAAGGCTCTACTCTGGATGGTTGAAGTGCTTTCAAACTTAAGTGCAAAGCTTGACAATTCCAATGCCCACTCCACTATCCTGCCAGTTGCCTCTGGATTTCTCAAGATGCGTTGTAGCGGAAAGCGGGTGATGACGGTGATCTCATGTGCTTGGAAGTAGTGACGCAGCTTTCTCGAGGCCATAAGGAGGCCGAAAAGCAGCTTCTGCACGCCAGAGTATCTTGATCTAGCCCCCTGCAGAAGGGAACTAACAAAATACACGGGTCGCTGCACCACCTTCTTCTTTGGCACCACTTGCTGATTAGCTTCACTTGCTTGCGCTGTCTTTGACTTGTCGGCGTTGGACCTTGCCGGGGAAGATCCCGGTTTGTCGCTGGACGGGCTTGCCACGGCCGCTTCCTCATCATCGACTTCCCTCTGCGCCATTAATGCAACACTAGCCACTAGATTTGTTGCCGCTACATATAGGAGCAACGACTCTTGTGGTCTAGGCGCAACTAGTGTTGGCGCGGAGGAGAGGTATCTTTTCAAATCCTGCAGCGTGGCCTCCGCTTCCGATGTCTATCTCATTGGACCTGCCTTTTTCCAAATCTTGAAAAACAGCAGGGCGCACTCAGCAGATCTTGAAATGAATCTACTCAAGGCAGCAACACAGCCGGCAAGACACCGTACATCCTTGATGCTTTTTGGTGCTTGAATCTGCTCATTGCTTTGATCTTGTCGGGATTTGCTTCAATTCCACGTTGAGATACAAAGAACCCAAGAAGCTTGCCGGATGGAACGCCAAACACACACTTCTCGGGATTGAGCTTCAAGTTGATTTTGCGCAAATTTGCAAATGTTTCTTCCAAGTCTTGAATGAGGGTAGATTTGTCCTTCGTTTTGACCACTATATCATCCATATAAGCTTCCACGTTCCTGTGCAGTTGGGGCTCAAAACCAATCTGGACTACCCTCGCAATGTTGAATCGGCACTCTTTAATCCGAAAGGCATACGCACGAAGCAGTACGTGCCACATGGAGTAATGAATGCGGTTTTCTCCTCATCCTCCTTGGCCATGAATATCTGATGGTATCCAGAATATGCATCAAGGAAGGAGAGTAAATCATAGCCGCAAGTAGAGTCTACAATTTGATCAATGCGTGGCAAGGGGAAAGGATCCTTTGGACATGCTTTGTTGATATCAGTGTTATCAATACAAAGTCTCCACTTCCCATTTGCCTTGCGCACCACCACTGGATTTGCCAACCAAGCTGGATGTAGTACACCTCTGACTAAACCTGCTGCTTCAAGTTTCTTGATTTCCTCGGCAATGAATTGTTGCTGCTCCAAAGCTTGCTTCCGGATCTTTTGCTTGACGGGCCGAGCATGGGGACAGACGGCAAGGTGGTGCTCAATTACCTCCCTGGGAACACCGGGGATGTCAGATGGTCGCCATGCGAACACATAGACATTCGCCCGCAGGAAGGCAACGAGCGCGCTTTCCTATTTGCTGTCAAGGGTGGCACTGATGGTGAAGGTACCGTCAGTGTCGTCCTCCCTCGCCGGCACCTTTTTGGTCGCTGGTGAAGTAGCTTTGGATTTCTTACCGGCAGAACACTCCGACAAGTCTTCAACAGGCGCGCAACACTCCGAAGAGCCGCGCTTCCCGGAACCCTTGCCAGAGGTCTTACCAGATTTTTTTGCTTTCCTTCTTCTTGGTGGGAGCTGGTGCCTTGGCGGCCTCTGCTGCAACCGTATTCCTGTACATCTTATCGACGCAAATAACTGCATCCTTCTTGTCGGAGTTGATGGAAATGACACCCATCGGTCCTTGCATTTTCAATGTGTTGTAAGCATAGTGAGATGCTGCCATGAATTTTGCCAAGGCTGGGCGGTCAAGAATTCCATTATATGGCAAGGGGATCTTAACAACGTCAAACACAATTTTTCTGTTCTGTAGTTCAATTCCCCGCCAAACGTCACCGACAATGTGATCTTTCCCTTGGGTTGGCTTCTTCCCGGGTTTACTCCTTGAAAAGTGCCTATTTTTTTGAGCTCCTCGTCGGGAATCTGTAGCCTCTTGATTACTTCCAGAGAAATCAAGTTTAAGCCGGCCCCACTGTCAACTAACATTTTCGTGACCTGGAGGATGCGAATTGTTGGCGAAACCGACAACAACAAACACCCGACCGCAGTTGTGCGATCAGGGTGGTCCTCGGCATCGAAAATGATAGGCGTGTGTGACCACTTAAGTGGCTTCTGAGAGCCCATTGCCGGTTCTGCCGCATTAACCTCACGTGCCCATTGCTTAAGTTGGCGGCGAGAGGAGTGCAAAGATGCTCCTCCGTCAACACACATGGCCTCAGTTGCCTTCTGGAATTCATGTTCACTGGACTCTCCATCGTCCTCTTCTTCCTCACGTCCATTATCTTCCCCTTTCTTCTCGCGTCCTCTAGCAGGCTTTTCTTTCTGCTGCTTGGCCTTGCCGCGATGGCCTCCGCGACCGCCATGACCCTTTTTGCCAGATCCACCGGCACCATCTTGACCCTTCTCTTTGTCACATTTTTCATATTCAGCCTTCTGTTTCTCAACAAGGTGCTCAACTTGTCGTCACTCTTGGAGATCATGGCCTTTGGTGCGGTGAATCTTGCAGTATGGCCCATCAGACTTGCCGGCCTTCTCGTTTGCCGCCGCCTCCTGGCAAGCGGCGCACACGGCAGCCTCCTTGCCGGAGTTCCCAGTCTTAGCTTTCTTAGCAGACTCAGAGTTGCCGAAGCCCTCGACGGCCATAATAGTTTTTCCTTTGCGCTTCCTGTTGCGCTTTCGGCCTTTCTTCCGCGGGGTGGCAACATCGTCGTCCTCAGAATCCACCTTGGGACTAGCGTCTTCCCCGGGAAGCCTTCTCCCTTCCTCAGCGCGTGTGCACTTATCCACCAACGTATAGAGCTCGTTGACGATTTTGGGTAGCTTGACATTCATCTTCTCCCGCATCCTCCGATTGCGCACATTCATGTGAAAGGCGGCAATGACGGCTGCGGGGTGCACATCCGGAATGTTACGGTGCACACGGCTGAACCTCTGGATGTACTTGCGTAAAGTTTCTCCATCTCTTTGCGGGATCACTTGCAGGTCGCTGGGCTGTCCAGGGGCCTTGTGGCCTCCAGTAAAGGCACCAACAAACTCATTACAGAGATCTGCCCACGAAGAAATGGAGTTCTCCGGCAAGTTCATCAGCCAAAATCTCACGTTGGGCTTCAGTACCAACGGAAAGTAGTTGGCGAGGATTTTCTCATCTCTCCCTCCGACAGCTTGCACGACAATCGTGTAGATTCCCAGAAATTCTGCCGGGTTCAGCTTGCCATCGTATTTCTGTGGTACTTCTTGCTTGAAGGCCCGGACGGACGGCCATCGGACTTGCCGCAGCTCACGGGTGAAGGCTGGACATCCGACCTCGTAAGGTAGATACCCGCCAACCCTTGGCGCAGGCTCATCAACGATGGGGCCGTTGCGCGTGTCGGATTGACGGCGCGCCTCCCGGCGCCATTCAATGGTGGTGCGGGCATCCTCTACCCGCCTGTCTCGCAGCACTTTCCGCTGATCTTGCCGCGCTTGCGGATCCGAAGAGGCCATCGACATCTTGTCGGGCTCAAAAGACCGTTGAGCTTGCCGCAGTTGTTGGCGTTGCTGCTGTTGAGACTGTTGCCGCTGGGGTGATTGCACCGTTAGCGTAGCACTGTCAACGTGGCCACCAGTTGGAGCTACTGGTGCTGTTCGCGGACGCCGTGTGGTCTCCGCTTGCTGGGATTTGCTGGCCTCGGCAAACCCAATCAAGCTTTGGATGGTGGCTCTCCACTCATCCATCTTCTCTGCTGCTGGAGGGAAATTCACCAGCATCTGGGCTCGCGCCATTGCTTCCGCTGCTATGGCTGGCATGGCCGGAACCGAAGAGCGCGACGTCGCTCTACTCCTGGCAGAGCCAGCACGAGCACCATCGTGGTCTTGCTGCCGCGGCACATGATTAGCAGCGGGTCGCAGTGGCGGGTGAGGTTGTCCCGGACTAGGGGGTACTCGGGCTGCCGGCCTATCTCTCGTAGGCCAGGCTGGTGGGCCGCTCTCTACTCGTCGATGGAAGGCCGGATTGTGGACAACCCCGTGTATCATAAGGAAACCTCCGAAGACTTGGCGTCTCCTCCAAGGAATAATTGGCGTGACCGACATGTTTATCCCCTGATGGTAACCGACCATATGTAACCCTAGGGCCCTCTGGTGTCTATATAAACCAGAAGGCTTAGTCCGTAGAGGATCATGATATTCATTGCCTAGGGTTTAGCCCATCTGATCTCGAGGTAGATCAACTCTGTAACCTTCATACAATCACATCAATACAATCTAGCAGGACGTAGGGTATTACCTCTTCGAGAGGGCCCGAACCTGGGTAAATCATCGTCTCTACGCTCTCTGTTACCCATTGATTCCTAGACCCACAGTTCGGATCCCCTACCCGAGATCTGCCGGATTCGGTACCGACATTGGTGCTTTCATTGAGAGTTCCGCCATGGGTCACCAAGGATCAATGGCTCACCTTCTCATCAGCGATGGAATCTGCAGCGGGGACATCTTCGTCCCCGGACAGCTCTTCGCATTCGGCAGCATTGTGCTGCACGCCGATCTGGCCGGTCACCTTGACCGGGTCGGCAGCTTCGCCCCTGAGCAAGAAATCAGGTTCGGCATCCTTGATTACGTCGCCGATGCTCGAGGCGATCTGGTCTTTACCGGATTCTCGGCTTTACCCGAGGAGCCGGCTAATCCAGAGGCCTTGACCTCGGACTCCCGCCCCATCCCTGTCCCCGGGCCGGGCTTCAGTTCGGATCTCGCCTTGAGTTCAGATCCAACATCAGCGCCAGAAAACCAAGGGTCGCCCTTGGCCGAACACATTCACAGTATGGGCGCACCGGAGCTCGACTCCGACGGATGCCCGAACGTGAATCCGGTTGACCTCTCGTCTTTAAGCGAGATGTTAGATCGGATCCAGAGGATGAATATCGCGGATGGCCCGTCCTCGGATCAGGAGCAGGTCGGACATGAGGCCAGCCGCGGGGAATTTTGCGTCCCACCCACCACCCACTTAGTAGCCACTATCGAAGATTTAACCGACATGCTGGACTACGCCTCCGAGGAGGCTGATGACATGGATGAGGATATCGACGTCCCACCCTATACGGCTCCTTCCCTTACCGCTTCCAACACCGGAAAGTGGACCGCCACCTCCACCTATGACGTCTATATGGTCGATACCCACAAGAAGGACGGCGACACGACTATGAAGGACGGCGGCGATCCCGCTGAAGAACCACCCAGGCGTCGACGACGGCGAGCCAGAGGGCGAGGAAAGGGCAAGGACAATCACACAGACATGAATGGAACCGGAGATAACGAAACTCCGGACAACTTGGGGGAGCTCGGCGACAACACCCCCGAGCAGCACCATGACGCCCCTGAAGGGCAGGAAGGCCAGGGTGACCCCGAGGACCTCGAGTATTCCGAGGACAGTAATTACCTCCCTCTGTCCGAAGAGGAGGACAGCCTCGGACCTGAAGACTTCATTGTCCCAGAGGACCCCCTGGAGCAAGAGAAATTCAAACGGCAACTCATCGCCACTGCCCGAAGCTTGAAGAGGAAACAACAACAGCTAAAAGCCGAACAGGATATGCTCAACGACCGATGGACGATGGTTTAGCTGCCGAAGAAGGCCTTGACGATCAACGTCAGGGTCAATACAGGAGTTACCCACGGCGGCGCCTACTCCCAGAATTTGAGGATGAGGCCCTTGATCCCATGCCTCCCAGACGAACTTACGCAAACCAGCCCGACCGCCCCCCTCGAGGACGGGATAGGCCGGCTGTGGAAACAGAACTCCCACCCGCGCCCCCTCGAGGACAGGACAGGGCGGCCGAAACCGAACTCCCACCCGTACCCCCTCGAGGACGGGATAGGGCGGCTGAAACCGAATACCCACTCGCGCCTCCACACCGAGCAGGCAAAGACCCGGTTCAACCAGACGACCAATACGATCTGCGCCGTGACCTGAACGCTAGAGGGATCCAGTCGAGATCCATCTATGGATCCACAGGATACGCGCCCGCTGGGCGGGACGGATACCAAGCCTGGCGCGATAGGAATGACAGAGCTCGGGAGCAGCACCGTGCCCGGATGATAACCGATCTCCGGCACGATGTGGACCGGGCCAGGGGCGCTGCACACCCAATGTGTTTCACTGATGAGGTGATGCAGCATCAATTCCCCGAGGGGTTTAAACCCGTCAATATAGAATCTTACGATGGAACAACTGACCCAGCCGTGTGGATTGATGATTTTCTTCTCCACATTCATATGGCCCGAGGAGATGATGTCCACGCCATTAAGTACTTGCCGTTGAAACTCAAGGGACCTACAAGGCATTGGCTGAACAGCCTACCCAAAAATTCCATCGGGAGCTAGCAAGAGCTCGAGGATGCATTCCGAGCTAACTTTCAAGGCACCTATGTTCGGCCACCGGACGCCGATGACTTGAGCCATGTCATTCAGCAGCCCGAAGAATCAGCCCGACAATTCTGGAACTGGTTCTTGACCAAGAAGAACCAGATCGTCGACTGTCCGGATGCCGAAGCGATTGCGGCATTCAAACACAGTATTCGGGACGAGTGGCTCGCCCGCCAGCTCGGCCAGGACAAGCCGAGAACAATGTCGGCCCTTACCTCCCTAATGACCCGCTTTTGCGCAGGTGAGGATAGCTGGTTAGCCCGTCGAAGCAACCACCCCAAAGACCCCGGCACTTCAGAGGCCCGGGATTGGAACGGGAAACCCCGGCGCAATAGGAACAATAAGCGCCGGCACTCAAACAACGGCGGTGAAGCCGATGACGCAGCAGTCAACGCCGGATTCAGCGGCTCGAAATCGGGACCGCGGAAAAAACCCTCTAAAGGGAACCGGGATGGCCCATCTGCGTTGGATAGAATATTGGATAGGCCCTACCAGATTCACGGCACCCCTGACAAGCCCGCTAACCATACCAACCGTAACTGTTGGGTAATCAAACAGGCCGGCAAAGTCACAGCCGAAGAGCAGGGCAAGGGTCCCCGCAGTGAGGATGACGACGAACCTCGCGGGCCGAACAACGGAGGCCAAAAGCAGTTCCCTCCAGAGGTCAAAACCGTTAACATGATTTATGTCACGCATATACCGAAGAAGGAGCGGAAACGCGCACTTCGGGATGTCTACGCCTTAGAGCCGGTAGCCCCAAAATTCAACCCATGGTCGGCTTGCCCGATCACTTTCGACCGTCGAGACCATCCGACTAGTATACGCCATGGAGGAATGGCGGCCCTGGTGCTCGACCCGATCGTGGATGGATTTCACCTCACCAGGGTCCTTATGGATGGAGGTAGCAGCCTCAACCTGATTTACTCAGATACAGTGAGGAAAATGGGGATCGACCCGTCAAGGATCAAACCCAGCAACACCACCTTTAAAGGTGTAATCCCAGGTGTCGAGGCATGCTGCACGGGATCCGTGACATTGGAAGTTGTCTTCGGCTCGCCCGATAACTTCCGCAGCGAGGACTTGATCTTCGATATTGTCCCCTTTCGCAGCGGTTACCACGCGCTCCTCGGCCGGACTGCGTTCGCCCACTTCAACACTGTCCCACACTATGCATACCTGAAGCTCAAGATGCCAGGACCTAAGGGTGTTATTACCATTAACGGTAACACCGAGCGCTCGCTCCGAACAGAGGAACACACGGCGGCTCTAGCCGCCGAAGTCCAAGCCGCTGAAGAGGCGTCACAGGCCCCGTCTACTGCCAAGACATTGGACGCACGCAAGCGCTCCCGAGCTACATCCTCGGTCCCGGAGCACTCCCATGCTCACTCCAAATAGGGATACGCGCCCCACAGCACGGCCCGCCTAGTCGCGAAATACATACCTCAAGTACACAATTTCACGCTCAAAATTTCATGGGCAGTTGTGGGGACACATGAAACAAAGGCCGAAAGCTCGGTTCGACCGAGCAATGGCCAACAGATGTCTTCGAATCAACATTGACAATGGGCGCCATCTAGGGCCTGATCAGCGTCAAACAAGTATACCACGACGACTTCTCAAAACCCTTCCCCAAGGGCTCGTCTGCCGAACATTACTACTTCCGCCGAACATAGAGTCGACAGCTCCGCTCACACGGAAGCTTCTTAAAGAGCAAAGGCGCAGACGTGCAGCAGGGCATAGTAGGGACGTCAAACCACTCATGAAGGCCCTGCATCAACCTTTACTCTAATGTATTTATTTCTTCAAAAGTATCTATCAAAGTTACTTCGGCAATCCGGATTATACGGTTGGACGTCACGTATTCAAAGGAAATAAAGACCAATTTTCCTCTGGCAATTGTGCAGTCATTCACATTGCATATTCCTTTCCGCCTTTTTAGGCCAAAGTAAACTATTACGATACGTCCCTTTTTTTCATAACCGGCTAATAGACCGGGGGCTCGAACATAACTCTTGCCCTAAACTTTATCCCGGCACTTATTTTTACTTTATGTGCTCGGCGTCACGGATATTGCACTATATGAATCAGTTCCGAATTGCGTCTTTGGTCAATAGTTGGGTTGCCTGGCTCCTGTGTTTACCCTCTTACGTTCCGCATTGTTCGGCTAAAAGGGTAAAGGAAGAACCACTGCGATTGTACTTCTAGCTAGCCTGGTTAAGTACCTCAGTGGAGAAAGCCGAAAGCTGACTGTCGCAATGAGCGCGAACTGGTCGGCGATCCGATGACTGGTGTTAAACCATAAAATTGTTGGAGGTTCGTCCGTGTTAAACGAAGGGTTCTATGTTACAGAAACCATGTGATGACGGTATTGACCGCGGCTCGCTCGAATATCACAAACACTTGGGGCTAATCACCAGCCCCTGCAGTCAAGCTCCTATGGCTAAGTGAAAGCACTAAAACCGCATAGTCTGATTGCCTGGTTTTCCGTACATACAACCGCCTCCGGGCACCGAGACGTTGGCTAAGGGTTCAAGTGTTACGAGAAAACACCCCATGCAGCATCTACAAGGGGGCTGAAGCGGACGACTGGTAACTTTCAGTTTAAAAACGGCCGCACAGGAGTCAAAATTAACATAAGCAGGCACTATATTCACAGCCAACAACTCGCATTATAATAAAACAAAAGTTTCAACTCCTTGGCTACAAGGAAAACTACTCTACTCATAAATTATGTCTTTTGAGCATTGGGCCTCTACTGCCCGAGCACCATCCATCACGATGGGAAAGTATTGCTCGGGGCGCCTATGCTCCTTCCCTGGCGGCGGAGGTCCGGTGGCCATCTCGGCTGGCTTTATCTTCGGCCAATGTACCATTGTTTTGCCGAAGGCCATCCGAGCCCCCTCAATGCACGCGGAGCGCTTCCAGGCATCGATCCGGGAAGTGGCATCATACAGCCTCTGCACCAGACCGAAGTAGCTGTTCGGCAGTGGCTCCGACGGCGATAGCTTGATGCAGAGGTCCTTCATCACCGGCTCCGCCATCCTATGTAGCTCCATCAGCTGCTTCATTTGGTTGTTGAGAAGGGGAGGGTGTTCAGGCGCTTGAAATTGCGCCCAGAATAACCTCTGCTCGGCCCGACCCTCATGTGCGGCGAAGAACCTTGCCGCATCAGCCGCCCTCCCCGGGAGGTCCGCAAAGGCGCATGCGGAACGCCACACCCGCGTGAACAAAGCGAACCTGTTACCTCCAAAGACACTTTGCAGCAAATATGGCTTACCATCCGCAATAAGCTTCACTTGGCGGAGTTCCTCCTGATAGCCGCGCGCCTCTGTCCGCGCTTCCTTGGCCACCGACCCTAGCGAGGTTAGCTCAGCGGCCTGCTCTTTATTCTTCTGCTCGAGAGCCTCACACTTTGTGACGGCATCCGCGAGCTCTTGTTGCACTTTCGTCACTCTGGCTTCGTGCTTCTGACTAGCGGTTTTCACCGAAGTCAGTTCGGCAGATGCCTGTTCGGCTGCCGACCTCTGTTCCGCTGCTTCTAGCTGAGCCGTCCTCAGTGCGGCCTTGAGTCTCTTGACCTCCACGGCGGCAGCTGTAGTCATATCAGTTGATTCTGTTTAGGCTACTTTAAAACTTACTTAACAGAAATGCAATGGCTGTAGTCAATACTGCAGTTCGGACATTCCTTGCACCTCATCGAACCTCTTGTTCACCAGGCTGAGGTCGTCCTCGGAGCTTTTGAGCTTCCGATTCAGATCGGCCAACTCCTCGGCATTGGCGGCTGCTGCCGAAGACGACGCTTGCGCATCACTCTACACACATTAGTATCTGAGATATTGATTTTTGACACTCTGACCGGCTTTGGTCAAGCCAGTCAGAGTCTCGGGGCTACTGTGTATGAGGCTATACATTTACACAAAAGAAATTCTTTAAGGGAAAACATTACTTGGCTCACCTTGAAGCCCGTGAGAAGGCCATTAAAGGCCTCCTTCAGTCCATTATCCACGGACCGAAGACTTTGCAACACCGCGCCCATAAGGGCACGGTGCTCCTCGGCGATAGAGGAGCTGGTTAAAGCATCCTCCATTTCGTCCGACCATCCAGTCGACGCCGGCTCTGGGGCGGGTGGGGGTGGCGGACGCACTTCGGCTTCTTCCCTCTCGAAGACCGGAGTGTCCGACTCCGGTCGCCTGGACAACTCCGGAGCCGCCCTCGGAGAGAGCTCGGGTCGTCCGGGCTCCTCCTCTTCGTCTGCCGGAGGGGCCCTCCCCTCTTGGTCTTCGGCGGCCGAGGTATTTACCTCGGCCATGATGGTGTCGTCCCCTCCCCCTGTGTGCGGCACGGGAGGGGTCCTCCTTGATAGGACCTCCTCGGCCTCCTCGATGATTGGGGGAGCCGAGGCGCGCGATTCGGTCCCGCTCTCTGCCAGCGCAGCCGGTGGAGAGTCCCCCTCCGAGACTCGGTCGGTCGGGAGGTCGCGCATTGGGCTGCGATGTTAAAAGTGAAGAGGCGTTCAATATCAAATCTAGTTCGTCCAATGACACTCGAACGTATATCAGAACGCGTACCTTTGAGCCCGCGGCTTGGCCCTAGGGATCCTTGAGGAACCTTTTCGGAGGCCTCGGAGTCCTCGGCAGAAGCGGAGCTATCGCCGGATAAGGCCACCTTGGACTTGCATAGTCTTTTGGGGGCGGGTTGAGGAAGCTCCTCCTCGACGTCTTCGGACGCCGCCCTTTTCCCTGTTCGGGAGGAATCATCTTCCTCCCCTTCTCCTCCCTGCTCCTTCTCCTCCTCTTGTGCGGAGGGAGCATGGGTGTCCCCGGATCAAGTGTCTGGGGGTCCTCGGGAACGGAGGCCCTCTCTGGCCTCCTTCTTCTGGTCCTTCTTCTTCTCCTTCCTCTCCGGCGCCTCGTATGGCTCCACGGCCAACATGGCCGTCAGTAGGGGCATTCTGGGTCCCTCTGGCAGCGGCGCCGGACTGTCAATCCGCTCGGCCTTCTTCAGCCAGTTCTGCAGATGGGAAGTAAAAAGCTAAGTACCTTATCAAAAGGGAACAATTTTGATATAAGAACAAAATTAGTCATACCTCCCGTGGGCGTCGAGTCCGATGTCCACCTCCTCGGTCGGCCAGTCCTTCTGCGGCTTGAACAGCGCCCTCCACAGCTGAGCATGGGAGGTGCGGAAGAAGTTGCGCACGGTGGCCGGGTCTTCGGGCTTGGAGGCCCACATGGGGGAGGCCCTGTCCTGGAATGGGAGGATTTGGCGGCCGAGCATGATCTGGATCACGTTGGGCAGCTCGACGCCCTGCTCTATCATTTTGGCGATCCACCTCTGCAGCTGCGCCACCTCCTTGTTCACCCCCCAGTCGCGGCCTTTCTTGGTCCATGAGACCAGCCTCGTAGGGGGTCCGGATCGGAAGGTCGGAATTGCCCCCCAATCTGCGCTCCTTGGCTCGGTGATGTAGAACCATTCTTTCTGCCAGACCTTGACGGTCTCGATGAAGGTGCGCTCTGGCCACTCCACTCGGGGGAGCTTGCTGACCATCGCACCTCCGCAGTCCGCCTGCTGGCCATCGACGATCTTCGGCTTGATATTGAAGATCTTTAGCCACAGGCCGAAGTGTGGCCGGATCCGAAGAAAGGCCTCGCAGATGATGATGAAGGCCAAGATGTGGAGGAAGGAGTTCGGCGCGAGGTCGTGGAAATCAAGTCCATAGAAGAACATGAGGCCCCTGACGAAGGGGTGGAGGGGAAAGCCCAGGCCTCGAATGAAGTGGGGCAGGAATACCACCCTCTCGCGCCTGCCGCGGCGTGGGGATGACCTGGCCAGCCTCTGGGGCACGGTGGGCGACGTTGGAGGGGAGATAGCCCGCGTCCTTCAGCTCCAAGATGGCGCTCTCGGTGACGACGGACGCCTCCCACTTGCCTTTGGACCCGGAGCCCGCAATTGCTGGATTGAAACGGGCGGCCGGAGAGGTTCTTGGATAGGAAAGTGGATTTGGGCGCTGGAGCTCGAAGATGGAGAGGGCAGCGATGAGGGCAGGAGTGAGAGCGTGTAAAGGAAATGGAGATCGCTCCCCTTTTTATGGGCTATAAAACCCACGGTCCTTTTACTGTGCCGCAGTCCTTGCCATTTCCCCATGTAACCGTGCCATTATGTGCGCGTGGGATGACACAGATAATTGATCATATCCCTTAAAAATAGGGCACAATCTCCATATTGATGGGACGTGCCAACGAAAAAACCGCCTCGAGCCGCGGATCGAGTTTTGTCATAAAACGACTCGGGGTCGTGGCACGATATGACCCTTCGGTAAAAAGTTGTCAGAGGGGGGTACTGTTCGCACCAAAGTGACTAGCCTTCAGGGCTAAGTTATCGATACACCTCGGCAACCGAAGCATATTTTGGGACGTGTATGGCTAAGTGACGCTTGAGAACTCCACTCAGAGTAGATACAGGCCGGTCATCGATGTCACAGAAGAAAGGGAACTGGTCCACAAAGCCGATGGTGTTCGGCATCTACCTCGGCTTCGAAGACTAGTTTGGGGGCTACTAAGGGTGTCCCGGACTAGGGGGTACTCGGGCTGCCGGCCTATCTCTCGTAGGCCGGGCTGGTGGGCCGCTCTCTACTCGTCGATGGAAGGCCGGATTGTGGACAACCCCGTGTATCAGAAGGAAACCTCCGAAGACTTGGCGTCTTCTCCAAGGAATAATTGGCGTGACCGGCATGTTTATCCCCTGATGGTAACCGACCATATGTAACCCTAAGGCCCTCTGGTGTCTATATAAACCAGAAGGCTTAGTCCGTAGAGGATCATGATATTCATTGCCTAGGGTATAGCCCATCTGATCTCGAGGTAGATCAACTCTGTAACCTTCATACAATCACATCAATACAATCTAGCAGGACGTAGGGTATTACCTCTTCGAGAGGGCCCGAACCTGGGTAAATCATCGTCTCTACGCTCTCTGTTACCCATTGATTCCTAGACCCATAGTTCGGATCCCCTACCCGAGATCTGCCGGTTTCGGTACCGACAGCGGGGACGGTGCCTGAGGACCTGGGATTAGATCCACAGGAGTCTTGCCATGAGGCCGCCGCTGTCCAGAGTCATTGGCGCCGCTCGGAGCCGTACCGCGCCTGTTGTGCAAAGCACGCGGCGTCTGTCCTGAAGCAGCATGTCTGGATGCCGCCGCGGCGGAATCTCGGCTCGCGCCGGCCCGGGCGTTGCCGCTCCGGTGGCTGCGTTCGTCGGCGCGGCGAGGGGGAGGGGGAAGACGTCCGTCTGCCCCGCTCGCGCCGTCTCGGCTTTGTTCGCTAGAGGATCGGGGTAGTCGACCGCCTCCAGCGCGCTCGTCTCCCGCACCAACCACGGTGGGCATGGCAACCACACCACCTGCGCTGGTCGTGCCAACCGCTGTATCCGCACCGCCCGCTTTGGCCGCGCCGCCTGCGCCGCCCGTGGATACGTGCGAAGGGGCCGTCATCGTGATGCCCTTCTTCTTGGGGGCCATCGACGACGAGGAGGGTGATGATGAAGTTTGTGAAGCTGACGCGCAATCCACTGATTCAGGTTCGCGCAAACGATCCCCCTACCTGGCGTGCCAAAGATGTCGTGGGTATGACCATCTATGGGGCCATCCAGCCCCTTGTGGTTCGGCAGGGGAGATCGGCGTGCACAAAGAGCAGAATCAATGGAAGATGCAAGGGATTTACCCAGGTTCGGGCCGCTGAGGAGCGTAAAACCCTACTCCTACTTTGGTGTATTGGATGTGTCTGAGCACAAGTACAAGGAGCGCTTCCCTGGCAATGTGCAAGGATAGCAGCTACGCATGCAAGACGTGCTCGTGTTTGAAAAGTGGGGTCCGAATCCCTCTAACTGTTACCCTGGCCCTCCTTTTATAGCTCAAGGGGTTACCAGAGTGGCAAAACAGTAATTACATAATGATTAGATAGCAAACAGTGCTATCGTACCTAACTCTGCCAGTCTAGGACAAAAGCATTAACTGCGCTGTTAGGTGTCAAGTGGAGAGGTAGCCCCGGCAAGGTTTCTGCACCGCTTGCCCAGCTACCTTGTATTATTCTGACACGCCTCCTAGACGGGTGTCATTAAAGGCAAATCTTCTCCCTTCGTGCTGACACGTGCCCGATAAATCTCACCAACCAGCCTGCGCGGTCGACACCTCACCGATTAGCGACTAGCTGCCCGGTGAGGTGGAGCGCTGACGAGTTGGCGAAAGCTTGCCGGCACGGAGCTTGGCGGGCCATTACCTTCTCGGTTCGGTCTTGCCGGCAAGAAATATCGTTATCTTTAGTACTAGTTGAGTGCTTGCCAATGCTTTGTTTTGAGCTTCTCTCCAGCAGCTTCTGCAACTGGGTCTAGGATCTGGTTATTTGGCGAATTCCGGCAAGTCTTGGCCGGCAAGGAGGCTGCCACCATCTATGCATAAGTCAGGGTATAAAATACCCATGTTTTATACACCGACACATGGGAGCCAAGGACCAGAGGGGAAACTCTCCTCCCATCTAGGGGGAGGCTAAGCAAGAAGAAGAAGGAGGGGGCCTCTCTCCCCCTCTCTTCCGATGGCGCCGGACCGCCGCCAGGGGAACCATCGTGACGGCGATCTACACCAACAACTTCGCCGCCGTCATCACCAACTCTCTCCCCCTCTATGCAGTGGTGTAACCTCTCTATTCCCGCTATAATTCTCTACTTGAACATGGTGCTTAGCGCTATATATTATTATCCAATGATGTGTGGCAATCCTGTGATGTTTGAGTAGATTCTTTTTGTCCTACGGGGTAATTGTGGTATTGTGTGATTGTGTGAGTTGTATGCTCAATAGGAGAATCACACAAAGCCTCGTGAACAACACCTGCACACACAAAAGCAAATACTTGGACCCAACGCGGGCAAGAGGGTTGTCAATCCCCTTGAACTCGTTACTTGCAAGGATTAAATCTTGTATAGGCAAAAGTATAAATTGCAAAACAAAAGAAAAGTAAATAAAGTGCAGAAAAGTATTTTTATGTTTTTAATATGTTTAAAATAGACCCAGGGGACATAGTTTTCACTAGAGGCTTCTCTCTCGAACACATAACATACGGTGGGTAAACAAATTACTGTTGGGCAATTGATAGAAAATAACATAGTTAGAGCATCTCCAACAGCCTTGCTATAATGGATTGCTAAAAACTGGATATAGCAAGAGGAGAGAGAAGGTTTACAAAGCCAACACTTTTTTTCTTTGCTAGCCTTTCTATAATAGCAATCCAAAACCAGAATTGCAAGTTTCTTGTCTATTCTTTCTATACTAGACAATTGCATATATGAATGAAATGAACTTCCAATTTATATGCTTAATAATTAGAGCATTTCATCCATCACTGGAATTAACATCATAGGAACAACAATCCAAAATATTTTTCACGGCATAAAAGTTCAAGCATAGAACCGAGGGAATTGTGCAAGAACAACATAAAAGTTCATCATCGGTGCATGAGCAACACCATAAACCAAAAGTGACATGTTTCTCTCAAATAGCACCACCACCATTGCCACCGTAGTACCCTTTTGACGCCAAGATTTGGTCACGACAAATCTCTAGATAAGCCAAAGCCTTCTCATCTAGACCACTTTGATCCATGAACATGATTCTTTGCTCATTCTCCATCATCTTAGCCATCCCCTCGGCAGCCACCTTCCTCTCCTCGATCTCGGCCAACCTCTCCTCGGCCGCCGCCCTCCTCTCCTCGGCTGCCGCCCTTCTCTCTTTGGCAGCCACCTTCCTCTCCTCGGCCTCCCTCCTCTCCTGCATTTCCTTGGTCTTCAACTCTTCCTTTGCATAGCAATGTCTTTCCTCACCTCCATCAAGTTGTCCAATGATTGCTTGTAGCCTTCCTCATCTCCATTCGCCCTCTTGTTTTTTTCTTTCTTCCTTCCCTCAGGCCTTCCTCTATTGACCGATGAGAGAGGAGTTGGGCTACTTGCTGAATCATCGGAGTCCACCACAAAACCATCTCCAACCGAACTAGAAGGAGCCTTCCTCTTGTTTGGAATTTCATTGGAGGGCCGGGTTTTCCATTTCTCATCGTTCTCGAGGATTTTCCAACAATGAAACAAAGTGAAGGCCCTCCCCGGAACAAGTTTGCCCTTTTTCTTCTTGGATTTGCCCATGAATAAATTTTGAGCAATGTTGAGCTACAAAAAAAGATACAAGTAAGCATCAACTTGAGCCAAGCAACATCAAGGAAAAGGTACAAGTAAGCATCAACCTTATCTTCGGCATTAGTCCCACTTGGATTGAGACGATCAACTTGAGCCAAGCAACATGACCACTTGAAACAATCCGCATTAATGGTATGGAAACGACCTTCAAGAGAGCCGGCACTCCTAGCCATGTCACCCTTGAGGAGAAGTTTGTAGAGCTCATGGATACAGTCCCAATATGTGGAGATTTTTTGTTCATTCCCAACAATTGCATCTAAGCCAATCCTTCTCCATGCATTGCACAAGGCTTCATCTTCCTTTTTCGAGAAATTAGTTCCTCTCCCCCTTTTTGGAGTAGGTTCAACAAAACCCTCACCCTCTTCTTGTGTATACTCTTGTGATGGTATCTCCGGTGCATCCCGACAAGTGTAGTTCATGAAGGTTTCATTGTCCATGCTACAGCATAGCAGACCGGCCTGTGTCATCTCATTATCTTTCATGAATCAAAGAGAGGAAAACAAAGAGGAGCAAGAGCTCACTGCCATCGCCATCTCATTACCTTCTGGGCATTTTGTCGAGCATCTCTAGTGCGCCAGTGGCCATGGGGGCAGGCAAGCTTGCCTCGGGCTCCATGGAGGCTGCCGGTGCCGGGGAAGGCTCCACGCAGTCCAGAGGAGCCGTACTCTTCGCCCTCCATGCGGAGGGGTCGCGCGGTGGCCTCCTCTGCTTCCGACTGGATGCGGCAGCGGCGCGGGGGATGGTGGCGGGGGGGACGGACATGGATGCGGCGGCGTGGGGGGCGGTGGCGGGGCGAACGGACATGGACGTGGCGGCGGCAGGCCCGTTGGAGGCGCCGGGAACGGCGGCCTCGGCGGCGGCCGCGGGCCTCGGCGGCGGCGCCAACCCTAGGCACTGCTGGGCCTTGGGCTTGGCCGCGACCGCGCCGGGAAGTGGTGGAGGAGGGTCGGCGCCGGCATCGGGTGCGGGGGGGAGGTCGCCCGTGGCCTCCATGGCTGCTGCGGCGGCCGGCGCCGGCGTCTCGCGGCCGGTGCAGGAGGGTCGGAGCTTTCCGAGCGGGGCGGTTGGCTCTCCCGCGTGAGTTGTGGGCGTTTTGCAACCCGGCTCTGGACTTTGAAAATATGCAAAGTGAGGGTGCATTTTTACCAAGCCGTACTTTTTTTGATGTGGGGTCCGGTTATACAAATGCTGCTGGAGCTGGTTTTTTTGCCACAGTTTGTAAAAAAGCAGTTTTTAGCAAGTCAGGGGTATTATAGCAAGGCTGTTGGAGATGCTCTTATGACGTTATTCACGGCAATGATCAGGTATATAGGTGCTACTTGTGATCTGCGTTGGTTTTTCCCCGAAGAGGATGGGATGATGCAGTACAGTAGAGATAAGTATTTCCCTCAGTTATGAAACCAAGGTTATCAATCCAGTAGGAGAATCACGCAACACCTCGTTAGCAGTACCTGCACACAAAATAACAAATCCTTGCACCAAACGCAAACAAGGGGTTGTCAATCCCTTGACGGTCAATTGCAAGATTAAATTGTACGGTGATAGATAGATAGATTAAACTAAAATATAAAATAAAATAAATAAAGTAAAAGTGTAGCAAGGTATTTTTAGGATTTTTAATATATGATTTAGATAGACCCGGGGGCCATAGTTTTCACTAGAGGCTTCTCTCATAAGAATAGCATACGGTGGGTAAACAAATTACTGTTAGGCAATTGATAGAAAAGCAAATAATCATGACGATATCCAAGGCAATGATCATGTATATAGGCATCACATCGGAGACAAGTAGACCGACTCCTGCCTGCATCTACTACTATTACTCCACACATCGACCGCTATCCATCATGCATCTAGTGTATTAAGTCCATAAAGAACGGAGTAATGCCTTAAGCAAGATGACATGATGTAGACAAAGTAAACTCATGCATGAATAAACCCCATCTTTTTACCCTTAATAGCAATGATACATACATGTCATGTCCCTTTCTGTCACTGGGATTGAGCACCGCAAGATCGAAATCATTACAAAGCACCTCTCCCATTGCAAGATAAATCAATCTAGTTGGCCAAACCAAATCAATAGATCGGAGAGAAATACGAAGCTATAATAATCATGCATAAAAGAGTTCGGAGAAGACTCAAATAATATTCATGGATAATCTGATCATAAACTCACAATTCATCGGATCCCAACAAACACACCGCAAAAAGTGATTACATCGGATAGAACTCCAAGAACATCGAGGAGAACATTGTATTGAAGATGAAAAAGAGAGAAGAAGCCATCTTGCTACTAACTATGGACCCGAAGGTCTGTGGTAAACTACTCACGCATCATCGAAAGGGCAGGAAGGTTGATGTAGAGCCCCTCCGTGATAGATTCCCCCTCCGGCGGAGTGCCAAAAAAGGCCTCCAGATGGGATCTCTCGAGAACAGAAGCTTGCGGCGGCGGAAAAAGTATTTCGTGGACTCCTCTGTTGGTTTCCAGATTTTAGAGAATTTATAGTGGTGGAATTAGGTCAAAAGGGGCAGAGGTGGGCCCATGAGGCACCAGGGCGCGCCTGCCCCCCCCCCCCAGGCACGCCCTGGTGGGTCGTGGCCACCTCCTGTGGCTTCTGGCCTCCTCCCGAAGCTTCTAGTGTCTCTTATGTCCAGAAAAAAATCTCCAAAAAGTTTCGTGGCATTTGGACTTCGTTTGGTACTGATATTCTGGAAAACCAAAAACAGGCAAAAAACAGCAACTGGCACTGGGCACTAAGTTAATAGGTTAGTCCCAAAAAATGATATATAATTGCTGTAAATGTATATAAAAACATCCAAGATTGATAATATAATAGCATGGAACAATCAAACATTGTAGATACATTGGAGACATATCAGCATCCCCAAGCTTAATTCCTGCTCGTCCTCGAGTAGGTAAATGATAAAAACAGAATTTTTGATGTGGAATGCTACCTATCATATTCATCATATATTCTTTTCTTTGTAGCATGGACATTTGGTCTTGAATGATTCAAAGCAATAGTCTATAGTTTGACATGAAGATATAAATACTCAAGCATACTAACAAGCAACCATGTCTTTCAAAATATCAACGCTAAAGAAAGTTATCCCTAGCCCATTATGCTCAGTCATTGATCCATTCATGAAACACATTCAATATTAGCTACACACAATGCACAAGTATGACAATAGTGCTCTCTAGTTGGTGCTTTGTAAGAGAAGATGGAGACTCAATAAAAATAAAAATTACATAAAAGTAAATAGATAGGCCCTTCGCAGAGGGAAGCAGAGATTTGCAAATGTGCCAGAGCTCAAAGCTTAAATTAGAGAGATAAAATTGTTTTTGAGAGGCATGCTTTTCCTGTCAACGAAAACGACCGAGAATTCCCAATATTTTCCATGCTAGACACATCATAGGCGGTTCCCCAACAGAAAATAAAGTTTATTTCCTTTCCACCATTCTTTCACAATCTATGGCTAGCCGTATCCACGGGTGCCCTCCATGCCAACACTTTCCAAGGAATTTTGTTGTTATTAATTTTGATTTCATTGTGGGACCGGGGAGCCCTATTACCTGCCACTCTCTCGTGCAATGACAAGTGAATAAACACTCATCGTGAGAATAACACACCTAGCATGGAAAATATTGGCACCCCCTGCCGCTTCATGAGTGGTACGGGCACACAAAACGGAAAATTATTTTGAAAATTTTAGAGTTGGCACATGCAAATTTACTTGGAACGGCATGGAAATACCGCATATAGGTAGGTATGGTGGACTCATTTGGCACAACTTGGGTTTAAGGAGTTTGGATGCACAAGCAGTATTCCCGCTTAGTACAAATGAAGGCTAGCAAATAGATTGAGAAGCAACCAACCAAAAAGCGAAAATGGTCATAAACATGCATTGAACATAACTAACACCGAATAATGCACCATAAGTAGGATATAATTTCGTTGCATAACTATTGACTTAACATGCATGCATAGGGAATCACAAACCTTAACACTAATATTCTTTCTAAATCACAATTACTCACTAACATGACTCACATATCATCATCTCCATATCGCAAAACTATTGCAAGGAATCACACTCATCATATCCAATGATCTATATGAAAGTTTTTATTATATCCCTCTTGAATATTCATCACTTTGGGACCAAATTCATATCTTGTGCAAATTACCATTACTATTATCAACTCTCAAAAAGATATAAGTGAAGCATGAGAGTGCAAATATTTTTTCAAAATTTTAGTCTTATAAACTCTCAAAATAATATAAGTGAAGCATGAGAGTTCAAGTATTTCTTCAAAATATAGCCACCGCCGTGCTCAAAAAGATTTAAGTGAAGCACTAGAGCAACTGCCTAGCTCAAAAAATTTAAGTGAAGCACATAGAGTATTCTAACAAATCATGATAAACGTGTGGCTCTCTCAAATTGGTATGTCCAGCAAAGATGATTGTGACAAACTAAAAAACAAACAAAGCAAAGACTCATATAATACACGACGCTCCAAGCAAAACACGTATCATGTGAAGAATAAAAATATAGCTCTAAGTAAATTTACCGATGGTTGGTAGAAGAAAGAGGGGATGCCTTCCGGGGAATCCCCAAGCTTAGACGCTTGAGTTTTCCTTGAATATTACCTTAGGGTGCCTTGGGCATCCCCAAGCTTAGGCTCTTGCCACTACTTATTCCTTCATCCATCGTGATCTCACCTAAAACTTGAAAACTTCAATCACACAAAACTCAACAAAACCTTCGTGAGATCCGTTAGTATAACAAAACAAATCACTACATTAAGTACTGTTGCAAACCCATTCATATTTTATTTTTGAATTATACCTACTATATTCTAACTTCTCCATGGCTTATACCCCCCGACACAATCCATAGTTTCATCAAAACAAGCAAGCAATGCATCAAAAACAGAATCTGTCAAAAACAGAACAGTCTGTAGAGATCTTTTTAAAAGCCATACTTCTGTAACTCCAAAAATTCTGAAAAATTAGCACAACGTGGGTAATTCATGTACCAATACTCTGTAAAAATTTCAGAGTTTTCTGACGCTCCAGTACAGAACCAAAATTCCAGCACTGGATGCAAAACTTTCTGTTTCCAAACAGCATCAATTATACTATCTTCCAAATCATCCCAAAGGCTTTACTTGGCACGAACACTAATTAAAACATAAAAACACAATCATAACAGTAGCATAATTGTGCAAACACATAAGAACAGAAACAAAATGTAAAAAATTATTTTATTCATTGGGTTGCCTCCCAACAAGCGCTATTGTTTTATGCCCCTAGCTAGGCATAATGCATAGTTTCAAGTATTGTCATCCTTGGTTTCCAACTCCTCAATCACACATCCATTTTTTCTAATAGATTTAACATAGGTGTTTCTCATCATCACACTTCTGGGCACAAAATCAAGAATTTTACTTTTGTGAATAGGTTCCTTAATTATATCAATGAAATTGGGGTGCACGCTAATCATTTTAAGATCCTAACTTCCCTTACTAGAAGTAACACCAATGGTTTTGGGAACATACATGAACTTGCAATTTTTATGGGAAGGAGTTCTATCAATATTCTTAACGGAGGAAAAGGCCGAGCCCAAATTATTATTAATTTCTTCTATCTTATCGATTCTAGCGGGGCTTTGTTCTATTCTTTCATTAACTACCAGTTCCTTTTCCTTTAAGGTTTTCAATGCGATTCCTACCTTAGAACCAAATTGAGTGATATGATTATGAATTTTTTATCTAAATTCTCAAGATGTTCAATAGTAGGCATTTTACTTTCAATAGCTTCCAACCTTTGCATAACATGTTGCAAAGTCAAAGTTGTTTCATTAACAGTGATAGGTGGTGATCCCACTAAATTTCCCATAGCATTGAAAGCGTCCATAGAGGGACACATCAAGAAATTTCCTCCGGTAGTAGTATCAAGCACAAATCTATACCAAGTAGTAATGCCCACATAAAAATTGCGAAGAAGGATTGTGGTGGATTGCTTACGAGTTGATCTATTATGAGCATCACAAATCCTATTCCAAGCATCTTTTAGGTTCTCTCCTCCCCTTTGTTTAAAATTAAGTACTTCATTTTCAGGGGTAATAGTAACGAGCGAAGAACTAGCCACAATGATAAAACGAGCAAACAAGAAAAAGGCAAATGGAAAATATTTTTGTATTTTTGTAAAAACTTTTTAGAAGTGGGGGAGATGAAAACGAGAGGCAAAGGCAAATAAATAAAGGCAAGGAGATGAAAGTTTATGCGTATGTACTTGATAGAAGTTGATGATGTCTCCCCGGCAACGGCGCCAGAAATTCTTCCTGCTACTTGTGATCTGCGTTGGTTTTTCCCCGAAGAGGAAGGGATGATGCAGTACAGTAGAGATAAGTATTTCCCTCAGTTATGAAACCAAGGTTATCAATCCAGTAGGAGAACCACGCAACACCTCGTTAGCAATACCTGCACACAAACAACAAATTCTTGCACCCAACGCAAACGAGGGGTTGTCAATCCCTCGGCGGTAAATTGCAAGATTAAATTGTATGTGATAGATAGATAGATTAAACTAAAATATAAAATAAAGTAAATAAAAGTAAAAGTGCAGCAAGGTATTTTTAGGATTTTTAATATATGATTTAGATAGACCCGGGGGCCATAGTTTTCACTAGAGGCTTCTGTCATAAAAATAGCATACGGTGGGTAAACAAATTACTGTTGGGCAATTGATAGAAAAGCAAATAATCATGACGATATCCAAGGCAATGATCTTGTATATAGGCATCACGTCCGAGACAAGTAGACCGACTCCTGCCTGCATCTACTACTATTACTCCACACATCGACCGCTATCCAGCATGCATCTAGTGTATTAAGTCCATAAAGAACGGAGTAACGCCTTAAGCAAGATGACATGATGTAGACAAAGTAAACTCACGCATGAATAAACCCCATCTTCTTACACTTAATAGCAATGATACATACATGTCATGTCCCTTTCTGTCACTGGGATTGAGCACCGCAAGATCGAACCCATTACAAAGCACCTCTCCCATTGCAAGATAAATCATTCTAGTTGGCCGAACCAAATCAATAGATTGGAGAGAAATACGAAGCTATAATAATCATTCATAAAAGAGTTCAGAGAAGACTCAAATAATATTCATGGATAATCTGCTCATAAACTCACAATTCATCGGATCCCAACAAACACACCTCAAAAAGTGATTACATCGGATAGAACTCCAAGAACATCGAGGAGAACATTGTATTGAAGATCAAAAAGAGAGAAGAGGCCATCTAGCTACTAACTATGGACCTGAAGGTCTGTGGTAAACTTCCCACGCATCATCGGAAGGGCAGCAAGGTTTATGTAGAGCTCTCCGTGATCGATTCCCCCTCCGGCGGAGTGCCGGAAAAGGCCTCCAGATGGGATCTCTCGAGAACAGAAGCATGCGGTGGCGGAAAAAGTATTTCGTGGACTCCTCTGTTGGTTTCCCGATTTTAGAGAATATATAGTGGTGGAATTAGGTCAAAAGGGGCAGAGGTGGGCCCACGAGGCACCAGGGCGTGCCTACCCCCCCCCCTCAAGCACGCCCTGGTGGCTCGTGGCCACCTCCTCTGGCTTCTGGCCTCCTCCCGAAGCTTCTAGTGTCTCTTATGTCCAGAAAAAATCTCCAAAAAGTTTCGTGGCATTTGGACTTCGTTTGGTACTGATATTCTGGAAAACCAAAAATAGGCAAAAAACAACAACTGGCACTGGGCACTAAGTTAATACGTTAGTCCCAAAAAATGATATATAATTGATGTAAATGTATATAAAAACATCCAAGATTGATAATATAATAGCATGGAACAATCAAAAATTATTGATACGTTGGAGACGTATCAATAGGCATCACGTCCGAGACTAGTAGACCGACTCCTGCCTGCATCTACTACTATTACTCCACCAATCGACTGCTATCCAGCATGCATCTATGGTATTAAGTTCATGACAAACAGAGTAACGCTTTAAGCAAGATGACATGATGTAGACAAAGTGAACTCAATCAATATGAGTAAACCCCATCGTTTTATCCTTAATGGCAATAATACAAATACGTGCGTTGTCCCCTACTTTGTCACTGGGATATGGAGCACCACAAGATTGTACCCATTACAAAGCACCTCTCCCGCTGAAGATAAATCAATCTAGTTGGCCAAACCAAACGGATAGATCAGAGAGATATACAAAGCTATAACAATCATGCATAATAAAGTTCAGAAAAGACTCAATTACTTTCAATGAATAATCTGATCATAAACCCTCAATTCATCGGATCCCAACAAACACACCACAAAAGAAGATTACATCGGATAGAACTCCAAAGAGATAGAGGAGAACATTGTATTGAAAATCAAAGAGAGATAATGAGCCATCTAGCTTGTAGCTATGGACCCGTAGGTCTATGGTGAACTACTCACACATCATCGGAAGGGCAGCAAGGTTTATGTAGAAGCCCTCCGTGATCGATTCCCCCTCCGGCAGATTACCGGAAAAGGCCTCCAGATGGGATCGCGGAAGAACAGAGGCTTGCGGCGGCGGAAAAGTTATATTGTCTTGCGTTCTATTAGTTTGGGAATATATGTGAATTTATAGGCTTGGAATTTGGTCAAACGGAGCTGCGTGGGGCCCACAAGCTTAGGGGCGCGCCTACCCCCCTGGGGCGCGCCCCTCGAGCTTGTGGCTCTCTTGTATGTTTTCTGGTCTCCTCCCGAAGCTTCTAGGGTCCCTTCTGGTCCAGAAAAAATTAATCCAAAGATTTATTCCAGTTTGGACTTTATTAGATATTGATTTTCTAAAAAAGCCAAAAACAAGCAAAAAAAAAACAGAAACTGGCACTGGGCACTGGGCTAATAGGTTTAGTCCCAAAAATGATATAAAATAGCATATAATTGCATATAAAGCATCCAAGATTGATAATATAATAGCATGACACAATCAAAAATTATAGATACGTTGGAGACGTATCAATGATCCTCGGCTGTAGGCCTTCCACTGGCGGTTAATCAGTACCGCCGAAAGCATGAAACAAAAGTCCTAGAAGCTTCGAGCCGAATTGGACAGACTAAATGACAAATGGACCGGGGTCCTTAGCGCCAAGCAAGAACTCGAAGAAAGAGTTGCTGGAAATAATCAGCACGATCCAAGAAGGGATCTACTCCCAGAATTCGATGGCGAGGTTACCGGGACCCCGCTTTCAAGGCGTGATTGGGCAGAGAATCTGGACCATACTCCTCAGGGCAGAAACAGGCTAGCGGGTGGGTATCCTAATCCCCCCAAAATACCTCGCCGCCATGCACTGCAAAAAAAAAACTTCCGTGACATTATGGCCCGACCGAAAACTTTTTCTGTCATGGATGTGACACTTCCATGACGATAATTGTGACAAAAACACGTATCCTCATAGATGTGGTGGGCTCCTACTTCCATGACAAAAAAATATGATAGAAAATGGGATTTTCGTCCTAGGCGGGCCAGAGGCGGACCTGCATGACATTCTTTGGGCCGTCTATGACGTGAAAATCATGGTAGAAGTGAGGGCGAGGAAATTTTCAGGGATTTCCCGGTTACGGTGGGCAATCGGTGGGTGGTTGGGCCCGAGCGATGCGTTCGCTAACTTAACCCGTGTGAGGTGTTCGCTTACTGAACCCGAGCGATCGACCCCTCGCACTACGTACGTACTGAACACGAGCGATCGATCCCTCGCACTAGCTACGTACTGAACCCGAGCAACTCCTTTGCTGCTAGCTGAACCCGAGAGATTCCTTCGCTGCTAACTAAACCCGATCGATCCCTTCACAGCTGCTAACTGAACCCGAGTGACCGATCCCTTCGATGCTTACAGAACCCGATCGATCGATGCGTTGCATTGAGCCCCCACACGAGATGTGAGTTGAGCTAGCCGGTTGGTTGCCTCTCGATGAACAGTGCCCGTTGCTGCACCGCGCGTGATACGTGTAGTAGACCGAGTTGAGACTTGCATCGATTGAGCCCCTTGCGCGAGATGTGGTGAGTTGACCTGGCCGGTTGGTTGGTTGTGGATGAACAGTTCCCGTTGCTGCCGCCCGCTCGTACGCTCCACCCCAGCCAGTGGGGGTTGAATGAACAGGACCCCGGCCGTGTAGGCGGTTGGCGCTGGATGAACATGACCCAGAGGAGGCCGTGCCGTGGTACGCCACACGCCATCCGGTTCGGGGTGTGTCGTGGTTTTGTCGCGATAGATGTCCTAATAAAAGGACTTAAAGATGAAGCCATCGCACTAACATGGAAGCTTAGCGGGGTTGAACGGGAACGAAAAGACGTCGGGTTACCCAGGTTTGGCCCCTCACGGTGGAGGTAAAAGCCTACGTCCTACTTGTCCATATTGCTGTAGATCTCGATTACAAGGATGCGGATTCGCTAACCTAGCTTTCGAATAGATTGCAACTTAGTCCTTCTCGTACAGGTGCTCCCCTTTATATATAAATGTGGAACCCTAGATTACATGAGAGTCTGGGTCGTTCTCTAACCCGTCTCCTACTTGTCCTCCAAGGCGGCCCTCGCGCCACCCACCATCTCCGTGAGCCGGCCCATTGCCTAAGCCGGCCTGTCCTCACCAGGCCACATTAAGCCGGCCCACCTTGAGTCCTCCGACCCTGCCATGAGTTGGCCCGCTGAGCCTGCTCCATAGCCGGGTTAACACCATGCCGGGTTTAAATGCTGGTATACATCCCCAACATTAGCCCTCAGTTTGACTTGAATTTATTCACGTTAAACTTCATCCTGAAAAAACAAACATCAGTAATATACTCTCCAAATGCTTCCCAAGCCGGTCATTGAGAACACCGCCTTAGGCCGGCTCAACTTGCCGGGTTAAGCAGATCGACAGATCCCCCCTTCAAGCCAGACTTGGCACTTTCAGCTCTTTCTCCTCATGACATCACAATCCACTTCCGCAAAATCTGTGATGACGTCATACCTAATCTTGAGTGAGTACGTATCGTCTTGTCAAGCGCGAAAATTGAGGAACCACGCCGCCGAAAATTACTGCGCCGCCTGGGGTTCCGCCCCTGCCGTTTTAACTTTTACTGTGCCTATAAAGGCCAGCTCACCCCATTATCACTTTTTACCCCTCTCTCATCTTCTTCATCGTGCTCGCCGCTTCACGCACCCGAAGCACCGCCGCCGTGAAGCTCTCTGGCTGGTTCGACCGCGACTTCTTCACCACCTCAGTCACCACCGAAGCTCACCAATGCGCTCCGGCCTCACCTGCCGAGCTCAGGTACACCTGAATCCGTTTTCTTTTTCAGATCTGCAGCGCCCCATTTCCATTGTCGTTCTTCGGTGCTCATCCCCGTTCATCAGTTCATTTATCCTCCCTACTGGTAGATCTAGCTTCACCGAAATGATCCGAATAAGTATTTTAATACCGCGGTAATACCACTTTTCACATCCAAATCTCTGAATCGTCCTCCACAGACCCTCATTGAGAACAGGCCCTCGTGTCCATCCCCACTTAGGTCTTTTAAATTTTCTTTTCCGTAGTATTTTCAGATCCGTAAAAATGGCTGCTCCGTCAAATTCTTGTTTATAGACATCTCAACACTTAGGAGAAACCAAAAGTACCGCTGATTAACCAACGCCGGCTCATTGTTACACCGGCTTAACATTGCTTTCGGCGGCTTGCATAACCCGGCCATGACTGCCTTACTACCTTGCCGGGTTTCACCACATGAGCTTAACTTATGACACCTTTTCCTTCTTTTTCAGCACATGCCTCCCAAGCCCAAGATCATCAACTGGGCCAAGTCCAGTTTGTCTGAACTGAGTCTGCAAGCTCTGACAGACACCGGGTTGCTGCCAGCCAAGGAGATAATTTCATGGCGAGCTCCTGAAGAAGAAATATACCCGCAACCCGGCGAAAATGAAGTTGTCATATTTGCAGATCATGTCTCAAGGGGTTTTCGTCCTCCCGGCTCAAAGTTTTTCAGGGACGTGTTACACTTGTTCAACATTAGGCCCCAGGACTTGGCCCCTAACTCCATCTTCAATCTGTGCCAATTCCAAGTATTTTGTGAAGTCTATTTACAGCTCGAGCCGTCTCTTATCTTGTTCCGAGAGCTCTTCTATCTAAACCGCCAAACGGAGCACAAGGACGGCCCCAGCATTGAACTCGTCGGGATTTCTATCCAACGCCGAAAGAATATTATCTTCCCCAATGCCAAGCCGGCCAGTCATCCGAAAGGGTGGCAGAGGACTTGGTTCTATTGCAAAGACACTTCTCCCGCAGGCCAGAATCCCTTGCCGGGTTACAGGGTAACCCGGCTCGCCAACGCCATCTTCCCGGGTCCTTCTTCCCAAGAAGAGAGGGAAAACCTAGAGCCATTATATCCAAAGATGAACACCTTACTTGCTCACGGCCTTACCGGTGCCGATTTGACCCGGACCTGGGTCGAATGGAGGATTCAGCCGCTGAGCTCCAGGACTCGGCTGATGCACACCTACACCGGCCATCGTGAAGATCCACTCCGGTTCAGCCGGGTCAACCTCAAAGAAAAGGAGGTTATAAAACTAGACAAGAAACTGCTTGGTGAGACGATGGAAGATATCAAAACTGTGGGGCTTGCCCCGTTTAGTGCCAATAAGCCGGCCCCTCCAGTAAGCCGCCTCCGCCCTTGATCATTATCAACACTATATTGCCTTTGTCTTCATTTCGCTAATCTGCCCTGGTGTAGGAAAACGACAATTGGTGGCAAGTCGAGCCTGTAAACCCTACTCCTCAAGAGGACGACGAAGAGGAGTCAGATAACAATGAAGACAATGAGGTAGAACTTGACTCTCTTAAGCCGCCTGTTTAATCAGACCACTACGCTTACTTATTCCAGGAAGAAGCTGAAGTGAACCATGCAGTTGAGCCAGAGGTACCTATCCAGTACCTATCCGGAAGAAAACCCGGGCTGTGATCCGCAAGGTTCGAAGGAAGCCCCGGGTTGCCGTCCGTAAGGTCCCTTTTTTCCCACGAAGATGCTCAATTGGACCCCAAATTTGTTTTGAAGAAAACTCGTCAAGCAGGGACCACCAAAGGTGAGCTAAGTGGCGGGATTCCATATGAGCCGCCATCCCGTAAAGCGCGAGCTGAGGTGCTTCTTAGTCCAACTCCCTCCTTTCCTCTAGCTGGTCGTTTAAGGAGCCCTTACATTTAAATGACTCGGCATATCCGACGTCCCACTCCTCAGGTGAGTCAAGCGCTACACAAGCGCCGGCGTTCAACATCAACCCTGGGTAAATAATCACTTATGACCTGTAGCATCTCTTTACTCTTTCGCCCTTGCAAACGAATAACTCCCCTGCTCTTTGTACAGCACCAAAGCCATTAAGAAGAAAATAGTTGCCGGGTCATCTGACCCGGCCATTCAAACAGGCCCTCGAGCAGAGGAGGCCCTCTTGGCTACTCAGGATGAGCCGGCCTGCCATAATAGCCCGCCGCTTTTGGACACGGCAAGCACGCCTTGCGCCTCCCCTCCAGCTCAAGAGTGGGAAGATGTAATTGCAGATCAAACCGCCCTGCATCCTGAAGCGCCAGCTCTGGACGAAATGCCTGCTCAAGAAGAGGTACTGGTGACAAGTGAGCGTCAGACTGCTGCACCAGAATCCTCCACAGCCCTTACCAAAGTTCCGGCCAAGCCTGAGCCGGCCCCGAAGACGACTCTTGAATTTTCTACAATTGAAGATCAAGACGCTAGTACCCTACACCGAACTGTGCTAACCCGGCTATCTGAAAACCGGAACACAGAGATCGCCATGATAACATCTTTGAAGCGGAAATATGAGGTAACTTGCGCCCTTCACTTTGTACCATATATATATGTAGCCCCCAAGGGCTGGGGCATTATGCAATAATGAGTCGGGACTTCAAAATTAAGCTCGTAAATGGAACCTCAACTGGCGTCCCAAGGGCCGGCTCGTCATTCATGACAAATGGGTCTTCATAACTTAGGAGGATAGGCCAATTCATGCATTAGCCCCCAGGTGCCATGTAGAGTGCTTGCAGCTGCATGGAACTTGCCGTACTGTATGCTGTAATCTCCAAACCTGTAACTCCCAAGGGCCAAGTTATGAAGGAATGATGACCCGGGACTTAAAGAGTAAACTTGCATGCATAACATCTGAAGGCGACCCCATAGGCCAGCTTGCCATTTACTTTGGGCGGGTCTCCGTAGCTTGAGCAGAATAGACCAAATGATGCATTAGCCCCCGTGTGCCGGGCCGTCCCATAGGGCGGCTTGGAACAGGCTGATGAAATATAACCGACTCTTGCGCAGGATATGCTGGATCAAGTAGAAACCCAAGCTGCCTTCTTCTGAAAGGAAGCAAGGAAGGAGAAAAAACTGCGCAAAGCTGCCGAGGTATCCGCTATTGAGGCCAACAAATCGTTGGCTATTGTGCGTGACTCTTTGCAAGAGACAGAAGCCGCAAGAGCCGCCCTAGCCATACGTGCTAAAGAGGTGGAAGCCAAGTTTGAGCCAGTAACCCAGGAGCTGACAACTCTCAAAGGTCAAATTACCGCCATGTGCCGAGCCATCTTTGGTAAGTAAAACTGAGCATAATTCAACTGGACCGGCTTATCATCTGAAGCCGGCTTAACTGATCGTGCATACTTGTTCTTTGCAGGCCGGAAAAATCAAACACTTGTGCAGCTACTAGTGGTGAAACTGACGACGATCTATACCCTGGTAGAACAACTATACATAGGCGGCTGCCGTTGCATAATGGCCGCCAAGAGCACGAAAGCGCCGCCTCAGCTGATTGTAGACACACTGAAAGAACTATCAGTCGTGCCCAGGTGGTTCAAAGACTGGAAGAGGGCGTGCTGCCGCACGGGGGCTCTGACCGCACTTGCGCGGGCCAAGGCATACGTGCCAGAACTTGACCCGGCTCAGGTGGCGGGCGGGTACCCGGAATTCAATGTAGACGACTCGCCGTTCACCAAGAGGGACTTCCAACGCTGCATCAAGGAAACCCGGGTTGCCGCCACTGAAATCGCAGAAGAGGCAGACCTAACCCGGTACCAGGCGCCGTACTCCAAAGAGAATGAGCAGATAGAGCCGCCGAACCATGAGCCGGTGGCCCTAATCTGTATGGGTAAGCCGTCCTTCGCTCCTGAAGTCGACCCTTCCTCCCTGATATCCAACGATGCTCAATTTGAAGCGTTGCGCTCCATTCAGTGGTCGACCGGCGACTCAAGCCAAGAAGCAGAAGATGACGATGGCCGCGAAGAGCCGGCGCAGGGTGCTTCCTCAGGCGCTGGTGTCAGTACTGACCCGGCAGCATAGAGAGTCGGCTTAACCTTGCATAGGATAGACTTGTAAACTTTTTGCCATGGCTGCCATTGGTGGGCGGCTTGTAATATTATAAGGTAAACACTTGGTGCTTGCTGATGCCAGTGCCATCGCGTACTGAACCTTGTAACCACCCCTGCTCAACACTTATGAATGCCTTGCCTCTCAAGTCCTCTTTGGGCTGCGAGAGCCGGCTTATGTAACAGAACGGTGCTGCTGAAACAACAAAGGCATGTAATGGTTGCTGATGATATCATATGAATGAGTGATCTTTGTCACGGTTGCAACGAATCAAGAATATGAAAAGGATCTTAGGTAAATGCTATGCACGGATGTATGTATGTATGCAAAGATGAGTGCAACAAAGAACATAATCTTAAGCCGGAACAAGCATGAAACCGCCGGCTTGAATAGCATAAGCCGTCCACTGAACTAAACTTGAAATAGCCGGCTCATAAAGCGCAAGCCAGAATATGCCTTCGTGAAGCTGGCACTTTGGCCTGTTGGTTTGTCCTCGCTCTCTGAAAGCCGGATCTCACACAACCAATCGAACGCTTTAACTCTGATGAGTTCAGGGTCACAGAAGTGATTGACTCACCAGACGTGCGCCGGGTCATTTTTATAGGGAGTAGCATCTTGCTAACAGGCAGGTTTAACCAACGTTGTGGCATCTCGCCGGGTTAAAAGGGTTTTGTAAGCTAAACTCCATTTGAGTTGGAAGCCCCCAAGTAACCGAGATCAACAAATAAAGATCCAGTACACAAGCTTTGAGGCAGAACAACACCTTCACACAGTGTTGCTGGTCGTTATTATATTTGATCAAGATTAGGTATATACAGGGTAAAAGGTATGTACAAAGATATGACCCAGTCAAAGACTTAGATGTAGTACGGCCGGAGCTGGGCAATATTCCAGGGCCGGCTTGTTTCTTCCTCAGAAGTGCGTGATTTTTCTGTTTCATGTATATCAATCAGGTAATATGACCCGTTGTTGAGATTCTTGCTGACCACAAAGGGCCCTTCCCAAGGTGGCGAGATCTTATGCATGCCTATCTGGTCTTGTATCAGACGGAGCACTAGGTCACCTTCCTGAAAAGTGCGGCTTCGAACTCTACGGCTGTGATAGCGACATAGGTCTTGCTGATAGAGTGCGGATCTGGATGCAGCAAGGTCTCGTTCTTCCTCCAGAGCATCAAGAGCGTCCTGGTGAGCTAACTCATTATCTGATTCCACATAAGCCGCCATGCGAGGGGAGTCATGACGAATATCGCTGGGAAGCACAGCTTCCGCACCATAGACTAGGAAAAACGGCGTATAGCCTGTTGACCTGTTGGGGGTAGTCCGTATGCTCCAAAGTACCGAAGGTAACTCTTCCTCCCAGCAACCCGGCGTGCGCTGCAAAGGCACCAGAAGCCGGGGTTTGATACCGCGTAGCAATTCCTGATTAGCCCTTTCCGCCTGCCCGTTGGACTGAGGATGCGCCATCGACGCTAGTTCAAGCCGGATATGCTCCTGTTGACAGAACTGTTCCATGGCTCCCTTGGAAAGATTGGTCCCATTGTCTGTGGTGATGCTGTGCGGGTAGCCAAATCAGAATATCAGCTTTTTCAGAAACTTGACAGCTGTAGCCGCGTCGCAGTTGCTGACCGGTTCTGCTTCTACCCACTTGGTAAACTTGTCCACAGCCACCAGGAGGTGTGTCTGTTTGTTCTTGGAACGTTTGAAGGGTCCCACCATGTCAAGCCCCCAGACCGCGAACGGCCAAGTAAGCGGGATCATCCTCAACTCTTGAGCCGGCACATGGGCCTAGCGAGCATACTTCTGGCAACCATCACATTTTTGGACAATGTCTTCTGCATCAGCATGAGCCGTGAGCCAGTAAAAACCGTGCCGGAAAGCCTTGGCGACCAGTGATCTTGAGCCGGCGTGGTGCACGCAATCGCCAGAGTGAATCTCATTGAGAATTGCGCGGCCTTCTTCAGGTGAAACACAACATTGAAAGACACCAGTGACGCTTCGTCTGTGTAACTCGCCATTGACAATAGTCATAGACTTAGATCGTCTGATGATCTGCCGAGCGAGAAGTTCCTCTGTTGGCAGTTCTCCCCGGCTTAAGTAAGCCAAGTAGGGGATCGTCCAATCAGGGATAGCATGGATAGCAGCCACCAGAGCCGCCTCTGGGTCAGGAATAGCCAAGTCCTCCTCTGTTGGCAATTTGACAGACGGGTTGTGCAAAACGTCCAGGAACACATTGGGTGGCACTGGCTTGCGCTGAGAACCCAAGCGAGAGAGTGCGTCTGCCGCCTCGTTCTGCCGGCGATCAATGTGGTCGACTTGATAACCCTTGAAGTGCCCAGCAATATTTGTAACTGCTCGTCGATAAGCCGCCATAAGAGGATCCTTAGGGTCCCATGTACCTGACACTTGCTGAGCCACTAGGTCTGAGTCGCCCAAACATCTAACCTGGCTCAGATTCATCTCCTTGGCCATCCGAAGCCCATGGAGCAAGGCCTCTTATTCTGCTGCATTGTTAGTACAGGTGAACATGATCCTCAGAACATAACAGAACTTATCCCCACGTGGGGAAGTAATCACCACTCCAGCCCCCAAGCCTTCAAGCTGCCTTGAGCCGTCGAAGTGGATGGACCAATATGTTGTGTCGGGCTTCTCTTCGGGAGCCTGCAATTCTGTCCAATCATTAATGAAATCTACCAACGCCTGAGATTTGATTGCTGTGCGAGGCACATATTTGAGATGATGCGAACCGAGCTCGATAGCCCACTTAGCAACCCGGCCTGTTGCCTCCCGATTCTGTATTATATCCCCGAGAGGTGCTGATCATGGAAGTAATGTTTCAGCTTGCGGCTAGCCATAAATACTCCGTAGACCAGCTTCTGCCAATGTGGATATCGCTGTTTGGACTCGGCTAACACCTCGCTGACATAATACACAGGGCGCTGGACTGTATATTCCTTGCCATCTTCCTTGCGTTCGACGACAACTGCTACACTGACCGCCCTGTTATTGGCAGCAATATACAACAGCATTGGCTCCTTCTCGCGAGGGGCAGCAAGGACTGGCGGCTCAGACAACTACTTTTTAAGGGCCTCGAAAGCCTGATCTGCCTCTTTACTCCAGACAAAATCATCTGATTTCTTAAGCAACTGATACAACGGAATTGCCTTCTCTCCAAGCCGGCTGATAAACCTGCTCAGCGCCGCAACCCACCCAGCGAGCCTCTGCACATCATTCAGCTTAGCCGGCTTAGCCAGGGTCATAATTGCTTCATCTGGTAGACACGGAGATTGTCAAATGTTTCCCTGAGATTCTCCAACAGAGTTTCCTTTTTCCGAGATTTGACCACAATGTTGTCCACATAAGCATGAACATTTCGCCCGATCTGATTGTGGAAACAGCTTTGGACACAACGCTGATAAGTCGCCTGGGCGCTCTTCAGACCAAATGACATGGTTGTATAACAGAAGGCCCCAAAAGGCATGACGAAAGTCTTTTTTTCCTGGTGCTCTAGCTTCAGTTTGATCTGATGATAGCCAGAGTAAGCATCCAGGAAACATAAACTCTCACACCCAGCCGTGGCATCGATGATCTGGTCGATACGGGGCAAAGCAAAGGGGTCACTAGGACGAGCCTTATTCAGGTCTGTGTAGTCCACACACATCCGCCAAGTCCCGTTTTTCTTCAGAACAAGTACTGGGTTGGCTAGCCACTCGGGATGGAAAACTTCGACGATGAACCCGGCAGCTAGGAGCCGGACCACTTCTTCACCAATAGCTTTCCGCCTTTCCTCGTTGAAGCATCGGAGGTATTGGCAGACTGGTTTAAACTTGGGATCCACATTGAGGGAGTGCTCAGCGAGTTCTCTCGGTACACCTGTCATGTCAGAAGGTTTCCATGCGAACATGTCCCGATTCTCACGGATGAACTCAATGAGCGCGCTTTCCTATTTGGGATCCATATTAGCCCCGATGGTGAACTGCTCAGAAGAATTGCCCGGAGTAAAATCGACTTGCTTCGTGTCTCTGGCCGACTTAAACTTGAGCAGAGGGTCAGATTCCGTAGTGGGCTTCTTCAGGGACGTCCTGTCAGACGGGTCAACATTGTCCTTATAATATCGCAACTCCTCCGCAGAGCAAGCCGTCTCAGCATAAGCTGCGTCTCCTTCCTCACACTCAAGTGCAATCTTCCGGTTGCCTTCCACTGTGATGGTTCCCCTCGGTCCTGGCATCTTCATCTTTAGGTAGATGTAACATGGCCGCGCCATGAACCGCGCATAAGCCGTCCGGCCGAACAAAGCGTGGTACGGGCTCTTAAGCTTAACCACCTCAAAGGACAGAAACTCAGAACGCCAATTATCTTCTGAGCCAAAAGCCACCTCAAGGGAGATTCTTCCCATGGGATATGCTGACTTGCCAGGAACAATGCCGTGAAAGACTGTAGAAGACGGAGTTAGCTACTTATCAGACAGATTCATCCGCCTGAACGTGTCATAATACATGATGTTGATGCTGCTGCCCTCGTCCATGAGCACCTTAGTCAGGGTATAACCGCCCACTTGTGGCGCAACCACCAGAGCTAAGTGGCCAGGGTGGTCGAGTAGGACTGGATGATCCGCCCTGCTCCAGGTAACCGGCTGCTCAGACCAGTTGAGATAGTAAGGGGTTGCCGGCTCAACCACGTGGGCGGCTCATCGCTGTACTTTCCGATCCTGCTTACACGTGCTGGTGGTGAAGACATGATATTGTCCGCTATTTAACTGCTTTGGGTTACTCTGAAACCCTGCTGCACCAGCCTGATGCTGATTTCCCTGGTTGCTTCTCTGGTTGCCACCTCCCGGATTTCCAGCCCCCTGGAACCCGCCGCCTTGGCCACTATTTCCCTGGAAGCCGGGCCCGGCGAAGGGTCCCTGCAAGCCGGCCCCTGAGAAGCCGGGTCCTGGGTTGGCGGGTTGACCGCCGTTGCCTCCCCCATGATGATGATTCTGGAAGATACGCTTGGCGAACTCTTGCATCACATAGCAATTTTCCCAGGAGTGAGTGGACGGTTTACCATTATAACTGTGTTTCGGACAAGGAGCTTTGAGGGCTTTCTCGTAAGTGAGAGGACGAGTGCCGGAGGACTGCTTCCTGGAACCGTCATTCTGACGCTGACCTTTGTTTTCCGCGTTTGTGTTCGCCACCAAATCAGAGCTACCATCGTAACCCTTGCGCTTTCCACCGTTGTTGCTCTGACCGTTGTCGTTGTTCTACTGCTGACCCTTACCGCCAACCTTCTTTCCCTTGTCGGATTTCTCCTCGTCTGACAACGGATCCTTGGTGTTATCTGACTCCGCGTACCGGGTTAAGATATCCATGAGGTCTCCCATGTCCTGGACCTTTCGCTTAAGCCGCCCAAGCTTCTGGACCAGCGGCTGGAACTTGCATGTTCGTTCCAAAACAAGCACTGCTTGCGCGGCCGAGATGCTGTCTGAGCTATGTATGACCTCCGCAACCCAGCGAGCCCAGTGATGCGCCGACTCATCCTCACATTGGACACAACGCTCTAGATCAACAATCGTGGTCGGCCTTTTACAGGTTCCCTGGAATTTTTTGATGAAGCGCTCTTTCTGTTCCTGCCACGTGCTGATAGAATTCGCTGGTAGGTTTTTCATCCAGGTGCGTGCAGGGCCCTCCAACATCAGCGGTAGGTAACGTGCCAGGACTGACTCGATTGCACCCAACAAGTCCATTGCCAGCTCATAGCTCTCGACCCACTCCATAGGCTCTAAATTCGCTATGTAGTTAGGAACCTTGCGAGGCCCCTTGAAATCTGGGGGTATGCGCGCCTCTCGCAGCGCTGGCACCAAGCAGGGAGTCCCGACCAGGCGGCTCGAAGCAGTCTCAAGCCGACCGTCAAGCCGGGTTACCTCGGGCGAACGATGCGCTTCAGGCGGATTAGCATTCGGCGGCGGGTTAAGGTGCGCCGGCGTGCTAACGTGCCCCGGCGGGTTGTGCCCTGGGCGCGCATTTTCTTCCTCCCACGCTCGTAGAATCCGAGCTGCGTCTGCCACATCCTGCGGGATCCTGGGCTGCTGCTGCTCCGCAAGCGGTTGGGCGGCCCTCCGGCGATGCGCGCTGCTGGAGACCGCAGGCGACTTAGGGCGCTGACTCCAGGAGCGGCTCTGATGAGGGGTTGAGTGAAGCCGATGCTGGCTATGCGAGTAGTTGGCTTGCTGCACCACTGCCGTCTTGAGCATTGCAATGGCGTTCCGGGCCTCTGTCTGAATTGGGCCGTCCCCCTCTATCGGAATGGCAGCCAAGTTGTGGGTTGCTGCCAGCACGTTATCAACCGGGTTGGAGTAATGTCCAATTGGGGTTTGGAACCGGTGAGACGGTGGCTGCTGCTGCTAATCTGGCGTACAAAGTCGGGCCGGCTCTCGCTGCTGAATAAGCTGCTGTAGCGGCGGCTCTCTCATGGGGATAACTCCAGCCCCCGGGTTCGTCGGAGCCGGCGGCATGGTGAACAGCTGAGTCGGCTAGAGATTAGCCGGAAGCCGGCTCTGATGACGCCTCCTGTGAACAAGCTCTGACTCGGCCTGCCGGCGGCTCAGGTACTGTGTTTCCTCATCAAGGCGCTGCCTCTCCGCGGCGATCTGTGCCTGCTCCTGTATTATGCGGGCGTTCTCTGCGTTGATGTCCTCTTGGATCTTGGCCATCTCCTCACGACACTTCGTGATCTCCGTGTTGTGCGCCGCAGCGTTCTCTGCAGTGACCGGCTCGGCCAACAGGGCTGCCAGCGTAGTCATCAAGTCCGCGAGTGCCTGAACCCCGGTCTTCTGAGAGCCGGAGGCCGAGGCGCCGGCTCCTCCTGAGCCGGCCAGGAGGTTGTTGTGTCCCGCTGTCGGATTAGCCAGGTCTCGTGCTGGATCTTGCCTATCCACCATGTACACCGCCGCGAAGCAAGGCGGATGTCGTGGTATTCTCGCGGGGGGTGCGCGATTCACGGCAGATGCCATGGGATGGCTTGAGGTGAGGGCAAGGCTGCAGTGGAGATCCGGGACGGGTTTGTGCAACTGGACACGGTGGTTTACCCAGGTTCGGGGCCCTCGCGGAGAGGTAATACCCCTACTCATGCATGTCTGGTCTATATGCGATGTATATGGTTGTACAGAGTTGCTCCTAGAGCTGTATTCAGAGGAGGAAGAAGGAGGCTGGGAGCGCTCCTCTTCCCTGGCCTCATGCGTGCGTGAATGAGAGAACGAGAAGGAGTGGCTCCAGTGCCTGGCCTCCTCGAAAATGGGTTCCCTGGGTCACCTTATAAAGGGGTGCCCAGGGGACAACAGAGGCCCACAAGGCCTAACTACGCTGTTGGGGGAACACCAGACGGGTGAACAGTGCCAGCTGTCTGTCTACAGTGCCAGCCGCTCATCTACAGTGCTCTTCTGTAGAGCGTGGCCGTCTCGTCTGCGCAGGTCCGACGGGACGTTTGAGGTTGACTCGGCCGGATTCCAGCCGGTAGGGCTCCACCCGAACGGCTCCACCCGGACGGCTCCACCCGGACGGCTCTACCCGGATGGCTCCACCCGGATGGCTCTACCCGGATGGCTCTACCCGGATGGCTCTACCCGGATGGCTCTACCCGGATGGCCCCACCCGGCCAGGGTGAACAGTGCCAGGTTCCAGCCAGCCAGGCAGGTCGCCGGGTTGCGAGGTGGCGAGCCGGACGGGACGCGGGGCGGCGAGCCGGACGGGTCGCCAGCATGCCAGGGGATGCTCCCCTGGCAAAGTTTTGAAGTGTCGTTCCGCTGTCTTGGGCCTACCCGGGGGTCATCCCCCCGACAGTAGCCTCCAAGCCTCCGGGCGACTTGGTAAGTCGGGCGGAGGGTTTTTGCGGGCGTTGATGTAGCAGATGTCGCCGATGACAACCGGCTACGGGCTGCAGCCGGCGCGGATTTCTTCTAGTGGGGGCGCGCCAGCGCACCCACTGGGTGTAGCCTCCGAGCCTCCGGGCGATTCGAAGAGTCGGGCGGAGGGTATTTGCAGTTTGTTGGAGCAGAGGTCGTCGATGACAGCCGGCTGCGGGCGGCAGTCGGCGCGGCTTGCTTCCAGTGGGGGCGCGCTAGCGCACCCACTGGGTGTAGCCTCCGAGCCTCTGGGCGACTCGAAGAGTCAGGCGGAGGGTATTTGCAGTTTGTTGCAGCAGATGGGCGCAGAGCGCGGACGCGAAGTCCACCGGCAGGTGGGCGCTAGGCGCCGCCGGGCGCGGAGCGGATTCCGCCGGCTGGTGGGCGCGAGGCGCCGCCGGGCGTGGAGCGGAGTCCGCCGGCTAGTGGGCGAGGGGCCCTGCCGGGCGCGGACGCGGAGTCCGCCGGCTGGCTGTTTTTTGTGGGGGCGCGCCAGCGCACCCACTGGGTGTAGCCTCCGAGCCTCCAGGCGTCTCGAAGAGTCGGGCGGAGGGTCTTCGCTGTCGTTGTAGATGTCGGAGCAGACGGTGGCGTCGAGGGTGCCGGTGGCAGCCGGTAGCGGGCCTGCAACCAGCGCGGCGTTTTCCCTGCGGGGCGTGCCGGCGCAACCACTGGGTGTAGCCTCCAAGCCTCCGGGCGAGGAGGGGGGGGTTCCCCTCGGAAACGATCATGCGAAAGACAAAGTTAGTCAGTGCAGATATATCAAATATTTAGCTTTGGCAGCGCAAGTTTTATGCAGAGGGTGCCGACTCGGTTTCGTCCGAGCCCCCTTCAGTCTTTTTCATGTCCCCTCCGCTCTTTGGCTTTTGCTCTTGCCAGCCGGACAGCCGGGAGCCGGTCTGTACCTGAGGCGAAGAGTGGGCCGCGGAGTAGAGTGTACAGTACTCGGACTCTGGGAGCAGATTCGATCGAGCAGATACTCGTAAAGGAAATGACTGGGTCGCCCAAGCCGTTTTCTCCCTCGGACGTTTTTCGCATGGGGTGACCTCCAGCTTTTGCTCTCGCTAGCCGGACAGCCGCGGTGCGGTCTGTAGCTGAGACGAAGAGTGGGCCTTTGGTACCGTACACGCTACTAAGCCGTCTGCGGGGAAAACGAATGGGGCCAAATGGCAAGCCTCCGGGCCAAGACTAGCTGGCGCCAGGGTGAACAGTAAAGCAGCTAAAGAAATGCAGTGACAAACCCCGAGGGTCGCTCGGGGTTATCCGTCTGTGTGCACGGTGCAAAGGTATGCAAATGGGGAGCTCACATTGCTTTTTGACGCGGACGGGTCGGAGGTGACCTCCGGCAGGCGGCCCGAGCCTCCGGGCGGTCGAGGGGCGCCCCAGCCGGTCGGGTCCGACCCTCCAGGCGTCGAAGCGGGCGCAGCCGAGCCGGCCCTCCAGCCTGCCCGGCGTCGAAGCGGGCGGGCAGGCCAGCTGGCTAGGCGGCGATGCAGGCAGTCGGACCAGCCGGCCGAGTGGCGGCGCGGGCCAGCCGGCCGAGCGGCGACGCGGGCGGGCGGGCCAGTCGGCCTGGTGGCGATGCGGGCGGGCGGGACAGCCGGCCGGGTGGCGACGCGGCAGGCGGGGCACAGCTGACTGCCTTTTCTTCTCTTTTTTCTTCTTCTGCATTTTTTTATGTCGGTTGGCCACATCTTTTTTTTTACACGGGCAGCCGGCCCTATTATTTCTTTTTCTCTTTTAGCCGGCTGGTGAGGGCGTCGCAAGCAGCGGAGGGCAGCCGGCGCGCGCGTGCAGAGGCTGGCTGGGGCGGCGAGAAGCCGGCGCGCGCGGAGGCTGGGGACGGCGCCGGCGACCAGGCAGGCGGGGTGCGGCGCGAGACGTTGCGGGCGCGGGGCCGGCTAGAGCGGCGAGCAGGCAGGCGGGAGGTGGTGCAGCCGGCGCGAGGCGGCACGGACGCGGGGAGGCTGACTGGAACGGCGAGCCGGCAGGCGGGACGCGGCCGCGGCGGTGCGGGCGCAGAGTTGTGGTGGTGCGGCGACGAGCGCGGCGCAGCCGGCCGCGGGGCGAGCAGGCGGAGGCGGGTGTGCAGGGGCCGGCAAAGCGCAGGGCGGCGAGCCAACGTGGCGCATGGGAGCCGGCAAGGCGCGCGGGAGCCGGCCGGGGCGTGCGGGAGCCAGCCTGTGCGGGGCGGCAAGCCGGCGGGGCCTGCGAGAGGCGGCCGGGCGCGGCAGCCAGCGGCAGGGGAGGCCGGCCGCGGAGCGGCAGCCGGCGGGGCCTGCGAGAGGCGGCCGGGCTCGGTGGAGGAGCGCGCGAGCGGGCGCGGCAGGGGACGGGTGGCGAGCCGGCGGGCGGGGAGGTGGCGGGGAGCCGCAGCGGGCGACGCTGCCGCATGGCCGGGCGGCGGCGGAGCGGCGCGGACGCGCGTGGCCGAGCCGGCGCGGGGAGGTGCCGGGCGCGGGGCAGCTGGGAGCCGGTGGATGCGGCGGGCGGAGCAGAGGCGAGGCGGAGCCAGCGCGCGGGATGGCGCGGGGGCGGCGAGGCGGCCAGCGGACGAACCCGGACCCGGCGCCGCGGGCGGAAACGGGGTCGTGCGGCGCGGCCCGCCGCTGCTGGTGGCGAGGACGAGGCGACACGCGGAGGTGGAGCACTACAGGGGAGGCCCTCGGGGTGGGCGGGCGCTCGCGCGCCTGAGGCCGTGGGACATGTGTCGGCGAGCACTTGGCCCCTGGCTGCCGGGGCTCAGGCTCCTGCGTGCATGGACGCAAAGAAGCCATAGATGCGTGGACGTGTCCAGGTACTGGAGAAGCTGGTGGTTGGATGGATCAATGGATTGGATGGTTTGGCGAGCTGCAGTGGAACAGAGCGTCCACGGGCTTGCGGGCGGAGCAGTGCGTGGAGCGGCGTGGCTGGCCGGAGCGAGGCGGCGCAGAGGGGAGCGGACGAGCGGCCATGGACGGAGCGAGGCGGCGTAGCGCACGCGCGCGTGGACGGAGGCGGAGCGGAGCCGGGGCCGAAGCGGCGCACGCGCGCGCGGACCGACGGCAGACGAGCGCCGTCCCGCACGGTCGCGCCGGGGGCGTGCCGATGTCGAGCCCCTGAACGCCATAGGAGAGACGGCGGCGATGCCGCAGTGGTGGTGACGAAGAAAGTCCTGCCCGGACCACGATTCTAGAAGCAGCAGGCCCCACGGTGGGCGCCAACTGTCATGGTATTCTCGCGGGGGGTGCGCGATTCACGGCAGATGCCATGGGATGAATTGAGGTGAGGGCAAGGCTGCAGTGGAGATCCGGGACGGGTTTGGGCAACTGGACACGGTGGTTTACCCAGGTTCGGGGCCCTCACGGGGAGGTAATACCCCTACTCCTGCATGTTTGGTGTATATGCGGTGTATATGGTTGTACAGACTTTCTCCTGGAGCTGTATTCAGAGGAGGAAGAAGGAGGTTGGGAGCGCTTCTCTTCCCTGGCCTCATGCGTGCGTGAATGAGAGAACGAGAAGGAGTGGCTCGAGTGCCTGGCCTCCTCAAAAATGGGCTCCCTGGGTCACCTTATAAAGGGGTACCCAGGGGACAACAGAGGCCCACAAGGCCTAACTACGCTGTTGGGGGAACACTAGACGGGTGAACAGTGCCAGCCGCTCATCTATAGTGCTCTTCTGTAGAGCGTGGCCGTCTTGTCTGCGCAGGTCCGACGGGACGTCTGAGGTTGACTCGGCCGGATTCCAGCCGGACGGCTCCACCCGGACGGCTCCAGCCGAATGGCTCCACCCGGATGGCTCTACCCGGATGGCTCCACCCGGCCAGGGTGAACAATGCCAGGTTCCAGCCAGCCAGGCAGGTCGCCGGGTCGCGAGGTGGCGAGCCGGACGGGTCGCCAGCATGCCAGGGGACGCTCCCCTGGCAAAGTTTTGAAGTGTCGTTCCGCTGTCTTGGGCCTACCCGGGGGTCATCCCCCCAACAGCGGATCAGGGCTCTCTGGGAAGACGTCCGTGTGCCCCAGCCCTCCATCATGCAGTGGAAGAATTGACTCACTTTCCCCCATCGAGGACTCGCCGTCAGATTGGACAAGCGTGTCGTCCTGAGACAGGGAGTTCTCCGATAGGGCCGCCTCTTGGGTGAAGCCCACGAAGACGTGATCTGGGCCGGCTTGACGCGGGCCGGGTCTCGCCGGGAACTGACCAACACGGCGCGCCGACTCGATGCCGGCGATGTTCTCCAACCCGGCGGCCGGCTCGCCGACCACGCCGATGAAGGTATGGATCTTGCCGAAGGGGACCCGGTATCCGTACTCGATTGAGTCGGCGTCGGGGCCCTAGTATGAATTGTCGATGTAGAATTTCCCGCGGCGGCTCTTGGACATCATGCCAATCGCTTACTTCCCGAACCCTGGAAGAGATCCCGCTAAGAACTCAACTCCACCGTGCGTGAGCCCCAAGGTGGGCGCCAACCGTCGTGGTTTTGTCGCGACAGATGTCCTAATAAAAGGACTTAAAGATGAAGCCATCGCACTAACGTGGAAGCTTAGCGGGGTTGAACGGGAACGAAAAGATGCCGGGTTACCCAGGTTCGGCCCCTCACGGTGGATGTAAAAGCCTACATCCTGCTTGTCTATATTGCTGTAGATCTCGATTACAAGGATGCGGATTCGCTAACCTAGCTTTCGAATAGATTGCAACTTAGTCCTTCTCGTACAGGTGCTCCCCTTTATATATACAGGTGGAACCCTAGATTACATGAGAGTCCGGGTCGTTCTCTAACCCGTCTCCTACTTGTCCTCCAAGGCGGCCTCCGCGCCACCCATCATCTCCGTGAGCCGGCCCATTGCCTAAGACGGCCTGTCCTCAGCAGGCTTCATTAAGCCGGCCCACCTTGAGTCCTCCGACCCTGCCATGAGTTGGCCCGCTAAGCCCGCTCCATAGCCGGGTTAACACCATGCCGGGTTTAAATGCTGGTATACATCCCCAACAGGGTGGATGAACAAGACCTCGTGGAGGCCGTAGGCATTGGCGGGTGAACAGTAGCCCTTCGAGGCGCGGGGTAGGAAGTCGACGGTGGATGAACAGTAGCCCGTGGAGTCCCGTTTTGCGGTACGCCAGACCCCTCCCGATGAACAGAACCCCGTTTTGACCATAGGCGGTTGAACATGTGACGCCCCTGACTTAATCATGCACTATCATATACGCAAATGCACACGATCAAGCCTAAGGACTCACTTGAAGATATCACCACACAACTCTAAACACAAATAAAAGCCATACAAGCTTTATATTACAAGCCAAGGGCCTCGAGGGCTCGAATACATAAGCTTGTGTCATACAAGCATCAGCAGAAGCATTATATATCTGAGTACAGACATAAAGTTAAACAGATAAGCCTTCAGAAGGCGGGGCATAAAATAAAAACACGGGATCGAAAGGCGCCGGCCTCCTTCCTGGGTGCCTCCTAACTACTCCTGGTCGTCAGAGGGCTCCTCGTAGTAGTAGTATCCGCCAGAGGGGTAGTAGTAGTCGTAGTCGCCTGCTGGTGCAGCTGGCTCCGGGGCTCCGTCGTCTGGTCGCAGTAATCGAGTATGGGAAAAGGGGAGCAAAGCAACCGTGAGTACTCATCCAAAGTACTCAGCAAGACTTACATCAGATCTATTCTAAATATGCATCGGTATCAAAGAAGGTTGTATTAGTGGACTGAACTGCAACATTGCCAGAATAGAGAGAAGGGCCTAGCCTATCGAAGACTAGCATCTTCAGCGTCTTGCAGCATAAGAACAGTGCAGATTAGTACATAAATATAGTAGTAGCAACAAGTAACAACAACGCCCGGAGATCCTTCCTCGACTCCCTGCGAGAAAGCAATCCTAGAGCCAATATATTCAACCCATTTCTAGTTGTATAAGATCGGGATATTTTCCGAGCATCTTGTTACCATGGACACGGCTATTCGAATAGATATACTTCCCTACAGGGGTGCACCAACTTACCCAACACGCTCGATTAACTCTGGCTGGACATACTTGCTCGGGTCATGCCCAGCCTCGGTTTATCGACACGTCGTAGCCGTACCTAGGCTCAACAGAGAGGCCAGCACGCCGGTCTACATCCTAAGTGCGAAGGGGTCTTGGGCCCATCGCCCTTTGCACTCCTGCGCGTTGCGTGGGCGGCCAGGAGCAGACCTAGCCCCCTTAATACAAGCGCGGGAGTTCCCAGTCCAACCCGGCGCGCGCCGCTCAATCGCTGACGTCTGAAGAACTTTGGCTGATACATACGACGCCGAGTACCCATATTATTCCCACGTGCTGGTTAGCGTGAAAAAGGCCAAAGGCCTACTCAGATTACATATCCTAACCCATTAGTGCGTTGGGAGCTCACGGAAACGAGCAGAGATCCACGATCATGTGACCCCGTCGCCCCGTCTCGTGGACTTACGGCAAGGGCTAAGAATGCCCGGCGACGCCACGTAATCATCTCTCGGGTACCCTCATGGTCAACCCGAAGCCACATCTCTCACGGGTACCCCTTGGGGATGACCCGTCTTTAACAAGTAACTGTAGTAAAATCAATGTATCCGTGTGTCCATAACATCAAGAAGGAATCCGAGGAATCACCCTCGTTGGATTCCCACTAGATGTATCCGTCAAGGTGAATTCGGAGGAATCACCCTCATTGGATTCACTCTTGCGGAGTTGCACGACAGAAGCTTTGTCGGAGGTGGTGAAAGAGGACTCACCCTCGGTATCCCACGATCGGTTAGCTATACCACAGAGATCACATCAGGGGTGAGATAAGAGGTATCACCCTCGGCACTCGATGGTAACTCTGCAGAGTCGAGCAACTTAGGGGGGGCTGTGGTGATGTGCTAGACTCAGCCCATTCGATCACATCGATCGGGGAACAGGTACTAAAGCGGGGCAACTAGAGCAAGGAAGAGGGGCCACAGATGGTTACTAACCAACCTACACTAAGCATTTAGGATATCAGGTAAAGTATCACAAGCAGTTTACAAAAATAGGCTATGCATCAGAATAGGTTAAAACAGAGCAGTAGCAATTTCTAATGCAAGCGGGAGGGAGAAGGAATAGGCGATATAGGCATGCGTCAAGGGGGGTTGCTTGCCTGGAAGCTCTGCGGCAAAGGAGGGGTCGTCGGGGACGTAGTCGGTCTCCGGAGCTGCGTCGGTCTCGAGGGATATCGGATAAGAAGAGGGGGAAGAAACAATAAATAAAAGCAATAGATGCAACACAGATGCATGGCATGGCGATATGCAGTGCTGGTGGTGACCTAATGCATTGCTACATGTCGCAGACGAAGCGGGAAAATATCCGGGATATTTTGTCGGCGCTTAGGCAGATATCGGTATACTGAACCGGAGGGGAAGGTTCCATGTTCAGATAGATAGGAGTGATGGTCAAGCATTTTGACCACATATTCGAATTCTTCTTGTTTTTCTGATCAAGTTTCATGTTGAAAACTTTTCGATCCGAGCAACGGTTGAATTTCTACGAATTTTCAAAGATTTAAACCTTTTTCTGAAAATCCTGGAATTAAATCTAATTAAATAATTCGCATTATCCAGAACAGTAGCGGATGACATCAGCTTGACGCCAGCATGACGTCAGCGAGTCAACCCAGCTGTTCCAGGTCAAACCTGACAGCTGGGTCCCACTGGTTAGTGACTAAACTAATTATTTGGTTAATTTTAAACCTAATTAGCTTAATTAACCGCAAGGGACCACACGTCAGTGTCTAAATAGTTTAACTAATTAATTAAATCACCTAATTAACTAATTAAGCGAGTGGGGCCCGCATGTCAGTGGTAGTAGCTGCCACGTCAGCGTGTTGACTGGGTCAACCCAGTCAACGGGGCCAGTGGGGCCCACTGGCAGTGACCCAGAGGTGGGTCCCAGCCGTGCCAGCTCGGCGGCGGCCGGCGGCTTAACACCGGCGACGCCAAACGCGGCGGAAGGCCACGGGCGCTCGCCGGAAAATCGCTACACGCGGCCATTTGGCTCGCGCGAGGGCGCGTTCGAACGTGCGGTGTGTGGCGCGTCCAACGGTGGCGGTAGCATTGTCGGAGTCGGCCGGAATCGACGACGGCGACGAGGTCAGCGGCGGAGCAGTTTCGGGCGACGGCGAAAACGGCGATGCAGCGCGCTACGGCTCGATCTAAAGGGGTGGCCGTGGTCTACGCGTGCGGGCGAGGTCGATGGACACGGTCCCGTGGCCGTTAGGTCACCGGAGACACGCCGGCGACGAGCTCGGCCATGGCGGAGCAGCTAGCTAGCGTGCACGTGAGAGCAAACGGAGAGGGAGAGATGGGAGAGGAGTTCACCGCGCGGCACACGGAGGCCGGTGGGAGCTTAGGAGCGCAGGGGGTGGCTGGAATCGACGGGGAGGCGCCGGCGACCTGAGGAAGAAGACGAGCTCGCCGGGCTCGCTGCGGTGGCTCCTGGCGTGCGCTCGAGGACGGGGACGGGGTAGTCGACGACGGCGAACACGATGGACAGGACGGCAAGGCAGGGCTTGGACGGTGGCCGCGGAATCTCGGCGGCGCGGCGACGGGCGCGTTCGGGCGAGGAGCAAAACAAGCGGGTAAGCGAGGGAGAGGGGGAGGCGAGTGGATGAGGACGTTGGGGTGGCAGCGGGCACCGTTCTTATCTGCTTGGCGGGCCTCGGGCGACGCCGTGTCGGCCGTTCGCCGGTGCGCGCTCGCTCGGCCACGGCGACGGCGACACGCGGGAAGAGAGAGAGGAGGGAGACGGCGCTCTGTGGGCTGGGCCGCACTGTGGACTTAGGCCCAGTCTACAGTAGTTTTTTCCTTTTTCCTTTATTTCTTTTATGTTTTGCTTTTTACAGAAAGATTAGAAAATAACATGAGCTGCCAAATAATTTTGTAAAAATGTGAAACTAGTCCACATATATACATTGCATTATTCTGCTCTGCGACAAAAAGTTTGGGCAAATTTGGAATCCAATTAAATTTTTCAAAAATGGAAATGGTATTAAAGTTGTTTTTTGCACTGTTTTAATGCTCTAGCCCATTTTAGGAAAATAGGTGATGTTGTTTTCCTGAACATTAATATGTTTTGGAATATTTGCCACAACATGAACTATTTTCCAGCAATTTTTTTAGCAACTTCAAATTTCACTTTGAATTTGAATTGAATTCAGTGGAGGAATTTGAAATGAGATATTATTCCAACATGATCAAGCATTGCAAATCACAGTGTCTTAGCATTAATCATGGTGGATCACTGTAGCTCATTACATAGGGGTGTTACAGAACAGAAGTCTGTTTCCTCCATTTTGTAGTACGCCAGACCCCTCCCGTTGAACAGGACCCCGTTTCGACCGTAGGCGGTTGAAGAGAACACCGTTTCGTCCATTTTGCGGTACGCCAGACCCCTCCCGATGAACAGGACCCCATTTCGGCAATAGGCGGTTGAAGAGAAGTTCATTTTGTCTGTTTTTTGGTACGCCACACCCCCAGCCGGTGGGGGTGGGAGTCGATGAATAGGACCCCATTTTGGCTGTTTCGTCCAAGCCGGTTGGCTCTCGATGAACAGGACGCATTCCGACCCAGTCGCTTGGCTCCCAATGAACACGATGCTATTTCCTCTGTTCTGACCCAGCCAGTTGGCTGCCGATGAACATGGCATCATTGTTGTACGTGTTCAGTACCCCGCCCGTATATATGTACGTGGCCATATTTTTTGCAGTGTGGTTGTACGTACGTGTACAAGATTTAGATGGGACTGCCTGAACTGCTATGTCGGGGGCTGTACTACGACACGTGCCGCCCCTTGCTCAGTTCATCATTGCAGAGAGACCGATCAACCAATATGTACGTACAAGTTTGCGAGCAGACAGATAACACTACTCACGCTTTGACCTGGTGGGTTCTAGCTGTCAGGGGGGAATCACTTTTTTTGCACGTAATAAGGAGGCACTTCCTTGCATGTGACCATGTAGCTAGTGGGTCCCAGCTGTCAGGGAAAGGAATCATTTTTTCCCGCGTTATAAGGAGATACTTCCTTGGGTGTGAAGATATAATTAACTGATGGGTCCCAGCTGTCAGGGGGAGGAATCATTTTTTTTGCGCTTAATAAGGAGGCACTTCCTTGCGTGCGAAGATGTAGCTGGTGGGTCCCAGCTGGCAGGGAGAGGAATATTTTTTGCGCGTAATAAGGAGGCACTTCTGATGGTGAACGTTGCATGAAAATCAAAAAAATTCCTACGAACACCCAAGATCTAATCTAGGGGAAGCATAGCAACGAGAGGGGAGAGTGTGTCTTGATGTCTACTACGCAACTTTTATTCTTGTAGACGTTGTTGGGCCTCCAAATGCAGAGTTTTGTAGGACAGTAGCAAATTTCCCTCAAGTGGATGACCTAAGGTTTATCAATCTGTGGGAGGCATAGGATGAAGATGGTCTCTCTCAAACAACCCTGCAATCAAATACAAGAAATCTCTTGTGTTCCCAACACACCCAATACAATGGCAAATTGTATAGGTGCACTAGTTCGGCGAAAAGATGGTGATACAAGTGTAGTATGGATAGTAGATATAGCTTTTTGTAATCTGAAAATATAAAAACAGCAAGGTAGCAAGTAGTAAAAGTGAGCACAAACGGTATTGCAATGCTTGAAAACAAGGCCTAGGGTTCATACTTTCACTAGTCAAATCTCTCAACAATGCTAACATAATTGAATCATATAACAATCCCTCAACGTGCGACAAAGAATCACTCCAAAGTTTCTATCGGTGAAGGTAGCACGAAAACGTGTATCAACCTATGTGCTTAGATTACCCCAATGTCACCACGGGAATCCACAAGTTGAATACCAAAACATACATCAAGTAACTCAATAGAATACCCCATTGTGACCACGGGTATCCACATGCAAGACATACATCAAGTGATCTCAAATCTAATATTCAATCCAACATAACAAAACCTCAAAGAGCAAGACTCAATTCATCACAACAAGACAGAGAGAGGGAAGAAACACCATATGATCCAATTATATTAACAAAGCTTGCGGTACATCAAGATCGTTCCAAATCAAGAACACGAGAGAGAGAGAGAGAGAGAGAGATCAAACACAAAGCTATTGGTACATACCCTCAGCCCCGAGGGTGAACTACTCCCTCCTCGTCATGGAGACCGCCGGGATGATGAAGATGGCCTCCGGTGATGATTCCCCCATCTGGCAGAGTGCCGGAACAGGGCTCCGGATGAGATCGCTTTGGTATAGAGGCTTGCGGCGGTGGCGTGGAAGTTCTAGGTTTCTTTCTAGGGTTTTGGGTATTTATAGGATTTTTTGGCATTGGAATCACGTCAGGGGGTGCCTGAGGGTCCCACAAGCTCAGGGGGCGCAACCTATGGGGGGGGCGCCCCCCAGGCTTGTGGTGCCCTCGGCCACTTCCTGGTCCATCTCCGGTGCTCCGTGGGTCTCTTCTGGTCAATAAAAAATCACCGTAAATTTTGGACCCATTCCGAGAACTTTTATTTCTGGACAAAAAACAACACCACGGTAGTTCTGCTGAAAACAGCATCAGTCCGGGTTAGTGCCGTCTAAATCATACCAAAACCATATAAAATTGTTATAAACATGACATGAATACTTCATAAATTATAGATACGTTGGAGACGTATCAGCATCCCCAAGCTTAATTCCTGCTCGTCCTCGAGTAGGTAAATGATAAAATAAATAATTTATGAAGTGTGAATGCTAGCATAGTGCATAAGTTTGATCTATGATAATTTCAATCCCTTTTTCTAGCATTATTATATATCATAAACAGTAGCTCATCTCATAAAATTTCTCATGATCAAGTAGCAAGCTATTCACATGTTAAAGTATAGATCATAAACTTTCTTGAAAACTAACAAACTATGTTCTCAGTCATCAAACAATTGCAATTCATCTTATTTTCAGGAAGGGTCTATGTAAGAGATTTGATTTAGCAAATTCCACATACTCAACTATCATATAGTCTTCCATGATTGCTGACACTCAAAGCATATTTTTAGAACAAACCGTTTTAGTCAAACACATAGGAAGATAGGGGCTTAATTTTTCGCCTCCCAACTTGCTTATCATAGAGATAATGTCAACAATAATAACTCATGATCACCTATATTCAACTGGATATATGTGCCTGGATCTTTCCCCACCATATGATGCTTGCCAAGAGAGAAAATAAAAACGGAATAGAGAAGAATACTATTAACTCTTGCATAAAAGTAAATACATAAAGTAAAAGATAGGCCCTTCGCAGAGGGAAGCAGAGGTTGTCATGCGCTTTTTATTTTTGGATGTGCTAGCTCTTAATGCAAAGGAACGTCACTTTATATTGCCCCTTGTGATAGCAACCTTTGTTATGCAGTCCGTCGCTTTTATTTCTTTACCATCACAAGTTCGTACAAAGCTTATTTTCCCTTACAATAAAAGATCATACATATTTAGTAGCAACTTTTATTGCTTTTGCACCGATGACAATTTACTTGAAGGATCTTATTCAATCCATAGGTAGATATAGTGGACTCTCATGACATGAAACTGGGTTTAAGGATTTTGGATGCACAAGTAGTATCTCTACTTAGTGCGGATTTTTGGCTAGCAAAGTATAGAGGGCAAGCACCACATGTTAGAGGATCCAAGAACATATAACTTCTATGTGAATCTAACATTCTTAAGAAGTTGCTCCCCACTTCTACCTATTCTCTCACCATGCACACTGTCCACATCAGCTTTATGCCACATCATTGTTAGTTCATCCCCACTAACTAAATATCTTAACATGCAAACTATCCACATCAGCAATGCAGCCAACGTGAGATGCAAGACCGGACCACCTCATTAGAGTGAACTGACCAGAAAGCTATAGTACTACGCACCAAAATAAATGTGGTCACCGAAACGACCCATGACCCGTCGTTTCCACTTCGGCTCTTCCGCCTTCCGTAACAGACGATGCGTTCTAAAGGAGCCCCCCAGGCACATCTTATTTTACATCCCCGCACATCTCATCTTCCCATTAGCTTCACCACGTGTGACCTCAGGCCAAGATCGGCTTGTTGCCCCACCAGCGGCACGCCTGGGCGAAAACATCGCATGCCCGCAGGCCGCACCGCTTCACGGGCACCCGACATCAGCTTCGCCTGGCCATCCACGTCCTCCTTCCGCATGTGCTTCACCCGGCGGCGGCTACCCGCCATACCCCGCCCCAACCCGGCGTGGCGACACCAACAACCTTCAGCCCCTCCTCCCTTTGCTCTGGTCTGGAATGCGGCAAGCTGGTAGGCATGCGTGCGGCTGTAGATGAACAAGATGGGCTATTTGCACCAGGCTTCTGCTCGCCTATACCAAACTTACTTTCTTGCTCATATCTCAAATTTATCCTCTCAACATCACTAGCATCACCGCCACCTGATGTTTTTGTGGGATTTTATTGCAATATTCAAACTGAACTTTGTTATGGTTGTTGATGTTGCAAGGTATAAATGCGTGACTGTCTCCTTAATCGCTTTTACATTGTTTAGTCTGAAGGTCAGCGTTATTATGTATTCCACTTGACCTTGAATTAATAATCGATTAAACATCCCATATTACGATTGAATCATCTGCTCTGCTGCATTCCATTCATAATTTGTGCATTGATTTTCTTTAGAGAAGTTTGGATCTATACTTCCAGGAGCAGTCCATTGGTCGATCTCTTTGTGCCTATTATCTGTCGATCTTCTAATAGTGTTTTAATTAAAGAGGGAAGAATGGATGAAGTAGAAGATTGATTAAGTTCAGCAGAGGCATCCAGGATGGCCCCCTTCATGGTCAAAATCATTGCCACATCCATTGTGATGGCCATGCACTCTGGCCCCGACACTTCCTGGTAAGAAAATGATCAGTAACATATCATAATAGTGGTGTCTTCTTTTTACATGTATGGTTATCAATGTTGTTCATAGAGGGTAAGGTGTCATGACGTATGTGATACAGTTAGCTTATGTGTGATCACTTACCAATTTTTGGTAAATAAAAAATGCAATCCACAATATTATATCACATACTTCAGCAACATATATTCCTAGCTGAATTAGTGAGTTCTTTGGTGCCTTTTCTTACACTTATTCCTAGCTGAATTCAGCAACATATATTGCTTGATACATTGTTTTGCTTCTTATCCAAGAAGAACCCGCTCAAGAAGCTGATGTCAGTGCCTCACTTCTTACAATATTTTGATGCTCTATTGGTTTTAGAACTAATTGCAAGATTAGTCTGCATCCATGCAGCAGAGCGAATACATAACAAGCATTTCTCACGTAGTTAATATTGATGGCCACAAATCGCGATTATGTCTGATGCGGCCAAGCTGGCCCATTCATGATTTTTTTGTGAGACCCCATAACGGAAGCGAGATTATTTTTTCCCACTGATATGTTGGAGATGCTCTGTGCGAGGTTAGTGTTGATGCAGCTGCTAAATGCTCTATGATACCTTATGATGGAAAACTGGAACACGCTTCATTTACTTTTACTATATTTTCTGTAAAACGTACTTGCAAGCTTGAAGATGACATTTTGTGCTTAATGCAGTTCCAAATATGTTGTGGTGGTTAGTTGTATCGATTCCAAGTTTCTAACTAAAATTTTCATTCTTTTATAGATAATCGAAAGCTTTCACACCAATGAGTGATGAGAATGGTTCATCATATGGAGTGCTAAGGATCAGGACAAACTGTAACACTGAGGCACATTTAAGTATCCGAAGCACTTTTTATCTACTTAGTGTCACTTCCTTTGTATTATAAGACTTTCTATGCATGGGATTCCTAATGGACATGCGGCAATCCAGATGCACTTAGCAAATGGTTTCCTTAATATTATTCTATGTTACCCAACATTTTATAACCTTTTGTCTATTATAATATGTATTTACACATTTCCACAACAACGCGCGGGGTATCATCTAGTATAAACAAACATAACCTATTACGTTGTCTTCCTTATCCAACATCAACTACTTGATCAAGGTTGAAAATAATTAATGGGGGCTCACAATCATAGAAGATGTCCAAGATAGTATATTTATATGTGAAATCTCTCTTCCTTCAATATTCTTTCATGAATTGTTCAAATGACCAATGCTGTGTTTGCTAACTTTCAATAAATTTTACCACTCATACTTATTTTATGTGAAGTCACTACTCCCCATGGGATAAGCATATGAAGCACATATAATTTCAACTTTATGATATTCAATTCATTCAACAATTTACTCTTGGGATATAAGTGAAGCACGAGAGTAAATGACAAACTACTCCAGAAGATATAAGTGAAGAACAAAGAGTAGTTAAGTGAATGGGTAGCTATGTGAAGACTCTCTATCAATAAAAACTTTTAGATCTTGATAATTTTATTCAAACAACAAACAAAATTAAAATAAAAGGACACTCCAAGAATAGCACATATCATGTGAACAAGTAAAAACTTAGGCTAACCGATAGGTGTTGATGAAGAAAGGTGGGATGCCCACCGGGGCATCCCCAAGCTTAGTTGCTTGAGACTTATTGGAATGTTATCTTGGGGTGCCTTGGGCATCCCCAAGCTTGAGCTCTTGTATCTCCTTAATTCTTCTCATATAATGGCTTCTCCTAAATCTTAAAAACTCCATCCACACAAAACTCAACAAGAACTCGTGAGATAAGTTAGTATAAATCAACTCAAAACCTTAACATTGTCTACTGTAACAAATAACTAAGATTATAATTAAACATTGCATACAAAATGCCTCTGCATATTTAATACTCCTATCCACAAATAGAAACATTAAACAAGCAAACATATGAAAACAATGCAATTATAACAGCATCTGCCAAAATAGAACAGTCTGTAAAGGGTGAATAAGAATTCATACTTCCCTACCTCCAAAATTTTTGAAAAATTACCACGTGACAGAGAACTCATGCATTCTTACTGTGTAAAAATTTCAGATGTTTTATCATGTTCTGACTATTCAGGAATATTCTGGACATAACAGAAAACTTTCTGTTTTTAGACAGCAACACATGAACTTGCAAACTGAGCATGGTAAAGGCTATAATTGGCATTTTATTGAACTAAAGGATACAAAAAATGATTATTGATAACAGCAAGAAAATCTAAACAAAATAAAATGATGCTCCAAGTAAAACTCATATTATGTGATGAATAAAAATATAGCTCCAAGTGAGGTTACCGATAGTGTTGAAGACGAAAGAGGGGATGCCTTCCGGGGCATCCCCAAGCTTAAATGCTTGGGTCTTTCTTGAATATTACCTTGGGGTGCCTTGGGCATCCCAAAGCTTAGGGTCTTGCCTCTCCTTATTCTCCTCATATCGATATCTCACCCAAAACTTGAAAACTTGAATCACACAAAACTTAACGGAACTTGTGAGATAGGTTAGTATGATAAAGATAAATCATCCACTTAGGTACCATCAAGACAAGATTAATAATTGTTCTTACATAATTCCTACTGTATTCCATCATTTCCACAATTTATATTACTCAATATAAGCTTTGGAAACACTAAAACAAGCAAACTATGCATCAAAAACAGAATCTGTCAAAAACAGAACAACATGTAGTGACCGAATTATAAACCATACTTATGTACCTCCAAAAATTCTGGAAAATTATTAAAACGTAAACAATTTGTAAACCACTACTGTGTAAAAATTTCAGAATTTTCTCATGCCCCAGTAAAGAAAAGAAATTCCAGCACAGGACGCAAAAGTTTCTGTTTTTGCACAGAATCAAATCAACAAGCATCCACACTATCCCAAAGGCTTCACTTGGCACATTATTGAAATAAAAACATATAAAACATGATTACTACAGTAGATTAATAATGTGTACACACAAAAACAGTAGGTATAAATGTTGGGTTGTCTCCCAACAAGCGCTTTTACTTAATGCCTTTTTAGCTAGGCATGATGATTTCAATGATGCTCGCATAAAAGACAATAATTGAAACACAAAGAGATAATCATGAATCATATGACAAGCACATTTAAGCCTAACCCACTTCCTATTCATAGGGATTTTATCAGCAAACAACTTATGGGAGCAAGAATCAACTAGCATAGGAAGGCAGAACAAGCATAACTTCAAAACTTTCAACACATAGAGAGGAAACTTGATGTTATTGCAACACCTACAAGCATAAGGTCCTCTCTCATAATAATTTTCAGTAGCATAATTAATGAATTCAACAATATAGCTATCACATAAAGCATTCTTTTCATGATCTACAAGCATAGAAATTTTATTACTCTCCACATAAGCAATTTTCTTCTCATTCATAATAGAGGGAGTATCATATGAAACTTCAATACTATAAATTGTTTCCACATTAAAAGAGTAATGTTTGGTAAAAGGGTATTCATAATTATGACAATTTTTATAATAATAATCATCACTACTTTTTATAACATAAGTATCATCACAATAATCATCATAAGTAGCAACTTTGCTCTCATCATAATCAATTGAAACCTCTTCCGGAATAATGGATTCAACATTAAATAAAGTCATGACCTCTCCAAATCCACTTTTATCATTACTATAAAACTGAACACCCTCCAATATAGTGGGATAATTATTACCTAAAGTTGACACTCTTCCCAACCCACTTTCATTATTATTGCACTCATCATAGATTGGAGGCATGCTATCATCATAACAATTTTGCTCACCAAAAGTAGGGGGAATACAAAGATCATCTTCATTAAGCCTAGAATCCCCAAGCTTAGGATAAACATTATTTGCAGCAAAGAAATTCTCAAACATGTCATTCCAATCAAACATAGCATCCCCAAGCTTGTGGGTTTGCATATCATTAGCATAATCACTATACTCATCAATGGTATGAATAGCACCAATAGTATAACAATTATTATCATCATAATTTTCCAAGTTGGTACCATAAAGATTTTCAAGATTATAAGAGGTATCATTATCTTCCCAATCATAATTATCACAACAAGCAATAGGCATAATAAAATCATCCTCAAGTGCATCATCTTCCACAATTATTTTTGATTCATTCTCATGAGGCACAACAATAATAGGAGCAACATTATTTGGGAGAGATACCTTTTTCCCTCTACTTTTCCTTCTTTTATTCTTCTTCTTCACCACATTGAGTTTGGGTTTAATTAATTCTTCCGAGCTTCTTATTGAAGAGATTGGTTGGATAGGAAGCTCCTCCTCGTTACCTGTTTCATTACGAGAGACAATAGGAGGGTATTGGGAAATATTTACCCTTCCGTTAGTATTCCTTTTATATTCTATTGGTTTTCATATCTTTCTATAATTGGCGATATAAGCATTCTCATTGCAATTTACCACACAAAACATATAGATTTCCTGTAGATTAGTTTCAGTATGGTCTGTGAATATGAATGCTTCAAACCAACTATTTTTATGTGTCAATTCCTCATACCCCAAAAATAGACAAAGTTCATTATAAAGTTCAAGGGTGATCAAGTTATTACTATATTTGGCCATGATTTGATCATGAAAAAGTATGCATTGGAAATTAAGATGACCAACCTTATTGCAAAGTTCACAAGTAATGGGATCAAGAGAGCATAATTTTGTAGTAGATTCATCTATCACTTTAAGCCACCAATTGGTTTTATCATGTTTATGTTTCTTACAAAATCTATCATCCCTATAAGGCATATCTTCACAAAGTTTTTGCACTCCACAAAAATTGACATGCTTGTGAGAAACTTTTTTATCATGATTAGTGCAATCATCATTAGCATTTTGGACATTCAAAGAATTCATACTAACAACATTGCATTCATGCTCATCATTCAAAGGACTCACATTAAACATTTTATTAAATTCTACCTCTAGCAATTGAGCACAATTATCGGAATCTTTATTTTCAAGAAAGACATTATAAAGATAAAGCATTTGAGGCAACCTCAATTCCATTTTTTTTGTAGTTTCCTTTTATAAACCAAACTAGTGATAAAACAAGAAACTAAAAGATTCAATTGTAAGATCTAAAGATATACCTTCAAGCACTCACCTCCCCGGCAACGGCGCCAGAAAACAGCTTGATGTCTACTACGCAACTTTTATTCTTGTAGACGTTGTTGGGCCTCCAAGTGTAGAGTTTTGTAGGACAGTAGAAAATTTCCCTCAAGTGGATGACCTAAGGTTTATCAATCCATGGGAGGCATAGGATGAAGATGGTCTCTCTCAAACAACCCTGCAATCAAATACAAGAAATCTCTTGTGTCCCCAACACACCCAATACAATGGCAAATTGTATAGGTGCACTTGTTCGGCGAAGAGATGGTGATACAAGTGTAGTATGGATAGTAGATATAGCTTTTTGTAATCTGAAAATATAAAAACAGCAAGGTACTAAGTAGTAAAAGTGAGCACAAACGGTATTGCAATGCTTGAAAACAAGTCCTAGGGTTCATACTTTCACTAGTGAAATCTCTCAACAATGCTAACATAATTGAATCATATAACAATCCCTCAACGTGCGACAAAGAATCACTCCAAAGTTTCTATAGGAGAACATAGGACGAAAACATGTATCAACCTATGTGCTTAGATTACCCCAATGTCACCACGGGAATCCGCAAGTTGAATACCGACATACATCAAGTGATCTCAAATCCAATATTCAATCCAACATAACGAAACCTCAAAGAGCAAGACTCAATTCATCACAACAAGATAGAGAGAGGGAAGAAACACCATATGATCCAACTATATTAACAAAGCTCGTGGTACATCAAGATCGTGCCAATTCAAGAACACGAGAGAGAGATAGAGATCAAACACATAGCAACTGGTACATACCCTCAGCCCCGAGGGTGAACTACTCCCTCCTCATCATGGAGACCGCCGGGATGATGAAGATGGCCTCCGGTGATGATTCCCCCCTCCGGCAGAGTGCCGGAACAGGGCTCTGGATGAGATCGTTTCAGTACAGAGGCTTTGCGGCGGCGTGGAAGTTCTAGGTTTCTTTCTGGGGTTTTGGGTATTTATAGGATTTTTTGGCGTTGGAATCACGCCAGGGGAGTGCCCGAGGGTCCCACAAGCTCGGGGGGCGCGCCCTAGGGGGGGCACCCCCCAGGCTTGCGGTGCCCTCAGCCACTTCGTGGTCCATCTCCAGTGCTCCGTGGGTCTCTTTTGGTCCCTAAAAAATCACCGTAAATTTTGGGCCCATTCCGAGAACTTTTATTTCTGCACAAAAAACAACACCACGGTAGTTCTGCTGAAAACAGCGTCAGTCCGGGTTAGTTCCGTCTAAATCATACCAAAACCATATAAAATTGTTATAAACATGGCATGAATACTTCATGAATTATAGATACATTGGAGACATATCATGTATACATACCCTTGTAGACCGAAAGCGTTAACGATTTAGAGATCGTGGTTGGTGTAGTCGTACTCGCGTCGCGATCCAATCCGATCCAAGCACCGCACGTGCGGCACCTCTGAGTTTAGCACACGTCCGGCTCGGTGACGTGTCCTCCTTAATCCATCAAGAGAGGGAGAATAGGTAGATGAGATCTGAACCAACACGACGGTGTGGTGGTGGTAATGGCAGCGGAACACCGACAGGGCTTCGCCAAGCGCTGACGGATCGAGGTGGAGGCTTATCGGGAGAGAGAGGAGGCTTGGGTTTGGTGTGTGCAGCCCTTGCGCCCCCTCCCCACTATATATAGGGGTGTGGGAGGGATGGGGGCGCAGCCCTAGCCCCTCCTCCAAGGAGAGGAGGCAGCCAAGGGAGGAAACTTGCCTCCCAAGGCAAGTGGACTCCCTCCCACTTAGGGTTTCTCCTTCCCAGGCGCATGGGCCTTGTGGAGGCTGGTGCGCCTGGCCCATGCATGCCCTAGGGGCTGGTGGAATTCACTTGTGGACTTCCGGACCCCTCCGGAACCTTCCGGAAGCTTCTGGAAGCTTCCCGGTACAATACCGAAAAAACAGATTTTTCTGGAACTCCGACAACAACTTTCCATATATAAATCTTTACCTCTGGACCATTTTGGAGCTCCTCATGATGTCCCAGATCCCATCCGGGACTCCGAACAACCTTCGGACATTGCCATACGAATATCTCAATACTACCCTAGCATTACCGAACGTTAAGCGTGCGACCCTACGGGTTCGGGAATATGCAGACATGACCGAGACTCTTCTCCGATCAATAACCAATAGCGGAACCTGGATGCCCATATTGATTCCCACATATTCAACGAAGATCTTTATCGGTTGAACCATGATGTCAAGGATTCAGTTAATCCCGTATACAATTCCCTTTGTCTGGCGATATGTTACTTGCCCGAGATTCGATCATCGGTACCTCCATACCTAGTTCAATCTCGTTACCGGCAAGTCTCTTTACTCGTTTCGTAATACAAGATCCTGTGACTAAACTCATTAGTCACATGCTTGCAAGCTTCTTGTGATGTTGTATTACCGAGAGGGCCCAGAGATATCTCTCCGTCACACGGAGCGACAAATTCCAGTCTTAATCCATGCAACTCAACAGACACCTTCGGAGATACCTGTAGAGCACCTTTATGATAACCCAGTTACGAAGTGACGTTTGATAGCACACAATGTATTCCTCCGGTATCTGGGAGTGACATGATCTCATGGTCGAAGGAACAGATACTTGACATGAGGAAAGCTATAACAAATAAACTAAACGATCTGATGGTAAGCTTACGGTTGGGTCTTGTCCATCACATCATTCTCCTAATGATATGATCCCGTTATCAAATGACAACTCATGTCTATGGTTAGGAAACCTTAACCATCTTTGATCAACGAGCTAGTCTAGTAGAGGCTCACTAGGGACATGGTGTTGTTTATATATTCACACATGTATTTAAGTTTCCGGTCAATACAATTCTAGCATGAATAATAAACATTTATCATGAACAAGAAAATATGATAATAACCAATTTATTATTGCCTCTAGGGCATATTTCCAACAGTCTCCCACTTGCACTAGAGTCAATAATCTAGTTTACATTGTAATGAATCTAACACCCATGGAGTCCTGGTGTTGATCATGTTTTGCTCGTGGAAGAGGTTGTTGGAAATATGCCCTAGAGGCAATAATAAATTGGTTATTATTATATTTCCTTGCTCATGATAATCGTTTATTATCCATGCTATAATTGTATTGATTGGAAACTCAAATACATGTGTGGGTACATAGACAACACTGTGTCCCTAGTAAGCCTCTAGTTGACTAGCTTGTTGATCAAAGATGGTTAAGGTTTCCTAGCCATGGACATGAGATGTCATTTGATAACGGGATCACATCATTAGGAGAATGATGTGATGGACAAGACCCAAACTGTAAACGTAGCATTTGATCGTGTCAGTTTATTGCTATTGTTTTCTGCATGTCAAGTATCTGTTCCTTTGACCATGAGATCATGCAACTCACTGACACCGGAGGAATACCTTGTGTGTATCAAACGTCGCAACGTAACTGGGTGACTATAAAGGTGCTCTACAGGTATCTCCGAGGGTGTCTGTTGGGTTGGCATGGATCAAGACTGGGATTTGTTACTCCGTGTGACGGAGAGGTATCTCAGGGCCCACTCGGTAATACAACATCACAATGAGCCTTGCAAGCAATGTGACTAAAGTGTTAGCCACGAGATCTTGTATTACGGAACGAGTAAAGAGACTTGCCGGTAACGAGATTGAACTAGGTATAGTGATACCGACGATCGAATCTCGGGCAAGTAACATACCGAAGAACAAAGGGAATAGCATACGGGATTAACTGAATCCTTGACATAGAGGTTCGACCGATAAAAGATCTTCGTAGAATATGTAGGAGCCAATATGGGCATCCAGGTCCCGCTATTGGTTATTGGCCGTAGAGGTGTCTCGGTCATGTCTACATAGTTCTCGAACCCGCAGGGTCTACACACTTAACGTTTGGTGACGATTAGTATAATTGAGTTATTATGTTGGTGACCGAAAGTTGTTCGGAGTCCCGGATAAGATCCCGGACATGACGAGGATCTCCGGAATAGTCCGGAGGTAAAGATTGATATATGTGATAATAGTGTTTTGATCTCCGGAAGAGTTCCGAAGTTCACCGGAAGGGGTTCCGGATGTTTGCCGAAGTGTTCGGGTACAGCAACACTTTATATGGGCCAAGGGATAAAAGCCCACAAGGTATTGGAAAGTGCAAAAAGTAGTTTTGCTGCCGCGTAAGCGGTACTACCGCTTGTGTGAAGCGGTACTACCGCCCAAGCGGTACTACCGCTTGTGTGAAGCGGTACTACCACCCAAGCGGTACTACCGCTTGTGTGAAGCGGTACTACCGCTTGTGTGCGGCTGTGCACGGTTCGGCAGGGATCCGAGTTGGACTCTTTCCCTGCGGGCCAAACCGACCTTGTGCGGGCAAAACCGACCTGGAGGAGGCTTTTACTCCAAGTTTAGACCCCAAGGCTCAACATATAAATAGAGGGGCAGGGCTAGCACACGGGACACATCAAGATTTCCCCAAGCCGTGTGCGGCAACCCTAACCCTCTAGTTCCTCCGTCATAATCTCCGTAGCGCTTGGCGAAGCCCTGCAGAGATTGTTCCTCACCACCATCACCACGCCGTCGTGCTGCTGGAACTCAACCACTACTTCACCATCGCTCGCTGGATCGAGGAGGTGAAGGCGTCATCAAGCCGTACGTGTGTTGAACGCGGAGGTGCCGTCCGTTCGGCGCTAGTTCGTGATCGGATCGAGGGACGACTTGCGATTTGGATCGCGGAGACGTTCGACTACATCAACCGCGTTTCTTAAACGCTTCCACTTAGCGATCTACAAGGGTATGTAGATTCACTCTCCCTCTCGTAGATGCTCATCACCATGGATAGATCTTGTGTGTGCGTAGGAAAATTTTTGTTTCCCATGCAACGTCCCCAACAGTGGTATCAGAGCTAGGTCTATGCGTAGATGAGATCTCGAGTAGAACACAAACGAGTTGTGGGCGTGGATGTATACATATTGCTTGCCGTTACTAGTTGATATTTGATTCGGTGGTACTGTGAGATGAAGCGGCCCGGACCGACATTACGCGTACACTTACGCGAGACAGGTTCCTTCAACTGACATGTAACTTCGTTGCATAAAGATGGCTAGCGGGTGTCTGTCTCTCTCACTTTAGTTGAATCGATTTCAATGAAGAGGGTTCTTTTAGAAGATCAAAAAGCAATCACTACACCACGTTGTGGTTTTGCATAGGTAAGAACGGTTCTTGCAAACCCGTAGCAGCCACGTAAAATTTGCAACAACAATTAGAGGACGTCTAACTTGTTTTTGCAGGGTGTGTTGTGATGTGATATGGCCAATTACATGATGAGATATATGTGATGTATGAGATGATCATGTGTTGTATAGAATATCACGACTTGCATGTCGATGAGTACGGCAACTGGCAGGAGCCATAGAGTTGTCTTTAATTATTGTATGACCTGCGTGTCAATCATTAAGCGCTATGTAATGCTTTACTTTATCGCTAAACGTTAGCAATAGTCGTGGAAGCAACAGTCGGCGCGACAACCTTATGGCGACACGTTGATGGAGATCAAGATGATGGAGATCATGGTGTCATGCCGGTGACGATGGAGATCATGCCGGTGCTTTGGAGATGGAGATCAAAAGCACAAGTTCATGGCCATATCATGTCACTTATGATTTGCATGTGATGTTAATCCTTTTATGCATCTTATTTTGCTTAGGACGACGGTAGCATTATAAGGTGATCCCTCACTTAAATTTCAAGATAAATTGTGTTCTCCCCAAGTGTGCACCGTTGCGAAAGTTCGTCGTTTCGAGACACGCCGTGATGATCGGGTGTGATAGACTCTACGTTCGCATACAACGGGTGCAAGCCATGTTGCACGTGCGGAACACTCGGGTTAAACTTGACGAGCCTAGCATGTACAGACATGGCCTCGGAACACAAGAGACCGAAAGGTCGAACATGAGTCATATAGTAGATATGATCAACATGAAGATGTTCACCATTGAAACCACCTCAACTCACGTGATGATCGGACTTGAGTTGGTGGATTTGGATCATGTTACACTCGAATGACCGGAGGGATGTCAATTTGAGTGGGAGTTTTTAAGTAATATGATTAACTAAACTCATTATCTAGAACAATAGTCTAAGTTGTCTTTGCTATATTTATGTTGTAGATCATGGCTCGCGCAGTAGCACCCCTGAATTTTAATGCGTTCCTAGAGAAAGCTAAGTTGAAAGATGATGGAAGTAACTTTGTGGACTGGGCCCGTAATCTAAGGATTATCCTTACGGCTTCCCAGAAGGCTTATGTCCTTGATGCACCGCTTGGTGATCCACCTGCTCCAGTTGAGTCTCTAGACGTTGTGAACGCCTGGCAGGCTCGTTCTGATGATTACTCAATAGTTCAATGTGCAATGTTGTATGGCTTAGAACCGGGACTTCAAAGACGTTTTGAACGTCATGGAGCATATGAGATGTTCCAGGAGTTGAAGTTTATCTTTCAGAAGAATGCCCGGATTGAGAGATATGAGATCTCCGATAAGTTCTATGCTTGCAAGATGGAGGAGAACGGGTCTATCAGTGATCACGTGCTCAGAATGTCTGGGTACTCCACCCGTCTGGCTGAGTTAGGGATGCCCCTTCCGCCAGAGGCTATCACTGACAGAGTTCTTCAATCATTGCCACCTAGCTACAAGAGCTTCGTGTTGAACTATAACATGCACGGGATGAAAAAGTCAGTCGCCGAGCTGTTTGCGATGCTGAAAGCCGCTGAGTCTGAAATTCAGAAGGAGCATCAAGTGTTGATGGTCAATAAAACCACTAGTTTCAAGAAAAATGGCAAGGGTAAGAAGGGTAACTCCAAGAAGAGTGGCAAAGCAGTTGCTCCTCTCGTGAAGAAACCCAAGGCTGGACCCAAACCAGAAACTGTGTGTTTTCATTGCAAGGGAACTGGACACTGCAAGCGGAATTGCCCCAAGTATTTGGCTGACAAGAAGGCGGCCAACAACAAACAAGGTATATATGATATACATGTTATTGATGTGTACCTTACCAACTCTCGTTGTAGTGCCTGGGTATTTGATACCGGTGCGGTTGCTCATATTTGCAACTCAAAACAGGAACTGCGGAATAGACGGAGGCTGGCAAAGGACGAAGTGACGATGCGCGTGGGAAATGGTTCCAAGGTTGATGTGATCGCCGTCGGCACGCTCGCTCTTCGATTACCGTCGGGATTAGTGATGAACCTAAATAAGTGTTATTTGGTGCCTGCGTTAAGCATGAACATTATATCTGGATCTTGTTTATTGCGAGACGGTTACTCATTTAAATCAGAGAATAATGGTTGTTCTATTTATATGAGTAATATCTTTTATGGTCATGCACCCAATGTGAGGGGTTTATTCTTATTGAATCTCGATAGTAATGATACACATGTTCATAACATTGATGCCAAAAGATGTAGAATTGATAATGATAATACCACTTTCTTGTGGCACTGCCGTTTAGGTCATATTGGCGTAAAACGCATGAGGAAGCTCCATGCTGATGGACTTTTGGAGTCACTTGATTTTGAATCACTTGACACATGTGAGCCATGCCTCATGGGCAAGATGACTAAAACGCCGTTCTCTGGAACAATGGAACGGGCAAGTGACTTATTGGAAATCATACATACTGATGTGTGCGGTCCGATGAGTATTGAAGCGCGCGGTGGTTATCGTTACTTTCTCACCTTCACTGATGACTTAAGTAGATATGGGTATATTTACTTAATGAAACACAAGTCTGAAACATTTGAAAAGTTCAAACAATTTCAGAGTGAAGTTGAGAATCATCGTAACAAGAAGATTAAATTCCTACGATCTGATCGAGGAGGAGAATATCTGAGTTATGAGTTTGGCAGTCACTTAAGACAGTGTGGAATTGTTTCACAATTGACACCGCCTGGAACACCACAGCGTAATGGTGTGTCCGAACGTCGTAATCGAACCTTATTGGATATGGTGCGATCTATGATGTCTCTTGCCGATTTGCCACTATCGTTTTGGGGTTATGCATTAGAGACAGCTGCATTCACTTTAAATAGGGCACCATCGAAATCCATTGAGACGACGCCATATGAACTTTGGTTTGGCAAGAAGCCAAAACTGTCGTTTCTTAAAGTTTGGGGATGTGATGCTTATGTCAAAAAGCTTCAGCCTGAAAAGCTGGAACCCAAAGCGGAGAAATGCGTCTTCATAGGATACCCAAAAGAGACAGTTGGGTATACCTTCTACCTCAGATCCGAAGGCAAAGTGTTTGTCGCTAAAAACGGAACATTTCTTGAGAAAGAGTTTCTCTCGAAAGAATTGAGTGGGAGGAAGATAGAACTTGATGAGGTTGTTGAACCTTTACTTCAACCTGAGAGTAGCGAAGCGCAGAAAGTTGTTTCTGTGGAGCCTACATTAGCTGAAGAGGAAGTTAATGATGATGATCATGAAGCTTTGGATCAAGTTGCTATCGAACCTCGTAGGTCGACAAGGACGCATACTGCTCCTGAGTGGTACGGCAACCCTGTCTTAGAGGTCATGTTGTTAGACAACGATGAACCTACGAGCTATGGAGAAGCGATGATGGGCCCGGATTCCGAGAAGTGGTTAGAGGCCATGAAATCCGAGATGGGATCCATGTATGAAAACAAAGTATGGACTTTGGAAGTATTACCTGAAGGGCGTAAGGCCATTCAGAACAAATGGATCTTTAAGAGGAAGACGGACGCAGACGGTAATGTCACCGTCTATAAAGCTCGACTTGTGGCAAAGGGTTTTTCACAAGTTCAAGGAGTTGACTACGATGAGACCTTCTCACCCGTAGCGATGCTTAAGTCCGTCAGAATCATGTTAGCAATAGCTGCCTTTTTCGATTATGAAATTTGGCAGATGGATGTCAAAACAGCGTTCCTTAACGGTTTCCTTAAGGAAGAGTTGTATATGATGCAACCAGAAGGTTTTGTCGATCCAAAGAATGCTGACAAAGTTTGCAAACTCCAGCGATCCATTTATGGACTGGTGCAAGCATCTCGGAGTTGGAATCTTCGTTTTGATGAGGTGATCAAAGCGTTCGAGTTTATACAAGTTTACGGAGAAGCTTGTATTTACAAGAAAGTGAGTGGGAGCTCTATAGCGTTTCTAATATTATATGTGGATGACATATTACTGATTGGAAACAATATAGAAATGCTGGAAAGCGTGAAGGAATATTTGAACAAGAGTTTTTCAATGAAGGACCTAGGAGAAGCTGCTTTCATATTAGGCATCAAGATCTATAGAGATAGATCAAGACGCTTAATAGGAATTTCACAAAGCACATACCTTGACAAAGTTTTGAAGAAGTTCAAAATGGATCAGTCCAAGAAGGGGTTCTTGCCTGTATTGCAAGGTGTGAAGTTGAGTAAGACTCAATGCCCAGTGACTGCAGAAGATAGAGAAAAGATGAGTGTCATCCCCTATGCTTCGGCCATAGGCTCTATCATGTATGCAATGCTGTGCACAAGACCCGATGTCAGCCTTTCCATAAGTATGGTCGGAAGGTTTCAAAGTGATCCAGGAATGGAACACTGGACGGCGGTCAAGAATATCCTGAAGTACCTGAAAAGGACTAATGACATGTTTCTCGTTTATGGAGGTGATCAAGAGCTCGTCGTAAAGGGTTACGTCGATGCAAGCTTTGACACTGATCCGGATGACTCTAAGTCGCAAACCGGATACGTATTTATTCTTAATGGGGGTGCGGTTAGCTGGTGCAGTTCCAAGCAAAGCGTGGTAGCAGATTCTACATGCGAAGCGGAGTACATCGCTGCCTCGGAGGCGGCGAAGGAAGGTGTCTGGATGAAGGAGTTCATGACAGATCTTGGAGTAGTGCCTAGTGCACTTGACCCAATGACTCTGTTTTGTGATAATACTGGTGCCATTGCTCTAGCCAAGGAACCAAGATTTCACAAGAGGACCAGACACATAAAGCGACGTTTCAATTCCATCCGCGATTACATCAAGGAGGACGACATAAATATTTGCAAAGTACACACGGATCTAAATGTTGCAGATCCGATGACTAAACCTCTTCCAAGGGCTAAACATGAACAACACCAGAACTGCATGGGTGTTCGATTCATTACAATGTAAATCACATAGTGATGTGAACTAGATTATTGACTCTAGTGCAAGTGGGAGACTGTTGGAAATATGCCCTAGAGGCAATAATAAATTGGTTATTATTATATTTCCTTGTTCATGATAATCGTTTATTATCCATGCTATAATTGTATTGATTGGAAACTCAAATACATGTGTGGGTACATAGACAACACTGTGTCCCTAGTAAGCCTCTAGTTGACTAGCTTGTTGATCAAAGATGGTTAAGGTTTCCTAGCCATGGACATGAGATGTCATTTGATAACGGGATCACATCATTAGGAGAATGATGTGATGGACAAGACCCAAACTGTAAACGTAGCATTTGATCGTGTCAGTTTATTGCTATTGTTTTCTGCATGTCAAGTATCTGTTCCTTTGACCATGAGATCATGCAACTCACTGACACCGGAGGAATACCTTGTGTGTATCAAACGTCGCAACGTAACTGGGTGACTATAAAGGTGCTCTACAGGTATCTCCGAGGGTGTCTGTTGGGTTGGCATGGATCAAGACTGGGATTTGTTACTCCGTGTGACGGAGAGGTATCTCAGGGCCCACTCGGTAATACAACATCACAATGAGCCTTGCAAGCAATGTGACTAAAGTGTTAGCCACGAGATCTTGTATTACGGAACGAGTAAAGAGACTTGCCGGTAACGAGATTGAACTAGGTATAGTGATACCGACGATTGAATCTCGGGCAAGTAACATACCGAAGAACAAAGGGAATAGCATACGGGATTAACTGAATCCTTGACATAGAGGTTCGACCGATAAAAGATCTTCGTAGAATATGTAGGAGCCAATATGGGCATCCAGGTCCCGCTATTGGTTATTGGCCGTAGAGGTGTCTCGGTCATGTCTACATAGTTCTCGAACCCGCAGGGTCTACACACTTAACGTTTGGTGACGATTAGTATAATTGAGTTATTATGTTGGTGACCGAAAGTTGTTCGGAGTCCCGGATAAGATCCCGGACATGACGAGGATCTCCGGAATAGTCCGGAGGTAAAGATTGATATATGTGATAATAGTGTTTTGATCTCCGGAAGAGTTCCGAAGTTCACCGGAAGGGGTTCCGGATGTTTGCCGAAGTGTTCGGGTACAGCAACACTTTATATGGGCCAAGGGATAAAAGCCCACAAGGTATTGGAAAGTGCAAAAAGTAGTTTTGCTGCCGCGTAAGCGGTACTACCGCTTGTGTGAAGCGGTACTACCGCCCAAGCGGTACTACCGCTTGTGTGAAGCGGTACTACCGCCCAAGCGGTACTACCGCTTGTGTGCGGCTGTGCACGGTTCGGCAGGGATCCGAGTTGGACTCTTTCCCTGCGGGCCAAACCGACCTTGTGCGGGCAAAACCGACCTGGAGGAGGCTTTTACTCCAAGTTTAGACCCCAAGGCTCAACATATAAATAGAGGGGCAGGGCTAGCACACGGGACACATCAAGATTTCCCCAAGCCGTGTGCGGCAACCCTAACCCTCTAGTTCCTCCGTCATAATCTCCGTAGCGCTTGGCGAAGCCCTGCAGAGATTGTTCCTCACCACCATCACCACGCCGTCGTGCTGCTGGAACTCAACCACTACTTCACCATCGCTCGCTGGATCGAGGAGGTGAAGGCGTCATCAAGCCGTACGTGTGTTGAACGCGGAGGTGCCGTCCGTTCGGCGCTAGTTCGTGATCGGATCGAGGGACGACTTGCGATTTGGATCGCGGAGACGTTCGACTACATCAACCGCGTTTCTTAAACGCTTCCGCTTAGCGATCTACAAGGGTATGTAGATTCACTCTCCCTCTCGTAGATGCTCATCACCATGGATAGATCTTGTGTGTGCGTAGGAAAATTTTTGTTTCCCATGCAACGTTCCCAACAGAGGTTTAGTCAATGGGTCTGCCACATTCAGATCCGTATGTACTTTGCAAAGTTCTCTGTCTCCCTCCTTGATGTAATCACGGATGGAGTTGAAGCGGCGTTTGATGTGCTTGGTATTCTTGTAAAACCTGGGCTCCTTGGCAATGGCAATAGCTCCAGTGTTGTCACAAAAGATAGTCATTGGATCCGATGCACTAGGTATTACTCCTAGATCGGATATGAACTCCTTCATCCAGACTCCTTCCTGCGCTGCTCCCGAAGCAGCTATATATTCCGCTTCACATGTAGATCCCGCTACGACGCTTTGCTTGGAACCGCACCAACTGACTGCTCCACCATTCAATATAAATACGTATCCGGTTTGAGATTTAGAGTCATCCGGATCTGTGTCGAAGCTAGCATCGACGTAACCCTTTACGATGAGCTCTTCGTCACCTCCTTAAACGAGAAACATGTCCTTAGTCCTCTTCAGGTACTTAAGGATATTCATGACCGCTGTCCAGTGATCTACTACTGGATCACTTTGGTACCTCCCTGCTAGACTTATGGCAAGGCACACATCAGGTCTGGTACATAGCATGGCATACATTATAGAGCCTATGGCTGAGGCATAGGTGATGACTTTCATTCTTTCTCTTTCTTCTACCATGGTCGGGCTTTGAGTCTTACTCAACTTCACACCTTGCAACACAGGCAATGCAAGAACCCTTTCTTCGACTGGTCCATTTTGAACTTCTTCAAAATCTTGTCAAGGTATGTGCTTTGTGAAAGTCCTATTAGGCGTCTTGATCTATCTCTATAGATTTTAATGCCCAATATGTAAGCAGCTTCACCTAAGTCTTTCATTAAAAAACTCTTGTTCAAATAACCTTTTATGCTTTCCAGAAATTCTATATCATTTCCAATTAACAATATGTCATCCACATATAATATCAGAAATGCTACAGAGCTCCCACTCACTTTCTTGTAAATACAAGCTTCTCCGTAAGTTTGTATAAAACTAAAAGCTTTGATCACCTTATCAAAGCGTATATTCCAACGCCAAGATGCTTGCACTAGTCCATAGATGGATCATTGGAGCTTGCATACCTTGTTAGCATCCTTAGGATCAACAAAACCTTTCGGCTACATCATATACAACTCTTCCTTAATAAACCTGTTAAGGAACACAGTTTTGACGTCCATCTGCCAGATTTCATAATCATAAAATGCGGCAATTGCTAACATAATTCTAACAGACTTAAGCATCGCTACGGATGAGAAAGTCTCATCGTAGTCAACCCCTTGAACTTTTCGGAAACCCTTTGCGACAAGTCGAGCTTTATAGATGGTGACATTACCATCAGCGTCAGTCTTCTTCTTAAAGATCCATTTATTTTCTATGGCCTGCTGGTCATCGGGCAAGTCCACCAAAGTCCATACTTTGTTTTCATACGTGTATCCTATCTTGGATTTCATGGCCTCAAGCCATTTGTCGAAATCCGGGCTCATCATTGCTTCTTCATAGTTTGTAGGTTTGCTGTTGTCTAACACCATGACTTCCAGGACGGGATTACCGTACCAATCTGGTGCGGAACGTACCCTGGTTGACCTACGAAGTTCGGTAGTAACTTGATCCGAAGTTTCATGATCATCATCATTAGCTTCCTCTCCGGCTGGTGTAGACATCACGGGAACTTCTTTCTGTGATGTGCTACTTTCCAATTCGAGAGAAGGTATAATTACCTCATTAAGTTCTACTTTCCTCCCACTCACTTCTTTCGAGAGAAACTCCTTCTCTAGAAAGGACCCATTCTTGGCAACAAAGATCTTGCCTTTGGATCTGTGATAGAAGGTATACCCAATGGTCTCTTTAGGGTATCCTATGAAGATGCATGATACGTCCAATTTGCATCATGATTTCCTACTAATAATTATGTCTACCGTGTTCTCCACTCTTCCCTGAGTTGAGCTATGCGGTTGAAATGCAATGGACAGCTCTGGTGTGACTGCACCCTGGTCAAATAGTTTCTAGCAGCAAAATGTTGACATGTGGTGTGGCCACCACAGTGCTCCTCTTGGCTTGATCTTGGGTAGGGGTTAATCATCTACTAAGGTGGCCGTCTTGGCAAAATTTCAGCACAAATGGACAACTCTAGATAGCACTTCCTTTGTAAACTTGGAATCTAACCAGAAATGAAAATGATGATAATCGGAGAGAATGACTACGTGGATTTGGCTGATTTTTGGTGTAGGGTGGTGATATAGTCATGAGAGATAGCTGGAAAAATTTCAGCTCAATGTGATCAACTATGAAGGTACTTCCTTCACAGGGATGCAATCTGTACAAAAACTTAGATAATTTACTGAGAAAAAATTGGCTAGATGAAATGGGCTGGTTTTTGGATTGCATGAGCTATTTACCAATGCCAATCACCCTGAAAAATTTCAGCTCAAAAAGATCAAAGGTTCAAGCACTTCCTTTGCAAACTGGAAATCTGGACAGAATTTGCAAATGGATGTTGTGCTCAAATTTTGAATTGTGGAACTTGAGATTTTGATGGAAATGGTGAATATATGGATAAGATAAGCTCCACAAATTATTTGGGATTTTTCCTAGCAACCAAAATGGTAGTTCCTTTGGAAAGGCCCCAAATTGAAATATTGGCTTTAAATAGGAAAAATGCAATTTCCCTTATTTAATTATGGCCAATATTTTTGTGAGAGCTCAATATGATCACAATGAATATCTCCACAAGTTTTCAAGAACTTTGGAGATGGGCAAATATTTTCATGGATTTAATTCCTCAGAAAAGCTGATAAAGGGATTATTTCTAGATGAAAAATATTGCATATGACTTGGCAATATTTTTGCACATCTAGGGTTTATGAGTGAAGGAGGATCTCTAGAAATTTTTGGAGGATTAACAAAGCAAGGAAAATGATAGCTCCTTTGTAAACACAAAGGCAGGATTTCCAGTTCCAATATTTTGGAACTAGGGTTTGAATGAGATTCGGGGTTTACTGACGGTAGCTTGGCTGGCACAAGAGCATGGGAAAGGTATTGAGAGGCTGAGGATTGTCTGGATTCACCTGGTCACTCACCGGATTCCAGCGGAAAAATTTGGGAGAGGAAAGCTAGGAAGGAATAACAGCACAAAAATCGATAACCCGATTTTTGGGGTGTTACATCGCCCAAGCATCTCGCCGTGGGGATCACCCGTACTCTTTGTTAAGAAGAAGGATGGCAGTCTACGAATGTGCGTGGACTATCGCCCGCTGAATGAGGTCACTATCAAAAATAAGTATCCACTTCCCCGCATTGATGATTTGTTCGACCAGTTAAACGGGGCCCAAGTATATTCCAAGATTGACCTCCGAACAGGGTATCACCAGCTAAAAATCAGGAAATAGGGTATCCCCAAGACAGCCTTCACCACCCGATATGGTCTGTATGAATTTACAGTCATGTCATTTGGGCTGACCAATGCCCCAGCTTACTTCATGAGCATGATGAACAAGTTCTTCATGGACTTTCTGGAAAAGTTTGTAGTAGTGTTCATCGATGATATCCTTATATACTCCAAAGATGAAGAGGAGCATAAACAACACCTTCGTGTTGTCCTAGAGAGATTAAGAACCCACCGCTTGGATGCCAAGTTCAGTAAATGTGAGTTTTGGCTAAGAGAGGTGGGATTTCTGGGGCACATTCTGTCAGAACAATGTGTGGCCGTTGACCCCCTCAAAGTGACTATTGTATTAAACTGGAAGACGCCAGCTACGGTAACAGAAGTTCACAGTTTCCTGGGATTGGCAGGCTACTACCGTCGTTTCATTGAAGGCTTCTCTAAGATAGCCAAGCCACTGACATAATTGTTGAAGAAGAATCACAAGTTTATTTGGACAGAAGAATGTGACAGCAACTTTATGGAGTTAAAGATGAGGCTAACCATGGCCCATGTCCTAATTCTCCCGGATATCCACAAGAGCTTTGACATATACTGTGACGCTTCCAGGCGTGGAATTGGCTGCGTGTTAATGCAGGAAGGAAAGGTTGTAGCGTATGCATCCAGACAGCTACGACCCCATGAAGAAAATTACCCCACCCATGGCCTGGAATTAGCAGCCGTGGTGCACGCCTTAAAAATTTGGAGGCATTATCTCATTGGACAGTGATGTGAAATATACACGGACCATAAGAGTCTCAAGTATATTTTCACACAACCCGATCTCAACCTCAGACAGAGAAGATGGCTTGAACTGGTCAAGGACTATGACCTTGGAATTAATTATCATCCGGGAAAAGCCAACGTGGTCGCAGATGCCCTCAGTAGGAAACCCGGCACTGTGAATGCAATAACTGAAGGTATCCATCCGAAGTTACAAGAAGTGTTTGCCAAGCTTAATTTGGTACTTTGTGGCCCAATTAACCCGGATACGTTGGAAATCACTCCAACACTATTGGAGGAAATTAAAGAAGCTCAGAAAGCAGACATGAGCATACAAGGGATCAAGGAGAATGTACAACAAGGAAAAGCTAAGTCTTCCGTATTGACGATCAGGGAACATTATGGTTCGATAACCGAATATGCGTACCTGATCAAGAAAACCTGAGACAGCAAATACTGCGAGAGGCACATGAATCTGCATATTCCATTCACCCGGGAGGAACAAAAATGTATCAGGACCAAAGGGAAACTTTTTGGTGGCCAGGAATGCGAAAAGACATCACCTACTACGTTGCATGTTACGATGTATGCAATAAGGTTAAGGCTGAGCACCAGAAACCAGCTGGATTGCTGCAACCCTTACAAGTTCCCCAATGGAAATGGGATGATATATGCATGGACTTTATTGTTGGGATAACCAAGTAAACGAGAGGCCATGATGCCATCTGGGTTATCGTGGATATCTTTACGAAAGTGGCTCATTTTATTCCAGTAAAAACCACCTTCAGGCTGACCAGCTCGCGTAGCTCTATATGTCCCGAATTGTCATCCTTCATGGAGTACCCAAGTCCATCACGTCAGATAGAGGGTCCTTGTTTACTTCAGCATTCTGGCTACGTTTACGTCAAGCTCTGGGAACCGTGTTGAAGCATAGCACGGCATATCACCCACAGACGGACGGGCAGACCGAACGAGTGAACCAAATATTGGAAGATATGCTTTAGTCTTGTGCCCTCACCTATGGACCCAAGTGGGAGGATAGTCTACCCTATGCGGAATTTTCCTACAACAACAGTTATCAGGCAAGTCTCAAAATGTCACCATTTGAAGCGTTGTATGGGCGTAAATGCCGCACCCCCTTAAATTGGTCATAGACAGGAGACAGCCGTATCTTTGGCACGGATTTGATGCTCGAGGATGAGAAGCAAGTTAAGGAAATTCAGGAGCGTCTTCGAGCAGCCAAATCCCGTCAAAAGAGCTGCTATGACTCTAAACACCGGGAAGTGACATTTGAACCCGGAGAGTATGCTTATCTCCGAGTGACCCCCATGAAAGGGATCAAAAGGTTTCATACCTGAGGAAAACTTGCACCCAGATATATCGGTCCCTTTCCAGTGATTGCTAGAAGAGGCAGGGTAGCCTACCAATTGGAGCTACCGTCAGAATTGTCCGAGGTTCACGATGTGTTTCACATATCACAACTAAGAAAGTGCATAACACCTCCGATCAAACAGGCAGACATGAGTGAACTGGAGTTAACCAGGGATCTGACCTATGAGGAAAAGCGTGTCAGAATTTTGGATGAGATGGAAAGAATCACTAGGAGTAAAGTAATCAAGTTTTACAAGGTACTTTGGATCACCATACCAAAGAAGAGGCTACCTGGGAAAGAGAGGATTTTCTGAGATCAGCATATCCATATTTGTTCCCTGAGCAACCAAATCTCGAGGACAAGATTCATCCTAAGGGGGGTAGGTTTGTGACACCCTGGTTTTGGCAACTTTTTCTTTTCAAATTTTTTCTGGTTTCATTTGCAATTTGCTTGTTTTTGGAACCAAATCATTTGATTTTGGACTTGAGGATTCTTTGAATTTCTTCCTAAATGGATCCAACACCCTCAACACTTTGCCAATATTTTGTCTTACACCCTCTGGACCAAACTCTAATTTTTTATCCTTCCAAAATAATTCATTTCCTCCTTTGCAAATGTCATTTTCACTATGGGTTGTGAAGCAACGTATAGCTCTGCTAATCAGAAATATCCCAAATTAATACGACACCTTCTTGAAATCATCTATTCCCACAATACCCAAAAATATTTCATTGTCTAGTACAAAATTTTCTCCAGAATATTCCTTTTACCTTCTGGACAGAATTGACCCTTTGTGAAGCAACCTATATTTCCATGACTTAGAAAATTCTCAAATAAATCCCTGAGATACTAGAAGCCATATCTTTCTACAATATCCAAAAATACCTTATAGTCCAGTGCAATTTTTCAGCAATATTATTCTGGCAAGCTTCTGGACATTTCAAACCTCTGTGAAGGAAGTACCAGCTAGAAGTGTCCATTGGCTCTGAAATTTTTATGGCATCTTGTCACCACCAATTAACCTCCAATTACCAAATTTCAGACCAAGGAGTGAATCCATGTGAGTGCATCATCCTTAACAAGTTTCTGGACCAGATTGTGGTTTGTACATGAACCACGTCCAAAACTTGTTGAAAATTTCTCAAATCTCTCCAGCATGCAGTCCTTCAAACCTAGAATACCCTAGACATATCATTTGGCTTGACCCCCAGCTTATCTTCTCTCTGGATCTCTCTCAAGTTTCTGACCAGGAACTATGTCTGATGCTACCACTCATCTCAGGCTATCTGAAGCCATGCCAGTGACACGGGGAGACTACGTGGCCTAGGGTCGGCACACCAGACACGGTCTAGCAGGCCAGCTCGCGCCGTGTGCACCAAGGCACGCGGTGACCACGCGGCCAGCACTGCCAAACGCGCGCTTTGGGCGTTGCCAGGCATGGGTCGCGTCGGAGCGCGACGACCGCATCGCCGTACCTTGTCCGCTCGCGCCGACAGCCTCCCCGCCGGCCACGTAGCCGCTCCAGAGCTTTCCCCTTGCCGGAAACGCCCTCGCCGCCACCACTGAACGCCGCCACTGTTGCGCCTGTGCGGCCACAGTGGGTGAGCTGGTTGTCTTCTTCCTCGCATGCCGCCACTCCACGCATTAACTCGCCTGCTCACTGCCATCACCTCACCCCGCGCCGCAATAGCCACAGCGCCGTCCTTGCTCCGGCGACGTGTCCACGGCGCCGATTGGCTCGGCCACCTCCCGTCCGCCTATAAAAGGCCCCGCCCGGCCTCTCCCCGCCTCATCACTCCACCTCTCCCCCTCCCAATTGCCTCCAGAGCGCTCCGTCGAGAGCTGGGAGCCTGTCTCCCTCGACTCTGGCTGAACCTTTGCCGCCCAACTCCTACTCTGCTCCAGCCCACTCTGACCCACCCCAGCTCCACCCTCCCGCTCCCCTGAGCTCACTTGGCCCTCCCTGACCCCTTCCCTGGCCGAGACGCTACCGGAATCGCCGTCTCCGACGACACCCGAAACCAGCCGCCACCGGAGAGGAAGGGGGCGATGTCGTCCGGCCGTCTCCGGAGAAGCCATGGGTACAGGGAGGACCGCCGTCGTCCGCTCGATCCACTCCCGCCATCTCCCGACCTCGCTGCCGTCTCTATTGCCGGCGACCATCGCCAGAGAGCTGCAGTACTCTGTTCGTCTCTCCCTCCCTTTTAAATATGACAGCCGGGCCCCACTCGTCAGTGACCCAACCGCGCCCGAAGCGGTATGCGAGTGGAAGCGTATTCTGAGAATACGCCTTCGACATGGCCCGCTGGAGGATTTTCTAATTTTCTATTTAAATTATTTTTAATCCAGTTTGACCAGAAACTTTGACTAGTCATTACTTTTAAACCACAAGTCCAAATCAATTGATTCTTTTTGCAACAGTTTTGTATTGAGCCCCTTTATTTTCTGGCCAAATTTGGTATTTTTCTCATATTTACAGAATTTTTGGCAACCAGAAAGGCTTTATGTGACATTTTCTTTTAATATTTTAAAATATTTTCAGAGGGAAATTGCTTTGGTATTGAAGACCAGGAGTTTGTTGACACCCCATTTGAGCAAGGCGAGCCACATCATCCATTGCATAAGGCATTACAATAGTATTGTATTTATGTTGAATTCTTTTTGCATTAATATAATGAATGATAAAAATGATTTAGCTCATATTGATTGATGTTATGGCATATAATAGCAAGTATGATGAGATAACTTGTCTGATGCATATTATGTTATTCACTAAAATTCAAACTTGATGGTTGATCAAGTGCCACCGAACCGGACTTACCCGTGCAGCCACATCTGCCGAAATGGGACGGCCTTGACTTGGTCTAACCGCGTGATCTTTTACCGGTACCACCAAAGAGGGAAGGTTATGGGTGCGTGCTGCCCTGATCAGGTAGACGACGATAACCTTGTGAGCCCAAGTTGAGTTATTTGCCGGCGTCCCCGTTTGGGACAGTTTAGTTGGCCACGACGGTGATAGGTGTCAGGAGTGACATAGGGGCCACCCAGGGCATTACTCGAATGGGGGATGATTGTCGGTGGTACGATAGAAGGGTCACGGGTTAGGCAGTTTTCGTTGGACGAATGTCCATAGTGTGGGTAAAGTGCGCAACCTCTGCAGAGTGTAAGAATCTATTCGAATAGCTGCGTCCACGGTATTGGACACAATCCGCACTAGGTCACACTGAGTGATCAATAGTAATAATGATGTAAGAACTTCTCTTATGCTCAGAAGTGACCGATGGGTCACGAGTGCTCCGAGGGTCATGGTGTGAACCCGGAAGAGAGTAAGTTGGTAACAGTAAGTGAGCATCTTAAAGCATGCCTGTTCCTTAAGCATTTAACCTAGTCATTGCCATGCTGTTGTTTGCTGCACTGTTTTGGTTGTTGTGAGCTTGCGAGTACATTCCAAGTGCTCACCTGGCGTATCATGCCAGATGCAGGAGAAGCCAAGGACGGAGGTCCCGATGGTTCGTGCTACGCTAACTAGGTTGTGTCCCAGTAGTGTCCCTATGGGATGGAGTGTCTCACCCAATGTTCTGCTACGCTGTAATCTTTCCACTAGTATTGAGGCCCTTCAGATGTTCCATAAATAATGTAGATACAGTCATAGCACGAGTAGTGCTCCTGGCCTCACCATCTTGTGTAATATCCAGCCTTGTACTTGTATCATATCAATAAAGATCAGTTCTGTTCTGTTCCAAGTTGATGTGTGTTTCCAGAAGACATGATCTCTGGGTTGGAAACACAGGGTAAACCGGTCCTCTGAGCCGGGGTGCCACATTATATTATGGGGCAGAGGGAGTTTATTACATTGTTACAAATATTGGCTGATTAACTGTAGTTAACTGCTGCTGTGTTGTTGCTGTTGTTGTTCTTCTATGTATATCTAGACATCATCAGAACATTAAGGTAACACTCTTCCTTGTTGCTATGTATCCTAGGATTGCATATTTAGGCATTCAGTACAATGCATGTTGCTATGTAGCCTCAAATATATTAGATATGGCCCTAGTTAACCTACCGATAAATGGGTTATAGATATATTCAGTTAAATGTCCGATTCGCCGATTAATCCCTTATCAGCCCCCGACCGATATGGTACCAGCTACCGATATCCTAAACAGTGAGTATATATAAGCCATGGGATGAAACTAACCTCGATGAAAAACAGCAGTCGTTCCCATTATTGTCCTGTGTAAGTACATCAAAAGGCATGTTAAGCACAACAGGCTAAACATCAACCAAATATATCCATGGTAGACAATATAATCTCCAAATGATAGCTTCAGTGTGCAGGTTTAAGCACGCTAGTTAAGCAAAACAAGAAGTGGAAAGGTGTGTTAACTGCAAAGTTCATACTTGCACATATAGAACATCACTTTGTGAATAACTGAAATAAACAAGGCATACTACGGACAACCAAAGATAGCAATTGAAACTCGACATATGCTAACTACGAACAACCGAACAACCGAAAACCGTTAAAAGTGGCATATGCTCGCTACAACAGGCATAACAACAAGCAAATAGTCATTCATATTGGTATTGTTGAAACTAGTATTGATGAAATTGAACTGCAAAGTTCGTACTTGCACATATAGAACACCACTTTGTGAATAACTGAAATAAACAAGGAATAATACGAACAACCAAAGATAGCAATTGAAACTGGACATATGCTAACCACAAACAACCGAACAACCAAAAACCATTAAAAGAGGCATATGCTCGCTACAACAGGCTTAACAGCAACCAAATAGTCATTCATGTTGGTATTGTTGAAACTGGTATTGATGAAATTGAACTGCACAGTTCATACTTGCACATATAGAACATCACTTTGTTAATAACTGAAATAAACAAGGCATACAACTAACAACCAAAGATAGCAATTGAAACTGGACATATGCTAACTACAAACAACCGAACAACCAAAAAACGTTAAAATAGGCATATGCTAGCTATAACAGGTTTAACAGCAAGCAAATATAGTCATTCATATTGGTATTGTTGAAACTGGTATTGATGAAATTGTACTGCACGGTAAATAGTTGCACATATAGAGCATCACACTGTGAATAACTGAAATAAACAACGCATACTTCAAACAACCAAACACAGCAGTTAAAACTGGACATATTCTCACTACAAAAGGGGCTCGACAAAACAAATCATGGGTTCCACCCTATGAAGAGGCACGGCAAAACAAATCATAGGTTTCCTCACTTGAGATGGGCTCCTTCACATGGGAAGAGCGGGGACTCTAGGTGTGCTCCATGTTGTCGCAGATGGGCTCCTTCCCCTTGGAAGAGCACGGCTGTAGGGTGCCCTCCCTGATGTCGCAGATGTGCTCTTTCCCCTTGGAAGAAGCGGAGAGGGTGCCCTCCTCGTGGTCGCCGTCGATGAGGTCTGACTTGGCAGTTGACGATCCCAAGCCAGCGTCGCAGAACATGTCCTTCAGAAATGACAAAAGGGGCTCAATGGCGATGTAGGATGGCAAATTCTTGACAGCGAGCTAGAGTAGATCAGCGGCGGGGCCATGGTTGAGATCGACGGCGGTTGAACCCGAGGGGTTGGGGGTGGGCCACTTAATCTGTGACATAGCCCATGTCAGGCCTTCGCTGTCGACGACCTCGATGTCGTAGCCGGCGTCCGTGACATGCCAGCATACTCTAGCCCGCTGATTGAGAGCCTGCAGCCAGTAATCGTCGTCAGCTTCCTCGGCGGCCACCTCGTCGACGTCGGGCGAAGAGGCCGCGATAAACCTCTTTTGGTCCATTAGCTCCTGGGGCTCCATGGGAAGTGTAGCCGGGCTTAGGCTGCGACGCTCTGGAGTGGGGGAGGGGGGTGGGGATGGGGATCTATGGGAAATGGGGCGTTTGGCAGGCGTCATCTAAGAAACTCAGGGCAGCTAGGGTATGGAGATCGGTGGGTAACCTGCACGGGCAAACCGGCAGATGTTAACGGTGGAGGCGGCGCGGCGGCGGCGGTGACCTTGCTAGGGTTTCGAGCGTGGGAGGGGCGGTGTGTGTGTGTGTGTGTGTGTGTGTGCGAGCGCGCGGAGTTTTTGAGGAATGCATGCGGGAGCGGGAGCGAACAACATCGCACACGGTCGGAACATAATAACCGTGTGCTATAAAACAGAAAAACCCTCCACGCGGGTAGATATTTTTGAGGGATGCAGGCGGGAGCGGGGGTCGGGGGCAAACAGCATCACACACGATCGAAACATAATAATCGTGTGCTATCAAACAGAAAAACCCTCCAGGCGGGTAGATTTTTTGAGATTGCGAGGGAAGCCTCGTGGAGCCCAATCTACTGTGCTGATGTGGGTGACAAGGGCATGGGCGTGGCACACGGGTAGTCTGAGGGAACCGTGTGTGTTGCGTGGCCAAAAAAACGTGGGAAAGGGTCAGAACATGAACAGTGCATGTAGACCAAATATATGTATGAAAAGGTTGGTTTGATGTTCAAATACCCAATGCACAACTTTGATGTGGCACCGGTCTCACAAAGCCCACATTATTTGTAGTCCACCACCCCCCCAACTTCGTGATGGCGGGAGGGGAATAGGTCTAACATAGCACACCCTACCGTAACACTAAACCTATAGGAGTCCATCATGGTCAAACCCCCCTTTCACTTTCGGTCAAAGGTGGTCCGTGTACGGGCCCACAAATGTGTGCTTGTGGCGCGAGATGGGTGAGGCCACATACGAACCACCTGCGAGTGGCCCAACTATATGTATGAAAAGGGTGGTGTGATATTTAAATACCCAATTCATGCACAACTTTGATGTGGCACACGTGCCTCGCAAATTAACCGGACATCCCCGACCCCACAGAGGTTCAGGAAGTGCGAACTACCCCCCCCCCCCCACACACACACACACTTTGAGTCGGTGGGAGGGGGCATCTCACCAAGACGTAGTGTAACACGGACTGATGTCTGTTGGAAATATGCCCTAGAGGCAATAATAAATTGGTTATTATTATATTTCCTTGTTCATGATAATCGTTTATTATCCATGCTATAATTGTATTGATTGGAAACTCAAATACATGTGTGGGTACATAGACAACACTGTGTCCCTAGTAAGCCTCTAGTTGACTAGCTTGTTGATCAAAGATGGTTAAGGTTTCCTAGCCATGGACATGAGATGTCATTTGATAACGGGATCACATCATTAGGAGAATGATGTGATGGACAAGACCCAAACTGTAAACGTAGCATTTGATCGTGTCAGTTTATTGCTATTGTTTTCTGCATGTCAAGTATCTGTTCCTTTGACCATGAGATCATGCAACTCACTGACACCGGAGGAATACCTTGTGTGTATCAAACGTCGCAACGTAACTGGGTGACTATAAAGGTGCTCTACAGGTATCTCCGAGGGTGTCTGTTGGGTTGGCATGGATCAAGACTGGGATTTGTTACTCCGTATGACGGAGAGGTATCTCAGGGCCCACTCGGTAATACAACATCACAATGAGCCTTGCAAGCAATGTGACTAAAGTGTTAGCCACGAGATCTTGTATTACGGAACGAGTAAAGAGACTTGCCGGTAACGAGATTGAACTAGGTATAGTGATACCGACGATCGAATCTCGGGCAAGTAACATACCGAAGAACAAAGGGAACAGCATACGGGATTAACTGAATCCTTGACATAGAGGTTCGACCGATAAAGATCTTCGTAGAATATGTAGGAGCCAATATGGGCATCCAGGTCCCGCTATTGGTTATTGGCCGTAGAGGTGTCTCGGTCATGTCTACATAGTTCTCGAACCCGCAGGGTCTACACACTTAACGTTTGGTGACGATTAGTATAATTGAGTTATTATGTTGGTGACCGAAAGTTGTTCGGAGTCCCGGATAAGATCCCGGACATGACGAGGATCTCCGGAATAGTCCGGAGGTAAAGATTGATATATGTGATAATAGTGTTTTGATCTCTGGAAGGGTTCCGGAGTTCACCGGAAGGGGTTCCGGATGTTTACCGAAGTGTTCGGGTGCAGCAACACTTTATATGAGCCAAAGGGATAAAACCCACAAGGTATTGGAAAGTGCAAAAGTAGTTTTGCTGCCGCGTAAGCGGTACTACCGCTTGGTGAAGCGGTACTACCGCCGGAGCGGTACTACCGCTTGTGTGAAGCGGTACTACCGCCCAAGCGGTACTACCGCTTGTGTGAAGCGGTACTACCGCTTGTGCGCGGCTGTGCGCGGTTCGGCAGGGATCCGAGTTGGACTCTTTCCCTGCGGGCCAAACCGACCTTGTGCGGGCAAAACCGACCCGGAGGAGGCTTTTACTCCAAGTTTAGACCCCAAGGCTCAACATATAAATAGAGGGGCAGGGCTAGCACACGGGACACATCAGGATTTCCCAAGCCGTGTGCCGGCAACCCTAGCCCTCTAGTTCCTCCGTCATAATCTCCGTAGTGCTTGGCGAAGCCCTGCAGAGATTGTTCCTCACCACCATCACCACGCCGTCGTGCTGCTGGAACTCAACCACTACTTCACCATCGCTCGCTGGATCGAGGAGGTGAAGGCGTCATCAAGCCGTACGTGTGTTGAACGCGGAGGTGCCGTCCGTTCGGCACTAGATCGGAAGGATCGTGATTGGATCGCGGGACGCTCGGCGATTTGGATCGCGAAGACGTTCGACTACATCAACCGCGTTTATTAACGCTTCCGCTTAGCGATCTACAAGGGTATGTAGATTCACTCTCCCTCTCGTAGATGCTCATCACCATGGATAGATCTTATGTGTGCGTAGGAAAATTTTTGTTTCCCATGCAACGTTCCCCAACAGTGGCATCATGAGCTAGGTCGATGCGTAGATGAGATCTCGAGTAGAACACAAACGAGTTGTGGGCGTGGGTGTATACATATTGCTTGCCGTTACTAGTTGATACTTGATTCAGCGGCATTGTGAGATGAAGCGGCCCGGACCGACATTACGCGTACGCTTACGCGAGACTGGTTTTACCGCTGCGTGCACTTGTTGCATAAAGGTGACTGGCGGGTGTCTGTCTCTCTCACTTTAGTTGAATCGGTTCAATGAAGAGGGTTCTTTTAGAAGATCAAAAAGCAATCACTACACCACGTTGTGGTTTTGCGTAGGTAAGAACGGTTCTTGCAAACCCGTAGCAGCCACGTAAAATTTGCAACAACAATTAGAGGACGTCTAACTTGTTTTTGCAGGGTATGTTGTGATGTGATATGGCCAATTACATGATGAGATATATGTGATGTATGAGATGATCATGTTTTGTATAGAATATCACGACTTGCATGTCGATGAGTACGGCAACTGGCAGGAGCCATAGAGTTGTCTTTAATTATTGTATGACCTGCGTGTCAATCATTAAGCGCTATGTAATGCTTTACTTTATCGCTAAACGTTAGCTATAGTCGTGGAAGCAACAGTCAGCGCGACAACCTTATGGCGACACGTTGATGGAGATCAAGATGATGGAGATCATGGTGTCATGCCGGTGACGATGGAGATCATGCCGGTGCTTTGGAGATGGAGATCAAAAGCACAAGTTCATGGCCATATCATGTCACTTATGATTTGCATGTGATGTTAATCCTTTTATGCATCTTATTTTGCTTAGGACGACGGTAGCATTATAAGGTGATCCCTCACTTAAATTTCAAGATAAATTGTGTTCTCCCCAAGTGTGCACCGTTGCGAAAGTTCGTCGTTTCGAGACACGCCGTGATGATCGGGTGTGATAGACTCTACGTTCGCATACAACGGGTGTAAGCCATGTTACACGTGCGGAACACTCGGGTTAAACTTGACGAGCCTAGCATGTACAGACATGGCCTCGGAACACAAGAGACCGAAAGGTCGAACATGAGTCATATAGTAGATATGATCAACATGAAGATGTTCACCATTGAAACCACCTCAACTCACGTGATGATCGGACTTGAGTTGGTGGATTTGGATCATGTTACACTCGAATGATCGGAGGGATGTCAATTTGAGTGGGAGTTTTTTAAATATGATTAACTAAACTCATTATCTAAGAACAATAGTCTAAGTTGTCTTTGCTATATTTATGTTGTAGATCATGGCTCGCGCAGTAGCACCCCTGAATTTTAATGCGTTCCTAGAGAAAGCTAAGTTGAAAGATGATGGAAGTAACTTTGTGGACTGGGCCCGTAATCTAAGGATTATCCTTACGGCTTCCCAGAAGGCTTATGTCCTTGATGCACCGCTTGGTGATCCACCCGCTCCAGTTGAGTCTCTAGACGTTGTGAACGCCTGGCAGGCTCGTTCTGATGATTACTCAATAGTTCAATGTGCAATGTTGTATGGCTTAGAACCGGGACTTCAAAGACGTTTTGAACGTCATGGAGCATATGAGATGTTCCAGGAGTTGAAGTTTATCTTTCAGAAGAATCCCCGGATCGAGAGATATGAGATCTCCGATAAGTTCTATGCTTGCAAGATGGAGGAGAACGGGTCTATCAGTGATCACGTGCTCAGAATGTCTGGGTACTCCACCCGTCTGGCTGAGTTAGGGATGCCCCTTCCGCCAGAGGCTATCACTGACAGAGTTCTTCAATCATTGCCACCTAGCTACAAGAGCTTCGTGTTGAACTATAACATGCACGGGATGAACAAGTCAGTCGCCGAGCTGTTTGCGATGCTGAAAGCCGCTGAGTCTGAAATTCAGAAGGAGCATCAAGTGTTGATGGTCAATAAAACCACTAGTTTCAAGAAAAATGGCAAGGGTAAGAAGGGTAACTCCAAGCAGAGTGGCAAAGCAGTTGCTCCTCTCGTGAAGAAACCCAAGGCTGGACCCAAACCAGAAACTGTGTGTTTTCATTGCAAGGGAACTGGACACTGGAAGCGGAATTGCCCCAAGTATTTGGCTGACAAGAAGGCGGCCAACAACAAACAAGGTATATATGATATACATGTTATTGATGTGTACCTTACCAACTCTCGTTGTAGTGCCTGGGTATTTGATACCGGTGCGGTTGCTCATATTTGCAACTCAAAACAGGAACTGCGGAATAAACGGAGGCTGGCAAAGGACGAAGTGACGATGCGCGTGGGAAATGGTTCCAAGGTTGATGTGATCACCGTCGGCACGCTCGCTCTTCGATTACCGTCGGGATTAGTGATGAACCTAAATAAGTGTTATTTGGTGCCTGCGTTAAGCATGAACATTATATCTGGATCTTGTTTATTGCGAGATGGTTACTCATTTAAATCAGAGAATAATGGTTGTTCTATTTATATGAGTAATATCTTTTATGGTCATGCACCCGATGTGAGGGGTTTATTCTTATTGAATCTCGATAGTAATGATACACATGTTCATAACATTGATGCCAAAAGATGTAGAATTGATAATGATAATACCACTTTCTTGTGGCACTGCCGTTTAGGTCATATTGGCGTAAAACGCATGAGGAAGCTCCATGCTGATGGACTTTTGGAGTCACTTGATTTTGAATCACTTGACACATGTGAGCCATGCCTCATGGGCAAGATGACTAAAACGCCGTTCTCTGGAACAATGGAACGGGCAAGTGACTTATTGGAAATCATACATACTGATGTGTGCGGTCCGATGAGTATTGAAGCGCGCAGTGGTTATCGTTACTTTCTCACCTTCACTGATGACTTAAGTAGATATGGGTATATTTACTTAATGAAACACAAGTCTGAAACATTTGAAAAGTTCAAACAATTTCAGAGTGAAGTTGAGAATCATCGTAACAAGAAGATTAAATTCCTACGATCTGATCGAGGAGGAGAATATCTGAGTTATGAGTTTGGCAGTCACTTAAGACAGTGTGGAATTGTTTCACAATTGACACCGCCTGGAACACCACAGCGTAATGGTGTGTCCGAACGTCGTAATCGAACTTTATTGGATATGGTGCGATCTATGATGTCTCTTGCCGATTTGCCACTATCGTTTTGGGGTTATGCATTAGAGACAGCTGCATTCACTTTAAATAGGGCACCATCGAAATCCGTTGAGACGACGCCATATGAACTTTGGTTTGGCAAGAAGCCAAAGCTGTCGTTTCTTAAAGTTTGGGGATGTGATGCTTATGTCAAAAAGCTTCAGCCTGAAAAGCTGGAACCCAAAGCGGAGAAATGCGTCTTCATAGGATACCCAAAAGAGACAGTTGGGTATACCTTCTACCTCAGATCCGAAGGCAAAGTGTTTGTCGCTAAAAACGGAACATTTCTTGAGAAAGAGTTTCTCTCGAAAGAATTGAGTGGGAGGAAGTTAGAACTTGATGAGGTTCTTGAACCTTTACTTCAACCTAAGAGTAGCGCAACGCAGAAAGTTGTTTCTGTCGAGCCTACATTAGCTGAAGAGGAAGTTAATGATGATGATCATGAAGCTTTGGATCAAGTTGCTATCGAACCTCGTAGGTCGACAAGGACGCGTACTGCTCCTGAGTGGTACGGCAACCCTGTCTTAGAGGTCATGTTGTTAAACAACGATGAACCTACGAGCTATGGAGAAGCGATGATGGGCCCGGATTCCGAGAAGTGGTTAGAGGCCATGAAATCCGAGATGGGATCCATGTATGAAAACAAAGTATGGACTTTGGAAGTATTACCTGAAGGGCGTAAGGCCATTCAGAACAAATGGATCTTTAAGAGGAAGACGGACGCGGACGGTAATGTCACCGTCTATAAAGCTCGACTTGTGGCAAAGGGTTTTTCACAAGTTCAAGGAGTTGACTACGATGAGACCTTCTCACCCGTAGCGATGCTTAAGTCCGTCAGAATCATGCAAGCATCTCGGAGTTGGAATCTTCGTTTTGATGAGGTGATCAAAGCGTTCGAGTTTATACAAGTTTACGGAGAAGGTTGTATTTACAAGAAAGTGAGTGGGAGCTCTATAGCGTTTCTAATATTATATGTGGATGACATATTGCTGATTGGAAACAATATAGAAATGCTGGAAAGTGTAAAGGAATATTTGAACAAGAGTTTTTCAATGAAGGACCTAGGAGAAGCTGCTTTCATATTAGGCATCAAGATCTATAGAGATAGATCAAGACGTTTAATAGGACTTTCACAAAGCACATACCTTGATAAGATTTTGAAGAAGTTCAAAATGGATCAGTTCAAGAAGGGGTTCTTGCCTGTTTTGCAAGGTGTGAAGTTGAGTAAGACTCAATGCCCAGTGACTGCAGAAGATAGAGAAAAGATGAGTGTCATCCCCTATGCTTCGGCCATAGGCTCTATCATGTATGCAATGCTGTGCACAAGACCCGATGTCAGCCTTGCCATAAGTATGGTCGGAAGGTTTCAAAGTGATCCAGGAATGGAACACTGGACGGCGGTCAAGAATATCCTGAAGTACCTGAAAAGGACTAAGGACATGTTTCTCGTTTATGGAGGTGATCAAGAGCTCGTCGTAAAGGGTTACGTCGATGCAAGCTTTGACACTGATCCGGATGACTCTAAGTCGCAAACCGGATACGTATTTATTCTTAATGGGGGTGCGGTTGGCTGGTACAGTTCCAAGCAAAGCGTGGTAGCTGATTCTACATGCGAAGCGGAGTACATCGCTGCCTCGGAGGCGGCGAAGGAAGGTGTCTGGATGAAGGAGTTCATGACAGATCTTGGAGTAGTGCCTAGTGCACTTAACCCAATGACTCTGTTTTGTGATAATACTGGTGCCATTGCTCTAGCCAAGGAACCAAGATTTCACAAGAGGACCAGACACATAAAACGACGTTTCAATTCCATCCGCGATTACATCAAGGAGGACGACATAAATATTTGCAAAGTACACACGGATCTAAATGTTGCAGATCCGATGACTAAACCTCTTCCAAGGGCTAAACATGAACAACACCAGAACTGCATGGGTGTTCGATTCATTACAATGTAAATCACATAGTGATGTGAACTAGATTATTGACTCTAGTGCAAGTGGGAGATTGTTGGAAATATGCCCTAGAGGCAATAATAAATTGGTTATTATTATATTTCCTTGTTCATGATAATCGTTTATTATCCATGCTATAATTGTATTGATTGGAAACTCAAATACATGTGTGGGTACATAGACAACACTGTGTCCCTAGTAAGCCTCTAGTTGACTAGCTTGTTGATCAAAGATGGTTAAGGTTTCCTAGCCATGGACATGAGATGTCATTTGATAACGGGATCACATCATTAGGAGAATGATGTGATGGACAAGACCCAAACTGTAAACGTAGCATTTGATCGTGTCAGTTTATTGCTATTGTTTTCTGCATGTCAAGTATCTGTTCCTTTGACCATGAGATCATGCAACTCACTGACACCGGAGGAATACCTTGTGTGTATCAAACGTCGCAACGTAACTGGGTGACTATAAAGGTGCTCTACAGGTATCTCCGAGGGTGTCTGTTGGGTTGGCATGGATCAAGACTGGGATTTGTTACTCCGTATGACGGAGAGGTATCTCAGGGCCCACTCGGTAATACAACATCACAATGAGCCTTGCAAGCAATGTGACTAAAGTGTTAGCCACGAGATCTTGTATTACGGAACGAGTAAAGAGACTTGCCGGTAACGAGATTGAACTAGGTATAGTGATACCGACGATCGAATCTCGGGCAAGTAACATACCGAAGAACAAAGGGAACAGCATACGGGATTAACTGAATCCTTGACATAGAGGTTCGACCGATAAAGATCTTCGTAGAATATGTAGGAGCCAATATGGGCATCCAGGTCCCGCTATTGGTTATTGGCCGTAGAGGTGTCTCGGTCATGTCTACATAGTTCTCGAACCCGCAGGGTCTACACACTTAACGTTTGGTGACGATTAGTATAATTGAGTTATTATGTTGGTGACCGAAAGTTGTTCGGAGTCCCGGATAAGATCCCGGACATGACGAGGATCTCCGGAATAGTCCGGAGGTAAAGATTGATATATGTGATAATAGTGTTTTGATCTCTGGAAGGGTTCCGGAGTTCACCGGAAGGGGTTCCGGATGTTTACCGAAGTGTTCGGGTGCAGCAACACTTTATATGAGCCAAAGGGATAAAACCCACAAGGTATTGGAAAGTGCAAAAGTAGTTTTGCTGCCGCGTAAGCGGTACTACCGCTTGGTGAAGCGGTACTACCGCCGGAGCGGTACTACCGCTTGTGTGAAGCGGTACTACCGCCCAAGCGGTACTACCGCTTGTGTGAAGCGGTACTACCGCTTGTGCGCGGCTGTGCGCGGTTCGGCAGGGATCCGAGTTGGACTCTTTCCCTGCGGGCCAAACCGACCTTGTGCGGGCAAAACCGACCCGGAGGAGGCTTTTACTCCAAGTTTAGACCCCAAGGCTCAACATATAAATAGAGGGGCAGGGCTAGCACACGGGACACATCAGGATTTCCCAAGCCATGTGCCGGCAACCCTAGCCCTCTAGTTCCTCCGTCATAATCTCCGTAGTGCTTGGCGAAGCCCTGCAGAGATTGTTCCTCACCACCATCACCACGCCGTCGTGCTGCTGGAACTCAACCACTACTTCACCATCGCTCGCTGGATCGAGGAGGTGAAGGCGTCATCAAGCCGTACGTGTGTTGAACGCGGAGGTGCCGTCCGTTCGGCACTAGATCGGAAGGATCGTGATTGGATCGCGGGACGCTCGGCGATTTGGATCGCGAAGACGTTCGACTACATCAACCGCGTTTATTAACGCTTCCGCTTAGCGATCTACAAGGGTATGTAGATTCACTCTCCCTCTCGTAGATGCTCATCACCATGGATAGATCTTATGTGTGCGTAGGAAAATTTTTGTTTCCCATGCAACGTTCCCCAACAATGTCTACTACGCAACTTTATTCTTGTAGACTCTTGTTGGGCCTCCAAGCGCAGAGTTTTGTAGGACAGTAGCAAATTTCCCTCAAGTGGATGACCTAAGGTTTATCAATACGTGGGAGGCGTAGGTTGAAGATGGTCTCTCTCCAACAACCCTGCAATCAAATACAAGAAATCTCTTGTGCCCCCAAAACTCCCAATACAATGGTAAATTGTATAGGTGCACTAGTTCGGCGAAGAGATGGTGATACAAGTGTAGTATGGATAGTAGATATAGGTTTTTGTAATCCGAAAATAAAAAAACAGCAAGGCAGCAAATGATAAAACGGAGCACAAATGGTATTGCAATGCTTAGAAACAAGGCCTAGGGTTCATGATTTCGCGAGTGCAATCTCTCAACAATGCTAATATAATTGGATCATATAACCATCCATCAACATGCAATAAAGAATCACTCCCAAGTTCCTATTAGCGGAGAACATAAGATAGAAATTGTTTGTAGGGTACGAAACCACCTCAAAGTTTTCCTTTCCGATCGATCTATTGAGCTATTCCTATAAGTGTCACAAACAGCCCTACAGTTCGTACTAAAATAACACCATATGATACACATCAACCAACTCTAATGTCACCTAGATACTCCAATGTCACCAAAAGTATCCGTGAGTTGATTATACGATATGCATCAAACAACTTCATAATCATAATATTCAATCCACACAAAGAACTCCAAGGAGCACCCCAAAGTTTCTATCGGAGAAAAGATAATGAAAACGTGCATCAACCCCTATGCATAGATTACCCCAATGTCACCTCGGGAATCCGCGAGTTGAGTGCCAAAACATATATCAAGTGAATCAATATAATACCCCATTGTCACCACGGGTATTCATATGCAAGACATATATCAAGTGTTCTCAAATCTGAAATATTCAATTCGACAATAATGAAACCTCAAAGGGAAAAGATTATATTCATCACAACAAGGATAGAGAGGGAAGAAACACCATATGATCCAACTATATTAACAAAGCTCGCGATACATCAAGATCGTGCCATATCAAGAACACGAGAGAGAGAGAGATCAAACACATAGCTACTAGTACATACCCTCAGCCCCGAGAGTGAACTACTCCCTCCTCGTCATGGAGACCGCCGGGATGATGAAGATGGCCTCCGGTGATGATTCCCCCCTCCGGCAGATAGCTCCTTTCTGGGAACACTTTTTTAAGACATTTGTCGTAGTCCAAGTTTGTTATTTTTCCTGCAAACTAGGTCACATATAATGACACAATGCGAAGGTTTTCAATTTTTTTGATTTTTTTTTAATTTCTTATGCCCGTTTCAAAATGCGATCAAAACGACGGTCATGACCGTTCGCGGCTGGGTATTGAATCTTGCAAAACTTTTGGAGTTTCTCTGATTAAATACATACTTATGTACCAAGAAATGATTTTTGGAAAAAATAAAGAGCAAACTATGAGGCAGCTGTAGTTCAAATTTGACCCGCTTCCTACTGAATCGGCGGAAATTTGTCTTTTTCACGAGAGGTGGATCAAAAGCTTTTGACACCCAACCATTTGGTCAATTGTACATTAAATATGGCCTAATATTTTAGAAAATTGATTTGGTCCAATTTTGCAACAACTATTTGCTAGTTTCTTCACAACAAAACTCATTTTGGACACTCGAAAAATGAAAAATGAAATTTCCGTGCAAAGAAAATGAAAACTTCCTTAGGCAACATTGTTTGCCATTCCAAGATGCAAACTTGTGCTAAATATGATATCATTTGAACAAAACTATGCCAAGAATGTTGCCATAACATTAGCCATTTGCAGGCTCTTCTCCACATTCAACGTCTTCCCCCCTGTGAGGGCGGGTCCTGAGCATCCGATCCTTTCGTCGTCGTCGGCGGCGGCGGGCATAATAGATGTTTCTTATTTTTATGAGATTTTCTAGCTTAATTATCTTTTTTCTGGATAGCCCGTTAAGCGTTTTTTATATATAATAATAGATAAATATGAGAGGTGGATGGAAACATCTTCACATTAATTTTTTTAGTTAATTCTAAATAAATTGTGGACTAATATTTTTGAAAACTGATGTGGTCCATTTTTGCAACACAGATTTGTAGTTTTTTTTAAAAAAAAGTCAGAGATTTGGGTCCAAATTTTGAAGCAATGAGAAGCGAGGAACCACATCCACGCGGATCACCCAGTCAGACGTGATCTGAGCCATCCATCACGCACCCATCAACGGTGGAGCTTCTCCCGAGAAACCCAAACCCTAAGAGCATCTCTAGCAGACCCCATATATTGCCGACCCGCAAAACTCGTTTACAGGTCGCGGAAAAACGGATTTGCGGGTTGGCACAGGCTGCGGCCGAGCAGACCCCGCATAGCGGAACTGTAAAACGGAATATTCCCTTATATTCCGTTTTACAGTTCCGCTATGCGGGGTCTGCTCGGCCGCATCCCGCGCCAACCCGCAAATCAGATGGGTTTTTCTGAATTTGTCCCGAATTCAAATCACACTTGAATTAAATTGCACTTTGGCAAACCTACGGACTGACTCAATTGCAGTATCTTCACCAATGCGAAGGTACTCATCGGCATAGTCAGCCGGAATGCCATATGCAATTACCCGCAGAGCTGCCAAGATTTTTTGATATGCACTAAATCCCTTCAAGCCCGCGGAATTTCTTCTTTGAGTAAAATACCGACAATTGGCCTCGCAAGCTTGCACTATTTTTACAAAGAGGGATCGGCGCATTCGGTACCTTCTCCGGAAGAGGTGCGGCGGATATTTTGGATTGTCCACGAAGTAGTCTTGCATCAACATCTCGTTCCCAAGATGGCGATTGCGAGGAATGCAAAGACGGCCGACAGTAGATCCTCGCCGTCTCTTTCGGTTCTCATCGTCGTGCTCCTTCACGGCGAGGGCCATCACCAACATCTGCTGCCGATGGTTCTCAAGCAGCGTCTCAACATTGGAGTCGTCCGAATCGGACGAATCCTCAAGCAAAAACCTCTCACGAGGGCTCAATTCCATCTAAAAGCACAAAATACGAATGTTGTATGTACCAACTATGCATATCGCATCCGAAAGCACACGCACAAGTACTCACCGGCGGCTCGGGGCGGTGGCTCTGCGGTGGTCGATTCCGGGGCGGTGGCGGCGGCTCGGGGCGGCGCGGCTTCGCGGATCCGCGGTGCCGGTGAAGCGGCTAGGTGGAACGGGGTGTGGGGCGGCCCGGCGGCGTGATTCCGTCCGCAGATATGGCCGGAATCGCCGGCGGCGGACAGGCGGAACCGATGGTGGGCGGCTGCGGAAGGGGGTGGGGAATGCGCGCGGGCTGAAATGTCCCTCCCACCAACCGCTTCCCCGAGATACAGGGCACCGTCGGGTCGAGGCGGAAACCTGTGTTTTCGCGGGTTGGAGGTGGGATTTTACCGCGCCCCTCAAAAAAATTTACGGGTCCGACACGTTTGCGGGGTCTGATCGGGCGGCTTTTTTTCGCGCGGACCCGTATTTTGCCAGTTATTTTGCGGGTCAGGGCATTATACGGGGTCTGCTAGAGATGCTCTAACCCACCCACCCACCCTCATCCTCTCCCATTCTCCAAATCCGATCGAGGCACCCCGCCGCCCCCGCCTTCCTCTCCCTCGTCTCATCTCCCTCCCGTGATTCCCACCGCCGCCGCCCCCACCCACCACCGCCGACCTCGGCTCCGCCACGCACTCTCTCCCCTCGCCTTCATCCCCCAGATCCACCATTCCAGGCACGACCATGGCGTTCCACAGCCTCCTTCTCGGCCATGGCGTCGCGGCCGGCTTTCTCGCTGGCGCGCGCGTGCGTGCTTCGATGCGAGCCGCTCCGTCGAGCTGGCCGGACCGTGGCGCGCACGTGGCCTGCTTAGGGTTTGCGGTTGCGGCGCTACACGCCGGCTACGGGTCTCCGGCAATCGGGCGGGAATCGACGATGCCAAGCACACCACTGGGATCCCCTCGCTCCGCTCCTCCCTCCTGGCCGGCGCGATCCGGCGCGCGCGTCCTCCAATGCCACCCGCGACCGTCTCCCGTCGCTAGAGTTTCGGCCGGGGTGGCTCCAGCGACTCAGGTGCATCCCTCCACTCCATCTCCTCCTCACAGCCCTCCCTCACTTCCTCACCTCATGTTCTCTCCCTCGCAGATCCAGGACGCCGTCCTCGCTCGAGCACCGGGATGCCATGGATGGGATGGCCGCTTCCTCCCCTGCCCGACGCCATGGAGGACACCTCTCTCTCCCTCTCCCCCCCACTATCTCTCTGTCTCGATTTCTCTATCTAAATCCCCCCTCTCTTTCTCTCTCTCTCTCTGCAGGCACCCATGGACGCGAGGATGGAGCCTCAACGGAGCGTGGATGGAACCGATGGGACCTAGAGCCCTGCATGAATCCGGCGATTACCAGTGGTACAACAACGACAGCGAGTTGGGCCTCGCCCACCTTGTCGATAAGATCTATGTACGTTGCTTGCCCCTACCCCTACCACTTGCTTCCTGTCTTACCAGGCCAGCCTAGTTTGTGTGGATTTTTTTTCATTTTATAGGATGGCTTGAAATTATGTCAATTAGGTAGGCTGTTACCGTAGGGAAGGCCAATTAGTAGTGCTTCTTAGGCCATTTTGTTCATGTGAATTGTCCTTAGTACTTATGCTGCTGCTGCCGCCCTGTGCTACTATTACATAACCACAGGAAAGTGGAAGATAAAATCGACAATGAGTTTACAGACTTGCAGTAGTCATTTCAGTTATGATCTATGAAGGCATGCTTGAATGTGAAATATCTCTATTCTTTAGGAAATGCATCTGTCATATTTGGTCTGGATTTACTCCATAACCATGGTACAAAAAGTTTCTGCAGAATGCTTGCAGACCTGCAGCAACCATTTTAATAATTGGCTCTCAATTTTTGCCTGCACCAAAAAAATTAATCCCAACTACTACATTTCATATGGAGCATATTAAGTTTTTCTTGCATAGTAAATCATCACTACAGGAATTAGTTGTTCTCCTGCTATAATCTTAAGCTATCAATTGCTGAGCTCTTCCCCTCACACCCGTATCTCTTCTGCTGCTTCTATATACACGTGTATGTATGTTTAGTTATTTGACACGCTTCAAGTCTGAAATTGACTTGGTGGCTTTAGACCAAAACACTGTGCTTGTTCAAATGGATTGCCCATGTTGTGTGATATATGATGTTGCCCCTTTTTTCTCTCTTTTCTTGTGTGCTGCATCATTGTAGATATGCTTGACGGAGTGAGTTATTTCAGTTCTGGTTGTGTTAAATCTTTACTATGTACCATGCTTAGTGTTTACTGAACTGAGGCATTGGCCATCGGAATTTGGGCGTGTATGTATAATTTTAGTTCTGGATGTGTCCAATGCAAACATTACTGTCAACTGTCAAGTTGATTCTAAAATGTCTCATTAACTTCATTTCAGATGGTGATTTCTGAATTTGGTACCAATTTATTGTTGGCCTGGCCTGTGCTCTGTGCCTTGCTTTGGTTTTAAGTAGCAAGTAGCTGGGACGGCCCTAATGTAGCAACACTACCATTGGTACATTTTTTAGTTCCTAGCTGCGCCTCTTTTTGCATGTTCTGCTGGTATTTATGCACACGGATTGGCCTTCATTATTTTGTTATTTACTGTTAAATATGCTGTTAGATTTACTTTTATTTTGTTCCTAACCATTTTGTTCTATAACGTGCGGATGCTGGCCTTTCATGTTTCTTCGCGAGCATCAGGAAGCATAGTTCTAGCTCATTAGAGCTAGTTCTGGGAGTAATGAAGCCCTTGATGCTGATCCTATTGGATCAAACTGAAGCACGAACTTGGCTCATGTGATAGATTGTACACTTGTAGAGCTTGTTATCTGATTGTAAACTTGATGCTGATCACATTTGTATGTGTGTTATATGCTGTAGCAGATTGCTTCTTGCTGTTATTTGAAGTATTGCGTCTGTTTTCTGTCTATTTCGATTTAAATATTGGTTGTTTAATTATCGGCATATTGAAATCTGAAGAACATGACCTTGACAACAGGGACCCACAAACTAGAACGTGACATTTGGGACCCACTTACCAGAACCTGACAATTGGGGTGCATTAAAGAAAGAAAAACAAAGGCTATAGCCCAAAAATAAAAAGGCTAAAATGTTGGGCCTGGCCCATGTAGCTGACCAAAATTAATAGGAAAAAAATATAAAAAGGCTGAATTGTTGGGCTTGGCCCAAGTAAAGGGTCGAACTGGACCGGGCTGATTCTAATCTACGACCAATTCATTTGGTCGCAATTTTTCCACGTCAGCTTGCCACGTTGGATCTGACGTGGTCTGGGCAGACTGCCAATGACCAAAACAATTGGTCGTAGAATATACGACCTTTTATTTTGGTCGTAAGCTTCTACGACCATATCATAAAGAAGGTCGTTAAGTTTCATTAAAGACGGCCAGCTTTTGACCAACTGTTTTTGGTCACAAAAAGGTCACAAATGGAAAACAATGACCATTCAGTGACCAATAGTGATGGTCGCAAGTTAGCATATTTCTTGTAGTGAGTGTTCTCAAATCTGAAATATTTAATCCGACAATAACGAAACCTCAAAGGGAAAAGATTCGATTCATCACAACAAGGATAGAGAGGGAAGAAACACCATATGATCCAACTATATTAACAAAGTTCGTGATACATCAAGATCGTGCCATATCAAGAACACAAGAGAGAGAGATCAAACACATAGCTACTAGTACATACCCTCAGCCCCGAGGGTGAACTACTCCCTCCTCGTCATGGAGACCGCCGGGATGATGAAGATGGCCTCCGGTGATGATTCCCCCCTCCGGCAGGGTGCCTAAAAAGGGTTGTAGATGAGATCGTGGAGGTACAGAGGCTTGCGGCGGCGTAAAAACTCATCTAGGTTAACTTTCGGGGGTTTGTGAATATATATGATTTCTTAGCGTTGGAATCACGGAAAGAAGTGCCACAGGGGGCCCACGAGGCACCAAGGCGCGCCTAGGAGGGCAGGCGCGCCCAGGTGGCTCGTGGGGCCCCTGTGGCTCTTTTGCTGCTCCTCCGAAGCTTCCTGGGTCTGTTTCCTTCCAGAAAAAATCGTCAAAAAGTTTTGCCGCATTTGGACTTCATTTGATATGGATTTTCTGAAAAACCAAAAATAAGCAGAAAATAGCAACTGGCACTGGGCACTAGGTCAATATGTTAGTCCATAAAAATCATGTAAAAGCCATATAAAAGTGCACCAAAATCATACAAAACTATAATAATCATGGCATGAATACTTCATAAATTATAGATACGTTGGAGACGTATCAGCATCCCCAAGCTTAATTCCCGCTCGTCCTCGAGTAGGTAAATGATAAAAGAAATAATTTATGAAGTGTGAATGCTAGCATAGTGCATAAGTTTGATCAATGATAATTTCAATCACTTTTTCTAGCATCAATATATATCATAATCAGTAGCTCATCTCATAAAACGCTCATGATCAAGTAGCAAGCTATTCATATGTTTAAAGTATAGGCCATAAACTTTCTTGAAAACTAACAAACTATGTTCTCAGCCATCAAACAATTGCAATTCATCTTATTTTCAGGAAAGGTCTATGTAAGAGCTTTGATCTAGCAAATTCCACATACTCAACCATCATTTAATCTTCCATGATTGCTGACACTCAAAGCATATTTTTAGAACAAACCATTTCAGTCAAACACATAGGAAGATAGGGGCTTAATGTTTTGCCTCCCAACTTATTTATCTCATGGATAATGTCAACAATAATAACTCATGATCACCTATATTCAACTGGATATATGTGCCTGGATCTTTCCCTACCACATAATGCTTGCCAACTAATGAATAAATAGAGCGGAATAGGGATGAACATTAATGACTCTTGCATAAAAGTAAATACAGAAAAGTAAAAGATAGGCCCTTCGAAGAGGGAAGCAGAGGTTGTCATGCGCTTTTTGTTGTTGGATGCACAAGCCCTTAATGCAAAGGAACGTCACGTTATATTGCCCCTTGTGATAGCAACCTTTATTATGCAGTCCGTCGCTTTTATTTCTTTACCATCACAAGTTCGTACAACGCTTATTTTCCCTTGAAATAAAAGATCATACATATTTTAGGAGCAATTTTTATTGCTTTTTGCACCGATGACAACTTACTTGAAGGATCTTATTCAATCCATAGGTAGATATAGTGGACTCTCATGGCAAGGAACTGGGTTTAATGGTTTTTGGATGCACAAGTAGTATCTCTACTTAGTACGAATTTTTGGCTAGCAAAAGATCCTAAGCAAGCACCACATGTTAGAGGATCCATGACAATATAACTTCTATGTGAATATAAACAAACATAACTCATTACGTTGTCTTCCTTGCCCAGCGTCAACTACTTGATCAAGCTTGAAAATAATTAATGGGGGCTCACAATCATAGAGGATGTCCAAGATAGTATATTTATATGTGAAACTTCTCTTCCTACAAAATTCTTTCATGAATTGTTCAAGTGACCAATGATATGTTTGTTAACTTTCAATAAATTTTACCACTTATACTTCTTGTATGTGAAGTCACTACTCCCCATGGGACAAGCATATGAAGCATATAAATTTCAACTTTATGATATTCAATTCATTTCAATAATTTACTCATAGGATATAAGTGAAGAACAAGAGTGAATGACAAACTACTCCAAGAAAATATAAGTGAAGACCAAATGAGTAGTTAAGTAAATAGGTAGCTATGTGAGGACTCTCTCTCATTTAAAAATTTCAGATCTTAAGTATTTTATTCAAACAACAAATAAAACAAAATAAAATTACATTCCAAGAATAGCACACATCATGTGAAGAAGCAAAAACTTAGGCTCAACCATGACTAACCGATAATTGTTGAAGAAGAAAGGTGGGATGCCTACCGGGGCATCCCCAAGCTTAGATGCTTGAGACTTCTTGAAATATTAACTTGGGATGCCTTGGGCATCCCCAAGCTTGAGCTCTTGTGTCTCCTTAATTCCTCTCATATCATGGCTTCTCCTAAATCTTAAAAACTTCATCCACACAAAACTCAACAAGAACTCGTGAGATAAGTTAGTATAAATCAACTCAAAACTTTAACATTCTCTACTGTAATAAATCACAAAAATTATAATTAAACATTGCATACTAAATGCCTCTTCATATTTAATACTCCTATCCTCAAATAGAAACATTAAACAAGCAACATATGCAAACAATGCAACCATAACAGCAATCTGCCAAAACAGAACAGTCTGTAAAGGGGGATTTAAAATTCATACTTCCCTTACTCCAAAAATTCTGAAAAATTACCGCGTGCATAGAACTCATGCATGCTTTCTCTGTAAAAATTTCAGATTTTTATCATGTTCTTACTATTCAGGAATATTCTGGACATAACAGAAAATTTTCTGTTTTCACACAGCAACACATGAACTTGCAAACTGATCATGGTAAAGGCTATAATTGGCATTTATTGAACTAAAAGATACAAAACATGATTATTGATAACATCAAGCAAATATCAACAGAAGAAAAATGACGCTCCAAGGAAAACTCATATTATGTGACGAATAAAAATATAGCTCCGAGTGAGGTTACCGATAGTGTTGAAGACGAAAGAGGGGATGCCTTCCGTGGCATCCCCAAGCTTAGACGCTTGAGTCTTCCTTGAATATTAACTTTGGGTGCCTTGGGAATCCCCAAGCTTAGGGTCTTGCCACTCCTTATTCTCCTCATATCGATATCTCACCCAAAACTTCAAACTTCAATCACACAAAACTTAACAGAACTTGTGAGATAGGTTAGTATGATAAAAATAAATCATCCACTTAGGTATTGTCAAGACAAGATTCATAATTGTTCTCACATAATTCCTACTGTGGTCTATCATTTCCACAATTTATATTGCTCAATATAAGCTATGGAAACACCAAAACAAGCAAACTATGCATCAAAAACAGAATCTGTCAAAAACAGAACAGCATGTAATGAGCGATTTAAAAACCATACTTCTGTACCTCCAAAAATTCTGAAAAATTAGGAAAACGTAAAAACTTTGTAGCACAATTCTCTGTAAAAATTTCATAATTTTCTCACGCTCAGGTACAGAATAGAAATTCCAGCACTGGACGCAAAAGTTTCTGTTTTTTGCACAGAATCGAATCAACAAGTATCCACACTATCCCAAAGGCTTTACTTGGCACATTATTGAATGAAAACATATAAAACCTGATTACCACAGTATATTAATCATGTGAACACAAAAAAACAGTAGGGGTAAATGTTGGGTTGTCTCCCAACAAGCGCTTTTCTTTAATGCCTGTTTAGCTAGGCATGATGATTTCAATGATGCTCACATAAAAATAAAGAATTGAAACACAAAGAGAGCATCATGAAGCATATGACAAGCACATTTAAGCCTAACCCACTTCCTATGCATAGGGATTTTGGGAGAAAATATTTTATAGGAGCAAGAATCAACTAGCATAGGAAGGTAAAACAAGTATAACTTCGAAACTTTCAACACATAGAGAGGAATCTTGATATTATTGCAACACCTACTAGCATATGATCCTCTCTCATAATAATTTTTAGTAGCATCATGAATGAATTCAACAATATATCCATCACACAAAGCATTCTTGTCATGATACATAAGCATAGAATTTTTATTACTCTCCACATAAGCAAAATTATTCTCATGAATAGTAGTGGGAGCAAACTCAACAAAATAGCTATCATGTGATACTTGATTGGCATAATCCAATTGAAAATTAAAATCATGATGACAAGTTTCATGGTCAACATTATTCTTTATAGAATACATGTCATCACAATAGATAGGAGGCATGCAATCATCATAATAACAAAAATTCATCAAAACTTGGGGGACTAAAAACATCATCTTCATCAAACATGGCTTCCCCAAGCTTGTGGCTTTGCATATCATTAGCATCATGGATACTCATAGAATTCATACTAACAACATTGCAATCATGCTCATCATTCAAAGATTTTATGCCAAACATTTTATTGAATTCTTCTTCTATCAATTGAGCACAATTTTCTGCTCCATCATTTTCAAGAAAAACATTATAAAGACGAATAATATGAGGCAACCTCAATTCCATTTTTTTGTACTTTTCTTTTATAAACCAAACTACTGATAAAACAAGAAAGTAAAAGATTCAATTGCAAGATCTAAAGATATACCTTCAAGCACTCACCTCCCCGGTAACAGCGCCAGAAAAGAGCTTGATGTCTACTACACAACTTTATTCTTGTAGACTCTTGTTGGGCCTCCAAGCGCAGAATTTTGTAGGACAGTAGCAAATTTCCCTCAAGTGGATGACCTAAGGTTTTATCAATCCGTGGGAGGCGTAGGTTGAAGATGGTCTCTCTCAAACAACCCTGCAATCAAATACAAGAAATCTCTTGTGTCCCCAACACACCCAATACAATGGTAAATTGTATAGGTGCACTAGTTCGGCAAAGAGATGGTGATACAAGTGTAGTATGGATAGTAGATATAGGTTTTTGTAATCCGAAAATAAAAAAACAGCAAGGCAGCAAATGATAAAACGGAGTACAAACGGTATTGCAATGCTTAGAAACAAGGCCTAGGGTTCATGATTTCGCGAGTGCAATCTCTCAACAATGCTAATATAATTGGATCATATAACCATCCATCAACATGCAATAAAGAATCACTCCCAAGTTCCTATTAGCGGAGAACATAAGATAGAAATTGTTTGTAGGGTATGAAACCACCTCAAAGTTTTCCTTTCCGATCGATCTATTGAGCTATTCCTATAAGTGTCACAAACAGCCCTAGAGTTCGTACTAAAATAACACCATATGATACACATCAACCAACTCTAATGTCACCTAGATACTCCAATGTCACTACAAGTATCCATGAGTTGATTATACGATATGCATAAAACAACTTCATAATCATAATATTCAATCCACACAAAGTACTCCAAGGAGCACCCCAAATTTTCTATCGGAGAAAAGATAATGAAAACGTGCATCAACCCCTATGCATAGATTACCCCAATGTCACCTCGGGAATCCGCGAGTTGAGTGCCAAAACATATATCAAGTGAATCAATATAATACCCCATTGTCACGACGGGTTTTCATATGCAAGACATATATCAAGTGTTCTCAAATCTGAAATATTCAATTCGACAATAATGAAACCTCAAAGGGAAAAGATTCTATTCATCACAACAAGGATAGAGAGGGAAGAAACACCATATGATCCAACTATATTAACAAAGCTCGCGATACATCAAGATCGTGCCATATCAAGAACACCAGAGAGAGAGAGAGAGATCAAACACATAGCTACTAGTACATACCCTCAGCCCCGAGGGTGAACTACTCCCTCCTCGTCATGGAGACCGCCGGGATGAAGAAGATGGCCTCCGGTGATGATTCCCCCCTCCGGCAGGGTGCCGGAAAAGGGTTGTAGATGAGATCGTGGAGGTACAGAGGCTTGCGGCGACGTAAAAGCTCATCTAGGTTAACTTTCATGGGTATCTGAATATATATGATTTTTCAGCGTTGGAATCACACAAAGAGGTGCCACAGGGGGCCCACGAGGCACCAGGGCGTGCCTGGGAGGGGGGCAGGCGCGCCCAGGTGGCTCGTGGGGCCCCTGTGGCTCTTCTGCTGCTCCTCCGAAGCTTCCTGGGTCTGTTTCCTTCCAGAAAAAATCGTCAAAAAGTTTTGTTGCATTTGGACTTCATTTGATATGGATTTTCTGGAAAACCAAAAACAAGCAGAAAACAGCAACTGGCACTGGGCACTAGGTCAATATGTTAGTCCATATAAATCATGTAAAAGCCATATAAAAGTGCACCAAAATCATACAAAACTATAATAAACATGGCATGAATACTTCATAATTATAGATACGTTGGAGACGTATCAGCATCCCCAAGCTTAATTCCCGCTCGTCCTCGAGTAGGTAAATGATAAAAGAAATAATTTATGAAGTGTGAATGCTAGCATAGTGCATAAGTTTGATCAATTATAATTTCAATCACTTTTTCTAGCATCAATATATATCATAATCAGTAGCTCATCTCATAAAACTTCTCATGATCAAGTAGCAAGCTATTCACATGTTTAAAGTATAGGCCATAAACTTTCTTGAAAACTAACAAACTATGTTCTCAGTCATCAAACAATTGCAATTCATCTTATTTTCAGGAAGGGTCTATGTAAGAGCTTTGATCTAGCAAATTCCACATACTCAACCATCATTTAGTCTTCCATGATTGCTGACACTCAAAGCATATTTTTAGAACAAACTGTTTCAGTCAAACACATAGGAAGATAGGGGCTTAATGTTTTGCCTCCCAACTTATTTATCTCATTGATAATGTCAACAATAATAACTCATGATCACCTATATTCAACTGGATATATGTGCCTGGATCTTTCCCTACCACATAATGCTTGCCAACAAAAGAATAAATAGAGCGGAATAGGGATGAACATTAATGACTCTTGCATAAAAGTAAATACAGAAAAGTAAAAGATAGGCCCTTCGCAGAGGGAAGCAGAGGTTGTCATGCGCTTTTTGTTGTTGGATGCACAAGCCCTTAATGCAAAGGAACATCACGTTATATTGCCCCTTGTGATAGCAACCTTTATTATGCAGTCCGTCGCTTTTATTTCTTTACCATCATAAGTTCGTACAACGCTTATTTCCCCTTGAAATAAAAGATCATACATATTTTAGGAGCAATTTTTATTGCTTTTTGCACCGATGACAACTTACTTGAAGGATCTTATTCAATCCATAGGTAGATATAGTGGACTCTCATGGCAAGGAACTGGGTTTAATGGTTTTTGGATGCACAAGTAGTATCTCTACTTAGTACGAATTTTTGGCTAGCAAAAGATCCTAAGCAAGCACCACATGTTAGAGGATCCATGACAATATAACTTCTATGTGAATATAAACAAACATAACTCATTACGTTGTCTTCCTTGCCCAACGTCAACTACTTGATCAACCTTGAAAATAATTAATGGGGGCTCACAATCATAGAGGATGTCCAAGATATTATATTTATATGTGAAATTTCTCTTCCTTCAAAATTCTTTCATGAATTGTTCAAGTGACCAATGCCATGTTTGTTAACTTTCAATAAATTTTACCACTTATACTTCTTGTATGTGAAGTCACTAGTCCCCATGGGACAAGCATATGAAGCATATAAATTTCAACTTTATGATATTCAATTCATTTCAACAATTTACTCATAGTATATAAGTGAAGAACAAGAGTGAATGACAAAGTACTCCAAGAAGATATAAGTGAAGACCAAATGAGTAGTTAAGTAAATAGGTAGCTATGTGAGGACTCTCTCTCATTTAAAAATTTCAGATCTTAAGTATTTTATTCAAACAGCAAAGAAAACAAAATAAAAGACATTCCAAGAATAGCACACATCATGTGAAGAAGCAAAAACTTTGGCTCAACCAAGACTAACCGATAATTGTTGAAGAAGAAAAGTGGGATTCCTACCGGGGCTTCCCCAAGCTTAGATGCTTGAGAATTCTTGAAATATTATCTTGGGATGCCTTGGGAATCCCCAAGATTGAGCTCTTGTGTCTCCTTAATTCCACTCATATCATGGCTTCTCCTAAATGTTAAAAATTTCATCCACACAAAACTTCATCCACACAGTATAAATCAACTCAAAACCTTAACATTCTCTACTGTAACAAATCAAAAAAATTATAATTAAACATTGCATACTAAATGTCTCTGCATATTTAATACTCCTATCCTCAAATAGAAACATTAAACAAGCAACATATGCAAACAATGCAACCATAATAGCAATCTGCCAAAACAGAACAGTCTGTAAAGGGGGATTTAAAATTCATACTTCCCTAACTCCAAAAATTCTGAAAAATTACCACGTGACATAGAACGCATGCATGCTTACTGTGTAAAATTTTCAAATTTTTATCATGTTCTGACTATTCAGGAATATTCTGGACATACCAGAAAACTTTCTGTTTTCAAACAGCAACACATGAACTTGCGAACTGAGCATGGTGAAGGCTATAATTGGCATTTTATTGAACTAAAAGATACAAAATATGATTATTGATAACATCAAGCAAATATCAACAGAAGAAAATGACGCTCCAAGGAAAACTCATAGTATGTGACGAATAAAAATATAGCTCCGAGTGAGGTTACCGATAGTGTTGAAGACGAAAGAGGGGATGCCTTCCGGGGCATCCCCAAGCTTAGACGCTTAAGTCTTCCTTGAATATTAACTTGGGGTGCCTTGGGCATCCCCAAGCTTAGGATCTTGCCACTCTTTATTCTCCTCATATCGATATCTCGCCCAAAACTTGAAAACTTCAATCACACAAAACTTAACGGAACTTGTGAGATAGGTTAGTATGATAAAAATAAATCATCCACTTAGGTACTGTCAAGACAAGATTCATAATTGTTCTCACATAATTCCTACTGTGTTCTATCATTTCCACAATTTATATTGCTCAATATAAGCTATGGAAACACTAAAACAAGCAAACTATGCATGGAAAACAGAATCTGTCAAAAACAGAACAGCATGTAATGAGCGATATAAAAACGATACTTCTGTACCTCCAAAAATTCTGAAAAATTAGGAAAACGTAAAAAATTTGTAGCCCAATACTCTGTAAAAATTTCATAATTTTTTCACGCTCCAGTACAGAATAGAAATTCCAGCACTGGATGCAAAAGTTTCTATTTTTGCACAGAATCGAATCAACAAGTATCCACACTATCCCAAAGGCTTTACTTGGCACATTTTTGAAAGAAAACATATAAAACATGATTACCACATTAGATTTATCATGTGAACACAAAAAAAAGTAGGGGTAAATGTTTGGTTGTCTCCAAACAAGCGCTTTTGTTTAATGCCTTTTTAGCTAGGCATGATGATTTCAATGATGCTCACATAAAAATAAAGAATTGAAACACAAAGAGAGCATCATGAAGCATATGACAAGCACATTTAAGCCTAACCCACTTCCTATGCATAGGGATTTTGGGAGAAAATATTTTATAGGAGCAAGAATCAACTAGCAAAACAAGTATAACTTCAAAACTTTCAACACATAGAGAGGAATCTTGATATTATTGCAACACCTACAAGCATATGATCCTCTCTCTTAATAATTTTCAGTAGCATCATGAATGAATTCAACAATATATCCATCACACAAAGCACTCTTGTCATGATACATAAGCATAGAATTTTTATTACTCTCCACAGAAGCAAAATTATACTCATGAATAGTAGTGGGAGCAAACTCAACAAAATAGCTATCATGTGATACTTGATTGGCATAATCCAATTGAAAATTAAAATCATGATGACAAGTTTCATGGTCATCATTATTCTTTATAGCATACATGTCATCACAATAGATAGGAGGCATGCAATCATCATATTAAATTTTCTCATCAAAACTTGGGGGACTAAAACCATCATCGTCATCAAACATAGCATCCCCAAGCTTGTGGCTTTGCATATCATTAGCATCATGGATACTCATAGAATTCATACTAACAACATTGCAATCATGCTCATCATTCAAAGATTTTATGCCAAACATTTTATTGAATTCTTCTTCTATCAATTGAGCACAATTTTCCGCTCCATCATTTTCTAGAAAAACATTATAAAGACGAATAATATGAGGCAACCTCAATTCCATTTTTTGTAGTTTTCTTTTATAAACCAAACTAGTGATAAAACAAGAAAGTAAAAGATTCAATTGCAAGATCTAAAGATATACCTTCAAGCACTCACTTCCCCGGTGTAACATCCCCATGTATTAAGCTACAGTGATCACCTCTTAATCATGCCAAGTCACCATGCTTAACAGTGCTTGATCATATTTGAATCATATCTCATTTCAAATTTCAGTTCAAATTGAAATTCAAATCTAAAGTGAATTTAAAAGTTGTTCAAATCCAGGAACTAAATAGTTCATAATGTTGTAAATATTCCCAAAGCAATTGTAAAAATAAAATCAACATTAATTGAATTATTTAAATGACTCTAACATCGAAAAACAGTAATAAAACAGCAATATTTAATCCATTTCATTTAATCCAAAAAGTAAATGAAATCATTTTGCCTCCAAACCTTTTTATGACACTGCTAGATATTGCACTGTATTTGTGTGGCTAAGTCACATATTTTACAAAAGTGAAATGGTGGCCTAACATTTAGCAAAACAGAAGAGAATTAAAAAAAAGCAGAAAAAAGAAAAGAGAAATGGCTAAGCGGCACTGTGCACTTGACCCAGTTGACCCAACAGTGTGTCCCGGCCCAGTTGGGTCGGCCTTTCCCTAACCTCCCGCACGCGCGCGCGAGCCCGACACCGGCTAGCCGTCCCAGTCGCGCCCGCTCGCCCCGCGTCGCTCCAGGGGCCCCTGGGGGGATAAGGTCGACGTCGTGGCCCTCGGGGACGAGGCCAGATCTTTTCCTCTCCTCTCTCCCTCGCTTCCCCCACCTCACCCGATGTCGTCATGGCCTCGCCGCCGTAGATACGCGGCCACCGTGCCTCCCTCGCCGCAGCTCGGTGTCTGCAAGGACCGCCAGCCTCCGCTACGTCCTCTCCGCCTACGCGCTCGAGCCGGGACGCACTGCATCGTCGGATCCCCGTCATCTTCTTCCTCGGTAATCGCCGCACGCCGTCGTTGATTTCGTCGCCGTCACCGCATCCCGCGCCTCCCCGAGCAGCTCCGCGTCAACGATGTGAGCAAGCGCATTTTTCCCCTCTCTCATTGCTGCTCTTAGATGCCCGTAGCCACCACCGCCATTGCCGCCCGAGCTTTGCTCCGCCGCCGTGCTCGTCGACGTTGCTGCCGTCACCGTCAAGCTCAACTGAGCACGGCGTCGTGCTCAGCACGCCCGCGCGAACCCAACGAGCCCTCCCCGCCGCCGTGCCCTGTGTCGACGTGGCGGAGCTCGCCCGAGACCGCCGCCGCCTCCGCTCGTCGCCGGCCTCGTTTCCGGCAATCCCCGCGCGAACCACCAGCACCACGCGATGCGCCACTTCGCGCTCGTTTGAACGCGACCCTCCGTGTGCCAAATGGTGGCCGGACTGCGAAACCCGAGCCCCTCCGCCGTTCCCGTGGTCGCTGGAGCCTCGCCACCGGCGCGCCACCGTCCCAACGCCAGCATCCGACGTGGCGCCCACGTGGCTCTCCCCTGGGCCACTGACCGCTGGGCCCCACGGGCCCAGTTGACCGAGTTGACTTGGTCTACTCGGCTGACTGGGCAGCCCAGTCACTGACATGCGGGCCCCGCTAATTTAAACGTTTAAAAAAATATAAACTAAATGCTAATTAATTTGTTAATACTAATTAAGTTAATTAGTTAACTAATCTGACACTGACAGTAGGCCCCACTAACTAATTAACTTAAATAGTTAATCTTAACCTCTCTGTTAAAGCCACTATGTATGACATGTGGGACCCACTGGTCAGGTTTGACCCTGGTCAGCTGGGTTTGACCGTTGACGTCATGCTGACGTCACATGTCACTATTTTGGATAATTCAGATTCAATAATTAAAATAATTCCAGAAATTCAATAAAACTGTGAAAAATCATATAAAATAAACCGTAACTCGGATGAAAATAATTTATATATGAAAAACGATCAGAAAAATATGACGAATCCGAATATCCTACCCACATACCTGCCACACCCCTCTAACATGCTGAACAAGGAACCGTCCCCTCCGGTTTAATATACCGATAATCACCCGGAGCTGGGAGAACACTCCCGGATAATTTCCCGCTCCGACTAACTTGCGTAGTACTGCATTAGGGCACTCCTCGAATAGCATGTTGACATGTCATGCGTCCGTGTTGCATTGTTTGCCGTGTATTTATTGTTTCTTCCCCCTCCTTCTCTCCCGATAGACCCCGAGACTGTCATCGACCCTACTGAGTACAACTACGTTGTCGACGACCAGCCCCTTTCAGCAGAGCTTCCAGGCAAGCAAACCCCCTTGATCATCCCTATATTGCCTATTCCTTCTCCCTCATGCTTGCATTAGATTTTGCTACTGTAATTGCTTGCTCCTATTATGATGCATAGCCTATTTTTGTAACCTGCTATTGTTACTTTACCTGTCATCCTAAACTGTTTAGAATAGGTTAGTTAGTGATCCATCAGTGACCCCTCACCCTTGTCCCTGTTGCCCCGCTTTGTTACCTGTGCCTCGATCTTTGTGATCGATGTGCAGAGACCGTCACATCACCGCACACCCCCTTAGTTGTACGGCTCTGCAGGGCTACTATCGAGTGCCGGGGGTGATACCTCGTACTGCACTCCTGAAGATATCCCTGTAGTATAGCACATCGGCGGTGATTGCAGAGGGTGATTCCTCGCTCTCCCCTTCCCGATGATGACTCGGTCGTGCAACCCCTCAAATGGGGACCATCGAGGGTGATTCCTCCTGGTTCTCCTTAATGGATTACATCGAGTGGGAATCCATCGAGGGTGACACCTTAGGTTCCCTTTGATGTTTTGGACACACGGTTACCATGACTTTTACCTCAGACCTTTGTTACAGGCGGGTCGACCCCGAGGGGTACCCGCGGGGAAATGTGGACTCGGGTTGACCTGGAGGGTACCCACAAGATAATTACGAGGCACGGCCGGGCAGGCAGAGACCGCCCTAGAGATGGATGGGCCTGACCCTTGCTGCACTTCCTCGAGACGGGACGACAGGAGTACTGATCGCCACCGCGAGCTCCCAACGCACTAACGGATTTGGGTATTTGATCTGAGTTGGCCGCTGGCCATCTACGCACTACCACCACATGGGATAATGGTTATGGGACCCTCTAGGTCGTATGTATCAGCCGAAAGCTCTTCAGATGTCATAGCTCAGAGATGCGGGCTGATCGTTGGGGTGGGCTGGTTACGTCACTTGTGTATACAGTGTCGCGCCTGGGCCTCAACCAGCCACGTAATGTGCAGGAGTGCAAAGGGCGATGGCCCAAGACCCCTTCGCACTTAGGATTTAGACCGGCGTGCTAACCTCTCTGCTGAGCCTAGGTAGGACTGCGTCGTGTCAATTACCCGAGGCCGGGTATTACCCAGCAAGTGTGTCTGGCCAGATGTAATCGAGCGTGCTGGGTAACAGTAGTGCACCCCTGCAGGGAAGTTATCTATTCGAATAGCCGTGTCCACGATAACAGGACGCTCTGTGTTGTATCCCGATCTACTACAACTTGAACTGAATACATGTTACTTTAACAGTAAGCTCCGGGATCGCTTTCTCGCAGGGAGTTGAGGAAGGATCTCTGGGCTTTGTTTCAACATGCTTGTTACATATGTTATGCTACTAATCTGCTCTCTTCTAATGCTGCAAGACGCTGAAGATGCTAGTCTTCGAATGCTAGGCCTTCTGCTCTATTCTGGCATTTCTATAGTCTAGTCCACAGATACAGCCTCCCTTTGTTACCAATGCATAACTAGCATAGTTCTGATGTAAGTCTTGCGAGTACTTTGGATGAGTACTCACGGTTGCTTTGCTACCTCTTTTTCCCCATACCCGATTACTGCAATCAGATGACGGATCCCAGGAGCCAGCTGCTCCCGCCGCCGACTGCTACTACACTTCCAGTGGAGCCTACTACTACATGGAGACCGACGACCAGGAGTAGATTCGGAGGCTCCTAGGCAGGAGGCCTGCGCCTTTTCGATCAAACGTCGTTGTTTTGCTCGGCCTTCTTAAGGCAACTTGTTTAATTTTATGTCTGTACTCAGATTTTGGTTGCTTCCGCTAACGCTTGTTCACGAGCTTATGTATTCGAGCCCTCGAGGCCCCTGGCTTGTAATATAAAGCTTGTATGACTCTATTTGTGTTTAGAGTTGTGTTGTGATATCTTCCCGCGAGTCTCTGATCTCGATCGTGTGCATTTGCGTGTATGATTAGTGCACAATCGAGCAGGGGCGTCACAAGTTGGTATCAGAGCCGACTGCCTGTAGGAAGCCCCCTTCCGATTCCTTGGTCGAAGTTGAGTCTAGTCTAACTATTTTACTAACATGGCTGTGTGGCTTATGGGCCCACGTCGCCAATGGGTGGTATTAGTATCTTTTATTCCTCTTCCTTACTCTGGGATTCTACTCTCTCTTCTATTCGGGTTAAAAATTTACTAACTCTGACTCTAGGTTCTCGTGATCACGTCCACCCGGAGCTTTGATTATCTGCAAATTACTTCCTTGAATGCACAATGCAAGAATTCACTCACTGTCATTTGACAATCTTGAAATTTCCCCTGTTTCAGATGGATCGCTTGTTCCCGCCACATCCCACGACGCAGCTTGTACTCCGCACTTGGGCTCGTGATGCGCCTGGTTTTCCAGCTATCCTGATCGGCCTCCTGACCAGATTGGGCTACCGCTGGTACCCCGAGTTTATGGTTTACGAGGATTTCCGCGAGTTCAACCAGGAGCAGTATCATGCCGATGTTCGTATCTTTGATCAGCGGGATGACTCCGTCACTGAGTTGCACACTTTTCACGGTATCAGCGTGACGATTGATATGGCAGTCCATGACGCTGCCCATTCTGCTGTCCCACGTCTTCGTGGAGAGCATAGTCACTTGGATGACTCCGAGTTCCGATACATCCCGTATGCCCCTGCTGGAGATGGTATCGGATACTACACAGCTGCCTGTGCCCCTTACGAGCGACGTCGATACGACCCGCAGGTTTTGATTCAGTGCACTCAGGCTCTGGATCGCACTGCCCGGGCTCTTGCCATCGAGTTGTTTACCACTCGAGCACGTCTCTACGATGCTATGACACAGTTGCTGCCAGCTGTTCGTGCAGGGATACACCCAGAGTACATTCTTTACCCACGCAGGACTCAGATGCCTGCAGGTATTGATTGGCCTGCTGTTGGACGTCGCACAGCCACACGTGGACCTCTCCTCCCAGTTCGAGATTGGGTTCTACATCAGAGTAATCACGGAGCGCAGGGCCTTTCTGCCGTGGGCACTCATCGTCAGCACCTGCAGTTACCAGGTTTCAGTGGTATTCCCCGACGTTGATGTAGCCTTTGCTATGTCCCGTTGTTGTATTCCCTATCGCGTGCCTGCGCGCCGCCTAGTATGTCTAGCTATTTGAATTTCCGAACTTATGTTGTCCGCATGTATCCGACTTTGTGTATGGATCTGTATGTCTTAATTGACTAATGCTATGAATCTATTGCACTACTTGTTCAGTGTCGTGTTACATCATGCTTGTCTCTAAACACTTGCAGTTGTTTTTACTAAACCACCCCCTGTTAAATTTTTAGCAGGATGGTTAGACCAGGTGGTCGTGGTCGTGGCCATGCTGACCAACAGCCACCACCGCCAGACTATATGGCAGCTATGATGCAGCAATTCGAGCTGAACCACCAGTTCATGGTTGGAATCATGGATCAGTTTCCAAACCAGAACCAGAATGCTCAGAATCAGCAACCTGCCCCAATAACTCTGCAGGAGTTTGTGCGTCTCAGCCCTACTATTTTCCGTAACTCTGAACAGCCACTGGATGCTGACGACTAGCTTCGCGACATCTCCTTCGAGATGGAATCTGCCAATGTTGCCCCTGCCAACCTTGTCACCTTTGCGTCCTACTTCTTGAAGGGTCCCGCTGCTCAATGGTGGGACACCCGCAAGCATTCACTACCTGCTGGGACAGTCGTTACCTGGATAGAGTTTCAGACTGCTTTCCGTGCCCGTTACATTCCTCAGGGAATCATGGACCGAAAGAAAAGAGAGTTTTGCAACCTCACTCAGGGCAATAAGACTGTCGAAGCTTATCAGCGGGAATTCCTTGACCTATCCTGCTATGCCGAAGAAGACACTGCCACTGATGCCCACAGACAGGAAAAGTTCTGTGACGGGCTTCACCCAGACCTCAAGCTTGCACTTGCTGTTCATGACTTCACCGACTTTGCCACCCTTGTGAATAAGGCTATCCAGGTTGAGACCGCTTAGAAGGAACACAAGAATGTCGTCAAGCGCCACAATGACGTTGGCTCATCTTCGGGCTCGTCATCACAGAAGCGCCGTATCTGGATTCCTCATGGCATGTACCATCCAGCTGCACCTCCCCCACCGCCGGGACAACCTAGACCTCAGGCTCCACTTCTTTGTGCTCCTGCTCCCCGTCCCGATAATGGGCTCTGCTTCAAGTGTGGCCGTCCAGGTCACCGTTCTAGAGAATGCCCTCAGAATCAGAATCAGCTTCCACTTCCCTCTATTGGCCGTGGTAAAGGCCGTGGTAACAACCAACCCCGCAACAATAATGCCAGGCCTTCTTATGGTCATGGTCAAGCTTACCATGTTGATCTGAATGAAGCTCAAGATCAGCTTGCTAGCGTGAACGGTACTATCCTTGTTCACTCAGTACCACCTCCTGTTTTAATTGATTCAGGAGCATCGCATTCATTTTACGCTAAAATCCTTTGCATTCACGCATGACATTAGATATGAACCGTTGCACAATCCGTTAATGGGAAATTCTCCCGCAGGCTCATGCCTAGCCTCCTTGGTATGAATACCCCCGACCTTCTCCTTTCTACCTCCTGAATTCTCGGGACAAGAATTTCTTTTAGAGGAGGAGAATTGTAACATCCCCATGTATTAAGCTACAGTGGTCACCTCTTAATCATGCCAAGTCACCATGCTTAAAAGTGCTTGATCACATTTGAATCATATCTCATTTCAAATTCCAGTTCAAATTGAAATTCAAATCTAAAGTGAATTTAAAAGTTGTTCAAATCCAGGAACTAAATAGTTCATAATGTTGTAAATATTCCCAAAGCAATTGTAAAAATAAAATCAACATTAATTGAATTATTTAAATGACTCTAACATCGAAAAACAGTAATAAAACAGCAATATTTAATCCATTTCATTTAATCCAAAAATTAAATGAAATCATTTTGCCTCCAAACCTTTTTATGACAGTGCAAGATAATGCACTGTATTTGTGTGCCTAAGTCACATATTTTACAAAAGTGAAATGGTGGCCTAACATTTAGCAAAATAGAAGAGAATTAAAAAAAAAAAGCAGAAAAATGAAAAGAGAAATGGCTAAGCGGCACTGTGCACTTGGCCCAGCTGACCCAACAGTGTGGCCCGGCCCAGTTGGGTCGACCTTTTCCTAACCTCCCGCACGCACGCGCGCGCCCGACGCCGGCTCACCATCCCAGCCACGCCCGCTCGCCCCGCGTCGCTACAGGGGCCCCTGGGGGATAAGGACGACGCCATGGCCCTCGGGGACGAGGCCAGATCTTTTTGTAACCTGCTATTGTTAGTTTACCTGTCATCCTAAACTGTTTAGAATAGGTTGGTTAGTGATCCATCAGTGACCCCTCACCCTTGTCCCTGTTGCCCCGCTTTGTTACCAGTGCCTCGATCTTTGTGATCGATGTGCAGAGACCGTCACATTACCGCACACCCCCTTAGTTGTACGGCTCTGCAGGGCTACTATCGAGTGCCGGGGGTGATACCTCGTACTACACTACTGATGATATCCCTGTAGTATAGCACATCGGCGGTGATTGCAGAGGGTGATTCCTCGCTCTTCCCTTCCCGATGATGACTCGGTCGTGCAACCCCTCAAGTGGGGACCATCGAGGGTGATTCCTCCTGGTTCTCCTTAATGGATTACATCGAGTGGGAATCCATCGAGGGTGACTCCTCGGGTTCCCTTTGATGTTTCGGACACACGGTTACCATGACTTTTACCACAGACCTTTGTTACAAGCGGGTCGACCCCGAGGGGTACCCGCGGGGAAATGTGGAGTCGGGTTGACCTGGAGGGTACCCGCGAGATAATTACGAGGCGCGGTCGGGCAGGCAAAGACCGCCCTAGAGAGGGATTGGCCTGACCCTTGTTACACTTCCTCCAGACGGGACGACAGGAGTACTGATCGCCACCGCGAGCTCCCAACGCACTAACGGATTTGGGTATTTGATCTGAGTTGGCCGCTGGCCATCTAGGCACTACCACCACGTGGGATAATGGTTATGGGACCCTCTACGTCGTATGTATCAGCCGAAAACTCATCAGATGTCACAGCTCAGAGATGCAGGCTGATCGTTGGGGTGGGCTGGTTATGCCACTTGTGTATACAGTGTCGCTTCTGGGGCCCGACCAGCCACGTAACGTGCAGGAGTGCAAAGGGCGATGGCCCAAGACCCCTTCGCACTTAGGATTTAGACCAGCGTGCTGACCTCTCTGCTGAGCCAAGGTAGGATTGCGTCGTGTCGATTACCCGAGGCCGGGTATTACCCAGCAAGTGTGTCCGGCCAGATGTAATCGAGCGTGCTGGGTAACAATAGTGCACCCCTGTAGGGAAGTTATCTATTCGAATAGCCGTGTCCACGGTAAGAGGACGCTCAGTGTTGTATCCTGATCTACTACAACTTGAACTGAATACATGTTACTTTAACTGTAAGCTCCGGGATCGCTTTCTCGCAGGGAGTCGAGGAAGGATCTCTGGGCTTTGCTTCAACATGCTTGTTACATATGTTATGCTACCAATCTGCTCTCTTCTAATGCTGCAAGATGCTGAAGATGCTAGTCTTCGATAGGCTAGGCCTTCCCCTCTATTCTGGCATTTCTGCAGTCTAGTCCACAAATACAGCCTCCCTTTGTTACCAAGGCATAACTAGCATAGTTCTGATGTAAGTCTTGCGAGTACTTTGGATGAGTACTCACGGTTGGTTTGCTACCTCTTTTTCCCCCATACCCGATTACTGCGATCAGATGACGGATCCCAGGAGCCAGCTGCTCCCGCCGACGACTGCTACTACACTTCCAGTGGAGCCTACTACTACATGGAGACCGACGACCAGGAGTAGATTCGGAGGCTCCCAGGCAGGAGGCCTGCGCCTTTTCGATCAGACGTCATTGTTTTGCTCGGCCTTCTTAAGGCAACTTGTTAAATTTTATGTCTGTACTCAGATATTTGGTTGCTTCTGCTAACGCGTGTTCGCGAGCTTATGTATTCGAGCCCTCGAGGCCCCTGGCTTCTAATATAAAGCTTGTATGACTTTTATTTGTATTTAGAGTTGTGTTGTGATATCTTCCCGTGAGTCTATGATCTCGATCGTGTGCATTTGCGTGTATGATTATTGCACGGTCGAGCAGGGGCATCACACTCGGCAACGGTGCCAGAAAAGAGCTTGATGTCTACTACGCAACTTTATTCTTGTAGACTCTTATTGGGCCTCCAAGCGCAGAGTTTTGTAGGACATTAGCAAATTTCCCTCAAGTGGATGACCTAAGGTTTATCAATCCGTGGGAGGCGTAGGTTGAAGATGGTCTCTCTCAAACAACCCTACAATCAAATACAAGAAATCTCTTGTGTCCCTAACACACCCAATACAATGGTAAATTGTATAGGTGCACTAGTTTGGCGAAGAGATGGTGATACAAGTGTTGTATGGATAGTAGATATAAGTTTTTGTAATCCGAAAATAAAAAAAACAGCAAGGTAGCAAATGATAAAACAGAGCACAAACGGTATTCCAATGCTTAGAAACAAGGCCTAGGGTTCATACTTTTGCTATTGCAATCTCTCAACAATGCTAATATAATTGGATCATATAACCATCCCTCAACGTGCAATAAAGAATCACTCCCAAGTTCCTATTAGCGGAGAACATAAGATAGAAATTGTTTGTAGGGTACTAAACCACCTCAAAGTTATCCTTTCCGATCGATCTATTGAGCTATTCCTATAAGTGTCACAAACAGCCCTAGAGTTCGTACTAAAATAACACCATATGATACACATCAACCAACTCCAATGTCACCCAGATACTCCAATGTCACCACAAGTATCCGTGAGTTGATTATACGATATGCATCAAACAACTTCATAATCATAATATTCAATCCACACAAAGAACTCCAAGGAATACCCCAAAGTTTCTATCGGAGAAAAGATAATGAAAACATGCATCAACCCCTATGCATAGATTACCCCAATGTCACCTCAGGAACCCGCGAGTTGAGTGCCGAAACATATATCAAGTGAATCAATATAATACCCCATTGTCACCATGGGTATTCATATGCAAGACATACATCAAGTGTTTTCAAATCTGAAATATTCAATCCGACAATAACGAAACCTCAAAAGGAAAAGATTCGATTCATCACAACAAGGATAGAGAGGGAAGAAACACCATATAATCCAACTATATTAACAAAGCTCGCGATACATCAAGATCGTGCCATATCAAGAACACGAGAGAGAGAGATCAAACACATAGCTACTAGTACATACCCTCAGCCCCGAGGGTGAACTACTCCCCGTCATGGAGACCGCCGGGATGATGAAGATGGCCTCCGATGATGATTTCCCCCTCCGGTAGGGTGCCGGAAAAGGGCTGTAGATGAGATCGTGGAGGTACAGAGGCTTGCGGCGGCATAAAAACTCATCTAGGTTAACTTTCGGGGGTTTCTGAATATATATGATTTTTCAGCATTGGAATCACGGAAAGAGGTGCCAGAGGGGGCCCACAAGGCACTAGGGCGCGCCTGGGGGGGGCGGCGTGCCCAGGTGGCTCGTGGGGCCCCTGTGGCTCTTCTGCTGCTCCTCCGAAGCTTCCTGGGTCTGTTTCCTTCCAGAAAAAATCGTCAAAAAGTTTCGCTGCATTTGGACTTCATTTGAAATGGATTTTCTGGAAAACCAAAAACATGCAGAAAATAGCAACTGGCACTGGGCACTAGGTCAATATGTTAGTCCATAAAAATCATGTAAAAGCCATATAAAAGTGCACCAAAATCATACAAAACTATAATAAACATGGCATGAATACTTCATAAATTATAGATACATTGGAGACGTATCACGGACCAAGAAGAATCCACCTTGGTCGTATAACCTCTCTCTTGTTGTTGTTCAAAGTGATGGACATCCACGCGACCCCACAGATATGGGCTAGCTCGCCGATAACCATGCAAGGGAGTAGTGCCCGAAGACAACCACTGCCTGCATGTGGCCCAAACATATGTATGGACGTGTTGTGTGGTGTGTTTGAATACCAAATGCACAACTTTGATGTGGCACGGTACCGTGCTTTGGAACCGAAAAGTCCCCACACGGAGCGAGGGTCCACGACGCATACTATATGTATGTCACCCAACTTCGAGCCGGTGACGGGGATTCATGCGTACGCATCCGCTCAAACTTAGGTCTCGAATCTCATCACCATGACCTACTACATGGTAACACAAACCAAAGAAGAAGAATCCACCCTCGTAACCTCTCTCGATGCCGGTCGAAGTGATGGATGTCCACGCGGGCCCATGAAAATATAGGCTTGCTGCCGATAACCACGCGAGGAGAGTAATGTCCGAAGACAACCACTGCATGCATGTGTCCAAAACATATGTATATGGAGGTGATGCATGCATGCAAATGTTTAATTTGAATACCATGCACAACATTGATGTAGCACCCATGTCGAAAATCGTACAGTCCCCACATAGTGCGAGATCGGTTCATGACGCGTCGTGTGCTACCCCCTCCCCCCCACTTCGATCCGGTGGGAGAGGGATTCATGCATGAGTACACATGCATGCGCTCAAACTATATTATGTAATCTCATAGCATGACCTATATATATCGTAAGACAAACCAAAAATTAATCCCCTCCTAAGTCAAATTAACCTCTCTCGTTGTCGGTCAAAGTGATGGACCAAGCAGGCCCACAGATGGAAAGCATCGATATCGTCGATAACCGCGTGAGTGAGTGTCAGAGGACAACCAGCATCGCTTGCATGTGAGCCAAAACATATGTAAGTACGGAGGTGTGTGTGGGTTTCTGTGATGTTTTAATACCCAAAATGCACAACTTTGATGTGGCACCTGCCTCGGGAACTGTAAAGTCCCCACACAGAGCGAGGTTCATGACGCGTAGTATATGCTGGTCCGATCCCCCTCTTCGACACGTACTATATACTCCTACCGTAACACAAACCAAAAAGAATCCTCCTTGTCGGTCAAATTAACCTCTCTCGATCGTTGGGTCGAAGTGATGGACGACGACCTCGCGGGCTCTCAGATGGAAATAAAGCATCGCACGCGAGTGAGTGTCCTGTAGTACCACCGCCTACATGTGGCCCAAAGAGGTGTTGTGTGATGTTTCAATACCCAATGCACAACTTTCATGTGGCACCTACCTCGAAAACCGGAAAGTCCCCACACGGAGCGAGGTTCATGACGCGTAGTATATGCTGGTCCCCTCCCCCCTCTTCGACGCGTACTATGTACTCCTACCGTAACACAAACCAAAAAGAATCATCCTTGTTGGTCAAATTAACCTCTCTCGATGTAGGTCAAAGTGATGGACAACGACTTCGCGGGCCCACAGAAAGTGTCACATGCGAGTGAGTGTGTCCAAGGACAACCACCTGCACTACAAGAAATATGTCAACTTGTGACCTTCTGTCAGTGACCCTGGAAGAAATGGTCATAAATCTATGACCATTTGAGACCAATTGGTCGTAAGCTGTTCGGGGGGCTCCAAACCCTAAACCATAACGACCATTTTGGTCAGAAAGGTCGTAATTTCCTTACACGAAATGGTCGTAAAGCCGACAGCACTGGTCTGCTGCCTTATTTCTAGCAGATCACGACCAATATAGATGGTCATAACCTTGTAAATTGTGGTGCATTGCTATGACTAGGCGCCACCTCATCAGTTTTGCCTATGTGTCATGTCCATGTGTCAATTTTGCCCTAGGTTGTGAAGCAGCCTACATTTCTGTCATTCGCAAAATTCCCAAAAAATTCTCATAAATTCTTTGGATCATACCTTCCTCAAATATGTCAAAAACCTTCCTTGCCTAGTTCAAAAATAATTCAGGAATATTCCTTTTCCTATTATGTTCAGAACAGCACTTTGTGAAGGAAGTGCTATTTATATTTTCTTGATTGCCCTCAAAATTTTTGGGCACTCTTTCCTATCCAAATCATTGCCTCATGACTAAATTCAGCTCCATTTGCCTAGTAAATCTTCCTCAGCAAATTTCCAAACTTTCTATTCAGCTAGAAGCTTTGTGAAGGAAGTACTATCTAGGCATATCCTAATGCGTTGAATTTTTAGCAAATCTTCTATATGCCCAAATCATAGCTCTCCAAAAAAATTGAGCCCCATCTAACAATCCATGTCGGCTCACCATCCAATCTTTGTTTCTGGTAATATTTTCAGTTTGTGAAGTAACTATATTTTATATTGCTTTATAATTGCTGAAAATTTACCAGGACATGACACTGCCCAAAGAACCTCCCTCCACCAAATTTTAGCTCATTTAATTTAGCCAATTTCCCTCAATATTGTTCCCAATTTTCTGTTCAGTGGAGAGCATTGTGAAGGAAGTACCATTTTTATTTATCCAAATGGTATGAAATTTTTACAGTGCCTTCATATGCCCAAATTATAATCCTCCTCCAAATTTCAGCTCAATCCAATCATCTATGTGAGCCCAGTTTCAATTTCTATTTTCTGGCCAGATTGGCACATTGCAAAGAAAGTGCTATCTAGACCCCTCATATTGCACTCAAATTTTTTGGGCACTCTTCCAAATCCAAATCATTGCCACATGCCAATATTCAGCTCCATTTGCCTAGTAAATATTCCTCAGAAAATTTGCAAAGTTTCTATCCAGAGAGAAGATTTGTGAATGAAGTACTAGCTAGGCTTATCCAAATGATCTGAGATTTTTCCAACTATTCCATATGCTCAAATAACCACTCTCCACAAAATTTGTGCTCTATCCAGAAATCCATGTGAGAACATCATCCAATCTTTTCTTTTGGTCATATTTTCAGTTTGTGAAGCAACTATATTTTATATTACTTAATTATTGCTGAAATTTTACCCGGGTATGATCCTACTTATATAACTTCCCACTACCAAATTTGAGCTCATTTCATTTAGCCAATTGCTCTCAATAATTTTCCCAAATTTCTGTCCAGAGAAGAGCATTGTCAAGGAAGTACCACTTTGGCATGTCCAAATGGTATCAAATTTTTATAGTGCTTTCCTATGCCCAAATGACCATTCTCCACCAAATTTCAGCTCAATCCATTCATTCATTTGAGCCTAGCTTCAACATTCATATTTCTGTCCAATGTGGTACTTTGCAAAGCAAGTGCCACCTAGGCTCCTCCATTTGAGCTGCAAATTTGCCAAGACAGTCTCCTTAGTAGACGATCACCCTCAGCCAAAACTCAGGCCCATTGGCCATGTGCATTTCCCCCACCTCTAATCAAACACTTGGCTGCTAATTCATGTTTGAGCTTAGTTCAGTCTCCTCGTGAGATTCTTCTGTTGTCTTTTTCTTCCTAACACCAACCGGGGGAGTGCCCAACCCACCAGACATGGCTAGGCCGCCCAGAACACGTGGCAACGCCACGGTCACGCGGTGACCACGCGGCTGGCATGCCAATTTACGCGCTCTGGAGTTGGGGCCCTCAGCCACCGTCCAAACCTCGACGTCTTGGCACCACACCATATATCTCTGATTAAATAGATACTTATGCACCTAGAAATGATTTTTGGAAAAAATAAAGAGCAAACTATAAGGCATCTGCAGTTCAAATTTGACCCACTTCCAGCTGAATCGGTGGAAATTTGTCTTTTTCATGAGAGGTGGATCAAAGCTTTTGGCACGCAACCATTTGGTCAATTGTACATTAAATATGGCCTAATATTTGAGAAAATTGATTTGGTCTAATTTTGCAACAAATATATGGTAGGTCCTTCACAAAAAACTCATTTTGGGCACTCGAAAAATGGAAAATGAAACTTTCGTCCAAAGAAAATTAAAACTTCCTTAGGCAACATTGTTCGTCATTCCAAGATGCACCCTTGTGCAAAATATGAGATTATTTGAACAAACTATGCCATGAATGTGGCCATAAGATTGATCATTTGGCTTGAAAACCATGAATCTTCACACATGATAGCTTATTTTTGAGAACACTTTTTAAAAATAATTGCCGTATTGCAAGTTTATTATTTTTCGAAATACTAGGTCACCTATAATGACACAATGCGAAGGTTTTCAATTTTTTTGATTTTTTTTGAATTTCTTGTGCCCGTTTCCAAATGCGGTCAAAACAACGGGCATGACCGTTCGTAGCTAGGGGTTGAATCTTGCAAAACTTTTGGAATTTCTTTGATTAAATAGATACTTATGTACCTAGAAATGGTTTTTAGAAAAAATAAAGAGCAAACTATAAGGCAGCTGCAGTTCAAATTTGACCCGCTTCCAACTAAATTGTCAGAAATTTGTCATTTTCACGAGAGGTGGATCAAAGCTTTTGACACGCAACCATTTGGTCAATTCTACATTAAATATGGCCTAATATTTTAGAAAATTGATTTGGTCTAATTTTGCAACAAATATATGGTAGGTCCTTCACAAAAAAACTCATTTTCGGCACTCGAAAAATGGAAAATGAAATTTTCGTCCAAAGAAAATGAAAACTTCCTTAGGCAACATTGTTTGCCATTCCAAGATGCACCCTTGTGCAAAATATGAGATCATTTGAACAAACTATGCCATGAATGTGGCCATAAGATTGATCATTTGGCTTGAAAACCATTAGTTTTTTAAAATAATTGCCGTATTACAAGTTTATTATTTTTTCTGGAAACTAGGTCAGATATAATGACACAATGCGAAGGTTTTCAACTTTTTGATTTTTTTTGAATTTCTTGTTCCCGTTTCAAAATGCGGTCAAAACGACGGGCATGACCGTTCGTAGCTAGGGGTTGAATCTTGCAAAACTTTTGGAGTTTCTTTGATTAAATAGATACTTATGTACCTAGAAATGATTTTTAGAAAAATAAAGAGCAAACTATAAGGCAGCTGCAGTTCAAATTTGACCCGCTTCCAACTAAATTGTCAGAAATTTGTCATTTTCACGAGAGGTGGATCAAAGCTTTTGACACGCAACCATTTGGTCAATTCTACATTAAATATGGCCTAATATTTTAGAAAATTTATTTGGTCTAATTTTGCAACAAATATATGGTAGGTCCTTCACAAAAAAACTCATTTTGGGCACTCGAAAAATGGAAAATGAAATTTTCGTCCAAAGAAAATGAAAACTTCCTTAGGCAACATTGTTTGCCATTCCAAGATGCACCCTTGTGCAAAATATGAGATCATTTGAACAAACTATGCCATGAATGTGGCCATAAGATTGATCATTTGGCCTGAAAACCATGAATCTTCACACATGATAACTTATTTCTGAGAACACTTTTTTAAAATAATTGCCGTATTACAAGTTTATTATTTTTTCTGGAAACTAGGTCAGATATAATGACACAATGCGAAGGTTTTCAACTTTTTGATTTTTTTTGAATTTCTTGTTCCCGTTTCAAAATGCGGTCAAAACGACGGGCATAACCGTTCGTAGCTAGGGGTTGAATCTTGCAAAACTTTTGGAGTTTCTCTGATTAAATAGATACTTATGTACCTAGAAATGATTTTTAGAAAAATAAAGAGCAAACTATAAGGCAGTTGCATTTCAAATTTGACCCGCTTCCAGCTGAATCGTCGGAAATTTGTCTTTTTCACGAGAGGGGGATCAAAGCTTTTGACACGCAAAAATTTGGTCAATTGTACATTAAATATGGCCTAATATTTTAGAAAATTGATTTGGTTTAATTTTGCAACAAATATATGGTAGGTCCTTCACAAAAGAACTCATTTTGGGCTCTCAAAAAATGGAAAATGAAATTTTCGTCCGAAGAAAATGAAAACTTCCTTAGGCAACATTGTTTGCCATTCCGAGATGCACCCTTGTGCAAAATATGAGATCATTTGAACAAAAAATGCCATGAATGTCGCCATAAGATTGATCATTTGGCTTGAAACCCATGAATCTTCACACATGATAGCTTATTTCTGAGAACACTTTTTAAAAATAATTGCCGTATTACAAGTTTATTATTTTTTCTGGAAACTAGGTCACATATAATGACACAATGCGAAGGTTTTCAATTGTTTTGATTTTTTTTGAATTTCTTGTGCCCGTTTCAAAATGCGGTCAAAACGACGGGCATGACCGTTCGTAGCTAGGGGTTGAATCTTGCAAAACTTTTGGAGTTTCTCTGATTAAATAGATACTTATGTACCTAGAAATGATTTTTAGAAAAATAAAGAGCAAACTATAAAGCAGCTGCAGTTCAAATTTGACCCGCTTCCAGCTGAATCGTCCGAAATTTGTCTTTTTCACCAGAGGTGGATCAAAGCTTTTGACACGCAACCATTTGGTCAATTGTACATTAAATATGGCCTAATATTTTAGAAAATTGATTTGGTCTAATTTTGCAACAAATATATGGTAGGTCCTTCGCAAAAAAACTCATTGTGGGCACTCAAAAAATGGAAAATGAAATTTTCGTCCAAAGAAAATGAAAACTTCCTTAGGCAACATTGTTTTGCCATTCCAAGATGCACCCTTGTGCAAAATATGAGATCATTTGAACAAACTATGCCATGAATGTGGCAATAAGATTGATCATTTGGCTTGAAAACCATGAATCTTCACACATGATAACTTATTTCTGAGAACACTTTTTGAAAATAATTGCCGTATTACAAGTTTATTATTTTTTCTGGAAACTAGGTCACATATAATGACACAATACGAAGGTTTTCAATTTTTTTGTTTTTTTTTTGAATTTCTTGTGCCCGTTTCAAAATGCGGTCAAAACGACGGGCATGACCGTTCGTAGCTAGGGGTTGAATCTTGCAAAACTTTTGGAGTTTCTCTGATTAAATAGATACTTATGTACCTAGAAATGATTTTTAGAAAAATAAAGAGCAAACTATAAGGCAGCTGCAGTTCAAATTTGACCCGCTTCCAGCTGAATCATCGGAAATTTGTCTTTTTCACGAGAGGTGGATCAAAGCTTTTGACACGCAAACATTTGGTTAATTGTACATTAAATACGGCCTAATATTTTAGAAAATTGATTTGGTCTAATTTTGCAACAAATATATGGTAGGTCCTTCACAAAAAAACTCATTTTGGTCACTCGAAAAATGGAAAATGAAATTTTCGTCCAAAGAAAATGAAAACTTCCTTAGGCAACATTGTTTGCCATTCCAAGATGCACACTTGTGCAAAATATGAGATCATTTGAACAAACTATGCCATGAATGTGGCCATAAGATTGATCATTTGGCTTGAAAGCCATGAATCTTCACACATGATAGCTTATTTCTGAGAACACTTCTTAAAAATAATTGCCGTATTACAAGTTTATTATTTATTCTAGAAACTAGGTCACATATAATGACACAATGCGAAGGTTTTCAATTTTTTTGATTTTTTTTGAATTTCTTGTTCCCGTTTCAAAATGCTGTCAAAACGACGGGCATGATCGTTCGTAGCTAGGGGTTGAATCTTGCAAAACTTTTGGAGTTTCTCTGATTAAATAGATACTTATGTACCTAGAAATGATTTTTAGAAAAATAAAGAGCAAACTATAAGGCAGCTGCATTTCAAATTTGACCCGCTTCAAGCTGAATCGTCGGAAATTTGTCTTTTTCACGAGAGAGGGATCAAAGCTTTTGACACGCAAAAATTTGGTCAATTGTACATTAAATATGGCCTAATATTTTAGAAAATTGATTTGGTTTAATTTTGCAACAAATATATGGTAGGTCCTTCACAAAAGAACTCATTTTGGGCACTCCAAAAATGGAAAATGAAATTTTCGTCCAAAGAAAATGAAAACTTCCTTAGGCAACATTGTTTGCCATTCCGAGATGCATCCTTGGGCAAAATATGAGATCATTTGAACAAAAAATGCCATGAATGTCGCCATAAGATTGATCATTTGGCTTGAAACCCATGAATCTTCACACATGATAGCTTATTTCTGAGAACACTTTTTAAATTTAATTGCCGTATTACAAGTTTATTATTTTTTCTGGAAACTAGGTCACATATAATGACACAATGCGAAGGTTTTCAATTTTTTTGATTTTTTTTGAATTTCTTGTGCCCGTTTCAAAATGCGGTCAAAACGACGGGCATGACCGTTCGTAGCTAGGGGTTGAATCTTGCAAAACTTTAGGAGTTTCTCTGATTAAATAGATACTTATGTACCTAGAAATGATTTTTAGAAAAATAAAGAGCAAACTATAAGGCAGCTGCAGTTCAAATTTGACCCGCTTCCAGCTGAATCGTCCGAAATTTGTCTTTTTCACGAGAGGTGGATCAAAGCTTTTGACACGCAACCATTTGGTCAATTGTACATTAAATATGGCCTAATATTTTATAAAATTGATTTGGTCTAATTTTACAACAAATATATGGTAGGTCCTTCGCAAAAAAACTCATTTTGGGCACTCGAAAAATGGAAAATGAAATTTTCGTCCAAAGAAAATGAAAACTTCCTTAGGCAACATTGTTTGCCATTCCAAGATGCACCCTTGTGCAAAATATGAGATAATTTGAACAAACTATGCCATGAATGTGGCCATAAGATTGATCATTTGGCTTGAAAACCATGAATCTTCACACATGATAACTTCTTTCTGAGAACACTTTTTTAAAATAATTGCCGTATTACAAGTTTATTATTTTTTCTGGAAACTAGGTCACATATAATGACACAATACGAAGGTTTTCAATTTATTTGTTTTTTTTTTGAATTTCTTGTGCCCGTTTCAAAATGCGGTCAAAACGACGGGCATGATCGTTCGTAGCTTGGGGTTCAATCTTGCAAAACTTTTGCAGTTTCTCTGATTAAATAGATACTTATGTACCTAGAAATGATTTTTAGAAAAATAAAGAGCAAACTATAAGGCAGTTGCAGTTCAAATTTGACCTGCTTCCAACTGAATCATCGGAAATTTGTCTTTTTCACGAGAGGTGGATCAAAGCTTTTGACACGCAAACATTTGTTTAATTGTACATTAAATATGGCCTAATATTTTACAAAATTGATTTGGTCTAATTTTGCAACAAATATATGGTAGGTCCTTCACAAAAAAACTCATTTTGGGCACTCGAAAAATGGAAAATGAAATTTTCGTCCAAAGAAAATGAAAACTTCCTTAGGCAACATTGTCTGCCATTCCAAGATGCACCCTTGTGCAAAATATGAGATCATTTGAACAAACTATGCCATGAATGTGGCCATAAGATTGATCATTTGGCTTGAAAGCCACGAATCTTCACACATGATAGCTTATTTCTGAGAACACTTCTTAAAAATAATTGCCGTATTACAAGTTTATTATTTTTTCTGGAAACTAGGTCACATACAATGACACAATGCGAAGGTTTTCATTTTTTTTGATTTTTTTTGAATTTCTTGTGCCCGTTTCAAAATGCTGTCAAAACGACGAGCATGATCGTTCGTAGCTAGGGGTTCAATCTTGCAAAACTTTTGGAGTTTCTCTGATTAAATAGATACTTATGTACCTAGAAATGATTTTTAGAAAAATAAAGAGCAAACTATAAGGCAGCTGCAGTTCAAATTTGACCCGCTTCCAACTTAATCGTCGGAAATTTGTCTTTTTCACGAGAGGTGGATCAAAGCTTTTGACACGCAACCATTTGGTCAATTGTACATTAAATATGGCCTAATATTTTAGAAAATTGATTTGGTCTAATTTTGCAACAAATATATGGTAGGTCCTTCGCAAAAAAAACTCATTTTGGGCACTCGAAAAATGGAAAATGAAATTTTCGTCCAAAGAAAATGAAAACTTCCTTAGGCAACATTGTTTGCCATTCCAAGATGCACCCTTGTGCAAAATATGAGGTCATTTGAACAAACTATGCCATGAATGTGGCCATAAGATTGATCATTTGGCTTGAAAACCATGAATCTTCACACATGAAAACTTATTTCTGAGAACACTTTTTAAAAATAATTGCCGTATTACAAGTTTATTTTTTTTTCTGGAAACTAGGTCACATATAATGACACAATGCGAAGGTTTTCAATTTTTTTGATTTTTTTTGAATTTCTTGTGCCCGTTTCAAAATGCGGTCAAAACGACGGGCATGACCGTTCGTAGCTAGGGGTTGAATCTTCCAAAACTTTTGGAGTTTCTCTAATTAAATAGATACTTATGTACCTAGAAATGATTTTTAGAAAAATAAAGAGCAAACTATAAGGCAGCTGCAGTTCAAATTTGACCCCCTTCCAACTGAATCGTCCGAAATTTGTCTTTTTCACGAGAGGTGGATCAAAGCTTTTGACACGCAACCATTTGGTCAATTGTACATTAAATATGGCCTAATATTTTAGAAAATTGATTTGGTCTAATTTTGCAACAAATATATGGTAGGTCCTTCGCAAAAAAACTCATTTTGGGCACTCGAAAAATGGAAAATGAAATTTTCGTCCAAAGAAAATGAAAACTTCCTTAGGCAACATTGTTTGCCATTCCAAGATGCACCCTTGTGCAAAATATGAGATCATTTGAACAAACTATGCCATGAATGTGGCCATAAGATTGATCATTTGGCTTGAAAACCATGAATCTTCACACATAATAACTTATTTCTGAGAACACTTTTTTAAAATAATTGCCGTATTACAAGTTTATTATTTTTTCTGGAAACTAGGTCACATATAATGACACAATACGAAGGTTTTCAATTTTTTTGTTTTTTTTTTGAATTTCTTGTGCCCGTTTCAAAATGCGGTCAAAACGACGGGCATGACCGTTCGTAGCTAGGGGTTGAATCTTGCAAAACTTTTGGAGTTTCTCTGATTAAATAGATACTTATGTACCTAGAAATGATTTTTAGATAAATAAAGAGCAAACTATAAGGCAGCTGGAGTTCAAATTTGACCCGCTTCCAACTGAATCATCGGAAATTTGTCTTTTTCACGAGAGGTGGATCAAAGCTTTTGACACGCAAACATTTGGTTAATTGTACATTAAATATGGCCTAATATTTTAGAAAATTGATTTGGTCTAATTTTGCAACAAATATATGGTAGGTCCTTCACAAAAAAACTCATTTTGGGCACTCGAAAAATGGAAAATGAAATTTTCATCCAAAGAAAATGAAAACTTCCTTAGGCAACAATGTTTGCCATTCCAAGATGCACCCTTGTCCAAAATATGAGATCATTTGAACAAACTATGCCATGAATGTGGCAATAAGATTGATCATTTGGCTTGAAAGCCATGAATCTTCACACATGATAGCTTATTTCTGAGAACACTTCTTAAAAATAATTGCCGTATTACAAGTTTATTATTTTTTCTGGAAACTAGGTCACATACAATGACACAATGCGAAGGTTTTCAATTTTTTTGATTTTTTTTGAATTTCTTGTGCCCGTTTCAAAATGCTGTCAAAACGACGGGCATGATCGTTCGTAGCTAGGGGTTCAATCTTGCAAAACTTTTGGAGTTTCTCTGATTAAATAGATACTTATGTACCTAGAAATGATTTTTAGAAAAATAAAGAGCAAACTATAAGGCAGCTGCAGTTCAAATTTGACCCGCTTCCAGCTGAATAGTCGGAAATTTGTCTTTTTCACGAGAGGTGGATCAAACCTTTTGACACGCAACCATTTGGTCAATTGTACATTAAATATGGCCTAATATTTTAGAAAATTGATTTGGTCTAATTTTGCAACAAATATATGGTAGGTCCTTCGCAAAAAAACTCATTTTGGGCACTCGAAAAATGGAAAATGAAATTTTCGTCCGAAGAAAATGAAAACTTCCTTAGGCAACATTGTTTGCCATTCCAAGATGCACCCTTGTGCAAAATATGAGGTCATTTGAACAAACTATGCCATGAATGTGGCCATAAGATTGATCATTTGGCTTGAAAACCATGAATCTTCACACATGATAACTTATTTCTGAGAACACTTTTTAAAAATAATTTCCGTATTACAAGTTTATTATTTTTTCTGGAAACTAGGTCACATATAATGACACAATGCGAAGGTTTTCAATTTTTTTGATTTTTTTTGAATTTCTTGTGCCCGTTTCAAAATGCGGTCAAAACGACGGGCATGACCGTTCGTAGCTACGGGTTGAATCTTCCAAAACTTTTGGAGTTTCTCTGATTAAATAGATACTTATGTACCTAGAAATGATTTTTAGAAAAATAAAGAGCAAACTATAAGGCAGCTGCAGTTCAAATTTGACCCCCTTCCAACTGAATCGTCCGAAATTTGTCTTTTTCACGAGAGGTGGATCAAAGCTTTTGACACGCAACCATTTGGTCAATTGTACATTACATATGGCCTAATATTTTAGAAAATTGATTTGGTTTAATTTTGCAACAAATATATGGTTGGTCCTTCGCAAAAAAACTCATTTTGGGCACTCGAAAAATGGAAAATGAAATTTTCGTCCAAAGAAAATGAAAACTTCCTTAGGCAACATTGTTTGCCATTCCAAGATGCACCCTTGTGCAAAATATGAGATCATTTGAACAAACTATGCCATGAATGTGGCCATAAGATTGATCATTTGGCTTGAAAACCATGAATCTTCACACATGATAACTTATTTCTGAGAACACTTTTTTAAAATAATTGCCGTATTACAAGTTTACTATTTTTTCTGGAAACTAGGTCACATATAATGACACAATGCGAAGGTTTTCAATTTTTTTGATTTTTTTTGAATTTCTTGTGCCCGTTTCAAAATGCGGTCAAAACGACGGGTATGACCGTTCGTAGCTAGGGGTTGAATCTTGCAAAACTTTTGGAGTTTCTCTGATTAAATAGATACTTATGTACCTAGAAATGATTTGTAGAAAAATAAAGAGCAAACTATAAGGCAGCTGCAGTTCAAATTTGACCCGCTTCCAACTCAATCGTCCGAAATTTGTCTTTTTCACGAGAGGTGGATCAAAGCTTTTGACACGCAAACATTTGGTTAATTGTACATTAAATATGGCCTAATATTTTAGAAAATTGATTTGGTCTAATTTTGCAACAAATATATGGTAGGTCCTTCACAAAAAAACTCATTTTGGGCACTCGAAAAATGGAAAATGAAATTTTCGTCCAAAGAAAATGAAAACTTCCTTAGGCAACATTGTTTGCCATACCAAGATGCACCCTTGTGCAAAATATGAGATCATTTGAACAAACTATGCCATGAATGTGGCCATAAGATTGATCATTTGGCTTGAAAGCCATGAATCTTCACACATGATAGCATATTTCTGAGAACACTTCTTAAAAATAATTACCGTATTACAAGTTTATTATTTTTTCTGGAAACTAGGTCACATACAATGACACAATGCGAAGGTTTTCAATTTTTTTGATTTTTTCTGGATTTCTTGTGCCCGTTTTAAAATGCTGTCAAAACGACGGGCATGATCGTTCGTAGCTAGGGGTTCAATCTTGCAAAACTTTTGGAGTTTCTCTGATTAAATAGATACTTATGTACCTAGAAATGATTTTTAGAAAAATAAAGAGCAAACTATAAGGCAGCTGCAGTTCAAATTTGACCCGCTTCCAACTGAATCGTCGGAAATTTGTCTTTTTCACGAGAGGTGGATCAATGCTTTTGACACGCAACCATTTGGTCAATTGTACATTAAATATGGCCTAATATTTTAGAAAAATGATTTGGTCTAATTTTGCAACAAATATATGGTAGGTCCTTCGCAAAAAAACTCATTTTGGGCACTCGAAAAATGGAAAATGAAATTTTCGTCCAAAGAAAATGAAAACTTCCTTAGGCAACATTGTTTGCCATTCCAAGATGCACCCTTGTGCAAAATATGAGGTCATTTGAACAAACTATGCCATGAATGTGGCCATAAGATTGATCATTTGGCTTGAAAACCATGAATCTTCACACATGATAACTTATTTCTGAGAACACTTTTTAAAAATAATTACCGTATTACAAGTTTATTATTTTTTCTGGAAACTAGGTCACATATAATGACACAATGCGAAGGTTTTCAATTTTTTTGATTTTTTTTGAATTTCTTGTGCCCGTTTCAAAATGCGGTCAAAACGACGGGCATGACCGTTCGTAGCTACGGGTTGAATCTTCCAAAACTTTTGGAGTTTCTCTTATTAAAGAGATACTTATGTACCTAGAAATGATTTTTAGAAAAATAAAGAGCAAACTATAAGGCAGCTGCAGTTCAAATTTGACCCCCTTCCAACTGAATCGTCCGAAATTTGTCTTTTTCACGAGAGGTGGATCAAAGCTTTTGACACGCAACCATTTGGTCAATTGTACATTAAATATGGCCTAATATTTTAGAAAATTGATTTGGTTTAATTTTGCAACAAATATATGGTAGGTCCTTCGCAAAAAAACTCATTTTGGGCACTCGAAAAATGGAAAATGAAATTTTCGTCCAAAGAAAATGAAAACTTCCTTAGGCAACATTGTTTGCCATTCCAAGATGCACCCTTGTGCAAAATATGAGATCATTTGAACAGACTATGCCATGAATGTGGCCATAAGATTGATCATTTGGCTTGAAAACCATGAATCTTCACACATGATAACTTATTTCTGAGAACACTTTTTTAAAATAATTGCCGTATTACAAGTTTATTATTTTTTCTGGAAACTAGGTCACATATAATGACACAATGCGAAGGTTTTCAATTTTATTGATTTTTTTTGAATTTCTTGTGCCCGTTTCAAAATGCGGTCAAAACGACGGGTATGACCGTTCGTAGCTAGGGGTTGAATCTTGCAAAACTTTTGGAGTTTCTCTGATTAAATAGATACTTATGTACCTAGAAATGATTTGTAGAAAAATAAAGAGCAAACTATAAGGCAGCTGCAGTTCAAATTTGACCCGCTTCCAACTCAATCGTCCGAAATTTGTCTTTTTCACGAGAGGTGGATCAAAGCTTTAGACACGCAAACATTTGGTTAATTGTACATTAAATATGGCCTAATATTTTAGAAAATTGATTTGGTCTAATTATGCAACAAATATATGGTAGGTCCTTCACAAAAAAACTCATTTTGGGCACTCGAAAAATGGAAAATGAAATTTTCGTCCAAAGAAAATGAAAACTTCCTTAGGCAACATTGTTTGCCATTCCAAGATGCACCCTTGTGCAAAATATGAAATCATTTGAACAAAATATGCCATGAATGTGGCCATAAGATTGATCATTTGGCTTGAAAACCATGAATCTTCACACATGATAGCTTATTTCTGAGAACACTTTTTAAAAATAATTGCCGTATTACAAGTTTATTATTTTTTCTGGAAACTAGGTCACATATACTGACACAATGCGAAGGTTTTCAATTTTTTTGATTTTTTTGAATTTCTTGTGCCCGTTTCAAAATGCGGTCAAAACGACGGGCATGATCGTTCGTAGCTAGGGGTTGAATCTTGCAAAACTTTTGGAGTTTCTCTGATTAAATAGATACTTATGTACCTAGAAATGATTTTTAGAAAAATAAAGAGCAAACTATAAGGCAGCTGTAGTTCAAATTTGACCCGCTTCCAACTGAATCGTCGGAAATTTGTCTTTTTCACGAGAGGTGGATCAAAGCTTTTGACACGCAACCATTTGGTCAATTGTACATTAAATATGGCCTAATATTTTAGAAATTTGATTTGCTCTAATTTTGCAACAAATATATGGTAGGTCCTTCACAAAAAAACTCATTTTGGGCACTCGAAAAATGGAAAATGAAATTTTCGTCCAAAGAAAATGAAAACTTCCTTAGGCAACATTGTTTGCCATTCCAAGATGCACCCTTGTGCAAAATATGAGATCATTTGAATAAACTATGCCATGAATGTGGCCATAAGATTGATCATTTGGCTTGAAAACCATGAATCTTCACACATGATAACTTATTTCTATTTTTTTGATTTTTTTTGAATTTCTTGTGCCCGTTTCAAAATGCTGTCAAAACGACGGGCATGATCGTTCGTAGCTAGGGGTTGAATCTTGCAAAACTTTTGGAGTTTCTCTGAGTAAATAGATACTTATGTACCTAGAAATGATTTTTAGAAAAATAAAGAGCAAACTATAAGGCAGCTGCATTTCAAATTTGACCCGCTTCCAGCTGAATCGTCGGAAATTTGTCTTTTTCACGAGAGAGGGATCAAAGCTTTTGACACGCAAAAATTTGGTCAATTGTACATTAAATATGGCCTAATATTTTAGAAAATTGATTTGGTTTAATTTTGCAACAAATATATGGTAGGTCCTTCACAAAAGAACTCATTTTGGGCACTCCAAAAATGCAAAATGAAATTTTCGTCCAAAGAAAATGAAAACTTCCTTAGGCAACATTGTTTGCCATTCCGAGATGCACCCTTGTGCAAAATATGAGATCATTTGAACAAAAAATGCCATGAATGTCGCCATAAGATTGATCATTTGGCTTGAAACCCATGAATCTTCTCACATGATAGCTTATTTCTGAGAACACTTTTTAAAAATAATTGCCGTATTACAAGTTTATTATTTTTTCTGGAAACTAGGTCACATATAATGACACAATGCGAAGGTTTTCAATTTTTTTGATTTTTTTTGAATTTCTTGTGCCCGTTTCAAAATGCGGTCAAAACGACGGGCATGACCGTTCGTAGCTAGGGGTTGAATCTTGCAAAACTTTTGGAGTTTCTCTGATTAAATAGATACTTATGTACCTAGAAATGATTTTTAGAAAAATAAAGAGCAAACTATAAGGCAGCTGCAGTTCAAATTTGACCCGCTTCCATCTGAATCGTCCGAAATTTGTCTTTTTCACGAGAAGTGGATCAAAGCTTTTGACACGCAACCATTAGGTCAATTGTACATTAAATATGGCCTAATATTTTAGAAAATTGATTTGGTCTAATTTTGCAACAAATATATGGTAGGTCCTTCGCAAAAAAACTCATTTTGGGCACTCGAAAAATGGAAAATGAAATTTTCGTCCAAAGAAAATGAAAACTTCCTTAGGCAACATTGTTTGCCATTCCAAGATGCACCCTTGTGCAAAATATGAGATAATTTGAACAAACTATGCCATGAATGTGGCCATAAGATTGATCATTTGGCTTGAAAACCATGAATCTTCACACAAGATAACTTATTTCTGAGAACACTTTTTTAAAATAATTGCCGTATTACAAGTTTATTATTTTTTCTGGAAACTAGGTCACATATAATGACACAATACGAAGGTTTTCAATTTTTTTGTTTTTTTTTTGGATTTCTTATGCCCGTTTCAAAATGCGGTCAAAACGACGGGCATGACCGTTCGTAGCTAGGGGTTGAATCTTGCAAAACTTTTGGAGTTTCTCTGATTAAATAGATACTTATGTACCTAGAAATGATTTTTAGATAAATAAAGAGCAAACTATAAGGCAGCTGGAGTTCAAATTTGACCCGCTTCCAACTGAATCATCGGAAATTTGTCTTTTTCACGAAAGGTGGATCAAAGCTTTTGACACGCAAACATTTGGTTAATTGTACATTAAATATGGCCTAATATTTTAGAAAATTGATTTGGTCTATTTTTGCAACAAATATATGGTAGGTCCTTCACAAAAAAACTCATTTTGGGCACTCGAAAAATGGAAAATGAAATTTTCGTCCAAAGAAAATGAAAACTTCCTTAGGCAACAATGTTTGCCATTCCAAGATGCACCCTTGTCCAAAATATGAGATCATTTGAACAAACTATGCCATGAATGTGGCAATAAGATTGATCATTTGGCTTGAAAGCCATGAATCTTCACACATGATAGCTTATTTCTGAGAACACTTCTTAAAAATAATTGCCATATTACAAGTTTATTATTTTTTCTGGAAACTAGGTCACATACAATGACACAATGCGAAGGTTTTCAATTTTTTTGATTTTTTTTGAATTTCTTGTGCCCGTTTCAAAATGCTGTCAAAACGACGGGCATGATCGTTCGTAGCTAGGGGTTCAATCTTGCAAAACTTTTGGAGTTTCTCTGATTAAATAGATACTTATGTACCTAGAAATGATTTTTAGAAAAATAAAGAGCAAACTATAAGGCAGCTGCAGTTCAAATTTGACCCGCTTCCAGCTGAATAGTCGGAAATTTGTCTTTTTCACGAGAGGTGGATCAAACCTTTTGACACGCAACCATTTGGTCAATTGTACATTAAATATGGCCTAATATTTTAGAAAATTGATTTGGTCTAATTTTGCAACAAATATATGATAGGTCCTTCGCAAAAAAACTCATTTTGGGCACTCGAAAAATGGAAAATGAAATTTTCGTCCAAAGAAAATGAAAACTTCCTTAGGCAACATTGTTTGCCATTCCAAGATGCACCCTTGTGCAAAATATGAGGTCATTTGAACAAACTATGCCATGAATGTGGCCATAAGATTGATCATTTGGCTTGAAAGCCATGAATCTTCACACATGATAACTTATTTCTGAGAACACTTTTTGAAAATAATTGCCGTACTACAAGTTTATTATTTTTTCTGGAAACTAGGTCACATATAATGACACAATGCGAAGGTTTTCAATTTTTTTGATTTTTTTTGAATTTCTTGTGCCCGTTTCAAAATGCGGTCAAAACGACGGGCATGACCGTTCGTAGCTAGGGGTTGAATCTTCCAAAACTTTTGGAGTTTCTCTGATTAAATAGATACTTATGTACCTAGAAATGATTTTTACAAAAATAAAGAGCAAACTATAAGGCAGCTGCAGTTCAAATTTGACCCGCTTCCAACTGAATCGTCCGAAATTTGTCTTTTTCACGAGAGGTGGATCAAACCTTTTGACACGCAACCATTTGGTCAATTGTACATTAAATATGGCCTAATATTTTAGAAAATTGATTTGGTCTAATTTTGCAACAAATATATGGTAGGTCCTTCACAAAAAACTCATTTTGGGCACTCGAAAAATGGAAAATGAAATTTTCGTCCAAAGAAAATGAAAACTTCCTTAGGCAACATTGTTTGCCATTCCAAGATGCACCCTTGTGCAAAATATGAGGTCATTTGAACAAACTATGCCATGAATGTGGCCATAAGATTGATCATTTGGCTTGAAAGCCATGAATCTTCACACATGATAACTTATTTCTGAGATAACTTTTTGAAAATAATTGCCGTACTACAAGTTTATTATTTTTTCTGGAAACTAGGTCACATATAATGACACAATGCGAAGGTTTTCAATTTTTTTGATTTTTTTTGAATTTCTTGTGCCCGTTTCAAAATGCGGTCAAAACGACGGGCATGACCGTTCGTAGCTAGGGGTTGAATCTTCCAAAACTTTTGGAGTTTCTCTGATTAAATAGATACTTATGTACCTAGAAATGATTTTTAGAAAAATAAAGAACAAACTATAAGGCAGCTGCAGTTCAAATTTGACCCGCTTCCAACTGAATCGTCCGAAATTTGTCTTTTTCACGAGAGGTGGATCAAAGCTTTTGACACGCAACCATTTGGTCAATTGTACATTAAATATGGCCTAATATTTTAGAAAATTGATTTGGTCTAATTTTGCAACAAATATATGGTAGGTCCTTCGCAAAAAAACTCATTTTGGGCACTCGAAAAATTGAAAATGAAATTTTCGCCCAAAGAAAATGAAAACTTCCTTAGGCAACATTGTTTGCCATTCCAAGATGCACCCTTGTGCAAAATATGAGATCATTTGAACAAACTATGCCATGAATGTGGCCATAAGATTGATCATTTGTCTTGAAAACCATGAATCTTCACACATGATAACTTATTTCTGAGAACACTTTTTTAAAATAATTGCCGTATTACAAGTTTATTATTTTTTCTGGAAACTAGGTCACATATAATGACACAATACGACGGTTTTCAATTTTTTTGTTTTTTTTTTGAATTTCTTGTGCCCGTTTCAAAATGCGGTCAAAACGACGGGTATGACCGTTCGTAGCTAGGGGTTGAATCTTGCAAAACTTTTGGAGTTTCTCTGATTAAATAGATACTTATGTACCTAGCAATTATTTTTAGAAAAATAAAGAGCAAACTATAAGGCAGCTGCAGTTCAAATTTGACCCGCTTCCAACTGAATCGTTGGAAATTTGTCTTTTTCACGAGAGGTGCATCAAAGCTTTTGAGTGGCAAACATTTGGTTAATTGTACATTAAATATGGCCTAATATTTTAGAAAATTGAGTTGGTCTAATTTTGCAACAAATATATGGTAGGTTTTTCACAAAAAACCTCATTTTGGGCACTCAAAAAATGGAAAATGAAATTTTCGTCCAAAGAAAATGAAAACTTCCTTTGGCAACATTGTTTGCCATTCCAAGATGCACCCTTGTGCAAAATATGAAATCATTTGAACAAAATATGCCATGAATGTGGCCATAAGATTGATCATTTGGCTTGAAAGCCATGAATCTTCACACATGATAGCTTATTTCTGAGAACACTTTTTAAAAATAATTGCCGTATTACAAGTTTATTATTTTTTCTGGAAACTAGGTCACATATAATGACACAATGCGAAGGTTTTCAATTTTTTTGATTTTTTTGAATTTCTTGTGCCCGTTTCAAAATGCGGTCAAAACGACGGGCATGACCGTTCGTAGCTAGGGGTTGAATCTTGCAAAACTTTTGGAGTTTCTCTGATTAAATAGATACTTATGTACCTAGAAATGATTTTTAGAAAAATAAAGAGCAAACTATAAGGCAGCTGCAGTTCAAATTTGACCAGCTTCCAGCTGAATCGTCCGAAATTTGTCTTTTTCACGAGAGGTGGATCAAAGCTTTTGACACGCAACCATTTGGTCAATTGTACATTAAATATGGCCTAATATTTTAGAAATTTGATTTGCTCTAATTTTGCAACAAATATATGGTAGGTCCTTCACAAAAAAACTCATTTTGGGCACTCGAAAAATGGAAAATGAAATTTTCGTCCAAAGAAAATGAAAACTTCCTTAGGCAACATTGTTTGCCATTCCAAGTTGCACCCTTGTGCAAAATATGAGATAATTTGAACAAACTATGCCATGAATGTGGCCATAAGATTGATCATTTGGCTTGAAAACCATGAATCTTCACACATGATAACTTATTTCTGAGAACACTTTTTTAAAATAATTCCGTATTACAAGTTTATTATTTTTTATGGAAACTAGGGCAAATATAATGACACAATACGAAGGTTTTCAATTTTTTTGTTTTTTTTTGAATTTCTTGTGCCCGTTTCAAAATGCAGTCAAAACGACGGGCATCACCGTTCGTAGCTAGGGGTTGAATCTTGCAAAACTTTTGGAGTTTCTCTTATTAAATAGATACTTATGTACCTAGAAATGATTTTTAGAAAAATAAAGAGCAAACTATAAGGCAGCTGCAGTTCAAATTTGACCCGCTTCCAGCTGAATCATCGGAAATTTGTCTTTTTCACGAAAGGTGGATCAAAGCTTTTGACACGCAAACATTTGGTTAATTGTACATTAAATATGGCCTAATATTTTAGAAAATTGATTTGGTCTAATTTTGCAACAAATATATGGTAGGTCCTTCACAAAAAAACTCATTTTGGGCACTCAAAAAATGGAAAATGAAATTTTCGTCCAAAGAAAATGAAAACTTCCTTAGGCAACATTGTTTGCCATTCCAAGATGCACCCTTGTGCAAAATATGAGATCATTTGAACAAACTATGCCATGAATGTGGCCATAAGATTGGTCATTTGGCTTGAAAACCATGAATCTTCGCACATGATAGCTTCTTTCTGAGAACACTTTTTTAAAATAATTGCCGTATTACAAGTTTATTATTTTTTCTGGAAACTAGGTCACATATAATGACACAATACGAAGGTTTTCAATTTATTTGTTTTTTTTTTTGAATTTCTTGTGCCCGTTTCAAAATGCGGTCAAAACGACGGGCATGATCGTTCGTAGCTTGGGGTTCAATCTTGCAAAACTTTTGCAGTTTCTCTGATTAAATAGATACTTATGTACCTAGAAATGATTTTTAGAAAAATAAAGAGCAAACTATAAGGCAGCTGCAGTTCAAATTTGACCCGCTTCCAACTGAATCATCGGAAATTTGTCTTTTTCACGAGAGGTGGATCAAAGCTTTTGACACGCAAACATTTGTTTAATTGTACATTAAATATGGCCTAATATTTTACAAAATTGATTTGGTCTAATTTTGCAACAAATATATGGTAGGTCCTTCACAAAAAAACTCATTTTGGGCACTCGAAAAATGGAAAATGAAATTTTCGTCCAAAGAAAATGAAAACTTCCTTAGGCAACATTGTTTGCCATTCCAAGATGCACCCTTCTGCAAAATATGAGGTCATTTGAACAAACTATGCCATGAATGTGGCCATAAGATTGATCATTTGGCTTGAAAACCATGAATCTTCACACATGATAACTTATTTCTGAGAACACTTTTTTAAAATAATTGCCGTATTACAAGTTTATTATTTTTTCTGGAAACTAGGTCGCATATAATGACACAATGCGAAGGTTTTCAATTTTTTTGATTTTTTTTGAATTTCTTGTGCCCGTTTCAAAATGCGGTCAAAACGACGGGCATGACCGTTTGTAGCTAGGGGTTGAATCTTGCAAAACTTTTGGATTTTCTCTGATTAAATAAATACTTATGTACCTAGAAATGATTTTTAGAAAAATAAAGAGCAAACTATAAGGCAGCTGCAGTTCAAATTTGACCCGCTTCCAGCTGAATCGTCGGAAATTTTTCTTTTTCACGAGAGGTGGATCAAAGCTTTTGACACGCAAACATTTGGTTAATTGTACATTAAATATGGCCTAATATTTTAGAAAATTGATTTGGTCTAATTTTGCAACAAATATGTGGTAGGTCCTTCACAAAAAAACTCATTTTGGGCACTCGAAAAATGGAAAATGAAATTTTCGTCCAAAGAAAATGAAAACTTCCTTAGGCAACATTGTTTGCCATTCCAAGATGCACCCTTGTGCAAAATATGAGATCATTTGAACAAACTATGCCATGAATGTGGCCATAAGATTGATCATTTGGCTTGAAAGCCATGAATCTTCACACATGATAGCTTATTTCTGAGAACACTTTTTAAAAATAATTGCCGTATTACAAGTTTATTATTTTTTCTGGAAACTAGGTCACATATAATGACACAATGCGAAGGTTTTCAATTTTTTTGATTTTTTTGAATTTCTTGTGCCCGTTTCAAAATGCGGTCAAAACGACGGGCATGATCGTTCGTAGCTAGGGGTTGAATCTTGCAAAACTTTTGGAGTTTCTCTGATTAAATAGATACTTATGTACCTAGAAATGATTTTTAGAAAAATAAAGAGCAAACTATAAGGCAGCTATAGTTCAAATTTGACCCGCTTCCAACTGAATCGTCGGAAATTTGTCTTTTTCACGAGAGGTGGATCAAAGCTTTTGACACGCAACCATTTGGTCAATTGTACATTAAATATGGCCTAATATTTTAGAAATTTGATTTGCTCTAATTTTGCAACAAATATATGGTAGGTCCTTCACAAAAAAACTCACTTTGGGCACTCGAAAAATGGAAAATGAAATTTTCGTCCAAAGAAAATGAAAACTTCCTTAGGCAACATTGTTTGCCATTCCAAGATGCACCCTTGTGCAAAATATGAGATCATTTGAATAAACTATGCCATGAATGTGGCCATAAGATTGATCATTTGGGTTGAAAATCATGAATCTTCACACATGATAGCTTATTTCTGAGAACACTTTTTAAAAATAATTGCCGTATTACAAGTTTATTATTTTTTCTGGAAACTAGGTCACATATAATAACACAATGCGAAGGTTTTCAATTTTTTTGATTTTTTTTGAATTTCTTGTGCCCGTTTCAAAATGCGGTCAAAACCACGGGCATGATCGTTCGTAGCTAGGGCTTGAATCTTGCAAAACTTTTGGAGTTTCTCTGATTAAATAGATACTTATGTACCTAGAAATGATTTTTAGAAAAATAAAGAGCAAACTATAAGGCAGCTGCATTTCAAATTTGACCCGCTTCCAGCTGAATCGTCGGAAATTTGTCTTTTTCACGAGAGAGGGATCAAAGCTTTTGACACGCAAAAATTTGGTCAATTGTACATTAAATATGGCCTAATATTTTAGAAAATTGATTTGGTTTAATTTTGCAACAAATATATGGTAGGTCCTTCACAAAAGAACTCATTTTGGGCACTCCAAAAATGGAAAATGAAATTTTCGTCCAAAGAAAATGAAAACTTCCTTAGGCAACATTGTTTGCCATTCCGAGATGCACCCTTGTGCAAAATATGAGATCATTTGAACAAACTATGCCATGAATGTGGCCATAAGATTGATCATTTGGCTTGAAAGCCATGAATCTTCACACATGATAGCTTATTTCTGAGAACACTTTTTAAAAATAATTGCCGTATTACAAGTTTATTATTTTTTCTGGAAACTAGGTCACATACAATGACACAATGCGAAGGTTTTCAATTTTTTTGATTTTTTTTGAATTTCTTGTGCTCGTTTCAAAATGCTGTCAAAACGACGGGCATGATCGTTCGTAGCTAGGGGTTCAATCTTAAAAAACTTTTGGAGTTTCTCTGATTAAATAGATACTTATGTACCTAGAAATGATTTTTGGAAAAATAAAGAGCAAACTATAAGGCAGCTGCAGTTCAAATTTGACCCGCTTCCACCTGAATCGTCGGAAATTTGTCTTTTTCACGAGAGGTGGATCACAGCTTTTGACACGCAACCATTTGGTCAATTGTACATTAAATATGGCCTAATATTTTAGAAAATTGATTTGGTCTAATTTTGCAACAAATATATTGTAGGTCCTTCACAAAAAAACTCATTTTGGGCACTCGAAAAATGGAAAATGAAATTTTCGTCCAAAGAAAATGAAAACTTCCTTAGGCAACATTGTTTGCCATTCCAAGATGCACCCTTGTGCAAAATATGAGGTCATTTGAACAAACTATGCCATGAATGTGGCCATAAGATTGATCATTTGGCTTGAAAACCATGAACCTTCACACATGATAACTTATTTCTGAGAACACTTTTTTAAAATAATTGCCCTATTACAAGTTTATTATTTTTTCTGGAAACTAGGTCACATATAATGACACAATGCGAAGGTTTTCAATTTTTTTGATTTTTTTTGAATTTCTTGTGCCCATTTCAAAATGCGGTCAAAACGACGGGCATGACCGTTCGTAGCTAGGGGTTGAATCTTGCAAAACTTTTGGATTTTCTCTGATTAAATAGATACTTATGTACCTAGAAATGATTTTTAGAAAAATAAAGAGCAAACTATAAGGCAGCTGCAGTTCAAATTTGACCCGCTTCCAGCTGAATCGTCGGAAATTTTTCTTTTTCACGAGAGGTGGATCAAAGCTTTTGACACGCAAACATTTGGTTAATTGTACATTAAATATGGCCTAATATTTTAGAAAATTGATTTGGTCTAATTTTGCAACAAATATATGGTAGGTCCTTCACAAAAAAACTCATTTTGGGCACTCGAAAAATGGAAAATGAAATTTTCGTCCAAAGAAAATGAAAACTTCCTTAGGCAACATTGTTTGCCATTCCAAGATGCACCCTTGTGCAAAATATGAGATCATTTGAACAAACTATGCCATGAATGTCGCCATAAGATTGATCATTTGGCTTGAAAGCCATGAATCTTCACACATGATAGCTTATTTCTGAGAACACTTTTTAAAAATAAATGCCGTATTACAAGTTTATTATTTTTTCTGGAAACTAGGTCACATACAATGACACAATGCGAAGGTTTTCAATTTTTTTGATTTTTTTTGAATTTCTTGTGCTCGTTTCAAAATGCTGTCAAAACGACGGGCATGATCGTTCGTAGCTAGGGGTTGAATCTTGCAAAACTTTTGGAGTTTCTCTGATTAAATAGATACTTATGTACCTAGAAATGATTTTTAGAAAAATAAAGAGCAAACTATAAGGCAGCTGCAGTTCAAATTTGACCCGCTTCCAGCTGAATCGTCCGAAATTTGTCTTTTTCACGAGAGGTGGATCAAAGCTTTTGACACGCAAACATTTGGTCAATTGTACATTAAATATGGCCTAATATTTTAGAAAATTGATTTGGTCTAATTTTGCAACAAATATATGGTAGGTCCTTCACAAAAAAACTCATTTTGGGCACTCGAAAAATGGAAAATGAAATTTTCGTCCAAAGAAAATGAAACTTCCTTAGGCAACATTGTTTTCCATTCCAAGATGCACCCTTGTGCAAAATATGAGATCATTTGAACAAAATATGCCATGAATGTGGCCATAAGATTGATCATTTGGCTTGAAAGCCATGAATCTTCACACATGATAGCTTATTTCTGAGAACACTTCTTAAAAATAATTGTCGTATTACAAGTTTATTATTTTTTCTGGAAACTAGGTCACATACAATGACACAATGCGAAGGTTTTCAATTTTTTCAATTTTTTTTGAATTTCTTGTGCCCGTTTCAAAATGCTGTCAAAACGACGGGCATGATCGTTCGTAGCTAGGGGTTCAATCTTGCAAAACTTTTGGAGTTTCTCTGATTAAATAGATACTTATGTACCTAGAAATGATTTTTAGAAAAATAAAGAGCAAACTATAAGGCAGCTGCAGTTCAAATTTGACCCGCTTCCAACTGAATCGTCGGAAATTTGTCTTTTTCACGAGAGGTGGATCAAAGCTTTTGACACGCAACCATTTGGTCAATTGTACATTAAATATGGCATAATATTTTAGAAAATTGATTTGGTCTAATTTTGCAACAAATATATGGTAGGTCCTTCGCAAAAAAACTCATTTTGGGCACTCGAAAAATGGAAAATGAAATTTTCGTCCAAAGAAAATGAAAACTTCCTTAGGCAACATTGTTTGCCATTCCAAGATGCACCCTTGTGCAAAATATGAGGTCATTTGAACAAACTATGCCATGAATGTGGCCATAAGATTGATCATTTGGCTTGAAAACCATGAATCTTCACACATGATAACTTATTTCTGAGAACACTTTTTAAAAATAATTGCCGTATTACAAGTTTAATATTTTTTCTGGAAACTAGGTCACATATAATGACACAATGCGAAGGTTTTCAATTTTTTTGATTTTTTTTGAATTTCTTGTGCCCGTTTCAAAATGCGGTCAAAACGACGGGCATGACCGTTCGTAGCTAGGGGTTGAATCTTCCAAAACTTTTGGAGTTTCTCTGATTAAATAGATACTTATGTACCTAGAAATGATTTTTAGAAAAATAAAGAGCAAACTATAAGGCAGCTGCAGTTCAAATTTGACCCGCTTCCAACTGAATCGTCCAAAATTTGTCTTTTTCACGAGAGGTAGATCAAAGCTTTTGACACGCAACCATTTGGTCAATTGTACATTAAATATGGCCTAATATTTTAGAAAATTGATTTGGTCTAATTTTGCAACAAATATATGGTAGGTCCTTCGCAAAAAAACTCATTTTGGGCACTCGAAAAATGGAAAATGAAATTTTCGTCCAAAGAAAATGAAAACTTCCTTCGGCAACATTGTTTGCCATTCCAAGATGCACCCTTGTGAAAAATATGAGATAATTTGAACAAACTATGCCATGAATGTGGCCATAAGATTGATCATTTGGCTTGAAAACCATGAATCTTCACACATGATAACTTATTTCTGAGAACACTTTTTTAAAATAATTGCCGTATTACAAGTTTATTATTTTTTCTGGAAACTAGGTCACATATAATGACACAATGCGAAGGTTTTCAAATTATTTGATTTTTTTTGAATTTCTTGTGCCCGTTTCAAAATGCGGTCAAAACGACGGGTATGACCGTTCGTAGCTAGGGGTTGAATCTTGCAAAACTTTTGGAGTTTCTCTGATTAAATAGATACTTATGTACCTAGCAATTATTTTTAGAAAAATAAAGAGCAAACTATAAGGCAGCTGCAGTTCAAATTTGACCCGCTTCCAACTGAATCGTCGGAAATTTGTCTTTTTCACGAGAGGTGGATCAAAGCTTTTGACTCGCAAACATTTGGTTAATTGTACATTAAATATGGCCTAATATTTTAGAAAATTGATTTGGTCTAATTTTGCAACAAATATATGGTAGGTCCTTCACAAAAAAACTCATTTTGGGCACTCAAAAAATGGAAAATGAAATTTTCGTCCAAAGAAAAAGAAAACTTCCTTAGGCAACATTGTTTGCCATTCCAAGATGCACCCTTGTGCAAAATATGAAATCATTTGAACAGAATATGCCATGAATGTGGCCATAAGATTGATCATTTGGCTTGAAAGCCATGAATCTTGACACATGATAGCTTATTTCTGAGAACACTTTTTACAAATAATTGCCGTATTACAAGTTTATTATTTTTTTCTGGAAACTAGGTCACATATAATGACACAATGCGAACGTTTTCAATTTTTTTGATTTTTTTGAATTTCTTGTGCCCGTTTCAAAATGCGGTCAAAACGACGGGCATGATCGTTCGTAGCTAGGGGTTGAATCTTGCAAAACTTTTCGAGTTTCTCTGATTAAATAGATACTTATGTAACTAGAAATGATTTTTAGAAAAATAAAGAGCAAACTATAAGGCAGCTGCAGTTCAAATTTGACCCGCTTCCAACTGTATCGTCGGAAATTTGTCTTTTTCACGAGAGATGGATCAAAGCTTTTGACACGCAGCCATTTGGTCAATTGTACATTAAATATGGCCTAATATTTTAGAAATTTGATTTGCTCTAATTTTGCAACAAATATATGGTAGGTCCTTCACAAAAAAACTCATTTTGGGCACTCGAAAAATGGGAAATGAAATTTTCGTCCAAATAAAATGAAAACTTCCTTAGGCAACATTGTTTGCCATTCCAAGATGCACCCTTGTGCAAAATATGAGATCATTTGAATAAACTATGCCATGAATGTGGCCATAAGATTGATCATTTGGCTTGAAAACCATGAATCTTCACACATGATAACTTATTTCAATTTTTTTGATTTTTTTTGAATTTCTTGTGCCCGTTTCAAAATGCTGTCAAAACGACGGGCATGATCGTTCGTAGCTAGGGGTTGAATCTTGCAAAAAATTTGGAGTTTCTCTGATTAAATAGATACTTATGTACCTAGAAATGATTTTTAGAAAAATAAAGAGCAAACTATAAGGCAGCTGCATTTCAAATTTGACCCGCTTCCAGCTGAATCGTCGGAAATTTGTCTTTTTCACGAGAGAGGGATCAAAGCTTTTGACACGCAAAAATTTGGTCAATTGTACATTAAATATGGCCTAATATTTTAGAAAATTGATTTGGTTTAATTTTGCAACAAATATATGGTAGGTCCTTCACAAAAGAACTCATTTTGGGCACTCCAAAAATGGAAAATGAAATTTTCGTCCAAAGAAAATGAAAACTTCCTTAGGCAACATTGTTTGCCATTCCGAGATGCACCCTTGTGCAAAATATGAGATCATTTGAACAAAAAATGCCATGAATTTCGCCATAAGATTGATCATTTGGCTTGAAACCAATGAATCTTCACACATGATAGCTTATTTCTGAGAACACTTTTTAAAAATAATTGCCGTATTACAAGTTTATTATTTTTTCTGGAAACTAGGTCACATATAATGACACAATGCGAAGGTTTTCAATTTTTTTGATTTTTTTTGAATTTCTTGTGCCCGTTTCAAAATGCGGTCAAAACCACGGGCATGACCGTTCGTAGCTAGGGGTTGAATCTTGCAAAACTTTTGGAGTTTCTCTGATTAAATAGATACTTATATACCTAGAAATGATTTTTAGAAAAATAAAGAGCAAACTATAAAGCAGCTGCAGTTCAAATTTGACCCGCTTCCAACTGAATCGTCCGAAATTTGTCTTTTTCACCAGAGGTGGATCAAAGCTTTTGACATGCAACCATTTGGTCAATTGTACATTAAATATGGCCTAATATTTTAGAAAATTGATTTGGTCTAATTTTGCAACAAATATATGGTAGGTCCTTCGCAAAAAAACTCATTTTGGGCACTCAAAAAATGGAAAATGAAATTTTCGTCCAAAGAAAATGAAAACTTCCTTAGGCAACATTGTTTGCCATTCCAAGATGCACCCTTGTGCAAAATATGAGATCATTTGAACAAACTATTCCATGAATGTGGCAATAAGATTGATCATTTGGCTTGAAAACCATGAATCTTCACACATGATAACTTATTTCTGAGAACACTTTTTAAAAATAATTGCCGTATTACAAGTTTATTATTTTTTCTGGAAACTAGGTCACATATAATGACACAATACGAAGGTTTTCAATTTTTTTGTTTTTTTTTTGAATTTCTTGTGCCCGTTTCAAAATGCGGTCAAAACGACGGGCATGACCGTTCGTAGCTAGGGGTTGAATCTTGCAAAAATTTTGGATTTTCTCTGATTAAATAGATACTTATGTACCTAGAAATGATTTTTAGAAAAATAAAGAGCAAACTATAAGGCAGCTGCAGTTCAAATTTGACCCGCTTCCAACTGAATCATCGGAAATTTGTCTTTTTCACGAGAGGTGGATCAAAGCTTTTGACACGCAAACATTTGGTTAATTGTACATTAAATATGGCCTAATATTTTAGAAAATTGATTTGGTCTAATTTTGCAACAAATATATGGTAGGTCCTTCACAAAAAAACTCATTTTGGGCACTCGAAAAATGGAAAATGAAATTTTCGTCCAAAGAAAATGAAAACTTCCTTAGGCAACATTGTTTGCCATTCCAAGATGCACCCTTGTGCAAAATATGAGATCATTTGAACAAACTGTGCCATGAATGTGGCCATAAGATTGATCATTTGGCTTGAAAGCCATGAATCTTCACACATGATAGCTTATTTCTGAGAACACTTCTTAAAAATAATTCCCGTATTACAAGTCTATTATTTTTTCTGGAAACTAGGTCACATATAATGACACAATGCGAAGGTTTTCAAATTTTTTGATTTTTTTTGAATTTCTTGTTCCCGTTTCAAAATGCTATCAAAACGACGGGCATGATCGTTCGTAGCTAGGGGTTGAATCTTGCAAAACTTTTGTAGTTTCTCTGATTAAATAGATACTTATATACCTAGAAATGATTTTTAGAAAAATAAAGAGCAAACTATAAGGCAGCTGCATTTCAAATTTGACCCGCTTCCAGCTGAATCGTCGGAAATTTGTCTTTTTCACGAGAGAGGGATCAAAGCTTTTGACACGCAAAAATTTGGTCAATTGTACATTAAATATGGCCTAATATTTTAGAAAATTGATTTGGTTTAATTTTGCAACAAATATATGGTAGGTCCTTCACAAAAGAACTCATTTTGGGCACTCCAAAAATGGAAAATGAAATTTTCGTCCAAAGAAAATGAAAACTTCCTTAGGCAACATTGTTTGCCATTCCGAGATGCATCCTTGGGCAAAATATGAGATCATTTGAACAAAAAATGCCATGAATGTCGCCATAAGATTGATCATTTGGCTTGAAACCCATGAATCTTCACACATGATAGCTTATTTCTGAGAACACTTTTTAAAAATAATTGCCGTATTACAAGTTTATTATTTTTTCTGGAAACTAGGTCACATATAATGACACAATGCGAAGGTTTTCAATTTTTTTGATTTTTTTTGAATTTCTTGTGCCCGTTTCAAAATGCGGTCAAAACGACGGGTATGACCGTTCGTAGCTAGGGGTTGAATCTTGCAAAACTTTTGGAGTTTCTCTGATTAAATAGATACTTATGTACCTAGAATTTTTTTTTAGAAAAATAAAGAGCAAACTATAAGGCAGCTGCAGTTCAAATTTGACCCGCTTCCAACTGAATCATCGGAAATTTGTCTTTTTCACGAGAGGTGGATCAAAGCTTTTGACTCGCAAACATTTGGTTAATTGTACATTAAATATGGCCTAATATTTTAGAAAATTGATTTGGTCTTATTTTGCAACAAATATATGGTAGGTCCTTCACAAAAAAACTCATTTTGGGCACTCAAAAAATGGAAAATGAAATTTTCGTCCAAAGAAAAAGAAAACTTCCTTAGGCAACATTGTTTGCCATTCCAAGATGCACCCTTGTGCAAAATATGAAATCATTTGAACAGAATATGCCATGAATGTGGCCATAAGATTGATCATTTGGCTTGAAAGCCATGAATCTTGACACATGATAGCTTATTTCTGAGAACACTTTTTACAAATAATTGCCGTATTACAAGTTTATTATTTTTTTCTGGAAACTAGGTCACATATAATGACACAATGCGAAGGTTTTCAATTTTTTTGATTTTTTTGAATTTCTTGTGCCCGTTTCAAAATGCGGTCAAAACGACGGGCATGATCGTTCGTAGCTAGGGGTTGAATCTTGCAAAACTTTTCGAGTTTCTCTGATTAAATAGATACTTATGTACCTAGAAATGATTTTTAGAAAAATAAAGAGCAAACTATAAGGCAGCTGCAGTTCAAATTTGACCCGCTTCCAGCTGTATCGTCGGAAATTTGTCTTTTTCACGAGAGGTGGATCAAAGCTTTTGACACGCAGCCATTTGGTCAATTGTACATTAAATATGGCCTAATATTTTAGAAATTTCATTTGCTCTAATTTTGCAACAAATATATGGTAGGTCCTTCAAAAAAAAACTCATTTTGGGCACTCGAAAAATGGAAAATGAAATTTTCGTCCAAATAAAATGAAAACTTCCTTAGGCAACATTGTTTGCCATTCCAAGATGCACTCTTGTGCAAAATATGAGATCATTTGAATAAACTATGCCATGAATGTGGCCATAAGATTGATCATTTGGCTTGAAAACCATGAATCTTCACACATGATAACTTATTTCAATTTTTTTGATTTTTTTTGAATTTCTTGTGCCCGTTTCAAAATGCTGTTAAAACGACGGGCATGATCGTTCGTAGCTAGGGGTTGAATCTTGCAAAACTTTTGGAGTTTCTCTGATTAAATAGATACTTATGTACCTAGAAATGATTTTTAGAAAAATAAAGAGCAAACTATAAGGCAGCTGCATTTCAAATTTGACCCGCTTCCAGCTGAATCGTCGGAAATTTGTCTTTTTCACGAGAGAGCGATCAAAGCTTTTGACACACAAAAATTTGGTCAATTGTACATTAAATATGGCCTAATATTTTAGAAAATTGATTTGGTTTAATTTTGCAACAAATATATGGTAGGTCCTTCACAAAAGAACTCATTTTGGGCACTCCAAAAATGGAAAATGAAATTTTCGTCCAAAGAAAATGAAAACTTCCTTAGGCAACATTGTTTGCCATTCCGAGATGCACCCTTGTGCAAAATATGAGATCATTTGAACAAAAAATGCCATGAATGTCGCCATAAGATTGATCATTTGGCTTGAAACCCATGAATCTTCACACATGATAGCTTATTTCTGAGAACACTTTTTAAAAATAATTGCCGTATTACAAGTTTATTATTTTTTCTGGAAACTAGGTCACATATAATGACACAATGCGAAGGTTTTCAATTTTTTTGATTTTTTTTGAATTTCTTGTGCCCGTTTCAAAATGCGGTCAAAACGACGGGCATGACCGTTCGTAGCTAGGGGTTGAATCTTGCTAAACTTTTGGAGTTTCTCTGATTAAATAGATACTTATGTACCTAGAAATGATTTTTAGAAAAATAAAGAGCAAACTATAAAGCAGCTGCAGTTCAAATTTGACCCGCTTCCAGCTAAATCGTCCGAAATTTGTCTTTTTCACCAGAGGTGGATCAAAGCTTTTGACACGCAACCATTTGGTCAATTGTACATTAAATATGGCCTAATATTTTAGAAAATTGATTTGGTCTAATTTTGCAACAAATATATGGTAGGTCCTTCGCAAAAAAAACTCATTTTGGGCACTCAAAAAATGGAAAATGAAATTTTCGTCCAAAGAAAATGAAAACTTCCTTAGGCAACATTGTTTGCCATTCCAAGATGCACCCTTGTGCAAAATATGAGATCATTTGAACAAACTATGCCATGAATGTGGCAATAAGATTGATCATTTGGCTTGAAAACCATGAATCTTCACACATGATAACTTATTTCTGAGAACACTTTTTAAAAATAATTGCCGTATTACAAGTTTATTATTTTTTCTGGAAACTAGGTCACATATAATGACACAATACGAAGGTTTTCAATTTTTTTGTTTTTTTTTTGAATTTCTTGTGCCCGTTTCAAAATGCGGTCAAAACGACGGGCATGACCGTTCGTAGCTAGGGGTTGAATCTTGCAAAAATTTTGGAGTTTCTCTGATTAAATAGATACTTATGTACCTAGAAAAGATTTTTAGAAAAATAAAGAGCAAACTATAAGGCAGCTGCAGTTCAAATTTGACCCGCTTCCAACTGAATCATCGGAAATTTGTCTTTTTCACGAGAGGTGGATCAAAGCTTTTGACACGCAAACATTTGGTTAATTGTACATTAAATATGGCCTAATATTTTAGAAAATTGATTTGGTCTAATTTTGCAACAAATATATGGTAGGTCCTTCACAAAAAAACTCATTTTGGGCACTCGAAAAATGGAAAATGAAATTTTCGTCCAAAGAAAATGAAAACTTCCTTAGGCAACATTGTTTGCCATTCCAAGATGCACCCTTGTGCAAAATATGAGATCATTTGAACAAACTGTGCCATGAATGTGGCCATAAGATTGATCATTTGGCTTGAAAGCCATGAATCTTCACACATGATAGCTTATTTCTGAGAACACTTCCTAAAAATAATTCCCGTATTACAAGTCTATTATTTTTTCTGGAAACTAGGTCACATATAATGACACAATGCGAAGGTTTTCAATTTTTTTGATTTTTTTTGAATTTCTTGTTCCCGTTTCAAAATGCTGTCAAAACGACGGGCATGATCGTTCGTAGCTAGGGGTTGAATCTTGCAAAACTTTTGTAGTTTCTCTGATTAAATAGATACTTATGTATCTAGAAATGATTTTTAGAAAAATAAAGAGCAAACTATAAGGCAGCTGCATTTCAAATTTGACCCGCTTCCAGCTGAATCGTCGGAAATTTGTCTTTTTCACGAGAGAGGGATCAAAGCTTTTGACACGCAAAAATTTGGTCAATTGTACATTCAATATGGCCTAATATTTTAGAAAATTGATTTGGTTTAATTTTGCAACAAATATATGGTAGGTCCTTCACAAAAGAACTCATTTTGGGCACTCCAAAAATGCAAAATGAAATTTTCGTCCAAAGAAAATGAAAACTTCCTTAGGCAACATTGTTTGCCATTCCGTGATGCACCCTTGTGCAAAATATGAGATCATTTGAACAAAAAATGCCATGAATGTCGCCATAAGATTGATCATTTGGCTTGAAACCCATGAATCTTCACACATGATAGCTTATTTCTAAGAACACTTTTTAAAAATAATTGCCGTATTACAAGTTTATTATTTTTTCTGGAAACTAGGTCACATATAATGACACAATGCGAAGGTTTTCAATTTTTTTTGATTTTTTTTGAATTTCTTGTGCCCGTTTCAAAATGCGGTCAAAACGACGGGCATGATCGTTCGTAGCTAGGGGTTGAATCTTGCAAAACTTTTGTAGTTTCTCTTATTAAATAGATACTTATGTACCTAGAAATGATTTTTAGAAAAATAAAGAGCAAACTATAAGGCAGCTGCAGTTCAAATTTGACCCGCTTCCAGCTGAATCGTCCGAAATTTGTCTTTTTCACGAGAGGTGGATCAAAGCTTTTGACACGCAACCATTTGGTCAATTGTACATTAAATATGGCCTAATATTTTAGAAAATTGATTTCGTCTAATTTTGCAACAAATATATGGTAGGTCCTTCGCAAAAAAACTCATTTTGGGCACTCGAAAAATGGAAAATGAAATTTTCGTCCAAAGAAAATGAAAACTTCCTTATGCAACATTGTTTGCCATTCCAAGATGCACCCTTGTGCAAAATATGAGGTCATTTGAACAAACTATGCCATGAATGTGGCCATAAGATTGATCATTTGGCTTGAAAACCATGAATCTTCACACATGATAACTTATTTCTGAGAACACTTTTTAAAAATAATTGCCGTATTACAAGTTTATTATTTTTTCTGGAAACTAGGTCACATGTAATGACACAATGCAAAGGTTTTCAATTTTTTCAATTTTTTTTGAATTTCTTGTGCCCGTTTCAAAATGCGGTCAAAACGACGGGCATGACCGTTCGTAGCTAGGGGTTGAATCTTCCAAAACTTTTGGAGTTTCTCTAATTAAATAGATACTTATGTACCTAGAAATGGTTTTTAGAAAAATAAAGAGCAAACTATAAGGCAGCTGCAGTTCAAATTTGACCCGCTTCCAACTGAATCGTCCGAAATTTGTCTTTTTCACGAGAGGTGGATCAAAGCTTTTGACACGCAACCATTTGGTCAATTGTACATTAAATATGGCATAATATTTTAGAAAATTGATTTGGTCTAATTTTGCAACAAATATATGGTAGGTCCTTCGCAAAAAAACTCATTTTGGGCACTCGAAAAATGGAAAATGAAATTTTCGTCCAAAGAAAATGAAAACTTCCTTAGGCAACATTGTTTGCCATTCCAAGATGCACCCTTGTGCAAAATATGAGATCATTTGAACAAACTATGCCATGAATGTGGCCATAAGATTGATCATTTGGCTTGAAAACCATGAATCTTCACACATGATAACTTATTTCTGAGAACACTTTTTTAAAATAATTGCCGTATTACAAGTTTATTATTTTTTCTGGAAACTAGGTCACATATAATGACACAATGCGAAGGTTTTCAATTTTTTTGATTTTTTTTTGAATTTCTTGTGCCCTTTTCAAAATGCGGTCAAAACGACGGGTATGACCGTTCGTAGCTAGGGGTTGAATCTTGCAAAACTTTTGGAGTTTCTCTGATTAAATAGATACTTATGTACCTAGAAATGATTTTTAGAAAAATAAAGAGCAAACTATAAGGCAGCTGCAGTTCAAATTTGACCCGCTTCCAACTGAATCTCCGGAAATTTGTCTTTTTCACGAGAGGTGGATCAAAGCTTTTGACACGCAAACATTTGGTTAATTGTACATTAAATATGGCCTAATATTTTAGAAAATTGATTTGGTCTAATTTTACAACAAATATATGGTAGGTCCTTCACAAAAAAACTCATTTTGGGCACTCGAAAAATGTAAAATGAAATTTTCGTCCAAAGAAAATGAAAACTTCCTTAGGCAACATTGTTTGCCATTCCAAGATGCACCCTTGTGCAAAATATGAAATCATTTGAACAAAATATGCCATGAATGTGGCCATAAGATTGATCATTTGGCTTGAAAGCCATGAATCTTCACACATGATAGCTTATTTCTGAGAACACTTTTTAAAAATAATTGCCGTATTACAAGTTTATTATTTTTTCTGGAAACTAGGTCACATATAATGACACAATGCGAAGGTTTTCAATTTTTTTGATTTTTTTTGAATTTGTTGTGCCCGTTTCAAAATGCGGTCAAAACGACGGGCATGATCGTTCGTAGCTAGGGGTTGAATCTTGCAAAACTTTTGTAGTTTCTCTTATTAAATAGATACTTATGTACCTAGAAATGATTTTTAGAAAAATAAAGAGCAAACTATAAGGCAGCTGCAGTTCAAATTTGACCCGCTTCCAGCTGAATCGTCCGAAATTTGCCTTTTTCACGAGAGGTGGATCAAAGCTTTTGACACGCAACCATTTGGTCAATTGTACATTAAATATGGCCTAATATTTTAGAAAATTGATTTCGTCTAATTTTGCAACAAATATATGGTAGGTCCTTCGCAAAAAAACTCATTTTGGGCACTCGAAAAATGGAAAATGAAATTTTCGTCCAAAGAAAATGAAAACTTCCTTATGCAACATTGTTTGCCATTCCAAGATGCACCCTTGTGCAAAATATGAGGTCATTTGAACAAACTATGCCATGAATGTGGCCATAAGATTGATCATTTGGCTTGAAAACCATGAATCTTCACACATGATAACTTATTTCTGAGAACACTTTTTAAAAATAATTGCCGTATTACAAGTTTATTATTTTTTCTGGAAACTAGGTCACATATAATGACACAATGCAAAGGTTTTCAATTTTTTCAATTTTTTTTGAATTTCTTGTGCCCGTTTCAAAATGCGGTCAAAACGACGGGCATGACCGTTCGTAGCTAGGGGTTGAATCTTCCAAAACTTTTGGAGTTTCTCTAATTAAATAGATACTTATGTACCTAGAAATGATTTTTAGAAAAATAAAGAGCAAACTATAAGGCAGCTGCAGTTCAAATTTGACCCGCTTCCAACTGAATCGTCCGAAATTTGTCTTTTTCACGAGAGGTGGATCAAAGCTTTTGACACGCAACCATTTGGTCAATTGTACATTAAATATGGCATAATATTTTAGAAAATTGATTTGGTCTAATTTTGCAACAAATATATGGTAGGTCCTTCGCAAAAAAACTCATTTTGGGCACTCGAAAAATGGAAAATGAAATTTTCGTCCAAAGAAAATGAAAACTTCCTTAGGCAACATTGTTTGCCATTCCAAGATGCACCCTTGTGCAAAATATGAGATCATTTGAACAAACTATGCCATGAATGTGGCCATAAGATTGATCATTTGGCTTGAAAACCATGAATCTTCACACATGATAACTTATTTCTGAGAACACTTTTTTTAAATAATTGCCGTATTACAAGTTTATTATTTTTTCTGGAAACTAGGTCACATATAATGACACAATGCGAAGGTTTTCAATTTTTTTGATTTTTTTTGAATTTCTTGTGCCCTTTTCAAAATGCGGTCAAAACGACGGGTATGACCGTTCGTAGCTAGGGGTTGAATCTTGCAAAACTTTTGGAGTTTCTCTGATTAAATAGATACTTATGTACCTAGAAATGATTTTTAGAAAAATAAAGAGCAAACTATAAGGCAGCTGCAGTTCAAATTTGACCCGCTTCCAACTGAATCGCCGGAAATTTGTCTTTTTCACGAGAGGTGGATCAAAGCTTTTGACACGCAAACATTTGGTTAATTGTACATTAAATATGGCCTAATATTTTAGAAAATTGATTTGGTCTAATTTTACAACAAATATATGGTAGGTCCTTCACAAAAAAACTCATTTTGGGCACTCGAAAAATGGAAAATGAAATTTTCGTCCAAAGAAAATGAAAACTTCCTTAGGCAACATTGTTTCCATTCCAAGATGCACCCTTGTGCAAAATATGAAATCATTTGAACAAAATATGCCATGAATGTGGCCATAAGATTGATCATTTGGCTTGAAAGCCATGAATCTTCACACATGATAGCTTATTTCTGAGAACACTTTTTAAAAATAATTGCCGTATTACAAGTTTATTATTTTTTCTGGAAACTAGGTCACATATAATGACACAATGCGAAGGTTTTCAATTTTTTTGATTTTTTTTGAATTTCTTGTGCCCGTTTCAAAATGCGGTCAAAACGACGGGCATGATCGTTCGTAGCTAGGGGTTCAATCTTGCAAAACTTTTGGAGTTTCTCTGATCAAATAGATACTTATGTACCAAGAAATGATTTTTAGAAAAATAAAGAGCAAACTATAAGGCAGCTGCAGTTCAAATTTGACCCGCTTCCAACTGAATCGTCCGAAATTTGTCTTTTTCACGAGAGGTGGATCAAAGCTTTTGACACGCAACCATTTGGTCAATTGTACATTAAATATGGCCTAATATTTTAGAAAATTGATTTGGTCTAATTTTGCAACAAATATATGGTAGGTCCTTCGCAAAAAAACTCATTTTGGGCACTCGAAAAATGGAAAATGAAATTTTCGTCCAAAGAAAATGAAAACTTCCTTAGGCAACATTGTTTGCCATTCCAAAATGCACCCTTTTGCAAAATATGTGATCATTTGAACAAACTATGCCATGAATGTGGCCATAAGATTGATCATTTGGCTTGAAAACCATGAATCTTCACACATGATAACTTATTTCTGAGAACACTTTTTTTATAATAATTGCCGTATTGCAAGTTTATTATTATTTTTGGAAACTAGGTCACATATAATGACACAATGCGAAGATTTTCAATTTTTTTGATTTTTTTTGAATTTCTTGTGCCCGTTTCAAAATGCGGTCAAAACGACGGGTATGACCGTTCGTAGCTAGGGGTTGAATCTTGCAAAACTATTGGAGTTTCTCTGATTAAATAGATACTTATGTACCTAGAAATGATTTTTAGAAAAATAAAGAGCAAACTATAAGGCAGCTGCAGTTCAAATTTGACCCGCTTCCAGCTGAATCGTCCGAAATTTGTCTTTTTCACGAGAGGTGGATCAAAGCTTTTGACACGCAACCATTTGGTCAATTGTACATTAAATATGGCCTAATATTTTAGAAAATTGATTTCGTCTAATTTTGCAACAAATATATGGTAGGTCCTTCACAAAAGAACTCATTTTGGGCACTCCAAAAATGCAAAATGAAATTTTCGTCCAAAGAAAATGAAAACTTCCTTAGGCAACATTGTTTGCCATTCCGTGATGCACCCTTGTGCAAAATATGAGATCATTTGAACAAAAAATGCCATGAATGTCGCCATAAGATTGATCATTTGGCTTGAAACCCATGAATCTTCACACATGATAGCTTATTTCTGAGAACACTTTTTAAAAATAATTGCCGTATTACAAGTTTATTATTTTTTCTGGAAACTAGGTCACATACAATGACACAATGCGAAGGTTTTCAATTTTTTTGATTTTTTTTGAATTTCTTGTGCCCGTTTCAAAATGCTGTCAAAACGACGGGCATGATCGTTCGTAGCTAGGGGTTCAATCTTGCAAAACTTTTGGAGGTTCTCTGATTAAATATATACTTATGTACCTAGAAATTATTTTTAGAAAAATAAAGAGCAAACTATAAGGCAGCTGCAGTTCAAATTTGACCCGCTTCCAGCTGAATCGTCGGAAATTTGTCTTTTTCACGAGAGGTGGATCAAAGATTTTGACACGCAACCATTTGGTCAATTGTACATTAAATATGGCCTAATATTTTAGAAAATTGATTTGGTCTAATTTTGCAACAAATATATGGTAGGTCCTTCGCAAAAATACTCATTTTGGGCACTCGAAAAATGGAAAATGAAATTTTCGTCCAAAGAAAATGAAAACTTCCTTAGGCAACATTGTTTGCCATTCCAAGATGCACCCTTGTGCAAAATATGAGGTCATTTGAACAAACTATGCCATGAATGTGGCCATAAGATTGATCATTTGGCTTGAAAACCATGAATCTTCACACATGATAACTTATTTCTGAGAACACTTTTTAAAATAATTGCCGTATTACAAGTTTATTATTTTTTCTGGAAACTAGGTCACATATAATGACACAATGCGAAGGTTTTCAATTTTTTTGATTTTTTTTTAATTTCTTGTGCCCGTTTCAAAATGCGGTCAAAACGACGGGCATGACCGTTCGTAGCTAGGGGTTGAATCTTCCAAAACTTTTGGAGTTTCTCTCATTAAATAGATACTTATGTACCTAGAAATGATTTTTAGAAAAATAAAGAGCAAACTATAAGGCAGCTGCAGTTCAAATTTGACCCGCTTCCACCTGAATCGTCCGAAATTTGTCTTTTTCATGAGAGGTGGATCAAGGTTTTGACACGCAACCATTTGGTCAATTGTACATTAAATATGGCCTAATATTTTAGAAAATTGATTTGGTTTAATTTTGCAACAAATATATGGTAGGTCCTTCGCAAAAAAACTCATTTTGGGCACTCGAAAAATGGAAAATGAAATTTTCGTCCAAAGAAAATGAAAACTTCCTTAGGCAACATTGTTTGCCATTCCAAGATGCACCCTTGTGCAAAATATGAGATCATTTGAACAAACTATGCCATGAATGTGGCCATAAGATTGATCATTTGGCTTGAAAACCATGAATCTTCACACATGATAACTTATTTCTGAGAACACTTTTTTAAAATAATTGCCGATTACAAGTTTATTATTTTTTCTGGAAACTAGGTCACATATAATGACACAATGCGAAGGTTTTCAATTTTTTTGATTTTTTTTGAATTTCTTGTGCCCGTTTCAAAATGCGGTCAAAACGACGGGTATGACCGTTCGTAGCTAGGGGTTGAATCTTGCAAAACTTTTGGAGTTTCTCTGATTAAATAGATACTTATGTACCTAGCAATTATTTTTAGAAAAATAAAGAGCAAACTATAAGGCAGGTGCAGTTCAAATTTGACCCGCTTCCAACTGAATCGTCGGAAATTTGTCTTTTTCACGAGAGGTGGATCAAAGCTTTTGACTCGCAAACATTTGGTTAATTGTACATTAAATATGGCCTAATATTTTAGAAAATTGATTTGTTCTAATTTTGCAACAAATATATGGTAGGTCCTTCACAAAAAAACTCAGTTTGGGCACTCAAAAAATGGAAAATGAAATTTTCGTCCAAAGAAAATGAAAACTTCCTTAGGCAACATTGTTTGCCATTCCAAGATGCACCCTTGTGCAAAATATGAAATCATTTGAACAAAATATGCCATGAATGTGGCCATAAGATTGATCATTTGGCTTGAAAACCATGAATCTTCACACATGATAGCTTATTTCTGAGAACACTTTTTAAAAATAATTGCCGTATTACAAGTTTATTATTTTTTCTTTGAACTAGGTCACATATAATGACACAATGCGAAGGTTTTCAATTTTTTTGATTTTTTTGAATTTCTTGTGCCCGTTTCAAAATGCGGTCAAAACGACGGGCATGATTGTTTGTAGCTAGGGGTTGAATCTTGCAAAACTTTTGGAGTTTCTCTGATTAAATAGATACTTATGTACCTAGAAATGAATTTTAGAAAAATAAAGAACAAACTATAAGGCAGCTGGAGTTCAAATTTTACCCGCTTCCAGCTGAATCGTCGGAAATTTGTCTTTTTCACGAGAGGTGGATCAAAGCTTTTGACACGCAACCATTTGGTCAATTGTACATTAAATATGGCCTAATATTTTAGAAATTTGATTTTCTCTAATTTTGCAACAAATATATGGTAGGTCCTTCACAAAAAAACTCATTTTGGGCACTCGAGAAATGGAAAATGAAATTTTCGTCCAAAGAAAATGAAAACTTCCTTAGGCAACATTGTTTGCCATTGCAAGATGCACCCTTGTGCAAAATATGAGATCATTTGAATAAACTATGCCATGAATGTGGCCATAAGATTGATCATTTGGCTTGAAAACCATGAATCTTCACACATGATAACTTATTTCAATTTTTTTGATTTTTTTTGAATTTCTTGTGCCCGTTTCAAAATGCGGTCAAAACAACGGGCATGACCGTTCGTAGCTAGGGGTTGAATCTTGCAAAACTTTTGGAGTTTCTCTGATTAAACAGATACTTATGTACCTAGAAATGATTTTCGAAAAATAAAGAGCAAACTATAAGGCAGCTGCAGTTCAAATTTGACCCGCTTCCAGCTGAATCGTCGGAAATTTGTCTTCTTCACGAGAGAGGGATCAAAGCTTTTGACACGCAAAAATTTGGTCAATTGTACATTAAATATGGCCTAATATTTTAGAAAATTGATTTGGTTTAATTTTGCAACAAATATATGGTAGGTCCTTCACAAAAGAACTCATTTTGGGCACTCCAAAAATGGAAAATGAAATTTTCGTCCAAAGAAAATGAAAACTTCCTTAGGCAACATTGTTTGCCATTCCGAGATGCACCCTTGTGCAAAATATGAGATCATTTGAACAAAAAATGCCATGAATGTCGCCATAAGATTGATCATTTGGCTTGAAACCCATGAATCTTCACACATGATAGCTTATTTCTGAGAACACTTTTTAAAAATAATTGCCGAATTACAAGTTTATTATTTTTTCTGGAAACTAGGTCACATATAATGACACAATGCGAAGGTTTTCAATTTTTTTGATTTTTTTTGAATTTCTTGTGCCCGTTTCAAAATGCGGTCAAAACAACGGGCATGACCGTTCGTAGCTAGGGGTTGAATTTTGCAAAACTTTTGGAGTTTCTCTGATTAAACAGATACTTATGTACCTAGAAATGATTTTAGAAAAATAAAGAGCAAACTATAAGGCAGCTGCAGTTCAAATTTGACCCGCTTCCAGATGAATCGTCCGAAATTTGTCTTTTTCACGAGAGGTGGATCAAAGCTTTTGACACGCAACCATTTGGTCAATTGTACATTAAATATGCCCTAATATTTTAGAAAATTGATTTGGTCTAATTTTGCAACAAATATATGGTAGGTCCTTCGCAAAAAAACTCCTTTTGGGCACTCGAAAAATGGAAAATGAAATTTTCGTCCAAAGAAAATGAAAACTTCCTTAGGCAACATTGTTTGCCATTCCAAGATGCACCCTTGTGCAAAATATGAGATAATTTGAACAAACAATGCCATGAATGTGGCCATAAGATTGATCATTTGGCTTGAAAACCATGAATCTTCACGCATGATAACTTATTTCTGAGAACACTTTTTTAAAATAATTGCCGTATTACAAGTTTATTATTTTTTCTGGAAACTAGGTCACATATAATGACACAATACGAAGGTTTTCAATTTTTTTGTTTTTTTTTTGAATTTCTTGTGCCCGTTTCAAAATGCGGTCAAAACGACGGGCATGACCGTTCGTAGCTAGGGGTTGAATCTTGCAAAACTTTTGGAGTTTCTCTGATTAAATAGATACTTATGTACCTAGAAATGATTTTTAGAAAAATAAAGAGCAAACTATAAGGCAGCTGCAGTTCAAATTTGACCCGCTTCCAGCTGAATCATCGGAAATTTGTCTTTTTCATGAAAGGTGGATCAAAGCTTTTGACACGCAAACATTTGGTTAATTGTACATTAAATATGGCCTAATATTTTAGAAAATTGATTTGGTCTAATTTTGCAACAAATATATGGTAGGTGCTTCACAAAAAAACTCATTTTGGGCACTCGAAAAATGGAAAATGAAATTTTCGTCCAAAGAAAATGAAAACTTCCTTAGGCAACATTGTTTGCCATTCCAAGATGCACCCTTGTGCAAAATATGAGATCATTTGAACAAACTATGCCATGAATGTGGCCATAAGATTGATCATTTGGCTTGAAAGCCATGAATCTTCACAAATGATAGCTTATTTCTGAGAACGCTTCTTAAAAATAATTGCCGTATTACAAGTTTGTTATTTTTTCTGGAAACTAGGTCACATACAATGACACAATGCGAAGGTTTTCAATTTTTTTGATTTTTTTTGAATTTCTTGTGCCCGTTTCAAAATGCTGTCAAAACGACGGGCATGATCGTTCGTAGCTAGGGGTTCAATCTTGAAAACTTTTGGAGTTTCTCTGATTAAATAGATACTTATGTACCTAGAAATGATTTTTAGAAAAATAAAGAGCAAACTATAAGGCAGCTGCAGTTCAAATTTGACCCGCTTCCAGCTGAATCGTCGGAAATTTGTCTTTTTCACGAGAGGTGGATCAAAGCTTTTGACACGCAACCATTTGGTCAATTGTACATTAAATATGGCCTAATATTTTAGAAAATTGATTTGGTCTAATTTTGCAACAAATATATGGTAGGTCCTTCGCAAAAAAACTCATTTTGGGCACTCGAAAAATGGAAAATGAAATTTTCGTCCAAAGAAAATGAAAACTTCCTTAGGCAACATTGTTTGCCATTCCAAGATGCACCCTTGTGCAAAATATGAGGTCATTTGAACAAACTATGCCATGAATGTGGCCATAAGATTGATCCTTTGGCTTGAAAGCCATGAATCTTCACACATGATAACTTATTTCTGAGAACACTTTTTGAAAATAATTGCCGTATTACAAGTTTATTATTTTTTCTGGAAACTAGGTCACATATAATGACACAATGCGAAGGTTTTCAATTTTTTTTGATTTTTTTTGAATTTCTTGTGCCCGTTTCAAAATGCGGTCAAAACGACGGGCATGACCGTTCGTAGCTAGGGGTTGAATCTTGCAAAACTTTTGGAGTTTCTCTGATTAAATAGATACTTATGTACCTAGAAATGATTTTTAGAAAAATAAAGAGCAAACTATAAGGCAGCTGCAGTTCAAATTTGACCCGCTTCCAGCTGAATCGTCCGAAATTTGTCTTTTTCACGAGAGGTGGATCAAAGCTTTTGACACGCAACCATTTGGTCAGTTGTACATTAAATATGGCCTAATATTTTAGAAAATTGATTTGGTCTAATTTTGCAACAAATATATGGTAGGTCCTTCGCAAAAAAACTCATTTTGGGCACTCGAAAAATGGAAAATGAAATTTTCGTCCAAACAAAATGAAAACTTCCTTAGGCAACATTGTTTGCCATTCCAAGATGCACCCTTGTGCAAAATATGAGATAATTTGAACAAACTATGCCATGAATGTGGCCATAAGATTGATCATTTGGCTTGAAAACCATGAATCTTCACACATGATAACTTATTTCTGAGAACACTTTTTTAAAATAATTGCCGTATTACAAGTTTATTATTTTTTCTGGAAACTAGGTCACATATAATGACACAATGCGAAGGTTTTCAATTTTTTTGTTTTTTTTTGAATTTCTTGTGCCCGTTTCAAAATGCGGTCAAAACGACGGGTATGACCGTTCGTAGCTAGGGGTTGAATCTTGCAAAACTTTTGGAGTTTCTCTGATTAAATAGATACTTATGTACCTAGCAATTATTTTTAGAAAAATAAAGAGCAAACTATAAGGCAGCTGCAGTTCAAATTTGACCCGCTTCCAACTGAATCGTCGGAAATTTGTCTTTTTCACGAGAGGTGGATCAAAGCTTTTGACTCGCAAACATTTGGTTAATTGTACATTAAATATGGCCTAATATTTTAGAAAATTGATTTGTTCTAATTTTGTAACAAATATATGGTAGGTCCTTCACAAAAAAACTCATTTTGGGCACTCAAAAAATGGAAAATGAAATTTTCGTCCAAAGAAAATGAAAACTTCCTTAGGCAACATTGTTTGCCATTCCAAGATGCACCCTTGTGCAAAATATGAAATCATTTGAACAGAATATGCCATGAATGTGGCCATAAGATTGATCATTTGGCTTGAAAGCCATGAATCTTCACACATGATAGCTTATTTCTGAGAACACTTTTTACAAATAATTGCCGTATTACAAGTTTATTATTTTTTTCTGGAAACTAGGTCACATATAATGACACAATGCGAAGGTTTTCAATTTTTTTGATTTTTTTGAATTTCTTGTGCCCGTTTCAAAATGCGGTCAAAACGACGGGCATGATCGTTCGTAGCTAGGGGTTGAATCTTGCAAAACTTTTCGAGTTTCTCTGATTAAATAGATACTTATGTACCTAGAAATGATTTTTAGAAAAATAAAGAGCAAACTATAAGGCAGCTGCAGTTCAAATTTGACCCGCTTCCAGCTGAATCGTCGGAAATTTGTCTTTTTCACGAGAGGTGGATCAAAGCTTTTGACACGCAACCATTTGGTCAATTGGACATTAAATATGGCCTAATATTTTAGAAATTTGATTTGCTCTAATTTTGCAACAAATATATGGTAGGTCCTTCACAAAAAAACTCATTTTGGGCACTCGAAAAATGGAAAATGAAATTTTCGTCCAAAGAAAATGAATACTTCCTTAGGCAACATTGTTTGCCATTCCAAGATGCACCCTTGTGCAAAATATGAGATCATTTGAATAAACTATGCCATGAATGTGGCCATAAGATTGATCATTTGGCTTGAAAACCATGAATCTTCACACATGATAACTTATTTCAATTTTTTTGATTTTTTTTGAATTTCTTGTGCCCGTTTGAAAATGCTGTCAAAACGACGGGCATGATCGTTCGTAGCTAGGGGTTGAATCTTGCAAAACTTTTGGAGTTTCTCTGATTAAATAGATACTTATGTACCTAGAAATGATTTTTAGAAAAATAAAGAGCAAACTATAATGCAGCTGCATTTCAAATTTGACCCGCTTCCAGCTGAATCGTCGGAAATTTGTCTTTTTCACGAGAGAGGGATCAAAGCTTTTGACACGCAAAAATTTGGTCAATTGTACATTAAATATGGCCTAATATTTTAGAAAATTGATTTGGTTTAATTTTGCAACAAATATATGGTAGGTCCTTCACAAAAGAACTCATTTTGGGCACTCCAAAAATGGAAAATGAAATTTTCGTCCAAAGAAAATGAAAACTTCCTTAGGCAACATTGTTTGCCATTCCGAGATGCACCCTTGTGCAAAATATGAGATCATTTGAACAAAAAATGCCATGAATGTCGCCATAAGATTGATCATTTGGCTTGAAAGCCATGAATCTTCACTCATGATAGCTTATTTCTGAGAACACTTTTTAAAAATAATTGCCGTATTACAAGTTTATTATTTTTTTCTGGAAACTAGGTCACATATAATGACACAATGCGAAGGTTTTCATTTTTTTTGATTTTTTTTGAATTTCTTGTGCCCGTTTCAAAATGCGGACAAAACGACGGGCATGACCGTTCATAGCTAGGGGTTGAATCTTGCAAAACTTTTGGAGTTTCTCTGATTGAATAGATACTTATGTACCTAGAAATTATTTTTAGAAAAATAAAGAGCAAACTATAAGGCAGCTGCAGTTCAAATTTGACCCGCTTCCAGCTGAATCGTCCGAAATTTCTCTTTTTCACGAGAGGTGGATCAAAGCTTTTGACACGCAACCATTTGGTCAATTGTACATTAAATATGGCCTAATATTTTAGAAAATTGATTTGGTCTAATTTTGCAACAAATATATGGTAGGTCCTTCGCAAAAAAACTCATTTTGGGCACTCGAAAAGTGGAAAATGAAATTTTCGTCCAAAGAAAATGAAAACTTCCTTAGGCAACATTGTTTGCCATTCCAAGATGCACCCTTGTGCAAAATATGAGATCATTTGAACAAACTATGCCATGAATGTGGCCATAAGATTGATCATTTGGCTTGAAAACCATGAATCTTCACACATGATAACTTATTTCTGAGAACACTTTTTTAAAATAATTGCCGTATTACAAGTTTATTATTTTTTCTGGAAACTAGGTCACATATAATGACACAATGCGAAGGTTTTCAATTTTTTTGTTTTTTTTTGAATTTCTTGTGCCCGTTTCAAAATGCGGTCAAAACGACGGGTATGACCGTTCGTAGCTAGGGGTTGAATCTTGCAAAACTTTTGGAGTTTATCTGATTAAATAGATACTTATGTACCTAGAAATTATTTTTAGAAAAATAAAGAGCAAACTATAAGGCAGCTGCAGTTCAAATTTGACCCGCTTCCAACTGAATCGTCGGAAATTTGTCTTTTTCACGAGAGGTGGATCAAAGCTTTTGACTCGCAAACATTTGGTTAATTGTACATTAAATATGGCCTAATATTTTAGAAAATTGATTTGGTCTAATTTTGCAACAAATATATGGTAGGTCCTTCACAAAAAAACTCATTTTGGGCACTCAAAAAATGGAAAATGAAATTTTCGTCCAAAGAAAATGAAAACTTCCTCAGGCAACATTGTTTGCCATTCCAAGATGCACCCTTGTGCAAAATATGAAATCATTTGAACAGAATATGCCATGAATGTGGCCATAAGATTGATCATTTGGCTTGAAAGCCATGAATCTTCACACATGATAGCTTATTTCTGAGAACACTTTTTACAAATAATTGCCGTATTACAAGTTTATTATTTTTTTCTGGAAACTATTTCACATATAATGACACAATGCGAAGGTTTTCAATTTTTTTGATTTTTTTGAATTTCTTGTGCCCGTTTCAAAATGCGGTCAAAACGACGGGCATGATCGTTCGTAGCTAGGTGTTGAATCTTGCAAAACTTTTCGAGTTTCTCTGATTAAATAGATACTTATGTACCTAGAAATGATTTTTAGAAAAATAAAGAGCAAACTATAAGGCAGCTGCAGTTCAAATTTGACCCGCTTCCAGCTGAATCGTCGGAAATTTGTCTTTTTCACGAGAGGTGGATCAAAGCTTTTGACACGCAGCCATTTGGTCAATTGTACATTAAATATGGCCTAATATTTTAGAAATTTTATTTGCTCTAATTTTGCAACAAATATATGGTAGGTCCTTCACAAAAAAACTCATTTTGGGCACTCGAAAAATGGAAAATGAAATTTTCGTCCAAAGAAAATAAAAACTTCCTTAGGCAACATTGTTTGCCATTCCAAGATGCACCCTTGTGCAAAATATGAGATCATTTGAATAAACTATGCCATGAATGTGGCCATAAGATTGATCATTTGGCTTGAAAACCATGAATCTTCACACATGATAACTTATTTCAATTTTTTTGATTTTTTTTGAATTTCTTATGCCCGTTTCAAAATGCTGTCAAAACGACGGGCGTGATCGTTCGTAGCTAGGGGTTGAATCTTGCAAAAAATTTGGAGTTTCTCTTATTAAATAGATACTTATGTACCTAGAAATGATTTTTAGAAAAATAAAGAGCAAACTATAAGGCAGCTGCATTTCAAATTTGACCCGCTTCCAGCTGAATCGTCGGAAATTTGTCTTTTTCACGAGAGAGGGATCAAAGCTTTTGACACGCAAAAATTTGGTCAATTGTACATTAAATATGGCCTAATATTTTAGAAAATTGATTTGGTTTAATTTTGCAACAAATATATGGTAGGTCCTTCACAAAAGAACTCATTTTGGGCACTCCAAAAATGGAAAATGAAATTTTCGTCCAAAGAAAATGAAAACTTCCTTAGGCAACATTGTTTGCCATTCCGAGATGCACCCTTGTGCAAAATATGAGATCATTTGAACAAAAAATGCCATGAATGTCGCCATAAGATTGATCATTTTGCTTGAAACCCATGAATCTTCACACATGATAGCTTATTTCTGAGAACACTTTTTAAAAATAATTGCCGTATTACAAGTTTATTATTTTTTCTGGAAACTAGGTCACATATAATGACACAATGCGAAGGTTTTCAGTTAAGTTGATTTTTTTTGAATTTCATGTGCCCGTTTCAAAATGCGGTCAAAACGACGGGCATGACCGTTCGTAGCTAGGGGTTGAATCTTGCAAAACTTTTGGATTTTCTCTTATTAAATAGATACTTATGTACCTAGAAATGATTTTTAGAAAAATGAAGAGCAAACTATAAGGCAGCTGCAGTTCAAATTTGACCCGCTTCCAACTGAATCGTCCGAAATTTGTCTTTTTCACGAGAGGTGGATCAAAGCTTTTGACAGGCAACCATTTGGTCAATTGTACATTAAATATGGCCTAATATTTTAGAAATTTGATTTGCTCTAATTTTGCAACAAATATATGGTAGGTCCTTCACAAAAAAACTCATTTTAGGCACTCGAAAAATGGAAAATGAAATTTTCGTCCAAAGAAAATGAAAACTTCCTTAGGCAACATTGTTTGCCATTCCAAGTTGCACCCTTGTGCAAAATATGAGATAATTTGAACAAACTATGCCATGAATGTGGCCATAAGATTGATCATTTGGCTTGAAAACCATGAATCTTCACACATGATAACTTATTTCTGAGAACACTTTTTTAAAATAATTGCCGTATTACAAGTTTATTATTTTTTATGGAAACTAGGTCACATGTAATGACACAATACGAAGGTTTTCAATTTTTTTGTTTTTTTTTTGAATTTCTTGTGCCCGTTTCAAAATGCGGTCAAAACGACGGGAATGACCGTTCGTAGCTAGGGGTTGAATCTTGCAAAACTTTTGGAGTTTCTCTTATTAAATAGATACTTATGTACCTAGAAATGATTTTTAGAAAAATAAAGAGCAAACTATAAGGCAGCTGCAGTTCAAATTTGACCCGCTTCCAGCTGAATCATCGGAAATTTGTCTTTTTCACGAAAGGTGGATCAAAGATTTTGACACGCAAACATTTGGTTAATTGTACATTAAATATGGCCTAATATTTTAGAAAATTTATTTGGTCTAATTTTGCAACAAATATATGGTAGGTCCTTCGCAAAAAAACTCATTTTGGGCACTCGAAAAATGGAAAATGAAATTTTCGTCCAAAGAAAATGAAAACTTCCTTAGGCAACATTGTTTGCCATTCCAAGATGCACCCTTGTGCAAAATATGAGATAATTGGAACAAACTATGCCATGAATGTGGCCATAAGATTGATCATTTGGCTTGAAAACCATGAATCTTCAACATGATAACTTATTTCTGAGAACACTTTTTTAAAATAATTGCCGTATTACAAGTTTATTATTTTTTCTGGAAACTAGGTCACATATAATGACACAATGCGAAGGTTTTCAATGTTTTTGTTTTTTTTTTTGAATTTCTTGTGCCCGTTTCAAAATGCTGTCAAAACGACGGGCATGAGCGTTCGTAGCTAGGGGTTCAATCTTGCAAAACTTTTGGAGTTTCTCTTATTAAATAGATACTTATGTACCTAGAAATGATTTTTAGAAAAATAAAGAGCAAACTATAAGGCAGCTGCAGTTCAAATTTGACCCGCTTCCAGCTGAATCATCGGAAATTTGTCTTTTTCACGAGAGGTGGATCAAAGCTTTTGACACGCAAACATTTGGTTAATTGTACATTAAATATGGCCTAATATTTTAGAAAATTTATTTGGTCTAATTTTGCAACAAATATATGGTAGGTCCTTCGCAAAAAAACTCATTTTGGGCACTCGAAAAATGGAAAATGAAATTTTCGTCCAAAGAAAATGAAAACTTCCTTAGGCAACATTGTTTGCCATTCCAAGATGCACCCTTGTGCAAAATATGAGATAATTGGAACAAACTATGCCATGAATGTGGCCATAAGATTGATCATTTGGCTTGAAAACCATGAATCTTCAACATGATAACTTATTTCTGAGAACACTTTTTTAAAATAATTGCCGTATTACAAGTTTATTATTTTTTCTGGAAACTAGGTCACATATAATGACACAATGCGAAGGTTTTCAATGTTTTTGTTTTTTTTTTTGAATTTCTTGTGCCCGTTTCAAAATGCTGTCAAAACGACGGGCATGAGCGTTCGTAGCTAGGGGTTCAATCTTGCAAAACTTTTGGAGTTTCTCTTATTAAATAGATACTTATGTACCTAGAAATGATTTTTAGAAAAATAAAGAGCAAACTATAAGGCAGCTGCAGTTCAAATTTGACCCGCTTCCAGCTGAATCGTCGGAAATTTGTCTTTTTCACGAGAGGTGGATCAAAGCTTTTGACACGCGACCATTTGGTCAATTGTACATTAAATATAGCCTAATATTTTAGAAAATTGATTTGGTCTAATTTTGCAACAAATATATTGTAGGTCCTTCACAAAAAAACTCATTTTGGGCACTCGAAAAATGGAAAATGAAATTTTCGTCCAAAGAAAATGAAAACTTCCTTAGGCAACATTGTTTGCCATTCCAAGATGCACCCTTGTGAAAAATATGAGGTCATTTGAACAAACTATGCCATGAATGTGGCCATAAGATTGATCATTTGGCTTGAAAACCATGAATCTTCACACATGATAACTTATTTCTGAGAACACTTTTTTAAAATAATTGCCGTATTACAAGTTTATTATTTTTTTTGGAAACTAGGTCACATATAATGACACAATGCGAAGGTTTTCAATTTTTTTGATTTTTTTTGAATTTCTTGTGCCCGTTTCAAAATGCGGTCAAAACGACGGGCATGAGCGTTCGTAGCTAGGGGTTCAATCTTGCAAAACTTTTGGAGTTTCTCTTATTAAATAGATACTTATGTACCTAGAAATGATTTTTAGAAAAATAAAGAGCAAACTATAAGGCAGCTGCAGTTCAAATTTGACCCGCTTCCAACTGAATCGTCCGAAATTTGTCTTTTTCACGAGAGGTGGATCAAAGCTTTTGACACGCAACCATTTGGTCAATTGTACATTAAATATGGCATAATATTTTAGAAAATTGATTTGGTCTAATTTTGCAACAAATATATGGTAGGTCCTTCACAAAAAAACTCATTTTGGGCACTCGAAAAATGGGAAATGAAATTTTCGTTCAAAGAAAATGAAAACTTCCTTAGGCAACATTGTTTGCCATTCCAAGATGCACCCTTGTGCAAAATATGAGGTCATTTGAACAAACTATGCCATGAATGTGGCCATAAGATTGATCATTTGGCTTGAAAACCATGAATCTTCACACATGATAACTTATTTCTGAGAACACTTTTTAAAAATAATTGCCGTATTACAAGTTTATTATTTTTTCAGGAAACTAGGTCACATATAATGACACAATGCGAAGGTTTTCAATTTTTTTGATTTTTTTTGAATTTCATGTGCCCGTTTCAAAATGCGGTCAAAACGACGGGCATGACCGTTCGTAGCTAGGGGTTGAATCTTGCAAAACTTTTGGAGTTTCTCTTATTAAATAGATACTTATGTACCTAGAAATGATTTTTAGAAAAATAAAGAGCAAACTATAAGGCAGCTGCAGTTCAAATTTGACCCGCTTCCAGCTGAATCGTCCGAAATTTGTCTTTTTCACGAGAGGTGGATCAAAGCTTTTGACAGGCAACCATTTGGTCAATTGTACATTAAATATGGCCTAATATTTTAGAAATTTGATTTGCTCTAATTTTGCAACAAATATATGGTAGGTCCTTCACAAAAAAACTCATTTTGGGCACTCGAAAAATGGAAAATGAAATTTTCGTCCAAAGAAAATGAAAACTTCCTTAGGCAACATTGTTTGCCATTCCAAGTTGCACCCTTGTGCAAAATATGAGATAATTTGAACAAACTATGCCATGAATGTGGCCATAAGATTGATCATTTGGCTTGAAAACCATGAATCTTCACACATGATAACTTATTCCTGAGAACACTTTTTTAAAATAATTGCCGTATTACAAGTTTATTATTTTTTATGGAAACTAGGTCACATATAATGACACAATACGAAGGTTTTCAATTTTTTTGTTTTTTTTTTGAATTTCTTGTGCCCGTTTCAAAATGCGGTCAAAACGACGGGCATGACCGTTCGTAGCTAGGGGTTGAATCTTGCAAAACTTTTGGAGTTTCTCTTATTAAATAGATACTTATGTACCTAGAAATGATTTTTAGAAAAATAAAGAGCAAACTATATGGCAGCTGCAGTTCAAATTTGACCCGCTTCCAGCTGAATCATCGGAAATTTGTCTTTTTCACGAAAGGTGGGTCAAAGATTTTGACACGCAAACATTTGGTTAATTGTACATTAAATATGGACTAATATTTTAGAAAATTGATTTGGTCTAATTTTGCAACAAATATATGGTAGGTCCTTCGCAAAAAAACTCATTTTGGGCACTCGAAAAATGGAAAATGAAATTTTCGTCCAAAGAAAATGAAAACTTCCTTAGGCAACATTGTTTGCCATTCCAAGATGCACCCTTGTGCAAAATATGAGATAATTTGAACAAACTATGCCATGAATGTGGCCATAAGATTGATCATTTGGCTTGAAAACCATGAATCCTCACACATGATAACTTATTTCTGAGAACACTTTTTTAAAATAATTGCCGTATTACAAGTTTATTATTTTTTCTGGAAACTAGGTCACATATAATGACACAATGCGAAGGTTTTCAATTTTTTTGTTTTTTTTTTGAATTTCTTGTGCCCGTTTCAAAATGCTGTCAAAACGACGGGCATGAGCGTTCGTAGCTAGGGGTTCAATCTTGCAAAACTTTTGGAGTTTCTCTTATTAAATAGATACTTATGTACCTAGAAATGATTTTTAGAAAAATAAAGAGCAAACTATAAGGCAGCTGCAGTTCAAATTTGACCCGCTTCCAGCTGAATCGTCGGAAATTTGTCTTTTTCACGAGAGGTGGATCAAAGCTTTTGACACGCAACCATTTGGTCAATTGTACATTAAATATGGCCTAATATTTTAGAAAATTGATTTGGTCTAATTTTGCAACAAATATATTGTAGGTCCTTCACAAAAAAACTCATTTTTGGCACTCGAAAAATGGAAAATGAAATTTTCGTCCAAAGAAAATGAAAACTTCCTTAGGCAACATTGTTTGCCATTCCAAGATGCACCCTCGTGCAAAATATGAGGTCATTTGAACAAACTATGCCATAAATGTGGCCATAAGATTGATCATTTGGCTTGAAAACCATGAATCTTCACACATGATAACTTATTTCTGAGAACACTTTTTTAAAATAATTGCCGTATTACAAGTTTATTATTTTTTTTGGAAACTAGGTCACATATAATGACACAATGCGAAGGTTTTCAATTTTTTTGATTTTTTTTGAATTTCTTGTGCCCGTTTCAAAATGCGGTCAAAACGACGGGCATGAGCGTTCGTAGCTAGGGGTTCAATCTTGCAAAACTTTTGGAGTTTCTCTTATTAAATATATACTTATGTACCTAGAAATGATTTTTAGAAAAATAAAGAGCAAACTATAAGGCAGCTGCAGTTCAAATTTGACCCGCTTCCAACTGAATCGTCGGAAATTTGTCTTTTTCACGAGAGGTGGATCAAAGATTTTGACACGCAAACATTTGGTCAATTGTACATTAAATATGGCCTAATATTTTAGAAAATTGATTTGGTCTAATTTTGCAACAAATATATGGTAGGTCCTTCACAAAAAAACTCATTTTGGGCACTCGAAAAATGGGAAATGAAATTTTCGTTCAAAGAAAATGAAAACTTCCTTAGGCAACATTGTTTGCCATTCCAAGATGCACCCTTGTGCAAAATATGAGGTCATTTGAACAAACTATGCCATGAATGTGGCCATAAGATTGATCATTTGGCTTGAAAACCATGAATCTTCACACATGATAACTTATTTCTGAGAACACTTTTTAAAAATAATTGCCGTATTACAAGTTTATTATTTTTTCAGGAAACTAGGTCACATATAATGACACAATGCGAAGGTTTTCAATTTTTTTGATTTTTTTTGAATTTCATGTGCCCGTTTCAAAATGCGGTCAAAACGACGGGCATGACCGTTCGTAGCTAGGGGTTGAATCTTGCAAAACTTTTGGAGTTTCTCTTATTAAATAGATACTTATGTACCTAGAAATGATTTTTAGAAAAATAAAGAGCAAACTATAAGGCAGCTGCAGTTCAAATTTGACCCGCTTCCAGCTGAATCGTCCGAAATTTGTCTTTTTCACGAGAGGTGGATCAAAGCTTTTGACAGGCAACCATTTGGTCAATTGTACATTAAATATGGCCTAATATTTTAGAAATTTGATTTGCTCTAATTTTGCAACAAATATATGGTAGGTCCTTCACAAAAAAACTCATTTTGGGCACTCGAAAAATGGAAAATGAAATTTTCGTCCAAAGAAAATGAAAACTTCCTTAGGCAACATTGTTTGCCATTCCAAGTTGCACCCTTGTGCAAAATATGAGATAATTTGAACAAACTATGCCATGAATGTGGCCATAAGATTGATCATTTGGCTTGAAAACCATGAATCTTCACACATGATAACTTATTCCTGAGAACACTTTTTTAAAATAATTGCCGTATTACAAGTTTATTATTTTTTATGGAAACTAGGTCACATATAATGACACAATACGAAGGTTTTCAATTTTTTTGTTTTTTTTTTTGAATTTCTTGTGCCCGTTTCAAAATGCGGTCAAAACGACGGGCATGACCGTTCGTAGCTAGGGGTTGAATCTTGCAAAACTTTTGGAGTTTCTCTTATTAAATAGATACTTATGTACCTAGAAATGATTTTTAGAAAAATAAAGAGCAAACTATATGGCAGCTGCAGTTCAAATTTGACCCGCTTCCAGCTGAATCATCGGAAATTTGTCTTTTTCACGAAAGGTGGGTCAAAGATTTTGACACGCAAACATTTGGTTAATTGTACATTAAATATGGACTAATATTTTAGAAAATTGATTTGGTCTAATTTTGCAACAAATATATGGTAGGTCCTTCGCAAAAAAACTCATTTTGGGCACTCGAAAAATGGAAAATGAAATTTTCGTCCAAAGAAAATGAAAACTTCCTTAGGCAACATTGTTTGCCATTCCAAGATGCACCCTTGTGCAAAATATGAGATAATTTGAACAAACTATGCCATGAATGTGGCCATAAGATTGATCATTTGGCTTGAAAACCATGAATCCTCACACATGATAACTTATTTCTGAGAACACTTTTTTAAAATAATTGCCGTATTACAAGTTTATTATTTTTTCTGGAAACTAGGTCACATATAATGACACAATGCGAAGGTTTTCAATTTTTTTGTTTTTTTTTTGAATTTCTTGTGCCCGTTTCAAAATGCTGTCAAAACGACGGGCATGAGCGTTCGTAGCTAGGGGTTCAATCTTGCAAAACTTTTGGAGTTTCTCTTATTAAATAGATACTTATGTACCTAGAAATGATTTTTAGAAAAATAAAGAGCAAACTATAAGGCAGCTGCAGTTCAAATTTGACCCGCTTCCAGCTGAATCGTCGGAAATTTGTCTTTTTCACGAGAGGTGGATCAAAGCTTTTGACACGCAACCATTTGGTCAATTGTACATTAAATATGGCCTAATATTTTAGAAAATTGATTTGGTCTAATTTTGCAACAAATATATTGTAGGTCCTTCACAAAAAAACTCATTTTTGGCACTCGAAAAATGGAAAATGAAATTTTCGTCCAAAGAAAATGAAAACTTCCTTAGGCAACATTGTTTGCCATTCCAAGATGCACCCTCGTGCAAAATATGAGGTCATTTGAACAAACTATGCCATAAATGTGGCCATAAGATTGATCATTTGGCTTGAAAACCATGAATCTTCACACATGATAACTTATTTCTGAGAACACTTTTTTAAAATAATTGCCGTATTACAAGTTTATTATTTTTTTTGGAAACTAGGTCACATATAATGACACAATGCGAAGGTTTTCAATTTTTTTGATTTTTTTTGAATTTCTTGTGCCCGTTTCAAAATGCGGTCAAAACGACGGGCATGAGCGTTCGTAGCTAGGGGTTCAATCTTGCAAAACTTTTGGAGTTTCTCTTATTAAATATATACTTATGTACCTAGAAATGATTTTTAGAAAAATAAAGAGCAAACTATAAGGCAGCTGCAGTTCAAATTTGACCCGCTTCCAACTGAATCGTCGGAAATTTGTCTTTTTCACGAGAGGTGGATCAAAGATTTTGACACGCAAACATTTGGTCAATTGTACATTAAATATGGCCTAATATTTTAGAAAATTGATTTGGTCTAATTTTGCAACAAATATATGGTAGGTCCTTCACAAAAAAACTCATTTTGGGCACTCGAAAAATGGGAAATGAAATTTTCGTTCAAAGAAAATGAAAACTTCCTTAGGCAACATTGTTTGCCATTCCAAGATGCACCCTTGTGCAAAATATGAGGTCATTTGAACAAACTATGCCATGAATGTGGCCATAAGATTGATCATTTGGCTTGAAAACCATGAATCTTCACACATGATAACTTATTTCTGAGAACACTTTTTAAAAATAATTGCCGTATTACAAGTTTATTATTTTTTCAGGAAACTAGGTCACATATAATGACACAATGCGAAGGTTTTCAATTTTTTTGATTTTTTTTGAATTTCATGTGCCCGTTTCAAAATGCGGTCAAAACGACGGGCATGACCGTTCGTAGCTAGGGGTTGAATCTTGCAAAACTTTTGGAGTTTCTCTTATTAAATAGATACTTATGTACCTAGAAATGATTTTTAGAAAAATAAAGAGCAAACTATAAGGCAGCTGCAGTTCAAATTTGACCCGCTTCCAGCTGAATCGTCCGAAATTTGTCTTTTTCACGAGAGGTGGATCAAAGCTTTTGACAGGCTACCATTTGGTCAATTGTACATTAAATATGGCCTAATATTTTAGAAATTTGATTTGCTCTAATTTTGCAACAAATATATGGTAGGTCCTTCACAAAAAAACTCATTTTGGGCACTCGAAAAATGGAAAATGAAATTTTCGTCCAAAGAAAATGAAAACTTCCTTAGGCAACATTGTTTGCCATTCCAAGTTGCACCCTTGTGCAAAATATGAGATAATTTGAACAAACTATGCCATGAATGTGGCCATAAGATTGATCATTTGGCTTGAAAACCATGAATCTTCACACATGATAACTTATTCCCGAGAACACTTTTTTAAAATAATTGCCGTATTACAAGTTTATTATTTTTTTATGGAAACTAGGTCACATATAATGACACAATACGAAGGTTTTCAATTTTTTTGTTTTTTTTTTGAATTTCTTGTGCCCGTTTCAAAATGCGGTCAAAACGACGGGCATGACCGTTCGTAGCTAGGGGTTGAATCTTGCAAAACTTTTGGAGTTTCTCTTATTAAATAGATACTTATGTACCTAGAAATGATTTTTAGAAAAATAAAGAGCAAACTATATGGCAGCTGCAGTTCAAATTTGACCCGCTTCCAGCTGAATCATCGGAAATTTGTCTTTTTCACGAAAGGTGGGTCAAAGATTTTGACACGCAAACATTTGGTTAATTGTACATTAAATATGGACTAATATTTTAGAAAATTGATTTGGTCTAATTTTGCAACAAATATATGGTAGGTCCTTCGCAAAAAAACTCATTTTGGGCACTCGAAAAATGGAAAATGAAATTTTCGTCCAAAGAAAATGAAAACTTCCTTAGGCAACATTGTTTGCCATTCCAAGATGCACCCTTGTGAAAAATATGAGATAATTTGAACAAACTATGCCATGAATGTGGCCATAAGATTGATCATTTGGCTTGAAAACCATGAATCCTCACACATGATAACTTATTTCTGAGAACACTTTTTTAAAATAATTGCCGTATTACAAGTTTATTATTTTTTCTGGAAACTAGGTCACATATAATGACACAATGCGAAGGTTTTCAATTTTTTTGTTTTTTTTTTGAATTTCTTGTGCCCGTTTCAAAATGCTGTCAAAACGACGGGCATGAGCGTTCGTAGCTAGGGGTTCAATCTTGCAAAACTTTTGGAGTTTCTCTTATTAAATAGATACTTATGTACCTAGAAATGATTTTTAGAAAAATAAAGAGCAAACTATAAGGCAGCTGCAGTTCAAATTTGACCCGCTTCCAGCTGAATCGTCGGAAATTTGTCTTTTTCACGAGAGGTGGATCAAAGCTTTTGACACGCAACCATTTGATCAATTGTACATTAAATATGGCCTAATATTTTAGAAAATTGATTTGGTCTAATTTTGCAACAAATATATTGTAGGTCCTTCACAAAAAAACTCATTTTTGGCACTCGAAAAATGGAAAATGAAATTTTCGTCCAAAGAAAATGAAAACTTCCTTAGGCAACATTGTTTGCCATTCCAAGATGCACCCTCGTGCAAAATATGAGGTCATTTGAACAAACTATGCCATAAATGTGGCCATAAGATTGATCATTTGGCTTGAAAACCATGAATCTTCACACATGATAACTTATTTCTGAGAACACTTTTTTAAAATAATTGCCGTATTACAAGTTTATTATTTTTTCTGGAAACTAGGTCACATATAATGACACAATGCGAAGGTTTTCAATTTTTTTGATTTTTTTTGAATTTCTTGTGCCCGTTTCAAAATGCGGTCAAAACGACGGGCATGAGCGTTCGTAGCTAGGGGTTCAATCTTGCAAAACTTTTGGAGTTTCTCTTATTAAATAGATACTTATGTACCTAGAAATGATTTTTAGAAAAATAAAGAGCAAACTATAAGGCAGCTGCAGTTCAAATTTGACCCGCTTCCACCTGAATCGTCGGAAATTTGTCTTTTTCACGAAAGGTGGATCAAAGATTTTGACACGCAAACATTTGGTTAATTGTACATTAAATATGGACTAATATTTTAGAAAATTGATTTGGTCTAAATTTGCAACAAATATATGGTAGGTCCTTCGCAAAAAAACTCATTTTGGGCACTCGAAAAATGGAAAATGAAATTTTCGTCCAAAGAAAATGAAAACTTCCTTAGGCAACATTGTTTGCCATTCCAAGATGCACCCTTGTGCAAAATATGAGATAATTTGAACAAACTATGCCATGAATGTGGCCATAAGATTGATCATTTGGCTTGAAAACCATGAATCCTCACACATGATAACTTATTTCTGAGAACACTTTTTTAAAATAATTGCCGTATTACAAGTTTATTATTTTTTCTGGAAACTAGGTCACATATAATGACACAATGCGAAGGTTTTCAATTTTTTTGTTTTTTTTTTTGAATTTCTTGTGCCCGTTTCAAAATGCTGTCAAAACGACGGGCATGAGCGTTCGTAGCTAGGGGTTCAATCTTGCAAAACTTTTGGAGTTTCTCTTATTAAATAGATACTTATGTACCTAGAAATGATTTTTAGAAAAATAAAGAGCAAACTATAAGGCAGCTGCAGTTCAAATTTGACCCGCTTCCAGCTGAATCGTCGGAAATTTGTCTTTTTCACGAGAGGTGGATCAAAGCTTTTGACACGCAACCATTTGGTCAATTGTACATTAAATATGGCCTAATATTTTAGAAAATTGATTTGGTCTAATTTTGCAACAAATATATTGTAGGTCCTTCACAAAAAAACTCATTTTTGGCACTCGAAAAATGGAAAATGAAATTTTCGTCGAAAGAAAATGAAAACTTCCTTAGGCAACATTGTTTGCCATTCCAAGATGCACCCTCGTGCAAAATATGAGGTCATTTGAACAAACTATGCCATAAATGTGGCCATAAGATTGATCATTTGGCTTGAAAACCATGAATCTTCACACATGATAACTTATTTCTGAGAACACTTTTTTAAAATAATTGCCGTATTACAAGTTTATTATTTTTTCTGGAAACTAGGTCACATATAATGACACAATGCGAAGGTTTTCAATTTTTTTGATTTTTTTTGAATTTCTTGTGCCCGTTTCAAAATGCGGTCAAAACGACGGGCATGACCGTTCGTAGCTAGGGGTTGAATCTTGCAAAACTTTTGGAGTTTCTCTTATTAAATAGATACTTATGTACCTAGAAATGATTTTTAGAAAAATAAAGAGCAAACTATATGGCAGCTGCAGTTCAAATTTGACCCGCTTCCAGCTGAATCATCGGAAATTTGACTTTTTCACGAAAGGTGGATCAAAGATTTTGACACGCAAACATTTGGTTAATTGTACATTAAATATGGACTAATATTTTAGAAAATTGATTTGGTCTAATTTTGCAACAAATATATGGTAGGTCCTTCGCAAAAAAACTCATTTTGGGCACTCGAAAAATGGAAAATGAAATTTTCGTCCAAAGAAAATGAAAACTTCCTTAGGCAACATTGTTTGCCATTCCAAGATGCACCCTTGTGCAAAATATGAGATAATTTGAACAAACTATGCCATGAATGTGGCCATAAGATTGATCATTTGGCTTGAAAACCATGAATCCTCACACATGATAACTTATTTCTGAGAACACTTTTTTAAAATAATTGCCGTATTACAAGTTTATTATTTTTTCTGGAAACTAGGTCACATATAATGACACAATGCGAAGGTTTTCAATTTTTTTGTTTTTTTTTTGAATTTCTTGTGCCCGTTTCAAAATGCTGTCAAAACGACGGGCATGAGCGTTCGTAGCTAGGGGTTCAATCTTGCAAAACTTTTGGAGTTTCTCTTATTAAATAGATACTTATGTACCTAGAAATGATTTTTAGAAAAATAAAGAGCAAACTATAAGGCAGCTGCAGTTCAAATTTGACCCGCTTCCAGCTGAATCGTCGGAAATTTGTCTTTTTCACGAGAGGTGGATCAAAGCTTTTGACACGCAACCATTTGGTCAATTGTACATTAAATATGGCCTAATATTTTAGAAAATTGATTTGGTCTAATTTTGCAACAAATATATTGTAGGTCCTTCACAAAAAAACTCATTTTTGGCACTCGAAAAATGGAAAATGAAATTTTCGTCCAAAGAAAATGAAAACTTCCTTAGGCAACATTGTTTGCCATTCCAAGATGCACCCTCGTGCAAAATATGAGGTCATTTGAACAAACTATGCCATAAATGTGGCCATAAGATTGATCATTTGGCTTGAAAACCATGAATCTTCACACATGATAACTTATTTCTGAGAACACTTTTTTAAAATAATTGCCGTATTACAAGTTTATTATTTTTTCTGGAAACTAGGTCACATATAATGACACAATGCGAAGGTTTTCAATTTTTTTGATTTTTTTTGAATTTCTTGTGCCCGTTTCAAAATGCGGTCAAAACGACGGGCATGAGCGTTCGTAGCTAGGGGTTCAATCTTGCAAAACTTTTGGAGTTTCTCTTATTAAATAGATACTTATGTACCTAGAAATGATTTTTAGAAAAATAAAGAGCAAACTATAAGGCAGCTACAGTTCAAATTTGACCCGCTTCCACCTAAATCGTCGGAAATTTGTCTTTTTCACGAGAGGTGGATCAAAGCTTTTGACACGCAACCATTTGGTCAATTGTACATTAAATATGGCCTAATATTTTAGAAAATTGATTTGGTCGAATTTTGCAACAAATATATGGTAGGTCCTTCACAAAAAAACTCATTTTGGGCACTCGAAAAATGGAAAATGAAATTTTCGTCCAAAGAAAATGAAAACTTCCTTAGGCAACATTGTTTGCCATTCCAAGATGCACCCTTGTGCAAAATATGAGGTCATTTGAACAAACTATGCCATGAATGTGGCCATAAGATTGATCATTTGGCTTGAAAACCATGAATCTTCACACATGATAACTTATTTCTGAGAACACTTTTTAAAAATAATTGCCGTATTACAAGTTTATTATTTTTTCAGGAAACTAGGTCACATATAATGACACAATGCGAAGGTTTTCAATTTTTTTGATTTTTTTTGAATTTCATGTGCCCGTTTCAAAATGCGGTCAAAACGACGGGCATGACCGTTCGTAGCTAGGGGTTGAATCTTGCAAAACTTTTGGAGTTTCTCTTATTAAATAGATACTTATGTACCTAGAAATGATTTTTAGAAAAATAAAGAGCAAACTATAAGGCAGCTGCAGTTCAAATTTGACCCGCTTCCAGCTGAATCGTCCGAAATTTGTCTTTTCACGAGAGGTGGATCAAAGCTTTTGACAGGCAACCATTTGGTCAATTGTACATTAAATATGGCCTAATATTTTAGAAATTTGATTTGCTCTAATTTTGCAACAAATATATGGTAGGTCCTTCACAAAAAAACTCATTTTGGGCACTCGAAAAATGGAAAATGAAATTTTCGTCCAAAGAAAATGAAAACTTCCTTAGGCAACATTGTTTGCCATTCCAAGTTGCACCCTTGTGCAAAATATGAGATAATTTGAACAAACTATGCCATGAATGTGGCCATAAGATTGATCATTTGGCTTGAAAACCATGAATCTTCACACATGATAACTTATTCCTGAGAACACTTTTTTAAAATAATTGCCGTATTACAAGTTTATTATTTTTTATGGAAACTAGGTCACATATAATGACACAATACGAAGGTTTTCAATTTTTTTGTTTTTTTTTTGAATTTCTTGTGCCCGTTTCAAAATGCGGTCAAAACGACGGGCATGACCGTTCGTAGCTAGGGGTTGAATCTTGCAAAACTTTTGGAGTTTCTCTTATTAAATAGATACTTATGTTCCTAGAAATGATTTTTAGAAAAATAAAGAGCAAACTATATGGCAGCTGCAGTTCAAATTTGACCCGCTTCCAGCTGAATCATCGGAAATTTGTCTTTTTCACGAAAGGTGGATCAAAGATTTTGACACGCAAACATTTGGTTAATTGTACATTAAATATGGACTAATATTTTAGAAAATTGATTTGGTCTAATTTTGCAACAAATATATGGTAGGTCCTTCGCAAAAAAACTCATTTTGGGCACTCGAAAAATGGAAAATGAAATTTTCGTCCAAAGAAAATGAAAACTTCCTTAGGCAACATTGTTTGCCATTCCAAGATGCACCCTTGTGCAAAATATGAGATAATTTGAACAAACTATGCCATGAATGTGGCCATAAGATTGATCATTTGGCTTGAAAACCATGAATCCTCACACATGATAACTTATTTCTGAGAACACTTTTTTAAAATAATTGCCGTATTACAAGTTTATTATTTTTTCTGGAAACTAGGTCACATATAATGACACAATGCGAAGGTTTTCAATTTTTTTGTTTTTTTTTTGAATTTCTTGTGCCCGTTTCAAAATGCTGTCAAAACGACGGGCATGAGCGTTCGTAGCTAGGGGTTCAATCTTGCAAAACTTTTGGAGTTTCTCTTATTAAATAGATACTTATGTACCTAGAAATGATTTTTAGAAAAATAAAGAGCAAACTATAAGGCAGCTGCAGTTCAAATTTGACCCGCTTCCAGCTGAATCGTCGGAAATTTGTCTTTTTCACGAGAGGTGGATCAAAGCTTTTGACACGCAACCATTTGGTCAATTGTACATTAAATATGGCCTAATATTTTAGAAAATTGATTTGGTCTAATTTTGCAACAAATATATGGTAGGTCCTGCACAAAAAAACTCATTTTGGGCACTCGAAAAATGGAAAAATGAAATTTTCGTCCAAAGAAAATGAAAACTTCCTTAGGCAACATTGTTTGCCATTCCAAGATGCACCCTTGTGCAAAATATGAGGTCATTTGAACAAACTATGCCATGAATGTGGCCATAAGATTGATCATTTGGCTTGAAAACCATGAATCTTCACACATGATAACTTATTTCTGAGAACACTTTTTAAAAATAATTGCCGTATTACAAGTTTATTATTTTTTCAGGAAACTAGGTCACATATAATGACACAATGCGAAGGTTTTCAATTTTTTTGATTTTTTTTGAATTTCATGTGCCCGTTTCAAAATGCGGTCAAAACGACGGGCATGACCGTTCGTAGCTAGGGGTTGAATCTTGCAAAACTTTTGGAGTTTCTCTTATTAAATAGATACTTATGTACCTAGAAATGATTTTTAGAAAAATAAAGAGCAAACTATAAGGCAGCTGCAGTTCAAATTTGACCCGCTTCCAGCTGAATCGTCCGAAATTTGTCTTTTCACGAGAGGTGGATCAAAGCTTTTGACAGGCAACCATTTGGTCAATTGTACATTAAATATGGCCTAATATTTTAGAAATTTGATTTGCTCTAATTTTGCAACAAATATATGGTAGGTCCTTCACAAAAAAACTCATTTTGGGCACTCGAAAAATGGAAAATGAAATTTTCGTCCAAAGAAAATGAAAACTTCCTTAGGCAACATTGTTTGCCATTCCAAGTTGCACCCTTGTGCAAAATATGAGATAATTTGAACAAACTATGCCATGAATGTGGCCATAAGATTGATCATTTGGCTTGAAAACCATGAATCTTCACACATGATAACTTATTCCTGAGAACACTTTTTTAAAATAATTGCCGTATTACAAGTTTATTATTTTTTATGGAAACTAGGTCACATATAATGACACAATACGAAGGTTTTCAATTTTTTTGTTTTTTTTTGAATTTCTTGTGCCCGTTTCAAAATGCGGTCAAAACGACGGGCATGACCGTTCGTAGCTAGGGGTTGAATCTTGCAAAACTTTTGGAGTTTCTCTTATTAAATAGATACTTATGTTCCTAGAAATGATTTTTAGAAAAATAAAGAGCAAACTATATGGCAGCTGCAGTTCAAATTTGACCCGCTTCCAGCTGAATCATCGGAAATTTGTCTTTTTCACGAAAGGTGGATCAAAGATTTTGACACGCAAACATTTGGTTAATTGTACATTAAATATGGACTAATATTTTAGAAAATTGATTTGGTCTAATTTTGCAACAAATATATGGTAGGTCCTTCGCAAAAAAACTCATTTTGGGCACTCGAAAAATGGAAAATGAAATTTTCGTCCAAAGAAAATGAAAACTTCCTTAGGCAACATTGTTTGCCATTCCAAGATGCACCCTTGTGCAAAATATGAGATAATTTGAACAAACTATGCCATGAATGTGGCCATAAGATTGATCATTTGGCTTGAAAACCATGAATCCTCACACATGATAACTTATTTCTGAGAACACTTTTTTAAAATAATTGCCGTATTACAAGTTTATTATTTTTTCTGGAAACTAGGTCACATATAATGACACAATGCGAAGGTTTTCAATTTTTTTGTTTTTTTTTTGAATTTCTTGTGCCCGTTTCAAAATGCTGTCAAAACGACGGGCATGAGCGTTCGTAGCTAGGGGTTCAATCTTGCAAAACTTTTGGAGTTTCTCTTATTAAATAGATACTTATGTACCTAGAAATGATTTTTAGAAAAATAAAGAGCAAACTATAAGGCAGCTGCAGTTCAAATTTGACCCGCTTCCAGCTGAATCGTCGGAAATTTGTCTTTTTCACGAGAGGTGGATCAAAGCTTTTGACACGCAACCATTTGGTCAATTGTACATTAAATATGGCCTAATATTTTAGAAAATTGATTTGGTCTAATTTTGCAACAAATATATGGTAGGTCCTGCACAAAAAAACTCATTTTGGGCACTCGAAAAATGGAAAAATGAAATTTTCGTCCAAAGAAAATGAAAACTTCCTTAGGCAACATTGTTTGCCATTCCAAGATGCACCCTTGTGCAAAATATGAGGTCATTTGAACAAACTATGCCATGAATGTGGCCATAAGATTGATCATTTGGCTTGAAAACCATGAATCTTCACACATGATAACTTATTTCTGAGAACACTTTTTAAAAATAATTGCCGTATTACAAGTTTATTATTTTTTCAGGAAACTAGGTCACATATAATGACACAATGCGAAGGTTTTCAATTTTTTTGATTTTTTTTGAATTTCATGTGCCCGTTTCAAAATGCGGTCAAAACGACGGGCATGACCGTTCGTAGCTAGGGGTTGAATCTTGCAAAACTTTTGGAGTTTCTCTTATTAAATAGATACTTATGTACCTAGAAATGATTTTTAGAAAAATAAAGAGCAAACTATAAGGCAGCTGCAGTTCAAATTTGACCCGCTTCCAGCTGAATCGTCCGAAATTTGTCTTTTCACGAGAGGTGGATCAAAGCTTTTGACAGGCAACCATTTGGTCAATTGTACATTAAATATGGCCTAATATTTTAGAAATTTGATTTGCTCTAATTTTGCAACAAATATATGGTAGGTCCTTCACAAAAAAACTCATTTTGGGCACTCGAAAAATGGAAAATGAAATTTTCGTCCAAAGAAAATGAAAACTTCCGTAGGCAACATTGTTTGCCATTCCAAGTTGCACCCTTGTGCAAAATATGAGATAATTTGAACAAACTATGCCATGAATGTGGCCATAAGATTGATCATTTGGCTTGAAAACCATGAATCTTCACACATGATAACTTATTCCTGAGAACACTTTTTTAAAATAATTGCCGTATTACAAGTTTATTATTTTTTATGGAAACTAGGTCACATATAATGACACAATACGAAGGTTTTCAATTTTTTTGTTTTTTTTTGAATTTCTTGTGCCCGTTTCAAAATGCGGTCAAAACGACGGGCATGACCGTTCGTAGCTAGGGGTTGAATCTTGCAAAACTTTTGGAGTTTCTCTTATTAAATAGATACTTATGTTCCTAGAAATGATTTTTAGAAAAATAAAGAGCAAACTATATGGCAGCTGCAGTTCAAATTTGACCCGCTTCCAGCTGAATCATCGGAAATTTGTCTTTTTCACGAAAGGTGGATCAAAGATTTTGACACGCAAACATTTGGTTAATTGTACATTAAATATGGACTAATATTTTAGAAAATTGATTTGCTCTAATTTTGCAACAAATATATGGTAGGTCCTTCGCAAAAAAACTCATTTTGGGCACTCGAAAAATGGAAAATGAAATTTTCGTCCAAAGAAAATGAAAACTTCCTTAGGCAACATTGTTTGCCATTCGAAGATGCACCCTTGTGCAAAATATGAGATAATTTGAACAAACTATGCCATGAATGTGGCCATAAGATTGATCATTTGGCTTGAAAACCATGAATCTTCACACATGATAACTTATTTCTGAGAACACTTTTTTAAAATAATTGCCGTATTATAAGTTTATTATTTTTTCTGGAAACTAGGTCACATATAATGACACAATGCGAAGGTTTTAAATTTTTTTGTTTTTTTTTTGAATTTCTTGTGCCCGTTTCAAAATGCTGTCAAAACGACGGGCATGAGCGTTCGTAGCTAGGGGTTCAATCTTGCAAAACTTTTGGAGTTTCTATTATTAAATAGATACTTATGTACCTAGAAATGATTTTTAGAAAAATAAAGAGCAAACTATAAGGCAGCTGCAGTTCAAATTTGACCCGCTTCCAGCTGAATCGTCGGAAATTTGTCTTTTTCACGAAAGGTGGATCAAAGATTTTGACACGCAAACATTTGGTTAATTGTACATTAAATATGGACTAATATTTTAGAAAATTGATTTGGTCTAATTTTGCAACAAATATATGGTAGGTCCTTCGCAAAAAAACTCATTTTGGGCACTCGAAAAATGGAAAATGAAATTTTCGTCCAAAGAAAATGAAAACTTCCTTAGGCAACATTGTTTGCCATTCGAAGATGCACCCTTGTGCAAAATATGAGATAATTTGAACAAACTATGCCATGAATGTGGCCATAAGATTGATCATTTGGCTTGAAAACCATGAATCTTCACACATGATAACTTATTTCTGAGAACACTTTTTTAAAATAATTGCCGTATTATAAGTTTATTATTTTTTCTGGAAACTAGGTCACATATAATGACACAATGCGAAGGTTTTCAATTTTTTTGTTTTTTTTTTGAATTTCTTGTGCCCGTTTCAAAATGCTGTCAAAACGACGGGCATGAGCGTTCGTAGCTAGGGGTTCAATCTTGCAAAACTTTTGGAGTTTCTATTATTAAATAGATACTTATGTACCTAGAAATGATTTTTAGAAAAATAAAGAGCAAACTATAAGGCAGCTGCAGTTCAAATTTGACCCGCTTCCAGCTGAATCGTCGGAAATTTGTCTTTTTCACGAGAGGTGGATCAAAGCTTTTGACACGCAACCATTTGGTCAATTGTACATTAAATATGGCCTAATATTTTAGAAAATTGATTTGGTCTAATTTTGCAACAAATATATTGTAGGTCCTTCACAAAAAAACTCATTTTTGGCACTCGAAAAATGGAAAATGAAATTTTCGTCCAAAGAAAATGAAAACTTCCTTAGGCAACATTGTTTGCCATTCCAAGATGCACCCTTGTGCAAAATATGAGGTCATTTGAACAAACTATGCCATGAATGTGGCCATAAGATTGATCATTTGGCTTGAAAACCATGAATCTTCACACATGATAACTTATTTCTGAGAACACTTTTTAAAAATAATTGCCGTATTACAAGTTTATTATTTTTTCTGGAAACTAGGTCACATATAATGACACAATGCGAAGGTTTTCAATTTTTTTGATTTTTTTTGAATTTCTTGTGCCCGTTTCAAAATGCGGTCAAAACGACGGGCATGAGCGTTCGTAGCTAGGGGTTCAATCTTGCAAAAATTTTGGAGTTTCTCTTATTAAATAGATACTTATGTACCTAGAAATGATTTTTAGAAAAATAAAGAGCAAACTATAAGGCAGCTGCAGTTCAAATTTGACCCGCTTCCAGCTGAATCGTCGGAAATTTGTCTTTTTCACGAGAGGTGGATCAAAGCTTTTGACACGCAACCATTTGGTCAATTGTACATTAAATATGGCCTAATATTTTAGAAAATTGATTTGGTCTAATTTTGCAACAAATATATGGTAGGTCCTTCACAAAAAAACTCATTTTGGGCACTCGAAAAATGGGAAATGAAATTTTCGTCCAAAGAAAATGAAAACTTCCTTAGGCAACATTGTTTGCCATTCCAAGATGCACCCTTGTGCAAAATATGAGGTCATTTGAACAAACTATGCCATGAATGTGGCCATAAGATTGATCATTTGGCTTGAAAACCATGAATCTTCACACATGATAACTTATTTCTGATAACACTTTTTTAAAATAATTGCCGTATTACAAATTTATTATTTTTTCTGGAAACTAGGTCACATATAATGACACAATGCGAAGGTTTTCAATTTTTTTGATTTTTTTTGAATTTCTTGTGCCCGTTTCAAAATGCGGTCAAAACGACGGGCATGACCGTTCGTAGCTAGGGGTTGAATCTTGCAAAACTTTTGGATTTCCTCTTATTAAATAGATACTTATGTACCTAGAAATGATTTTTAGAAAAATAAAGAGCAAACTATAAGGCAGCTGCAGTTCAAATTTGACCCGCTTCCAGCTGAATCGTCGGAAATTTGTCTTTTTCACGAGAGGTGGATCAAAGCTTTTGACACGCAACCATTTGGTCAATTGTACATTAAATATGGCCTAATATTTTAGAAAATTTATTTGGTCTAATTTTGCAACAAATATATGGTAGGTCCTTCACAAAAAAACTCATTTTGGGCACTCGAAAAATGGAAAATGAAATTTTCGTCCAAAGAAAATGAAAACTTCCTTAGGCAACATTGTTTGCCATTCCAAGATGCACCCTTGTGCAAAATATGAGGTCATTTGAACAAACTATGCCATGAATGTGGCCATAAGATTGATCATTTGGCTTGAAAACCATGAATCTTCACACATGATAACTTATTTCTGAGAACACTTTTTAAAAATAATTGCCGTATTACAAGTTTATTATTTTTTCTAGAAACTAGGTCACATATAATGACACAATGCGAAGGTTTTCAATTTTTTTGATTTTTTTTGAATTTCTTGTGCCCGTTTCAAAATGCGGTCAAAACGACGCGCATGACCGTTCTTAGCTAGGGGTTGAATCTTGCAAAACTTTTGGATTTTCTCTGATTAAATAGATACTTATGTACCTAGAAATGATTTTTAGAAAAATAAAGAGCTAACTATAAGGCAGCTGCAGTTCAAATTTGACCCGCTTCCAGCTGAATCGTCGGAAATTTGTCTTTTTCACGAGAGGTGGATCAAAGCTTTTGACACGCAACCATTTGGTCAATTATACATTAAATATGGCCTAATATTTTAGAAATTTTATTTGCTCTAATTTTGCAACAAATATATGGTAGGTCCTTCACAAAAAAACTCATTTTGGGCACTCGAAAAATGGAAAATGAAATTTTCGTCCAAAGAAAATGAAAACTTCCTTAGGCAACATTGTTTGCCATTCCAAGATGCACCCTTGTGCAAAATATGAGATCATTTGAATAAACTATGCCATGAATGTGGCCATAAGATTGATCATTTGGCTTGAAAACCATGAATCTTCACACATGATAACTTATTTCAATTTTTTTGATTTTTTTTGAATTTCTTGTGCCCGTTTGAAAATGCTGTCAAAACGACGGGCATGATCGTTCGTAGCTAGGGGTTGAATCTTGCAAAACTTTTGGAGTTTCTCTGATTAAATAGATACTTATGTACCTAGAAATGATTTTTAGAAAAATAAAGAGCAAACTATAATGCAGCTGCATTTCAAATTTGACCCGCTTCCAGCTGAATCGTCGGAAATTTGTCTTTTTCACGAGAGAGGGATCAAAGCTTTTGACACGCAAAAATTTGGTCAATTGTACATTAAATATGGCCTAATATTTTAGAAAATTGATTTGGTTTAATTTTGCAACAAATATATGGTAGGTCCTTCACAAAAGAACTCATTTTGGGCACTCCAAAAATGGAAAATGAAATTTTCGTCCAAAGAAAATGAAAACTTCCTTAGGCAACATTGTTTGCCATTCCGAGATGCACCCTTGTGCAAAATATGAGATCATTTGAGCAAAAAATGCCATGAATGTCGCCATAAGATTGATCATTTGGCTTGAAAGCCATGAATCTTCACTCATGATAGCTTATTTCTGAGAACACTTTTTAAAAATAATTGCCGTATTACAAGTTTATTATTTTTTTCTGGAAACTAGGTCACATATAATGACACAATGCTGTTAGAACATGTGCTGCCCCCATGTTTGGTTTTGGTAATTGATGACAATCTCTATGGACTAATGGTTGCCTTGAGTTATATTTGAAGGGTTTGTCCATAGGCTTGACTTGTAGACCATTTGTTGGTCTCAAGGTGATTTGAAGAAGAATATGTGATGACCAAGGTGCTATTCAAGGATTTATCCAAAGATTGGTCATGTTGATCAAGACTAAAATATGAAGAGTGATTCAAATTGATCAACACACAAAGCGTAGAAGATGTACCGAGCGAGATCAAGTGATCTCATGGTATGGTAAGCATTGTCCATTACGCTTTGTGTACTAACCCATGTTCTATGCAAGAGTTCTTTGTGGGGTTAGGTTTGTTTCCATGGGCGTGCATCAAAAGGAAGATTTCATACAACCCATGGAGGATGACATCAAGTGGTGATCGTCATCAAGATTGCGGTGTGCAAGTTCAAGTGGAGCATCACGAAGAGATCACATGCTTGAAGCTTGCCGTCCATTGTGGTGACAATGGACTTGTGAAGATGTGCCGAAGAGTGGCTCACCCATAGTGGAGTATGGGGGAGCAATCTACTAGTCTTCATCGAGCCGACGCAATCAAGAAAGGTGGTCCAACTTGAGGAGGTCAAGATCGTCATCATCTAGCTCAAGTGGACTTTGCGCAAGGCAAAGGTTTGCCCTTGATAGGTTTTCTATTTTACCGGTCTCATGGTAGTAGTTGGGAGACCGGGTTATAGGATCGATAGCCGTACTATCAAGGGGGGCTCTCAAGTGAGTAGCTTTATCATATCTTCGTAGAGAGCTCAAACCATTGCATCCTTGCATCATATTTCTTGGTTTGTGTTTGGTGTTTCTCTTTGTGAGTCTTTGAGCTTTTGGTCATCTTCATGACAAGCTCGAGGTCATCGAAAACGGAGTTCATATATGCATCTTCTATGATGTTTTCGATGTTGGAGTTTATGCCGGTTCTTCATTCATAGAGGTTTCTCATCTCTATATCATTGGTATTTTCTCTACTGCCACTTCTTAATATAACCAGTCGCTGTTGGATAGTATTTGTCGTCCTCTATCCAACAAGCTTGAGTTTGCTCAATTCGGAGCTCATTTGCAGAAGTTATGGCAGTTCAGGGTTTATTGTTTGTCTGGGCAGTTTACCTGTCACCAAAGCGGTAGTACCGCTCGGGACCACGGTAGTACCGCTTGAGACGGTACTACCGCCCCTACTACCGTTGCACTACCATGATTTCTACTGGCATTCTTTTTCGTTTAGCGGTAGTAAAGCGGTAGTGGAGCGGTAGTACCGCTTGACACGGTACTACCGCCCCTACTACCGCTGCACTACCGTGTTTTCTTCTGGTGTTATTTTTCCCTAAGCGGTAGTGGGGCGGTAGTGGAGCGGTAGTACCGCTTGTTGCGGTACTGCCGTTCCAGTGCTACCCCACTTCCTCTGTTTCCTCTGTCCTGCGAAAGCTTAAGCGGTAGTACCGCTTAAGTTGAGCGGTAGTACCGCTTGGTGCGGCACTACCGCTCCAGTTCCTTGTTGATTGCCTGCTGTTTTTGAATTACTACCGCACGAGCGGTAGTACCGCTCGCAAGAGCGGTAGTACCGCTTGTGCGCGTCCTGCACGGGTAACGGTTGGATTTGGGGTGGCCCTATAAAAGGGGTCTTCTTCCCCAACGGTTTTCTTATCCTTTGAGCTCATTTCTCCCCCCATTGTTGACCTTCTTGAGCTTGCCTAACTCTCAATCCCTCCAATGATTCTTGCTAGTTCTTGAGGGAATAGAGAGAGGAGATCTAGATCCACATTTCCACCAATCACTTTCTCCTCTAAGTGAGGGGAACCCCTTGGATCTAGATCTTGGAGTTCTTGGTGTTCTCCTTGTTCTTCCTCTCATATTCATCCATAGCTTTTGTTGCTTTGGTGGGATTTGGGAGTGAGGGACTTGTCCACTTCGTGTGTTCTTGCCATTGCATTAGTTGCATCGGTTTGAGTTCTCCACGGTGATACGTGGAAGTTGTGAAGTTGAGTAGCTTATTACTCTTGGGTGTTTGGGCACCCTTGAGCTTGTTCCTCTTGGGTGCCTTGGCGCCCTAGACGGCTTGGTGGTGCCTCGGAGCCACATTCCATTGTGGTGAAGCTCCGGGCAAGCGTCGGGGTCTCCAATTAGGTTGTGGAGATCACCCCGAGCAATTTGACGGGTACCGGTGACCGCCCCCAAGGGTTGCCAAAGTGTACGGGTTCGGTGACCGCCCTCAAGGGTTGCCATTTGTACGGGTTCGGTGACCGCCCTCAAGGGTCCCTTAGTGGAATCACGGCACCTTGCATTGTGCGAGGGCGTGAGGAGAATACGGTGGCCCTAGTGGCATTGTTGGGGAGCATTGTGCCTCCACACCGCTCCAAACGGAGATTAGCATCCGCAAGGGTGTGAACTTCGGGATACATCGTCGTCTCCGCGTGCCTCGGTTATCTCTTACCCGAGCCCTTTACTTATGCACTTTACTTTGTGATAGCCATATTGTTTCTTGTTATATATCTTGCTATCACTTAGTTGTTTATCTTGCTTAGCATAAGTTGTTGGTGCACATAGGTGAGCCTAGTCAATTTAGGTTTTGTGCTTGTCAAATTAACCGCTAGGTTTATTCCGCATTTGTTCAAGCCTAAACCGTAATTATTTTAAAGCGCCTATTCACCCCCCCCCCCCCCTCTAGGCGACATCCACGATCTTTCAAATGCGAAGGTTTTCAATTTTTTTGATTTTTTTTGAATTTCTTGTGCCCGTTTCAAAATGCGGACAAAACGACGGGCATGACCGTTCGTAGCTAGGGGTTGAATCTTGCAAAACTTTTGGAGTTTCTCTGATTGAATAGATACTTATGTACCTAGAAATGATTTTTAGAAAAATAAAGAGCAAACTATAAGGCAGCTGTAGTTCAAATTTGACCCGCTTCCAGCTGAATCGTCCGAAATTTCTCTTTTTCACGAGAGGTGGATCAAAGCTTTTGACACGCAACCATTTGGTCAATTGTACATTAAATATGGCCTAATATTTTAGAAAATTGATTTGGTCTAATTTTGCAACAAATATATGGTAGGTCCTTCGCAAAAAAACTCATTTTGGGCACTCGAAAAATGGAAAATGAAATTTTCGTCCAAAGAAAATGAAAACTTCCTTAGGCAACATTGTTTGCCATTCCAAGATGCACCCTTGTGCAAAATATGAGATCATTTGAACAAACTATGCCATGAATGTGGCCATAAGATTGATCATTTGGCTTGAAAACCATGAATCTTCACACATGATAACTTATTTCTGAGAACACTTTTTTAAAATAATTGCCGTATTACAAGTTTATTATTTTTTCTGGAAACTAGGTCACATATAATGACACAATGCGAAGGTTTTCAATTTTTTTGTTTTTTTTTGAATTTCTTGTGCCCGTTTCAAAATGCGGTCAAAACGACGGGTATGACCGTTCGTAGCTAGGGGTTGAATCTTGCAAAACTTTTGGAGTTTCTCTGATTAAATAGATACTTATGTACCTAGCAATTATTTTTAGAAAAATAAAGAGCAAACTATAAGGCAGCTGCAGTTCAAATTTGACCCGCTTCCAACTGAATCGTCGGAAATTTGTCTTTTTCACGAGAGGTGGATCAAAGCTTTTGACTCGCAAACATTTAGTTAATTGTACATTAAATATGGCCTAATATTTTAGAAAATTGATTTGGTCTAATTTTGCAACAAATATATGGTAGGTCCTTCACAAAAAAACTCATTTTGGGCACTCAAAAAATGGAAAATGAAATTTTCGTCCAAAGAAAATGAAAACTTCCTCAGGCAACATTGTTTGCCATTCCAAGATGCACCCTTGTGCAAAATATGAAATCATTTGAACAGAATATGCCATGAATGTGGCCATAAGATTGATCATTTGGCTTGAAAGCCATGAATCTTCACACATGATAGCTTATTTCTGAGAACACTTTTTACAAATAATTGCCGTATTACAAGTTTATTATTTTTTTCTGGAAACTAGGTCACATATAATGACACAATGCGAAGGTTTTCAATTTTTTTGATTTTTTTGAATTTCTTGTGCCCGTTTCAAAATGCGGTCAAAACGACGGGCATGATCGTTCGTAGCTAGGTGTTGAATCTTGCAAAACTTTTCGAGTTTCTCTGATTAAATAGATACTTATGTACCTAGAAATGATTTTTAGAAAAATAAAGAGCAAACTATAAGGCAGCTGCAGTTCAAATTTGACCCGCTTCCAGCTGAATCGTCGGAAATTTGTCTTTTTCACGAGAGGTGGATCAAAGCTTTTGACACGCAGCCATTTGGTCAATTGTACATTAAATATGGCCTAATATTTTAGAAATTTGATTTGCTCTAATTTTGCAACAAATATATGGTAGGTCCTTCACAAAAAAACTCATTTTGGGCACTCGAAAAATGGAAAATGAAATTTTCGTCCAAAGAAAATGAAAACTTCCTTAGGCAACATTGTTTGCCATTCCAAGATGCACCCTTGTGCAAAATATGAGATCATTTGAATAAACTATGCCATGAATGTGGCCATAAGATTGATCATTTGGCATGAAAACCATGAATCTTCACACATGATAACTTATTTCAATTTTTTTGATTTTTTTTGAATTTCTTGTGCCCGTTTCAAAATGCTGTCAAAACGACGGGCATGATCGTTCGTAGCTAGGGGTTGAATCTTGCAAAATTTTTGGAGTTTCTCTGATTAAATAGATACTTATGTACCTAGAAATGATTTTTAGAAAAATAAAGAGCAAACTATAAGGCAGCTGCATTTCAAATTTGACCCGCTTCCAGCTGAATCGTCGGAAATTTGTCTTTTTCACGAGAGAGGGATCAAAGCTTTTGACATGCAAAAATTTGGTCAATTGTACATTAAATATGGCCTAATATTTTAGAAAATTGATTTGGTTTAATTTTGCAACAAATATATGGTAGGTCCTTCACAAAAGAACTCATTTTGGGCACTCCAAAAATGGAAAATGAAATTTTCGTCCAAAGAAAATGAAAACTTCCTTAGGCAACATTGTTTGCCATTCCGAGATGCACCCTTGTGCAAAATATGAGATCATTTGAACAAAAAATGCCATGAATGTCGCCATAAGATTGATCATTTGGCTTGAAACCCATGAATCTTCACACATGATAGCTTATTTCTGAGAACACTTTTTAAAAATAATTGCCGTATTACAAGTTTATTATTTTTTCTGGAAACTAGGTCACATATAATGACACAATGCGAAGGTTTTCAATTTTTTTGATTTTTTTTGAATTTCATGTGCCCGTTTCAAAATGCGGTCAAAACGACGGGCATGACCGTTCGTAGCTAGGGGTTGAATCTTGCAAAAACTTTTGGAGTTTCTCTTATTAAATAGATACTTATGTACCTAGAAATGATTTTTAGAAAAATAAAGAGCAAACTATAAGGCAGCTGCAGTTCAAATTTGACCCACTTCCAACTGAATCGTCCGAAATTTGTCTTTTTCACGAGAGGTGGATCAAAGCTTTTGACAGGCAACCATTTGGTCAATTGTACATTAAATATGGCCTAATATTTTAGAAATTTGATTTGCTCTAATTTTGCAACAAATATATGGTAGGTCCTTCACAAAAAAACTCATTTTAGGCACTCGAAAAATGGAAAATGAAATTTTCGTCCAAAGAAAATGAAAACTTCCTTAGGCAACATTGTTTGCCATTCCAAGTTGCACCCTTGTGCAAAATATGAGATAATTTGAACAAACTATGCCATGAATGTGGCCATAAGATTGATCATTTGGCTTGAAAACCATGAATCTTCACACATGATAACTTATTTCTGAGAACACTTTTTTAAAATAATTGCCGTATTACAAGTTTATTATTTTTTATGGAAACTAGGTCACATATAATGACACAATACGAAGGTTTTCAATTTTTTTGTTTTTTTTTTGAATTTCTTGTGCCCGTTTCAAAATGCGGTCAAAACGACGGGCATGACCGTTCGTAGCTAGGGCTTGAATCTTGCAAAACTTTTGGAGTTTCTCTTATTAAATAGATACTTATGTACCTAGAAATGATTTTTAGAAAAATAAAGAGCAAACTATAAGGCAGCTGCAGTTCAAATTTGACCCGCTTCCAACTGAATCATCGGAAATTTGTCTTTTTCACGAAAGGTGGATCAAAGATTTTGACACGCAAACCTTTGGTTAATTGTACATTAAATATGGCCTAATATTTTAGAAAATTTATTTGGTCTAATTTTGCAACAAATATATGGTAGGTCCTTCGCAAAAAAACTCATTTTGGGCACTCGAAAAATGGAAAATGAAATTTTCGTCCAAAGAAAATGAAAACTTCCTTAGGCAACATTGTTTGCCATTCCAAGATGCACCCTTGTGCAAAATATGAGATAATTGGAACAAACTATGCCATGAATGTGGCCATAAGATTGATCATTTGGCTTGAAAACCATGAATCTTCAACATGATAACTTATTTCTGAGAACACTTTTTTAAAATAATTGCCGTATTACAAGTTTATTATTTTTTCTGGAAACTAGGTCACATATAATGACACAATGCGAAGGTTTTCAATTTTTTTGTTTTTTTTTTGAATTTCTTGTGCCCGTTTCAAAATGCTGTCAAAACGACGGGCATGAGCGTTCGTAGCTAGGGGTTCAATCTTGCAAAACTTTTGGAGTTTCTCTTATTAAATAGATACTTATGTACCTAGAAATGATTTTTAGAAAAATAAAGAGCAAACTATAAGGCAGCTGCAGTTCAAATTTGACCCGCTTCCAGCTGAATCGTCGGAAATTTGTCTTTTTCACGAGAGGTGGATCAAAGCTTTTGACACGCAACCATTTGGTCAATTGTACATTAAATATAGCCTAATATTTTAGAAAATTGATTTGGTCTAATTTTGCAACAAATATATTGTAGGTCCTTCACAAAAAAACTCATTTTGGGCACTCGAAAAATGGAAAATGAAATTTTCGTCCAAAGAAAATGAAAACTTCCTTAGGCAACATTGTTTGCCATTCCAAGATGCACCCTTGTGAAAAATATGAGGTCATTTGAACAAACTATGCCATGAATGTGGCCATAAGATTGATCATTTGGCTTGAAAACCATGAATCTTCACACATGATAACTTATTTCTGAGAACACTTTTTTAAAATAATTGCCGTATTACAAGTTTATTATTTTTTTTGGAAACTAGTTCACATATAATGACACAATGCGAAGGTTTTCAATTTTTTTGATTTTTTTTGAATTTCTTGTGCCCGTTTCAGAATGCGGTCAAAACGACGGGCATGAGCGTTCGTAGCTAGGGGTTCAATCTTGCAAAACTTTTGGAGTTTCTCTTATTAAATAGATACTTATGTACCTAGAAATGATTTTTAGAAAAATAAAGAGCAAACTATAAGGCAGCTGCAGTTCAAATTTGACCCGCTTCCAGCTGAATCGTCGGAAATTTGTATTTTTCACGAGAGGTGGATCAAAGCTTTTGACACGCAACCATTTGGTCAATTGTACATTAAATATGGCCTAATATTTTAGAAAATTGATTTGGTCTAATTTTGCAACAAATATACGGTAGGTCCTTCACAAAAAAACTCATTTTGGGCACTCGAAAAATGGGAAATGAAATTTTCGTTCAAAGAAAATGAAAACTGCCTTAGGCAACATTGTTTGCCATTCCAAGATGCACCCTTGTGCAAAATATGAGGTCATTTGAACAAACTATGCCATGAATGTGGCCATAAGATTGATCATTTGGCTTGAAAACCATGAATCTTCACACATGATAACTTATTTCTGAGAACACTTTTTAAAAATAATTGCCGTATTACAAGTTTATTATTTTTTCAGGAAACTAGGTCACATATAATGACACAATGCGAAGGTTTTCAATTTTTTTGATTTTTTTTGAATTTCATGTGCCCGTTTCAAAATGCGGTCAAAACGACGGGCATGACCGTTCGTAGCTAGGGGTTGAATCTTGCAAAACTTTTGGAGTTTCTCTTATTAAATAGATACTTATGTACCTAGAAATGATTTTTAGTAAAATAAAGAGCAAACTATAAGGCAGCTGCAGTTCAAATTTGACCCGCTTCCAGCTGAATCGTCCGAAATTTGTCTTTTTCACGAGAGGTGGATCAAAGCTTTTGACAGGCAACCATTTGGTCAATTGTACATTAAATATGGCCTAATATTTTAGAAATTTGATTTGCTCTAATTTTGCAACAAATATATGGTAGGTCCTTCACAAAAAAACTCATTTTGGGCACTCGAAAAATGGAAAATGAAATTTTCGTCCAAAGAAAATGAAAACTTCCTTAGGCAACATTGTTTGCCATTCCAAGTTGCACCCTTGTGCAAAATATGAGATAATTTGAACAAACTATGCCATGAATGTGGCCATAAGATTGATCATTTGGCTTGAAAACCATGAATCTTCACACATGATAACTTATTCCTGAGAACACTTTTTTAAAATAATTGCCGTATTACAAGTTTATTATTTTTTATGGAAACTAGGTCACATATAATGACACAATACGAAGGTTTTCAATTTTTTTGTTTTTTTTTTGAATTTCGTGTGCCCGTTTCAAAATGCGGTCAAAACGACGGGCATGACCGTTCGTAGCTAGGGGTTGAATCTTGCAAAACTTTTGGAGTTTCTCTTATTAAATAGATACTTATGTACCTAGAAATGATTTTTAGAAAAATAAAGAGCAAACTATATGGCAGCTGCAGTTCAAATTTGACCCGCTTCCATCTGAATCATCGGAAATTTGTCTTTTTCACGAAAGGTGGATCAAAGATTTTGACACGCAAACATTTGGTTAATTGTACATTAAATATGGACTAATATTTTAGAAAATTGATTTGGTCTAATTTTGCAACAAATATATGGTAGGTCCTTCGCAAAAAAACTCATTTTGGGCACTCGAAAAATGGAAAATGAAATTTTCGTCCAAAGAAAATGAAAACTTCCTTAGGCAACATTGTTTGCCATTCCAAGATGCACCCTTGTGCAAAATATGAGATAATTTGAACAAACTATGCCATGAATGTGGCCATAAGATTGATCATTTGGCTTGAAAACCATGAATCCTCACACATGATAACTTATTTCTGAGAACACTTTTTTAAAATAATTGCCGTATTACAAGTTTATTATTTTTTATGGAAACTAGGTCACATATAATGACACAATACGAAGGTTTTCAATTTTTTTGTTTTTTTTTGAATTTCTTGTGCCCGTTTCAAAATGCGGTCAAAACGACGGGCATGACCGTTCGTAGCTAGGGCTTGAATCTTGCAAAACTTTTGGAGTTTCTCTTATTAAATAGATACTTATGTACCTAGAAATGATTTTTAGAAAAATAAAGAGCAAACTATAAGGCAGTTGCAGTTCAAATTTGACCCGCTTCCAACTGAATCATCGGAAATTTGTCTTTTTCACGAAAGGTGGATCAAAGATTTTGACACGCAAACCTTTGGTTAATTGTACATTAAATATGGCCTAATATTTTAGAAAATTTATTTGGTCTAATTTTGCAACAAATATATGGTAGGTCCTTCGCAAAAAAACTCATTTTGGGCACTCGAAAAATGGAAAATGAAATTTTCGTCCAAAGAAAATGAAAACTTCCTTAGGCAACATTGTTTGCCATTCCAAGATGCACCCTTGTGCAAAATATGAGATAATTGGAACAAACTATGCCATGAATGTGGCCATAAGATTGATCATTTGGCTTGAAAACCATGAATCTTCAACATGATAACTTATTTCTGAGAACACTTTTTTAAAATAATTGCCGTATTACAAGTTTATTATTTTTTCTGGAAACTAGGTCACATATAATGACACAATGCGAAGGTTTTCAATTTTTTTGTTTTTTTTTTGAATTTCTTGTGCCCGTTTCAAAATGCTGTCAAAACGACGGGCATGAGCGTTCGTAGCTAGGGGTTCAATCTTGCAAAACTTTTGGAGTTTCTCTTATTAAATAGATACTTATGTACCTAGAAATGATTTTTAGAAAAATAAAGAGCAAACTATAAGGCAGCTGCAGTTCAAATTTGACCCGCTTCCAGCTGAATCGTCGGAAATTTGTCTTTTTCACGAGAGGTGGATCAAAGCTTTTGACACGCAACCATTTGGTCAATTGTACATTAAATATAGCCTAATATTTTAGAAAATTGATTTGGTCTAATTTTGCAACAAATATATTGTAGGTCCTTCACAAAAAAACTCATTTTGGGCACTCGAAAAATGGAAAATGAAATTTTCGTCCAAAGAAAATGAAAACTTCCTTAGGCAACATTGTTTGCCATTCGAAGATGCACCCTTGTGCAAAATATGAGGTCATTTGAACAAACTATGCCATGAATGTGGCCATAAGATTGATCATTTGGCTTGAAAACCATGAATCTTCACACATGATAACTTATTTCTGAGAACACTTTTTTAAAATAATTGCCGTATTACAAGTTTATTATTTTTTTTGGAAACTAGGTCACATATAATGACACAATGCGAAGGTTTTCAATTTTTTTGATTTTTTTTGAATTTCTTGTGCCCGTTTCAAAATGCGGTCAAAACGACGGGCATGAGCGTTCGTAGCTAGGGGTTCAATCTTGCAAAACTTTTGGAGTTTCTCTTATTAAATAGATACTTATGTACCTAGAAATGATTTTTAGAAAAATAAAGAGCAAACTATAAGGCAGCTGCAGTTCAAATTTGACCCGCTTCCAGCTGAATCGTCGGAAATTTGTCTTTTTCACGAGAGGTGGATCAAAGCTTTTGACACGCAACCATTTGGTCAATTGTACATTAAATATGGCCTAATATTTTAGAAAATTGATTTGGTCTAATTTTGCAACAAATATATGGTAGGTCCTTCACAAAAAAACTCATTTTGGGCACTCGAAAAATGGGAAATGAAATTTTCGTTCAAAGAAAATGAAAACTTCCTTAGGCAACATTGTTTGCCATTCCAAGATGCACCCTTGTGCAAAATATGAGATAATTTGAACAAACTATGCCATGAATGTGGCCATAAGATTGATCATTTGGCTTGAAAACCATGAATCCTCACACATGATAACTTATTTCTGAGAACACTTTTTTAAAATAATTGCCGTATTACAAGTTTATTATTTTTTCAGGAAACTAGGTCACATATAATGACACAATGCGAAGGTTTTCAATTTTTTTGATTTTTTTTGAATTTCATGTGCCCGTTTCAAAATGCGGTCAAAACGACGGGCATGACCGTTCGTAGCTAGGGGTTGAATCTTGCAAAACTTTTGGAGTTTCTCTTATTAAATAGATACTTATGTACCTAGAAATGATTTTTAGAAAAATAAAGAGCAAACTATAAGGCAGCTGCAGTTCAAATTTGACCCGCTTCCAGCTGAATCGTCCGAAATTTGTCTTTTTCACGAGAGGTGGATCAAAGCTTTTGACAGGCAACCATTTGGTCAATTGTACATTAAATATGGCCTAATATTTTAGAAATTTGATTTGCTCTAATTTTGCAACAAATATATGGTAGGTCCTTCACAAAAAAACTCATTTTGGGCACTCGAAAAATGGAAAATGAAATTTTCGTCCAAAGAAAATGAAAACTTCCTTAGGCAACATTGTTTGCCATTCCAAGTTGCACCCTTGTGCAAAATATGAGATAATTTGAACAAACTATGCCATGAATGTGGCCATAAGATTGATCATTTGGCTTGAAAACCATGAATCTTCACACATGATAACTTATTCCTGAGAACACTTTTTTAAAATAATTGCCGTATTACAAGTTTATTATTTTTTATGGAAACTAGGTCACATATAATGACACAATACGAAGGTTTTCAATTTTTTTGTTTTTTTTTTGAATTTCTTGTGCCCGTTTCAAAATGCGGTCAAAACGACGGGCATGACCGTTCGTAGCTAGGGGTTGAATCTTGCAAAACTTTTGGAGTTTCTCTTATTAAATAGATACTTATGTACCTAGAAATGATTTTTAGAAAAATAAAGAGCAAACTATATGGCAGCTGCAGTTCAAATTTGACCCGCTTCCAGCTGAATCATCGGAAATTTGTCTTTTTCACGAAAGGTGGATCAAAGATTTTGACACGCAAACATTTGGTTAATTGTACATTAAATATGGACTAATATTTTAGAAAATTGATTTGGTCTAATTTTGCAACAAATATATGGTAGGTCCTTCACAAAAAAACTCATTTTGGGCACTCGAAAAATGGAAAATGAAATTTTCGTCCAAAGAAAATGAAAACTTCCTTAGGCAACATTGTTTGCCATTCCAAGATGCACCCTTGTGCAAAATATGAGATAATTTGAACAAACTATGCCATGAATGTGGCCATAAGATTGATCATTTGGCTTGAAAACCATGAATCTTCACACATGATAACTAATTTCTGAGAACACTTTTTTAAAATAATTGCCGTATTACAAGTTTATTATTTTTTATGGAAACTAGGTCACATATAATGACACAATGCGAAGGTTTTCAATTTTTTTGTTTTTTTTTTGAATTTCTTGTGCCCGTTTCAAAATGCTGTCAAAACGACGGGCATGACCGTTCGTAGCTAGGGGTTCAATCTTGCAAAACTTTTCGAGTTTCTCTTATTAAATAGATACTTATGTACCTAGAAATGATTTTTAGAAAAATAAAGAGCAAACTATAAGGCAGCTGCAGTTCAAATTTGACCCGCTTCCAGCTGAATCGTCGGAAATTTGTCTTTTTCACGAGAGGTGGATCAAAGCTTTTGACACGCAACCATTTGGTCAATTGTACATTAAATATGGCCTAATATTTTAGAAAATTGATTTGGTCTAATTTTGCAACAAATATATTGTAGGTCCTTCACAAAAAAACTCATTTTGGGCACTCGAAAAATGGAAAATGAAATTTTCGTCCAAAGAAAATGAAAACTTCCTTAGGCAACATTGTTTGCCATTCCAAGATGCACCCTTGTGCAAAATATGAGGTCATTTGAACAAACTATGCCATAAATGTGGCCATAAGATTGATCATTTGGCTTGAAAACCATGAATCTTCACACATGATAACTTATTTCTGAGAACACTTTTTTAAAATAATTGCCGTATTACAAGTTTATTATTTTTTCTGGAAACTAGGTCACATATAATGACACAATGCGAAGGTTTTCAATTTTTTTGATTTTTTTTGAATTTCTTGTGCCCGTTTCAAAATGCGGTCAAAACGACGGGCATGAGCGTTCGTAGCTAGGGGTTCAATCTTGCAAAACTTTTGGAGTTTCTCTGATTAAATAGATACTTATGTACCTAGAAATGATTTTTAGAAAAATAAAGAGCAAACTATAAGGCAGCAGCAGTTCAAATTTGACCCGCTTCCAGCTGAATCGTCGGAAATTTGTCTTTTTCATGAGAGGTGGATCAAAGCTTTTGACACGCAACCATTTGGTCAATTGTACATTAAATATGGCCTAATATTTTAGAAAATTGATTTGGTCTAATTTTGCAACAAATATATGGTAGGTCCTTCACAAAAAAACTCATTTTGGGCACTCGAAAAATGGGAAATGAAATTTTCGTCCAAAGAAAATGAAAACTTCCTTAGGCAACATTGTTTGCCATTCCAAGATGCACCCTTGTGCAAAATATGAGGTCATTTGAACAAACTATGCCATGAATGTGGCCATAAGATTGATCATTTGGCTTGAAAACCATGAATCTTCACACATGATAACTTATTTCTGAGAACACTTTTTAAAAATAATTGCCGTATTACAAGTTTATTATTTTTTCAGGAAACTAGGTCACATATAATGACACAATGCGAAGGTTTTCAATTTTTTTGATTTTTTTTGAATTTCATGTGCCCGTTTCAAAATGCGGTCAAAACGACGGGCATGACCGTTCGTAGCTAGGGGTTGAATCTTGCAAAACTTTTGGAGTTTCTCTTATTAAATAGATACTTATGTACCTAGAAATGATTTTTAGAAAAATAAAGAGCAAACTATAAGGCAGCTGCAGTTCAAATTTGACCCGCTTCCAGCTGAATCGTCCGAAATTTGTCTTTTTCACGAGAGGTGGATCAAAGCTTTTGACAGGCAACCATTTGGTCAATTGTACATTAAATATGGCCTAATATTTTAGAAATTTGATTTGCTCTAATTTTGCAACAAATATATGGTAGGTCCTTCACAAAAAAACTCATTTTGGGCACTCGAAAAATGGAAAATGAAATTTTCGTCCAAAGAAAATGAAAACTTCCTTAGGCAACATTGTTTGCCATTCCAAGTTGCACCCTTGTGCAAAATATGAGATAATTTGAACAAACTATGCCATGAATGTGGCCATAAGATTGATCATTTGGCTTGAAAACCATGAATCTTCACACATGATAACTTATTCCTGAGAACACTTTTTTAAAATAATTGCCGTATTACAAGTTTATTATTTTTTATGGAAACTAGGTCACATATAATGACACAATACGAAGGTTTTCAATTTTTTTGTTTTTTTTTTGAATTTCTTGTGCCCGTTTCAAAATGCGGTCAAAACGACGGGCATGACCGTTCGTAGCTAGGGGTTGAATCTTGCAAAACTTTTGGAGTTTCTCTTATTAAATAGATACTTATGTACCTAGAAATGATTTTTAGAAAAATAAAGAGCAAACTATATGGCAGCTGCAGTTCAAATTTGACCCGCTTCCAGCTGAATCATCGGAAATTTGTCTTTTTCACGAAAGGTGGATCAAAGATTTTGACACGCAAACATTTGGTTAATTGTACATTAAATATGGACTAATATTTTAGAAAATTGATTTGGTCTAATTTTGCAACAAATATATGGTAGGTCCTTCACAAAAAAACTCATTTTGGGCACTCGAAAAATGGAAAATGAAATTTTCGTCCAAAGAAAATGAAAACTTCCTTAGGCAACATTGTTTGCCATTCCAAGATGCACCCTTGTGCAAAATATGAGATAATTTGAACAAACTATGCCATGAATGTGGCCATAAGATTGATCATTTGGCTTGAAAACCATGAATCCTCACACATGATAACTTATTTCTGAGAACACTTTTTTAAAATAATTGCCGTATTACAAGTTTATTATTTTTTCTGGAAACTAGGTCACATATAATGACACAATGCGAAGGTTTTCAATTTTTTTGTTTTTTTTTTGAATTTCTTGTGCCCGTTTCAAAATGCTGTCAAAACGACGGGCATGAGCGTTTGTAGCTAGGGGTTCAATCTTGCAAAACTTTTGGAGTTTCTCTTATTAAATAGATACTTATGTACCTAGAAATGATTTTTAGAAAAATAAAGAGCAAACTATAAGGCAGCTGCAGTTCAAATTTGACCCGCTTCCAGCTGAATCGTCGGAAATTTGTCTTTTTCACGAGAGGTGGATCAAAGCTTTTGACACGCAACCATTTGGTCAATTGTACATTAAATATGGCCTAATATTTTAGAAAATTGATTTGGTCTAATTTTGCAACAAATATATTGTAGGTCCTTCACAAAAAAACTCATTTTTGGCACTCGAAAAATGGAAAATGAAATTTTCGTCCAAAGAAAATGAAAACTTCCTTAGGCAACATTGTTTGCCATTCCAAGATGCACCCTTGTGCAAAATATGAGGTCATTTGAACAAACTATGCCATAAATGTGGCCATAAGATTGATCATTTGGCTTGAAAACCATGAATCTTCACACATGATAACTTATTTCTGAGAACACTTTTTTAAAATAATTGCCGTATTACAAGTTTATTATTTTTTCTGGAAACTAGGTCACATATAATGACACAATGCGAAGGTTTTCAATTTTTTTGATTTTTTTTGAATTTCTTGTGCCCGTTTCAAAATGCGGTCAAAACGACGGGCATGAGCGTTCGTAGCTAGGGGTTCAATCTTGCAAAACTTTTGGAGTTTCTCTGATTAAATAGATACTTATGTACCTAGAAATGATTTTTAGAAAAATAAAGAGCAAACTATAAGGCAGCAGCAGTTCAAATTTGACCCGCTTCCAGCTGAATCGTCGGAAATTTGTCTTTTTCATGAGAGGTGGATCAAAGCTTTTGACACGCAACCATTTGGTCAATTGTACATTAAATATGGCCTAATATTTTAGAAAATTGATTTGGTCTAATTTTGCAACAAATATATGGTAGGTCCTTCACAAAAAAACTCATTTTGGGCACTCGAAAAATGGGAAATGAAATTTTCGTCCAAAGAAAATGAAAACTTCCTTAGGCAACATTGTTTGCCATTCCAAGATGCACCCTTGTGCAAAATATGAGGTCATTTGAACAAACTATGCCATGAATGTGGCCATAAGATTGATCATTTGGCTTGAAAACCATGAATCTTCACACATGATAACTTATTTCTGAGAACACTTTTTAAAAATAATTGCCGTATTACAAGTTTATTATTTTTTCAGGAAACTAGGTCACATATAATGACACAATGCGAAGGTTTTCAATTTTTTTGATTTTTTTTGAATTTCATGTGCCCGTTTCAAAATGCGGTCAAAACGACGGGCATGACCGTTCGTAGCTAGGGGTTGAATCTTGCAAAACTTTTGGAGTTTCTCTTATTAAATAGATACTTATGTACCTAGAAATGATTTTTAGAAAAATAAAGAGCAAACTATAAGGCAGCTGCAGTTCAAATTTGACCCGCTTCCAGCTGAATCGTCCGAAATTTGTCTTTTTCACGAGAGGTGGATCAAAGCTTTTGACAGGCAACCATTTGGTCAATTGTACATTAAATATGGCCTAATATTTTAGAAATTTGATTTGCTCTAATTTTGCAACAAATATATGGTAGGTCCTTCACAAAAAAACTCATTTTGGGCACTCGAAAAATGGAAAATGAAATTTTCGTCCAAAGAAAATGAAAACTTCCTTAGGCAACATTGTTTGCCATTCCAAGTTGCACCCTTGTGCAAAATATGAGATAATTTGAACAAACTATGCCATGAATGTGGCCATAAGATTGATCATTTGGCTTGAAAACCATGAATCTTCACACATGATAACTTATTCCTGAGAACACTTTTTTAAAATAATTGCCGTATTACAAGTTTATTATTTTTTATGGAAACTAGGTCACATATAATGACACAATACGAAGGTTTTCAATTTTTTTGTTTTTTTTTTGAATTTCTTGTGCCCGTTTCAAAATGCGGTCAAAACGACGGGCATGACCGTTCGTAGCTAGGGGTTGAATCTTGCAAAACTTTTGGAGTTTCTCTTATTAAATAGATACTTATGTTCCTAGAAATGATTTTTAGAAAAATAAAGAGCAAACTATATGGCAGCTGCAGTTCAAATTTGACCCGCTTCCAGCTGAATCGTCGGAAATTTGTCTTTTTCACGAGAGGTGGATCAAAGCTTTTGACACGCAACCATTTGGTCAATTGTACATTAAATATGGCCTAATATTTTAGAAAATTGATTTGGTCTAATTTTGCAACAAATATATGGTAGGTCCTTCGCAAAAAAACTCATTTTGGGCACTCGAAAAATGGAAAATGAAATTTTCGTCCAAAGAAAATGAAAACTTCCTTAGGCAACATTGTTTTCCATTCCAAGATGCACCCTTGTGCAAAATATGAGATCATTTGAACAAACTATGCCATGAATGTGGCCATAAGATTGATCATTTGGCTTGAAAACCATGAATCTTCACACATGATAACTTATTTCTGAGAACACTTTTTTAAAATAATTGCCGTATTACAAGTTTATTATTTTTTCTGGAAACTAGGTCACATATAATGACACAATGCGAAGGTTTTCAATTTTTTTGTTTTCTTTTTGAATTTCTTGTGCCCGTTTCAAAATGCGGTCAAAACGACGGGCATGAGCGTTCGTAGCTAGGGGTTCAATCTTGCAAAACTTTTGGAGTTTCTCTTATTAAATAGATACTTATGTACCTAGAAATGATTTTTAGAAAAATAAAGAGCAAACTATAAGGCAGCTGCAGTTCAAATTTGACCCGCTTCCAGCTGAATCGTCCGAAATTTGTCTTTTTCACGAGAGGTGGATCAAAGCTTTTGACAGGCAACCATTTGGTCAATTGTACATTAAATATGGCCTAATATTTTAGAAATTTGATTTGCTCTAATTTTGCAACAAATATATGGTAGGTCCTTCACAAAAAAACTCATTTTGGGCACTCGAAAAATGGAAAATGAAATTTTCGTCCAAAGAAAATGAAAACTTCCTTAGGCAACATTGTTTGCCATTCCAAGTTGCACCCTTGTGCAAAATATGAGATAATTTGAACAAACTATGCCATGAATGTGGCCATAAGATTGATCATTTGGCTTGAAAACCATGAATCTTCACACATGATAACTTATTCCTGAGAACACTTTTTTAAAATAATTGCCGTATTACAAGTTTATTATTTTTTATGGAAACTAGGTCACATATAATGACACAATACGAAGGTTTTCAATTTTTTTGTTTTTTTTTTGAATTTCTTGTGCCCGTTTCAAAATGCGGTCAAAACGACGGGCATGACCGTTCGTAGCTTGGGGTTGAATCTTGCAAAACTTTTGGAGTTTCTCTTATTAAATAGATACTTATGTACCTAGAAATGATTTTTAGAAAAATAAAGAGCAAACTATATGGCAGCTGCAGTTCAAATTTGACCCGCTTCCAGCTGAATCATCGGAAATTTGTCTTTTTCACGAAAGGTGGATCAAAGATTTTGACACGCAAACATTTGGTTAATTGTACATTAAATATGGACTAATATTTTAGAAAATTGATTTGGTCTAATTTTGCAACAAATATATGGTAGGTCCTTCACAAAAAAACTCATTTTGGGCACTCGAAAAATGGAAAATGAAATTTTCGTCCAAAGAAAATGAAAACTTCCTTAGGCAACATTGTTTGCCATTCCAAGATGCACCCTTGTGCAAAATATGAGATAATTTGAACAAACTATGCCATGAATGTGGCCATAAGATTTATCATTTGGCTTGAAAACCATGAATCTTCACACATGATAACTAATTTCTGAGAACACTTTTTTAAAATAATTGCCGTATTACAAGTTTATTATTTTTTATGGAAACTAGGTCACATATAATGACACAATGCGAAGGTTTTCAATTTTTTTGTTTTTTTTTTGAATTTCTTGTGCCCGTTTCAAAATGCTGTCAAAACGACGGGCATGACCGTTCGTAGCTAGGGGTTCAATCTTGCAAAACTTTTGGAGTTTCTCTTATTAAATAGATACTTATGTACCTAGAAATGATTTTTAGAAAAATAAAGAGCAAACTATAAGGCAGCTGCAGTTCAAATTTGACCCGCTTCCAGCTGAATCGTCGGAAATTTGTCTTTTTCACGAGAGGTGGATCAAAGCTTTTGACACGCAACCATTTGGTCAATTGTACATTAAATATGGCCTAATATTTTAGAAAATTGATTTGGTCTAATTTTGCAACAAATATATTGTAGGTCCTTCACAAAAAAACTCATTTTGGGCACTCGAAAAATGGAAAATGAAATTTTCGTCCAAAGAAAATGAAAACTTCCTTAGGCAACATTGTTTGCCATTCCAAGATGCACCCTTGTGCAAAATATGAGGTCATTTGAACAAACTATGCCATAAATGTGGCCATAAGATTGATCATTTGGCTTGAAAACCATGAATCTTCACACATGATAACTTATTTCTGAGAACACTTTTTTAAAATAATTGCCGTATTACAAGTTTATTATTTTTTCTGGAAACTAGGTCACATATAATGACACAATGCGAAGGTTTTCAATTTTTTTGATTTTTTTTGAATTTCTTGTGCCCGTTTCAAAATGCGGTCAAAACGACGGGCATGAGCGTTCGTAGCTAGGGGTTCAATCTTGCAAAACTTTTGGAGTTTCTCTGATTAAATAGATACTTATGTACCTAGAAATGATTTTTAGAAAAATAAAGAGCAAACTATAAGGCAGCAGCAGTTCAAATTTGACCCGCTTCCAGCTGAATCGTCGGAAATTTGTCTTTTTCATGAGAGGTGGATCAAAGCTTTTGACACGCAACCATTTGGTCAATTGTACATTAAATATGGCCTAATATTTTAGAAAATTGATTTGGTCTAATTTTGCAACAAATATATGGTAGGTCCTTCACAAAAAAACTCATTTTGGGCACTCGAAAAATGGGAAATGAAATTTTCGTCCAAAGAAAATGAAAACTTCCTTAGGCAACATTGTTTGCCATTCCAAGATGCACCCTTGTGCAAAATATGAGGTCATTTGAACAAACTATGCCATGAATGTGGCCATAAGATTGATCATTTGGCTTGAAAACCATGAATCTTCACACATGATAACTTATTTCTGAGAACACTTTTTAAAAATAATTGCCGTATTACAAGTTTATTATTTTTTCAGGAAACTAGGTCACATATAATGACACAATGCGAAGGTTTTCAATTTTTTTGATTTTTTTTGAATTTCATGTGCCCGTTTCAAAATGCGGTCAAAACGACGGGCATGATCGTTCGTAGCTAGGGGTTGAATCTTGCAAAACTTTTGGAGTTTCTCTTATTAAATAGATACTTATGTACCTAGAAATGATTTTTAGAAAAATAAAGAGCAAACTATAAGGCAGCTGCAGTTCAAATTTGACCCGCTTCCAGCTGAATCGTCCGAAATTTGTCTTTTTCACGAGAGGTGGATCAAAGCTTTTGACAGGCAACCATTTGGTCAATTGTACATTAAATATGGCCTAATATTTTAGAAAATTGATTTGGTCTAATTTTGCAACAAATATATGGTAGGTCCTTCACAAAAAAACTCATTTTGGGCACTCGAAAAATGGAAAATGAAATTTTCGTCCAAAGAAAATGAAAACTTCCTTAGGCAACATTGTTTGCCATTCCAAGTTGCACCCTTGTGCAAAATATGAGATAATTTGAACAAACTATGCCATGAATGTGGCCATAAGATTGATCATTTGGCTTGAAAACCATGAATCTTCACACATGATAACTTATTCCTGAGAACACTTTTTTAAAATAATTGCCGTATTACAAGTTTATTATTTTTTATGGAAACTAGGTCACATATAATGACACAATACGAAGGTTTTCAATTTTTTTGTTTTTTTTTTGAATTTCTTGTGCCCGTTTCAAAATGCGGTCAAAACGACGGGCATGACCGTTCGTAGCTAGGGGTTGAATCTTGCAAAACTTTTGGAGTTTCTCTTATTAAATAGATACTTATGTACCTAGAAATGATTTTTAGAAAAATAAAGAGCAAACTATATGGCAGCTGCAGTTCAAATTTGACCCGCTTCCAGCTGAATCATCGGAAATTTGTCTTTTTCACGAAAGGTGGATCAAAGATTTTGACACGCAAACATTTGGTTAATTGTACATTAAATATGGACTAATATTTTAGAAAATTGATTTGGTCTAATTTTGCAACAAATATATGGTAGGTCCTTCGCAAAAAAACTCATTTTGGGCACTCGAAAAATGGAAAATGAAATTTTCGTCCAAAGAAAATGAAAACTTCCTTAGGCAACATTGTTTGCCATTCCAAGATGCACCCTTGTGCAAAATATGAGATAATTTGAACAAACTATGCCATGAATGTGGCCATAAGATTGATCATTTGGCTTGAAAACCATGAATCCTCACACATGATAACTTATTTCTGAGAACACTTTTTTAAAATAATTGCCGTATTACAAGTTTATTATTTTTTCTGGAAACTAGGTCACATATAATGACACAATGCGAAGGTTTTCAATTTTTTTGTTTTTTTTTTGAATTTCTTGTGCCCGTTTCAAAATGCTGTCAAAACGACGGGCATGAGCGTTCGTAGCTAGGGGTTCAATCTTGCAAAACTTTTGGAGTTTCTCTTATTAAATAGATACTTATGTACCTAGAAATGATTTTTAGAAAAATAAAGAGCAAACTATAAGGCAGCTACAGTTCAAATTTGACCCGCTTCCAGCTGAATCGTCGGAAATTTGTCTTTTTCACGAGAGGTGGATCAAAGCTTTTGACACGCAACCATTTGGTCAATTGTACATTAAATATGGCCTAATATTTTAGAAAATTGATTTGGTCTAATTTTGCAACAAATATATTGTAGGTCCTTCACAAAAAAACTCATTTTGGGCACTCGAAAAATGGGAAATGAAATTTTCGTCCAAAGAAAATGAAAACTTCCTTAGGCAACATTGTTTGCCATTCCAAGATGCACCCTTGTGCAAAATATGAGGTCATTTGAACAAACTATGCCATGAATGTGGCCATAAGATTGATCATTTGGCTTGAAAACCATGAATCTTCACACATGATAACTTATTTCTGAGAACACTTTTTAAAAATAATTGCCGTATTACAAGTTTATTATTTTTTCAGGAAACTAGGTCACATATAATGACACAATGCGAAGGTTTTCAATTTTTTTGATTTTTTTTGAATTTCATGTGCCCGTTTCAAAATGCGGTCAAAACGACGGGCATGACCGTTCGTAGCTAGGGGTTCAATCTTGCAAAACTTTTGGAGTTTCTCTTATTAAATAGATACTTATGTACCTAGAAATGATTTTTAGAAAAATAAAGAGCAAACTATAAGGCAGCTGCAGTTCAAATTTGACCCGCTTCCAGCTGAATCGTCCGAAATTTGTCTTTTTCACGAGAGGTGGATCAAAGCTTTTGACAGGCAACCATTTGGTCAATTGTACATTAAATATGGCCTAATATTTTAGAAATTTGATTTGCTCTAATTTTGCAACAAATATATGGTAGGTCCTTCACAAAAAAACTCATTTTGGGCACTCGAAAAATGGAAAATGAAATTTTCGTCCAAAGAAAATGAAAAATTCCTTAGGCAACATTGTTTGCCATTCCAAGTTGCACCCTTGTGCAAAATATGAGATAATTTGAACAAACTATGCCATGAATGTGGCCATAAGATTGATCATTTGGCTTGAAAACCATGAATCTTCACACATGATAACTTATTCCTGAGAACACTTTTTTAAAATAATTGCCGTATTACAAGTTTATTATTTTTTATGGAAACTAGGTCACATATAATGACACAATACGAAGGTTTTCAATTTTTTTGTTTTTTTTTTGAATTTCTTGTGCCCGTTTCAAAATGCGGTCAAAACGACGGGCATGACCGTTCGTAGCTAGGGGTTGAATCTTGCAAAACTTTTGGAGTTTCTCTTATTAAATAGATACTTATGTTCCTAGAAATGATTTTTAGAAAAATAAAGAGCAAACTATATGGCAGCTGCAGTTCAAATTTGACCCGCTTCCAGCTGAATCGTCGGAAATTTGTCTTTTTCACGAGAGGTGGATCAAAGCTTTTGACACGCAACCATTTGGTCAATTGTACATTAAATATGGCCTAATATTTTAGAAAATTGATTTGGTCTAATTTTGCAACAAATATATGGTAGGTCCTTCGCAAAAAAACTCATTTTGGGCACTCGAAAAATGGAAAATGAAATTTTCGTCCAAAGAAAATGAAAACTTCCTTAGGCAACATTGTTTTCCATTCCAAGATGCACCCTTGTGCAAAATATGAGATCATTTGAACAAACTATGCCATGAATGTGGCCATAAGATTGATCATTTGGCTTGAAAACCATGAATCTTCACACATGATAACTTATTTCTGAGAACACTTTTTTAAAATAATTGCCGTATTACAAGTTTATTATTTTTTCTGGAAACTAGGTCACATATAATGACACAATGCGAAGGTTTTCAATTTTTTTGTTTTCTTTTTGAATTTCTTGTGCCCGTTTCAAAATGCGGTCAAAACGACGGGCATGAGCGTTCGTAGCTAGGGGTTCAATCTTGCAAAACTTTTGGAGTTTCTCTTATTAAATAGATACTTATGTACCTAGAAATGATTTTTAGAAAAATAAAGAGCAAACTATAAGGCAGCTGCAGTTCAAATTTGACCCGCTTCCAGCTGAATCGTCCGAAATTTGTCTTTTTCACGAGAGGTGGATCAAAGCTTTTGACAGGCAACCATTTGGTCAATTGTACATTAAATATGGCCTAATATTTTAGAAATTTGATTTGCTCTAATTTTGCAACAAATATATGGTAGGTCCTTCACAAAAAAACTCATTTTGGGCACTCGAAAAATGGAAAATGAAATTTTCGTCCAAAGAAAATGAAAACTTCCTTAGGCAACATTGTTTGCCATTCCAAGTTGCACCCTTGTGCAAAATATGAGATAATTTGAACAAACTATGCCATGAATGTGGCCATAAGATTGATCATTTGGCTTGAAAACCATGAATCTTCACACATGATAACTTATTCCTGAGAACACTTTTTTAAAATAATTGCCGTATTACAAGTTTATTATTTTTTATGGAAACTAGGTCACATATAATGACACAATACGAAGGTTTTCAATTTTTTTGTTTTTTTTTTGAATTTCTTGTGCCCGTTTCAAAATGCGGTCAAAACGACGGGCATGACCGTTCGTAGCTAGGGGTTGAATCTTGCAAAACTTTTGGAGTTTCTCTTATTAAATAGATACTTATGTACCTAGAAATGATTTTTAGAAAAATAAAGAGCAAACTATATGGCAGCTGCAGTTCAAATTTGACCCGCTTCCAGCTGAATCATCGGAAATTTGTCTTTTTCACGAAAGGTGGATCAAAGATTTTGACACGCAAACATTTGGTTAATTGTACATTAAATATGGACTAATATTTTAGAAAATTGATTTGGTCTAATTTTGCAACAAATATATGGTAGGTCCTTCACAAAAAAACTCATTTTGGGCACTCGAAAAATGGAAAATGAAATTTTCGTCCAAAGAAAATGAAAACTTCCTTAGGCAACATTGTTTGCCATTCCAAGATGCACCCTTGTGCAAAATATGAGATAATTTGAACAAACTATGCCATGAATGTGGCCATAAGATTTATCATTTGGCTTGAAAACCATGAATCTTCACACATGATAACTAATTTCTGAGAACACTTTTTTAAAATAATTGCCGTATTACAAGTTTATTATTTTTTATGGAAACTAGGTCACATATAATGACACAATGCGAAGGTTTTCAATTTTTTTGTTTTTTTTTTGAATTTCTTGTGCCCGTTTCAAAATGCTGTCAAAACGACGGGCATGACCGTTCGTAGCTACGGGTTCAATCTTGCAAAACTTTTGGAGTTTCTCTTATTAAATAGATACTTATGTACCTAGAAATGATTTTTAGAAAAATAAAGAGCAAACTATAAGGCAGCTGCAGTTCAAATTTGACCCGCTTCCAGCTGAATCGTCGGAAATTTGTCTTTTTCACGAGAGGTGGATCAAAGCTTTTGACACGCAACCATTTGGTCAATTGTACATTAAATATGGCCTAATATTTTAGAAAATTGATTTGGTCTAATTTTGCAACAAATATATTGTAGGTCCTTCACAAAAAAACTCATTTTGGGCACTCGAAAAATGGAAAATGAAATTTTCGTCCAAAGAAAATGAAAACTTCCTTAGGCAACATTGTTTGCCATTCCAAGATGCACCCTTGTGCAAAATATGAGGTCATTTGAACAAACTATGCCATAAATGTGGCCATAAGATTGATCATTTGGCTTGAAAACCATGAATCTTCACACATGATAACTTATTTCTGAGAACACTTTTTTAAAATAATTGCCGTATTACAAGTTTATTATTTTTTCTGGAAACTAGGTCACATATAATGACACAATGCGAAGGTTTTCAATTTTTTTGATTTTTTTTGAATTTCTTGTGCCCGTTTCAAAATGCGGTCAAAACGACGGGCATGAGCGTTCGTAGCTAGGGGTTCAATCTTGCAAAACTTTTGGAGTTTCTCTGATTAAATAGATACTTATGTACCTAGAAATGATTTTTAGAAAAATAAAGAGCAAACTATAAGGCAGCAGCAGTTCAAATTTGACCCGCTTCCAGCTGAATCGTCGGAAATTTGTCTTTTTCATGAGAGGTGGATCAAAGCTTTTGACACGCAACCATTTGGTCAATTGTACATTAAATATGGCCTAATATTTTAGAAAATTGATTTGGTCTAATTTTGCAACAAATATATGGTAGGTCCTTCACAAAAAAACTCATTTTGGGCACTCGAAAAATGGGAAATGAAATTTTCGTCCAAAGAAAATGAAAACTTCCTTAGGCAACATTGTTTGCCATTCCAAGATGCACCCTTGTGCAAAATATGAGGTCATTTGAACAAACTATGCCATGAATGTGGCCATAAGATTGATCATTTGGCTTGAAAACCATGAATCTTCACACATGATAACTTATTTCTGAGAACACTTTTTAAAAATAATTGCCGTATTACAAGTTTATTATTTTTTCAGGAAACTAGGTCACATATAATGACACAATGCGAAGGTTTTCAATTTTTTTGATTTTTTTTGAATTTCATGTGCCCGTTTCAAAATGCGGTCAAAACGACGGGCATGATCGTTCGTAGCTAGGGGTTGAATCTTGCAAAACTTTTGGAGTTTCTCTTATTAAATAGATACTTATGTACCTAGAAATGATTTTTAGAAAAATAAAGAGCAAACTATAAGGCAGCTGCAGTTCAAATTTGACCCGCTTCCAGCTGAATCGTCCGAAATTTGTCTTTTTCACGAGAGGTGGATCAAAGCTTTTGACAGGCAACCATTTGGTCAATTGTACATTAAATATGGCCTAATATTTTAGAAAATTGATTTGGTCTAATTTTGCAACAAATATATGGTAGGTCCTTCACAAAAAAACTCATTTTGGGCACTCGAAAAATGGAAAATGAAATTTTCGTCCAAAGAAAATGAAAACTTCCTTAGGCAACATTGTTTGCCATTCCAAGTTGCACCCTTGTGCAAAATATGAGATAATTTGAACAAACTATGCCATGAATGTGGCCATAAGATTGATCATTTGGCTTGAAAACCATGAATCTTCACACATGATAACTTATTCCTGAGAACACTTTTTTAAAATAATTGCCGTATTACAAGTTTATTATTTTTTATGGAAACTAGGTCACATATAATGACACAATACGAAGGTTTTCAATTTTTTTGTTTTTTTTTTGAATTTCTTGTGCCCGTTTCAAAATGCGGTCAAAACGACGGGCATGACCGTTCGTAGCTAGGGGTTGAATCTTGCAAAACTTTTGGAGTTTCTCTTATTAAATAGATACTTATGTACCTAGAAATGATTTTTAGAAAAATAAAGAGCAAACTATATGGCAGCTGCAGTTCAAATTTGACCCGCTTCCAGCTGAATCATCGGAAATTTGTCTTTTTCACGAAAGGTGGATCAAAGATTTTGACACGCAAACATTTGGTTAATTGTACATTAAATATGGACTAATATTTTAGAAAATTGATTTGGTCTAATTTTGCAACAAATATATGGTAGGTCCTTCGCAAAAAAACTCATTTTGGGCACTCGAAAAATGGAAAATGAAATTTTCGTCCAAAGAAAATGAAAACTTCCTTAGGCAACATTGTTTGCCATTCCAAGATGCACCCTTGTGCAAAATATGAGATAATTTGAACAAACTATGCCATGAATGTGGCCATAAGATTGATCATTTGGCTTGAAAACCATGAATCCTCACACATGATAACTTATTTCTGAGAACACTTTTTTAAAATAATTGCCGTATTACAAGTTTATTATTTTTTCTGGAAACTAGGTCACATATAATGACACAATGCGAAGGTTTTCAATTTTTTTGTTTTTTTTTTGAATTTCTTGTGCCCGTTTCAAAATGCTGTCAAAACGACGGGCATGAGCGTTCGTAGCTAGGGGTTCAATCTTGCAAAACTTTTGGAGTTTCTCTTATTAAATAGATACTTATGTACCTAGAAATGATTTTTAGAAAAATAAAGAGCAAACTATAAGGCAGCTACAGTTCAAATTTGACCCGCTTCCAGCTGAATCGTCGGAAATTTGTCTTTTTCACGAGAGGTGGATCAAAGCTTTTGACACGCAACCATTTGGTCAATTGTACATTAAATATGGCCTAATATTTTAGAAAATTGATTTGGTCTAATTTTGCAACAAATATATTGTAGGTCCTTCACAAAAAAACTCATTTTTGGCACTCGAAAAATGGAAAATGAAATTTTCGTCCAAAGAAAATGAAAACTTCCTTAGGCAACATTGTTTGCCATTCCAAGATGCACCCTTGTGCAAAATATGAGGTCATTTGAACAAACTATGCCATAAATGTGGCCATAAGATTGATCATTTGGCTTGAAAACCATGAATCTTCACACATGATAACTTATTTCTGAGAACACTTTTTTAAAATAATTGCCGTATTACAAGTTTATTATTTTTTCTGGAAACTAGGTCACATATAATGACACAATGCGAAGGTTTTCAATTTTTTTGATTTTTTTTGAATTTCTTGTGCCCGTTTCAAAATGCGGTCAAAACGACGGGCATGAGCGTTCGTAGCTAGGGGTTCAATCTTGCAAAACTTTTGGAGTTTCTCTGATTAAATAGATACTTATGTACCTAGAAATGATTTTTAGAAAAATAAAGAGCAAACTATAAGGCAGCAGCAGTTCAAATTTGACCCGCTTCCAACTGAATCGTCGGAAATTTGTCTTTTTCATGAGAGGTGGATCAAAGCTTTTGACACGCAACCATTTGGTCAATTGTACATTAAATATGGCCTAATATTTTAGAAAATTGATTTGGTCTAATTTTGCAACAAATATATGGTAGGTCCTTCACAAAAAAACTCATTTTGGGCACTCGAAAAATGGGAAATGAAATTTTCGTCCAAAGAAAATGAAAACTTCCTTAGGCAACATTGTTTGCCATTCCAAGATGCACCCTTGTGCAAAATATGAGGTCATTTGAACAAACTATGCCATGAATGTGGCCATAAGATTGATCATTTGGCTTGAAAACCATGAATCTTCACACATGATAACTTATTTCTGAGAACACTTTTTAAAAATAATTGCCGTATTACAAGTTTATTATTTTTTCAGGAAACTAGGTCACATATAATGACACAATGCGAAGGTTTTCAATTTTTTTGATTTTTTTTGAATTTCATGTGCCCGTTTCAAAATGCGGTCAAAACGACGGGCATGACCGTTCGTAGCTAGGGGTTGAATCTTGCAAAACTTTTGGAGTTTCTCTTATTAAATAGATACTTATGTACCTAGAAATGATTTTTAGAAAAATAAAGAGCAAACTATAAGGCAGCTGCAGTTCAAATTTGACCCGCTTCCAGCTGAATCGTCCGAAATTTGTCTTTTTCACGAGAGGTGGATCAAAGCTTTTGACAGGCAACCATTTGGTCAATTGTACATTAAATATGGCCTAATATTTTAGAAATTTGATTTGCTCTAATTTTGCAACAAATATATGGTAGGTCCTTCACAAAAAAACTCATTTTGGGCACTCGAAAAATGGAAAATGAAATTTTCGTCCAAAGAAAATGAAAAATTCCTTAGGCAACATTGTTTGCCATTCCAAGTTGCACCCTTGTGCAAAATATGAGATAATTTGAACAAACTATGCCATGAATGTGGCCATAAGATTGATCATTTGGCTTGAAAACCATGAATCTTCACACATGATAACTTATTCCTGAGAACACTTTTTTAAAATAATTGCCGTATTACAAGTTTATTATTTTTTATGGAAACTAGGTCACATATAATGACACAATACGAAGGTTTTCAATTTTTTTGTTTTTTTTTTGAATTTCTTGTGCCCGTTTCAAAATGCGGTCAAAACGACGGGCATGACCGTTCGTAGCTAGGGGTTGAATCTTGCAAAACTTTTGGAGTTTCTCTTATTAAATAGATACTTATGTTCCTAGAAATGATTTTTAGAAAAATAAAGAGCAAACTATATGGCAGCTGCAGTTCAAATTTGACCCGCTTCCAGCTGAATCGTCGGAAATTTGTCTTTTTCACGAGAGGTGGATCAAAGCTTTTGACACGCAACCATTTGGTCAATTGTACATTAAATATGGCCTAATATTTTAGAAAATTGATTTGGTCTAATTTTGCAACAAATATATGGTAGGTCCTTCGCAAAAAAACTCATTTTGGGCACTCGAAAAATGGAAAATGAAATTTTCGTCCAAAGAAAATGAAAACTTCCTTAGGCAACATTGTTTTCCATTCCAAGATGCACCCTTGTGCAAAATATGAGATCATTTGAACAAACTATGCCATGAATGTGGCCATAAGATTGATCATTTGGCTTGAAAACCATGAATCTTCACACATGATAACTTATTTCTGAGAACACTTTTTTAAAATAATTGCCGTATTACAAGTTTATTATTTTTTCTGGAAACTAGGTCACATATAATGACACAATGCGAAGGTTTTCAATTTTTTTGTTTTTTTTTTGAATTTCTTGTGCCCGTTTCAAAATGCGGTCAAAACGACGGGCATGAGCGTTCGTAGCTAGGGGTTCAATCTTGCAAAACTTTTGGAGTTTCTCTTATTAAATAGATACTTATGTACCTAGAAATGATTTTTAGAAAAATAAAGAGCAAACTATAAGGCAGCTGCAGTTCAAATTTGACCCGCTTCCAGCTGAATCGTCGGAAATTTGTCTTTTTCACGAGAGGTGGATCAAAGCTTTTGACACGCAACCATTTGGTCAATTGTACATTAAATATGGACTAATATTTTAGAAAATTGATTTGGTCTAATTTTGCAACAAATATATGGTAGGTCCTTCACAAAAAAACTCATTTTGGGCACTCGAAAAATGGGAAATGAAATTTTCGTCCAAAGAAAATGAAAACTTCCTTAGGCAACATTGTTTGCCATTCCAAGATGCACCCTTGTGCAAAATATGAGGTCATTTGAACAAACTATGCCATGAATGTGGCCATAAGATTGATCATTTGGCTTGAAAACCATGAATCTTCACACATGATAACTTATTTCTGATAACACTTTTTTAAAATAATTGCCGTATTACAAGTTTATTATTTTTTCTGGAAACTAGGTCACATATAATGACACAATGCGAAGGTTTTCAATTTTTTTGATTTTTTTTGAATTTCTTGTGCCCGTTTCAAAATGCGGTCAAAACGACGGGCATGACCGTTCGTAGCTAGGGGTTGAATCTTGCAAAACTTTTGGATTTCCTCTTATTAAATAGATACTTATGTACCTAGAAATGATTTTTAGAAAAATAAAGAGCAAACTATAAGGCAGCTGCAGTTCAAATTTGACCCGCTTCCAACTGAATCGTCGGAAATTTGTCTTTTTCACGAGAGGTGGATCAAAGCTTTTGACACACAACCATTTGGTCAATTGTACATTAAATATGGCCTAATATTTTAGAAAATTGATTTGGTCTAATTTTGCAACAAATATATGGTAGGTCCTTCACAAAAAAACTCATTTTGGGCACTCGAAAAATGGGAAATGAAATTTTCGTCCAAAGAAAATGAAAACTTCCTTAGGCAACATTGTTTGCCATTCCAAGATGCACCCTTGTGCAAAATATGAGGTCATTTGAACAAACTATGCCATGAATGTGGCCATAAGATTGATCATTTGGCTTAAAAACCATGAATCTTCACACATGATAACTTATTTCTGATAACACATTTTTAAAATAATTGCCGTATTACAAGTTTATTATTTTTTCTGGAAACTAGGTCACATATAATGACACAATGCGAAGGTTTTCAATTTTTTTGATTTTTTTTGAATTTCTTGTGCCCGTTTCAAAATGCGGTCAAAACGACGGGCATGACCGTTCGTAGCTAGGGGTTGAATCTTGCAAAAATTTTGGATTTCCTCTTATTAAATAGATACTTATGTACCTAGAAATGATTTTTAGAAAAATAAAGAGCAAACTATAAGGCAGCTGCAGTTCAAATTTGACCCGCTTCCAGCTGAATCGTCGGAAATTTGTCTTTTTCACGAGAGGTGGATCAAAGCTTTTGACACGCAACCATTTGGTCAATTGTACATTAAATATGGCCTAATATTTTAGAAAATTGATTTGGTCTAATTTTGCAACAAATATATGGTAGGTCCTTCACAAAAAAACTCATTTTGGGCACTCGAAAAATGGAAAATGAAATTTTCGTCCAAAGAAAATGAAAACTTCCTTAGGCAACATTGTTTGCCATTCCAAGATGCACCCTTGTGCAAAATATGAGGTCATTTGAACAAACTATGCCATGAATGTGGCCATAAGATTGATCATTTGGCTTGAAAACCATGAATCTTCACACATGATAACTTATTTCTGAGAACACTTTTTAAAAATAATTTCCGTATTACAAGTTTATTATTTTTTCTGGAAACTAGGTCACATATAATGACACAACGCGAAGGTTTTCAATTTTTTTGATTTTTTTTGAATTTCTTGTGCCCGTTTCAAAATGCGGTCAAAACGACGCGCATGACCGTTCTTAGCTAGGGGTTGAATCTTGCAAAACTTTTGGATTTTCTCTGATTAAATAGATACTTATGTACCTAGAAATGACTTTTAGAAAAATAAAGAGCTAACTATAAGGCAGCTGCAGTTCAAATTTGACCCGCTTCCAGCTGAATCGTCGGAAATTTGTCTTTTTCACGAGAGGTGGATCAAAGCTTTTGACACGCAAACATTTGGTTAATTGTACATTAAATATGGCCTAATATTTTAGAAAATTGATTTGGTCTAATTTTGCAACAAATATATGGTAGGTCCTGCACAAAAAAACTCATTTTGGGCACTCGAAAAATGGAAAAATGAAATTTTCGTCCAAAGAAAATGAAAACTTCCTTAGGCAACATTGTTTTCCATTCCAAGATGCACCCTTGTGCAAAATATGAGATCATTTGAACAAAATATGCCATGAATGTGGCCATAAGATTGATCATTTGGCTTGAAAGCCATGAATCTTCACACATGATAGCTTATTTCTGACAACACTTCTTAAAAATAATTGTCGTATTACAAGTTTATTATTTTTTCTGGAAACTAGGTCACATACAATGACACAATGCGAAGGTTTTCAATTTTTTTGATTTTTTTTGAATTTCTTGTGCCCGTTTCAAAATGCTGTCAAAACGACGGGCATGATCGTTCGTAGCTAGGGGTCCAATCTTGTAAAACTTTTGGATTTTCTCTGAATAAATAGATACTTATGTACCTAGAAATGACTTTTAGAAAAATAAAGAGCTAACTATAAGGCAGCTGCAGTTCAAATTTGACCCGCTTCCAGCTGAATCGTCGGAAATTTGTCTTTTTCACGAGAGGTGGATCAAAGCTTTTGACACGCAAACATTTGGTTAATTGTACATTAAATATGGCCTAATATTTTAGAAAATTGATTTGGTCTAATTTTGCAACAAATATATGGTAGGTCCTGCACAAAAAAACTCATTTTGGGCACTCGAAAAATGGAAAAATGAAATTTTCGTCCAAAGAAAATGAAAACTTCCTTAGGCAACATTGTTTTCCATTCCAAGATGCACCCTTGTGCAAAATATGAGATCATTTGAACAAAATATGCCATGAATGTGGCCATAAGATTGATCATTTGGCTTGAAAGCCATGAATCTTCACACATGATAGCTTATTTCTGACAACACTTCTTAAAAATAATTGTCGTATTACAAGTTTATTATTTTTTCTGGAAACTAGGTCACATACAATGACACAATGCGAAGGTTTTCAATTTTTTTGATTTTTTTTGAATTTCTCGTGCCCGTTTCAAAATGCTGTCAAAACGACGGGCATGATCGTTCGTAGCTAGGGGTTGAATCTTGCAAAACTTTTGGATTTCCTCTTATTAAATAGATACTTATGTACCTAGAAATGATTTTTAGAAAAATAAAGAGCAAACTATAAGGCAGCTGCAGTTCAAATTTGACCCGCTTCCAGCTGAATCGTCGGAAATTTGTCTTTTTCACGAGAGGTGGATCAAAGCTTTTGACACGCAACCATTTGGTTAATTGTACATTAAATATGGCCTAATATTTTAGAAAATTGATTTGGTCTAATTTTGCAACAAATATATGGTAGGTCCTTCACAAAAAAACTCATTTTGGGCACTCGAAAAATGGAAAATGAAATTTTCGTCCAAAGAAAATGAAAACTTCCTTAGGCAACATTGTTTTCCATTCCAAGATGCACCCTTGTGCAAAATATGAGATCATTTGAACAAACTATGCCATGAATGTGGCCATAAGATTGATCATTTGGCTTGAAAGCCACGAATCTTCACACATGATAGCTTATTTCTGAGAACACTTTTTAAAAATAATTGCCGTATTACAAGTTTATTATTTTTTCTGGAAACTAGGTCACATATAATGACACAATGCGATGGTTTTCAATTTTTTTGATTTTTTTTGAATTTCTTGTGCCCGTTTCAAAATGCTGTCAAAACGACGGGCATGATCGTTCGTAGCTAGGGGTTCAATCTTGCAAAACTTTTGGAGTTTCTATTATTAAATAGATACTTATGTACCTAGAAATGATTTTTAGAAAAATAAAGAGCAAACTATAAGGCAGCTGCAGTTCAAATTTGACCCGCTTCCAGCTGAATCGTCGGAAATTTGTCTTTTTCACGAGAGGTGGATCAAAGCTTTTGACACGCAACCATTTGGTCAATTGTACATTAAATATGGCCTAATATTTTAGAAAATTGATTTGGTCTAATTTTGCAACAAATATATGGTAGGTCCTTCACAAAAAAACTCATTTTGGGCACTCGAAAAATGGAAAATGAAATTTTCGTCCAAAGAAAATGAAAACTTCCTTAGGCAACATTGTTTTCCATTCCAAGATGCACCCTTGTGCAAAATATGAGATCATTTGAACAAACTATGCCATGAATGTGGCCATAAGATTGATCATTTGGCTTGAAAGCCACGAATCTTCACACATGATAGCTTATTTCTGAGAACACTTTTTAAAAATAATTGCCGTATTACAAGTTTATTATTTTTTCTGGAAACTAGGTCACATATAATGACACAATGCGATGGTTTTCAATTTTTTTGATTTTTTTTGAATTTCTTGTGCCCGTTTCAAAATGCTGTCAAAACGACGGGCATGATCGTTCGTAGCTAGGGGTTCAATCTTGCAAAACTTTTGGAGTTTCTATTATTAAATAGATACTTATGTACCTAGAAATGATTTTTAGAAAAATAAAGAGCAAACTATAAGGCAGCTGCAGTTCAAATTTGACCCGCTTCCAGCTGAATCGTCGGAAATTTGTCTTTTTCACGAGAGGTGGATCAAAGCTTTTGACACGCAACCATTTGGTCAATTGTACATTAAATATGGCCTAATATTTTAGAAAATTGATTTGGTCTAATTTTGCAACAAATATATGGTAGGTCCTTCACAAAAAAACTCATTTTGGGCACTCGAAAAATGGGAAATGAAATTTTCGTCCAAAGAAAATGAAAACTTCCTTAGGCAACATTGTTTTCCATTCCAAGATGCACCCTTGTGCAAAATATGAGGTCATTTGAACAAACTATGCCATGAATGTGGCCATAAGATTGATCATTTGGCTTGAAAACCATGAATCTTCACACATGATAACTTATTTCTGATAACACTTTTTTAAAATAATTGCCGTATTACAAGTTTATTATTTTTTCTGGAAACTAGGTCACATATAATGACACAATGCGAAGGTTTTCAATTTTTTTGATTTTTTTTGAATTTCTTGTGCCCGTTTCAAAATGCGGTCAAAACGACGGGCATGAGCGTTCGTAGCTAGGGGTTCAATCTTGCAAAACTTTTGGAGTTTCTCTTATTAAATAGATACTTATGTACCTAGAAATGATTTTTAGAAAAATAAAGAGCAAACTATAAGGCAGCTGCAGTTCAAATTTGACCCGCTTCCAGCTGAATCGTCGGAAATTTGTCTTTTTCACGAGAGGTGGATCAAAGCTTTTGACACGCAACCATTTGGTCAATTGTACATTAAATATGGCCTAATATTTTAGAAAATTGATTTGGTCTAATTTTGCAACAAATATATGGTAGGTCCTTCACAAAAAAACTCATTTTGGGCACTCGAAAAATGGGAAATGAAATTTTCGTCCAAAGAAAATGAAAACTTCCTTAGGCAACATTGTTTGCCATTCCAAGATGCACCCTTGTGCAAAATATGAGGTCATTTGAACAAACTATGCCATGAATGTGGCCATAAGATTGATCATTTGGCTTGAAAACCATGAATCTTCACACATGATAACTTATTTCTGATAACACTTTTTTAAAATAATTGCCGTATTACAAGTTTATTATTTTTTCTGGAAACTAGGTCACATATAATGACACAATGCGAAGGTTTTCAATTTTTTTGATTTTTTTTGAATTTCTTGTGCCCGTTTCAAAATGCGGTCAAAACGACGGGCATGACCGTTCGTAGCTAGGGGTTGAATCTTGCAAAACTTTTGGATTTCCTCTGATTAAATAGATACTTATGTACCTAGAAATGATTTTTAGAAAAATAAAGAGCAAACTATAAGGCAGCTGCAGTTCAAATTTGACCCGCTTCCAGCTGAATCGTCGGAAATTTGTCTTTTTCACGAGAGGTGGATCAAAGCTTTTGACACGCAACCATTTGGTCAATTGTACATTAAATATGGCCTAATATTTTAGAAAATTGATTTGGTCTAATTTTGCAACAAATATATGGTAGGTCCTTCACAAAAAAACTCATTTTGGGCACTCGAAAAATGGAAAATGAAATTTTCGTCCAAAGAAAATGAAAACTTCCTTAGGCAACATTGTTTGCCATTCCAAGATGCACCCTTGTGCAAAATATGAGGTCATTTGAACAAACTATGCCATGAATGTGGCCATAAGATTGATCATTTGGCTTGAAAACCATGAATCTTCACACATGATAACTTATTTCTGATAACACTTTTTTAAAATAATTGCCGTATTACAAGTTTATTATTTTTTCTGGAAACTAGGTCACATATAATGACACAATGCGAAGGTTTTCAATTTTTTTGATTTTTTTTGAATTTCTTGTGCCCGTTTCAAAATGCGGTCAAAACGACGGGCATGACCGTTCGTAGCTAGGGGTTGAATCTTGCAAAACTTTTGGATTTCCTCTTATTAAACAGATACTTATGTACCTAGAAATGATTTTTAGAAAAATAAAGAGCAAACTATAAGGCAGCTGCAGTTCAAATTTGACCCGCTTCCAGCTGAATCGTCGGAAATTTGTCTTTTTCACGAGAGGTGGATCAAAGCTTTTGACACGCAACCATTTGGTCAATTGTACATTAAATATGGCCTAATATTTTAGAAAATTGATTTGGTCTAATTTTGCAACAAATATATGGTAGGTCCTTCACAAAAAAACTCATTTTGGGCACTCGAAAAATGGAAAATGAAATTTTCGTCCAAAGAAAATGAAAACTTCCTTAGGCAACATTGTTTGCCATTCCAAGATGCACCCTTGTGCAAAATATGAGGTCATTTGAACAAACTATGCCATGAATGTGGCCATAAGATTGATCATTTGGCTTGAAAACCATGCATCTTCACACATGATAACTTATTTCTGAGAACACTTTTTAAAAATAATTGCCGTATTACAAGTTTATTATTTTTTCTGGAAACTAGGTCACATATAATGACACAATGCGAAGGTTTTCAATTTTTTTGATTTTTTTTGAATTTCTTGTGCCCGTTTCAAAATGCGGTCAAAACGACGCGCATGACCGTTCTTAGCTAGGGGTTGAATCTTGCAAAACTTTTGGATTTTCTCTGATTAAATAGATACTTATGTACCTAGAAATGATTTTTAGAAAAATAAAGAGCTAACTATAAGGCAGCTGCAGTTCAAATTTGACCCGCTTCCAACTGAATCGTCGGAAATTTGTCTTTTTCACGAGAGGTGGATCAAAGCTTTTGACACGCAAACATTTGGTTAATTGTACATTAAATATGGCCTAATATTTTAGAAAATTGATTTGGTCTAATTTTGCAACAAATATATGGTAGGTCCTGCACAAAAAAACTCATTTTGGGCACTCGAAAAATGGAAAAATGAAATTTTCGTCCAAAGAAAATGAAAACTTCCTTAGGCAACATTGTTTTCCATTCCAAGATGCACCCTTGTGAAAAATATGAGATCATTTGAACAAACTATGCCATGAATGTGGCCATAAGATTGATCATTTGGCTTGAAAGCCATGAATCTTCACACATGATAGCTTATTTCTGAGAACACTTTTTAAAAATAATTGCCGTATTACAAGTTTATTATTTTTTCTGGAAACTAGGTCACATATAATGAAACAATGCGAAGGTTTTCAATTTTTTTGATTTTTTTTGAATTTCTTGTGCCCGTTTCAAAATGCTGTCAAAACGACGGGCATGATCGTTCGTAGCTAGGGGTTGAATCTTGCAAAACTTTTGGAGTTTCTCTGATTAAATAGATACTTATGTACCTAGAAATGATTTTTAGAAAAATAAAGAGCTAACTATAAGGCAGCTGCAGTTCAAATTTTACCCGCTTCCAGCTGAATCGTCGGAAATTTGTCTTTTTCACGAGAGGTGGATCAAAGCTTTTGACACGCAAACATTTGGTTAATTGTACATTAAATATGGCCTAATATTTTAGAAAATTGATTTGGTCTAATTTTGCAACAAATATATGGTAGGTCCTGCACAAAAAAACTCATTTTGGGCACTCGAAAAATGGAAAAATGAAATTTTCGTCCAAAGAAAATGAAAACTTCCTTAGGCAACATTGTTTTCCATTCCAAGATGCACCCTTGTGAAAAATATGAGATCATTTGAACAAACTATGCCATGAATGTGGCCATAAGATTGATCATTTGGCTTGAAAGCCATGAATCTTCACACATGATAGCTTATTTTTGAGAACACTTTTTAAAAATAATTGCCGTATTACAAGTTTATTATTTTTTCTGGAAACTAGGTCACATATAATGACACAATGCGATGGTTTTCAATTTTTTTGATTTTTTTTAATTTCTTGTGCCCGTTTCAAAATGCTGTCAAAACGACGGGCATGATCGTTCGTAGCTAGGGGTTGAATCTTGCAAAACTTTTGGAGTTTCTATGATTAAATAGATACTTATGTACCTAGAAATGATTTTTAGAAAAATAAAGAGCAAACTATAAGGCAGCTGCAGTTCAAATTTGACCCGCTTCCAGATGAATCGTCGGAAATTTGTCTTTTTCACGAGAGGTGGATCAAAGCTTTTGACACGCAACCATTTGGTCAATTGTACATTAAATATGGCCTAATATTTTAGAAAATTGATTTGGTCTAATTTTGCAACAAATATATGGTAGGTCCTTCACAAAAAAACTCATTTTGGGCACTCGAAAAATGGAAAATGAAATTTACGTCCAAAGAAAATGAAAACTTCCTTAGGCAACATTGTTTTCCATTCCAAGATGCACCCTTGTGCAAAATATGAGATCATTTGAACAAAATATGCCATGAATGTGGCCATAAGATTGATCATTTGGCTTGAAAGCCATGAATCTTCACACATGATAGCTTATTTCTGACAACACTTCTTAAAAATAATTGTCGTATTACAAGTTTATTATTTTTTCTGGAAACTAGGTCACATACAATGACACAATGCGAAGGTTTTCAATTTTTTTGATTTTTTTTGAATTTCTTGTGCCCGTTTCAAAATGCTGTCAAAACGACGGGCATGATCGTTCGTAGCTAGGGGTTCAATCTTGTAAAACTTTTGGAATTTCTCTGATTAAATAGATACTTATGTACCTAGAAATGATTTTTAGAAAAATAAAGAGCAAACTATAAGGTAGCTGCAGTTCAAATTTGACCCGCTTCCATCTGAATCGTCGGAAATTTGTCTTTTTCACGAGAGGTGGATCAAAGCTTTTGACACGCAAACATTTGGTCAATTGTACATTAAATATGGCCTAATATTTTAGAAAATTTATTTGGTCTAATTTTGCAACAAATATATGGTAGGTCCTTCGCAAAAAAACTCATTTTGGGCACTCGAAAAATGGAAAATGAAATTTTCGTCCAAAGAAAATGAAAACTTCCTTAGGCAACATTGTTTGCCATTCCAAGATGCACCCTTGTGCAAAATATGAGGTCATTTGAACAAACTATGCCATGAATGTGGCCATAAGATTGATCATTTGGCTTGAAAACCATGAATCTTCACACATGATAACTTATTTCTGAGAACACTTTTTAAAAATAATTGCCGTATTACAAGTTTATTATTTTTTCTGGAAACTAGGTCACATGTAATGACACAATGCGATGGTTTTCAATTTTTTTGATTTTTTTTGAATTTCTTGTGCCCGTTTCAAAATGCGGTCAAAACGACGCGCATGACCGTTCTTAGCTAGGGGTTGAATCTTGCAAAACTTTTGGATTTTCTCTGATTAAATAGATACTTATGTACCTAGAAATGATTTTTAGAAAAATAAAGAGCTAACTATAAGGCAGCTGCAGTTCAAATTTGACCCGCTTCCAGCTGAATCGTCGGAAATTTGTCTTTTTCACGAGAGGTGGATCAAAGCTTTTGACACGCAAACATTTGGTTAATTGTACATTAAATATGGCCTAATATTTTAGAAAATTGATTTGGTCTAATTTTGCAACAAATAAATGGTAGGTCCTTCACAAAAAAACTCATTTTGGGCACTCGAAAAATGGAAAATGAAATTTTCGTCCAAAGAAAATGAAAACTTCCTTAGGCAACATTGTTTTCCATTCCAAGATGCACCCTTGTGCAAAATATGAGATCATTTGAACAAACTATGCCATGAATGTGGCCATAAGATTGATCATTTGGCTTGAAAGCCACGAATCTTCACACATGATAGCTTATTTCTGAGAACACTTTTTAAAAATAATTGCCGTATTACAAGTTTATTATTTTTTCTGGAAACTAGGTCACATATAATGACACAATGCGATGGTTTTCAATTTTTTTGATTTTTTTTGAATTTCTTGTGCCCGTTTCAAAATGCTGTCAAAACGACGGGCATGATCGTTCGTAGCTAGGGGTTGAATCTTGCAAAACTTTTGGATTTTCTCTCATTAAATAGATACTTATGTACCTAGAAATGATTTTTATAAAAATAAAGAGCAAACTATAAGGCAGCTGCAGTTCAAATTTGACCCGCTTCCAGCTGAATCGTCGGAAATTTGTCTTTTTCACGAGAGGTGGATCAAAGCTTTTGACACGCAACCATTTGGTCAATTGTACATTAAATATGGCCTAATATTTTAGAAAATTGATTTGGTCTAATTTTGCAACAAATATATGGTAGGTCCTTCACAAAAAAACTCATTTTGGGCACTCGAAAAATGGGAAATGAAATTTTCGTCCAAAGAAAATGAAAACTTCCTTAGGCAACATTGTTTTCCATTCCAAGATGCACCCTTGTGCAAAATATGAGATCATTTGAACAAACTATGCCATGAATGTGGCCATAAGATTGATCATTTGGCTTGAAAGCCACGAATCTTCACACATGATAGCTTATTTCTGAGAACACTTTTTAAAAATAATTGCCGTATTACAAGTTTATTATTTTTTCTGGAAACTAGGTCACATATAATGACACAATGCGATGGTTTTCAATTTTTTTGATTTTTTTTGAATTTCTTGTGCCCGTTTCAAAATGCTGTCAAAACGACGGGCATGATCGTTCGTAGCTAGGGGTTGAATCTTGCAAAACTTTTGGATTTTCTCTTATTAAATAGATACTTATGTACCTAGAAATGATTTTTAGAAAAATAAAGAGCAAACTATAAGGCAGCTGCAGTTCAAATTTGACCCGCTTCCAGCTGAATCGTCGGAAATTTGTCTTTTTCACGAGAGGTGGATCAAAGCTTTTGACACGCAACCATTTGGTCAATTGTACATTAAATATGGCCTAATATTTTAGAAAATTGATTTGGTCTAATTTTGCAACAAATATATGGTAGGTCCTTCACAAAAAAACTCATTTTGGGCACTCGAAAAATGGGAAATGAAATTTTCGTCCAAAGAAAATGAAAACTTCCTTAGGCAACATTGTTTGCCATTCCAAGATGCACCCTTGTGCAAAATATGAGGTCATTTGAACAAACTATGCCATGAATGTGGCCATAAGATTGATCATTTGGCTTGAAAACCATGAATCTTCACACATGATAACTTATTTCTGATAACACTTTTTTAAAATAATTGCCGTATTACAAGTTTATTATTTTTTCTGGAAACTAGGTCACATATAATGAAACAATGCGAAGGTTTTCAATTTTTTTGATTTTTTTTGAATTTCTTGTGCCCGTTTCAAAATGCTGTCAAAACGACGGGCATGATCGTTCGTAGCTAGGGGTTGAATCTTGCAAAACTTTTGGAGTTTCTCTGATTAAATAGATACTTATGTACCTAGAAATGATTTTTAGAAAAATAAAGAGCTAACTATAAGGCAGCTGCAGTTCAAATTTTACCCGCTTCCAGCTGAATCGTCGGAAATTTGTCTTTTTCACGAGAGGTGGATCAAAGCTTTTGACACGCAAACATTTGGTTAATTGTACATTAAATATGGCCTAATATTTTAGAAAATTGATTTGGTCTAATTTTGCAACAAATATATGGTAGGTCCTGCACAAAAAAACTCATTTTGGGCACTCGAAAAATGGAAAAATGAAATTTTCGTCCAAAGAAAATGAAAACTTCCTTAGGCAACATTGTTTTCCATTCCAAGATGCACCCTTGTGAAAAATATGAGATCATTTGAACAAACTATGCCATGAATGTGGCCATAAGATTGATCATTTGGCTTGAAAGCCATGAATCTTCACACATGATAGCTTATTTCTGAGAACACTTTTTAAAAATAATTGCCGTATTACAAGTTTATTATTTTTTCTGGAAACTAGGTCACATATAATGACACAATGCGATGGTTTTCAATTTTTTTGATTTTTTTTAATTTCTTGTGCCCGTTTCAAAATGCTGTCAAAACGACGGGCATGATCGTTCGTAGCTAGGGGTTGAATCTTGCAAAACTTTTGGAGTTTCTATGATTAAATAGATACTTATGTACCTAGAAATGATTTTTAGAAAAATAAAGAGCAAACTATAAGGCAGCTGCAGTTCAAATTTGACCCGCTTCCAGATGAATCGTCGGAAATTTGTCTTTTTCACGAGAGGTGGATCAAAGCTTTTGACACGCAACCATTTGGTCAATTGTACATTAAATATGGCCTAATATTTTAGAAAATTGATTTGGTCTAATTTTGCAACAAATATATGGTAGGTCCTTCACAAAAAAACTCATTTTGGGCACTCGAAAAATGGAAAATGAAATTTACGTCCAAAGAAAATGAAAACTTCCTTAGGCAACATTGTTTTCCATTCCAAGATGCACCCTTGTGCAAAATATGAGATCATTTGAACAAAATATGCCATGAATGTGGCCATAAGATTGATCATTTGGCTTGAAAGCCATGAATCTTCACACATGATAGCTTATTTCTGACAACACTTCTTAAAAATAATTGTCGTATTACAAGTTTATTATTTTTTCTGGAAACTAGGTCACATACAATGACACAATGCGAAGGTTTTCAATTTTTTTGATTTTTTTTGAATTTCTTGTGCCCGTTTCAAAATGCTGTCAAAACGACGGGCATGATCGTTCGTAGCTAGGGGTTCAATCTTGTAAAACTTTTGGAATTTCTCTGATTAAATAGATACTTATGTACCTAGAAATGATTTTTAGAAAAATAAAGAGCAAACTATAAGGTAGCTGCAGTTCAAATTTGACCCGCTTCCATCTGAATCGTCGGAAATTTGTCTTTTTCACGAGAGGTGGATCAAAGCTTTTGACACGCAAACATTTGGTCAATTGTACATTAAATATGGCCTAATATTTTAGAAAATTTATTTGGTCTAATTTTGCAACAAATATATGGTAGGTCCTTCGCAAAAAAACTCATTTTGGGCACTCGAAAAATGGAAAATGAAATTTTCGTCCAAAGAAAATGAAAACTTCCTTAGGCAACATTGTTTGCCATTCCAAGATGCACCCTTGTGCAAAATATGAGGTCATTTGAACAAACTATGCCATGAATGTGGCCATAAGATTGATCATTTGGCTTGAAAACCATGAATCTTCACACATGATAACTTATTTCTGAGAACACTTTTTAAAAATAATTGCCGTATTACAAGTTTATTATTTTTTCTGGAAACTAGGTCACATGTAATGACACAATGCGATGGTTTTCAATTTTTTTGATTTTTTTTGAATTTCTTGTGCCCGTTTCAAAATGCGGTCAAAACGACGCGCATGACCGTTCTTAGCTAGGGGTTGAATCTTGCAAAACTTTTGGATTTTCTCTGATTAAATAGATACTTATGTACCTAGAAATGATTTTTAGAAAAATAAAGAGCTAACTATAAGGCAGCTGCAGTTCAAATTTGACCCGCTTCCAGCTGAATCGTCGGAAATTTGTCTTTTTCACGAGAGGTGGATCAAAGCTTTTGACACGCAAACATTTGGTTAATTGTACATTAAATATGGCCTAATATTTTAGAAAATTGATTTGGTCTAATTTTGCAACAAATAAATGGTAGGTCCTTCACAAAAAAACTCATTTTGGGCACTCGAAAAATGGAAAATGAAATTTTCGTCCAAAGAAAATGAAAACTTCCTTAGGCAACATTGTTTTCCATTCCAAGATGCACCCTTGTGCAAAATATGAGATCATTTGAACAAACTATGCCATGAATGTGGCCATAAGATTGATCATTTGGCTTGAAAGCCACGAATCTTCACACATGATAGCTTATTTCTGAGAACACTTTTTAAAAATAATTGCCGTATTACAAGTTTATTATTTTTTCTGGAAACTAGGTCACATATAATGACACAATGCGATGGTTTTCAATTTTTTTGATTTTTTTTGAATTTCTTGTGCCCGTTTCAAAATGCTGTCAAAACGACGGGCATGATCGTTCGTAGCTAGGGGTTGAATCTTGCAAAACTTTTGGATTTTCTCTTATTAAATAGATACTTATGTACCTAGAAATGATTTTTATAAAAATAAAGAGCAAACTATAAGGCAGCTGCAGTTCAAATTTGACCCGCTTCCAGCTGAATCGTCGGAAATTTGTCTTTTTCACGAGAGGTGGATCAAAGCTTTTGACACGCAACCATTTGGTCAATTGTACATTAAATATGGCCTAATATTTTAGAAAATTGATTTGGTCTAATTTTGCAACAAATATATGGTAGGTCCTTCACAAAAAAACTCATTTTGGGCACTCGAAAAATGGGAAATGAAATTTTCGTCCAAAGAAAATGAAAACTTCCTTAGGCAACATTGTTTTCCATTCCAAGATGCACCCTTGTGCAAAATATGAGATCATTTGAACAAACTATGCCATGAATGTGGCCATAAGATTGATCATTTGGCTTGAAAGCCACGAATCTTCACACATGATAGCTTATTTCTGAGAACACTTTTTAAAAATAATTGCCGTATTACAAGTTTATTATTTTTTCTGGAAACTAGGTCACATATAATGACACAATGCGATGGTTTTCAATTTTTTTGATTTTTTTTGAATTTCTTGTGCCCGTTTCAAAATGCTGTCAAAACGACGGGCATGATCGTTCGTAGCTAGGGGTTGAATCTTGCAAAACTTTTGGATTTTCTCTTATTAAATAGATACTTATGTACCTAGAAATGATTTTTAGAAAAATAAAGAGCAAACTATAAGGCAGCTGCAGTTCAAATTTGACCCGCTTCCAGCTGAATCGTCGGAAATTTGTCTTTTTCACGAGAGGTGGATCAAAGCTTTTGACACGCAACCATTTGGTCAATTGTACATTAAATATGGCCTAATATTTTAGAAAATTGATTTGGTCTAATTTTGCAACAAATATATGGTAGGTCCTTCACAAAAAAACTCATTTTGGGCACTCGAAAAATGGGAAATGAAATTTTCGTCCAAAGAAAATGAAAACTTCCTTAGGCAACATTGTTTGCCATTCCAAGATGCACCCTTGTGCAAAATATGAGGTCATTTGAACAAACTATGCCATGAATGTGGCCATAAGATTGATCATTTGGCTTGAAAACCATGAATCTTCACACATGATAACTTATTTCTGATAACACTTTTTTAAAATAATTGCCGTATTACAAGTTTATTATTTTTTCTGGAAACTAGGTCACATATAATGACACAATGCGAATGTTTTCAATTTTTTTGATTTTTTTTGAATTTCTTGTGCCCGTTTCAAAATGCGGTCAAAACGACGGGCATGACCGTTCGTAGCTAGGGGTTGAATCTTGCAAAACTTTTGGATTTTCTCTGATTAAATAGATACTTATGTACCTAGAAATGATTTTTAGAAAAATAAAGAGCAAACTATAAGGCAGCTGCAGTTAAATTTGACCCGCTTCCAGCTGAATCGTCGGAAATTTGTCTTTTTCACGAGAGGTGGATCAAAGCTTTTGACACGCAACCATTTGGTCAATTGTACATTAAATATGGCCTAATATTTTAGAAAATTGATTTGGTCTAATTTTGCAACAAATATATGGTAGGTCCTTCACAAAAAAACTCATTTTGGGCACTCGAAAAATGGAAAATGAAATTTTCGTCCAAAGAAAATGAAAACTTCCTTAGGCAACATTGTTTGCCATTCCAAGATGCACCCTTGTGCAAAATATGAGGTCATTTGAACAAACTATGCCATGAATGTGGCCATAAGATTGATCATTTGGCTTGAAAACCATGAATCTTCACACATGATAACTTATTTCTGAGAACACTTTTTAAAAATAATTGCCGTATTACAAGTTTATTATTTTTTCTGGAAACTAGGTCACATATAATGACACAATGCGAAGGTTTTCAATTTTTTTGATTTTTTTTGAATTTCTTGTGCCCGTTTCAAAATGCGGTCAAAACGACGGGCATGACCGTTCGTAGCTAGGGGTTGAATCTTGCAAAACTTTTGGATTTTCTCTGATTAAATAGATACTTATGTACCTAGAAATGATTTTTAGAAAAATAAAGAGCAAACTATAAGGCAGCTGCAGTTAAATTTGACCCGCTTCCAGCTGAATCGTCGGAAATTTGTCTTTTTCACGAGAGGTGGATCAAAGCTTTTGACACGCAACCATTTGGTCAATTGTACATTAAATATGGCCTAATATTTTAGAAAATTGATTTGGTCTAATTTTGCAACAAATATATGGTAGGTCCTTCACAAAAAAACTCATTTTGGGCACTCGAAAAATGGAAAATGAAATTTTCGTCCAAAGAAAATGAAAACTTCCTTAGGCAACATTGTTTGCCATTCCAAGATGCACCCTTGTGCAAAATATGAGGTCATTTGAACAAACTATGCCATGAATGTGGCCATAAGATTGATCATTTGGCTTGAAAACCATGAATCTTCACACATGATAACTTATTTCTGAGAACACTTTTTAAAAATAATTGCCGTATTACAAGTTTATTATTTTTTCTGGAAACTAGGTCACATATAATGACACAATGCGAAGGTTTTCAATTTTTTTGATTTTTTTTGAATTTCTTGTGCCCGTTTCAAAATGCGGTCAAAACGACGCGCATGACCGTTCTTAGCTAGGGGTTGAATCTTGCAAAACTTTTGGATTTTCTCTGATTAAATAGATACTTATGTACCTAGAAATGATTTTTAGAAAAATAAAGAGCTAACTATAAGGCAGCTGCAGTTCAAATTTTACCCGCTTCCAACTGAATCGTCGGAAATTTGTCTTTTTCACGAGAGGTGGATCAAAGCTTTTGACACGCAAACATTTGGTTAATTGTACATTAAATATGGCCTAATATTTTAGAAAATTGATTTGGTCTAATTTTGCAACAAATATATGGTAGGTCCTGCACAAAAAAACTCATTTTGGGCACTCGAAAAATGGAAAAATGAAATTTTCGTCCAAAGAAAATGAAAACTTCCTTAGGCAACATTGTTTTCCATTCCAAGATGCACCCTTGTGAAAAATATGAGATCATTTGAACAAACTATGCCATGAATGTGGCCATAAGATTGATCATTTGGCTTGAAAGCCATGAATCTTCACACATGATAGCTTATTTCTGAGAACACTTTTTAAAAATAATTGCCGTATTACAAGTTTATTATTTTTTCTGGAAACTAGGTCACATATAATGACACAATGCGATGGTTTTCAATTTTTTTGATTTTTTTTGAATTTCTTGTGCCCGTTTCAAAATGCTGTCAAAACGACGGGCATGATCGTTCGTAGCTAGGGGTTGAATCTTGCAAAACTTTTGGAGTTTCTCTGATTAAATAGATACTTATGTACCTAGAAATGATTTTTAGAAAAATAAAGAGCAAACTATATGGCAGCTGCAGTTCAAATTTGACCCGCTTCCAGCTGAATCGTCGGAAATTTGTCTTTTTCACGAGAGGTGGATCAAAGCTTTTGACACGCAACCATTTGGTCAATTGTACATTAAATATGGCCTAATATTTTAGAAAATTGATTTGGTCTAATTTTGCAACAAATATATGGTAGGTCCTGCACAAAAAAACTCATTTTGGGCACTCGAAAAATGGAAAAATGAAATTTTCGTCCAAAGAAAATGAAAACTTCCTTAGGCAACATTGTTTTCCATTCCAAGATGCACCCTTGTGAAAAATATGAGATCATTTGAACAAACTATGCCATGAATGTGGCCATAAGATTGATCATTTGGCTTGAAAGCCATGAATCTTCACACATTATAGCTTATTTCTGACAACACTTTTTAAAAATAATTGCCGTATTACAAGTTTATTATTTTTTCTGGAAACTAGGTCACATATAATGACACAATGCGATGGTTTTCAATTTTTTTGATTTTTTTTGAATTTCTTGTGCCCGTTTCAAAATGCTGTCAAAACGACGGGCATGATCGTTCGTAGCTAGGGGTTGAATCTTGCAAAACTTTTGGAGTTTCTCTGATTAAATAGATACTTATGTACCTAGAAATGATTTTTAGAAAAATAAAGAGCAAACTATAAGGCAGCTGCAGTTCAAATTTGACCCGCTTCCAGCTGAATCGTCGGAAATTTGTCTTTTTCACGAGAGGTGGATCAAAGCTTTTGACACGCAACCATTTGGTCAATTGTACATTAAATATGGCCTAATATTTTAGAAAATTGATTTGGTCTAATTTTGCAACAAATATATGGTAGGTCCTTCACAAAAAAACTCATTTTGGGCACTCGAAAAATGGAAAATGAAATTTACGTCCAAAGAAAATGAAAACTTCCTTAGGCAACATTGTTTTCCATTCCAAGATGCACCCTTGTGCAAAATATGAGGTCATTTGAACAAAATATGCCATGAATGTGGCCATAAGATTGATCATTTGGCTTGAAAGCCATGAATCTTCACACATGATAGCTTATTTCTGACAACACTTCTTAAAAATAATTGTCGTATTACAAGTTTATTATTTTTTCTGGAAACTAGGTCACATGTAATGACACAATGCGAAGGTTTTCAATTTTTTTGATTTTTTTTGAATTTCTTGTGCCCGTTTCAAAATGCTGTCAAAACGACGGGCATGATCGTTCGTAGCTAGGGGTTCAATCTTGTAAAACTTTTGGAATTTCTCTGATTAAATAGATACTTATGTACCTAGAAATGATTTTTAGAAAAATAAACAGCAAACTATAAGGTAGCTGCAGTTCAAATTTGACCCGCTTCCATCTGAATCGTCGGAAATTTGTCTTTTTCACGAGAGGTGGATCAAAGCTTTTGACACGCAACCATTTGGTCAATTGTACATTAAATATGGCCTAATATTTTAGAAAATTTATTTGGTCTAATTTTGCAACAAATATATGGTAGGTCCTTCGCAAAAAAACTCATTTTGGGCACTCGAAAAATGGAAAATGAAATTTTCGTCCAAAGAAAATGAAAACTTCCTTAGGCAACATTGTTTGCCATTCCAAGATGCACCCTTGTGCAAAAAATGAGGTCATTTGAACAAACTATGCCATGAATGTGGCCATAAGATTGATCATTTGGCTTGAAAACCATGAATCTTCACACATGATAACTTATTTCTGAGAACACTTTTTTAAAATAATTGCCGTATTACAAGTTTATTATTTTTTCTGGAAACTAGGTCACATATAATGACACAATGCGAAGGTTTTCAATTTTTTTGATTTTTTTTGAATTTCTTGTGCCCGTTTCAAAATGCGGTCAAAACGACGCGCATGACCGTTCGTAGCTAGGGGTTGAATCTTGCAAAACTTTTGGATTTTCTCTGATTAAATAGATACTTATGTACCTAGAAATGATTTTGAGAAAAATAAAGAGCTAACTATAAGGCAGCTGCAGTTCAAATTAGACCCGCTTCCAACTGAATCGTCGGAAATTTGTCTTTTTCACGAGAGGTGGATCAAAGCTTTTGACACGCAAACATTTGGTTAATTGTACATTAAATATGGCCTAATATTTTAGAAAATTGATTTGGTCTAATTTTGCAACAAATATATGGTAGGTCCATCACAAAAAAACTCATTTTGGGCACTCGAAAAATGGAAAATGAAATTTTCGTCCAAAGAAAATGAAAACTTCCTTAGGCAACATTGTTTGCCATTCCAAGATGCACCCTTGTGCAAAATATGAGGTCATTTGAACAAACTATGCCATGAATGTGGCCATAAGATTGATCATTTGGCTTGAAAACCATGAATCTTCACACATGATAACTTATTTCTGAGAACACTTTTTAAAAATAATTGCCGTATTACAAGTTTATTATTTTTTCTGGAAACTAGGTCACATATAATGACACAATGCGAAGGTTTTCAATTTTTTTGATTTTTTTTGAATTTCTTGTGCCCGTTTCAAAATGCGGTCAAAACGACGCGCATGACCGTTCTTAGCTAGGGGTTGAATCTTGCAAAACTTTTGGATTTTCTCTGATTAAATAGATACTTATGTACCTAGAAATGATTTTTAGAAAAATAAAGAGCTAACTATAAGGCAGCTGCAGTTCAAATTTGACCCGCTTCCAGCTGAATCGTCGGAAATTTGTCTTTTTCACGAGAGGTGGATCAAAGCTTTTGACACGCAAACATTTGGTTAATTGTACATTAAATATGGCCTAATATTTTAGAAAATTGATTTGGTCTAATTTTGCAACAAATATATGGTAGGTCCTTCACAAAAAAACTCATTTTGGGCACTCGAAAAATGGGAAATGAAATTTTCGTCCAAAGAAAATGAAAACTTCCTTAGGCAACATTGTTTTCCATTCCAAGATGCACCCTTGTGCAAAATATGAGATCATTTGAACAAACTATGCCATGAATGTGGCCATAAGATTGATCATTTGGCTTGAAAGCCACGAATCTTCACACATGATAGCTTATTTCTGAGAACACTTTTTAAAAATAATTGCCGTATTACAAGTTTATTATTTTTTCTGGAAACTAGGTCACATATAATGACACAATGCGATGGTTTTCAATTTTTTTTATTTTTTTTGAATTTCTTGTGCCCGTTTCAAAATGCTGTCAAAACGACGGGCATGATCGTTCGTAGCTAGGGGTTGAATCTTGCAAAACTTTTGGAGTTTCTCTTATTAAATAGATACTTATGTACCTAGAAATGATTTTTAGAAAAATAAAGAGCAAACTATAAGGCAGCTGCAGTTCAAATTTGACCCGCTTCCAACTGAATCGTCGGAAATTTGTCTTTTTCACGAGAGGTGGATCAAAGCTTTTGACACGCAACCATTTGGTCAATTGTACATTAAATATGGCCTAATATTTTAGAAAATTGATTTGGTCTAATTTTGCAACAAATATATGGTAGGTCCTTCACAAAAAAACTCATATTGGGCACTCGAAAAATGGGAAATGAAATTTTCGTCCAAAGAAAATGAAAACTTCCTTAGGAAACATTGTTTGCCATTCCAAGATGCACCCTTGTGCAAAATATGAGGTCATTTGAACAAACTATGCCATGAATGTGGCCATAAGATTGATCATTTGGCTTGAAAACCATGAATCTTCACACATGATAACTTATTTCTGATAACACTTTTTTAAAATAATTGCCGTATTACAAGTTTATTATTTTTTCTGGAAACTAGGTCACATATAATGACACAATGCGAAGGTTTTCAATTTTTTTGATTTTTTTTGAATTTCTTGTGCCCGTTTCAAAATGCGGTCAAAACGACGGGCATGAGCGTTCGTAGCTAGGGGTTCAATCTTGCAAAACTTTTGGAGTTTCTCTTATTAAATAGATACTTATGTACCTAGAAATGATTTTTAGAAAAATAAAGAGCAAACTATAAGGCAGCTGCAGTTCAAATTTGACCCGCTTCCAGATGAATCGTCGGAAATTTGTCTTTTTCACGAGAGGTGGATCAAAGCTTTTGACACGCAACCATTTGGTCAATTGTACATTAAATATGGCCTAATATTTTAGAAAATTGATTTGGTCTAATTTTGCAACAAATATATGGTAGGTCCTTCACAAAAAAACTCATTTTGGGCACTCGAAAAATGGGAAATGAAATTTTCGTCCAAAGAAAATGAAAACTTCCTTAGGCAACATTGTTTGCCATTCCAAGATGCACCCTTGTGCAAAATATGAGGTCATTTGAACAAACTATGCCATGAATGTGGCCATAAGATTGATCATTTGGCTTGAAAACCATGAATCTTCACACATGATAACTTATTTCTGATAACACTTTTTTAAAATAATTGCCGTATTACAAGTTTATTATTTTTTCTGGAAACTAGGTCACATATAATGACACAATGCGAAGGTTTTCAATTTTTTTGATTTTTTTTGAATTTCTTGTGCCCGTTTCAAAATGCGGTCAAAACGACGGGCATGACCGTTCGTAGCTAGGGGTTGAATCTTGCAAAACTTTTGGATTTTCTCTGATTAAATAGATACTTATGTACCTAGAAATGATTTTTAGAAAAATAAAGAGCTAACTATAAGGCAGCTGCAGTTCAAATTAGACCCGCTTCCAACTGAATCGTCGGAAATTTGTCTTTTTCACGAGAGGTGGATCAAAGCTTTTGACACGCAAACATTTGGTTAATTGTACATTAAATATGGCCTAATATTTTAGAAAATTGATTTGGTCTAATTTTGCAACAAATATATGGTAGGTCCATCACAAAAAAACTCATTTTGGGCACTCGAAAAATGGAAAATGAAATTTTCGTCCAAAGAAAATGAAAACTTCCTTAGGCAACATTGTTTGCCATTCCAAGATGCACCCTTGTGCAAAATATGAGGTCATTTGAACAAACTATGCCATGAATGTGGCCATAAGATTGATCATTTGGCTTGAAAGCCACGAATCTTCACACATGATAGCTTATTTCTGAGAACACTTTTTAAAAATAATTGCCGTATTACAAGTTTATTATTTTTTCTGGAAACTAGGTCACATATAATGACACAATGCTAAGGTTTTCAATTTTTTTGATTTTTTTTGAATTTCTTGTGCCCGTTTCAAAATGCGGTCAAAACGACGCGCATGACCGTTCTTAGCTAGGGGTTGAATCTTGCAAAACTTTTGGATTTTCTCTGATTAAATAGATACTTATGTACCTAGAAATGATTTTTAGAAAAATAAAGAGCTAACTATAAGGCAGCTGCAGTTCAAATTTGACCCGCTTCCAACTGAATCGTCGGAAATTTGTCTTTTTCACGAGAGGTGGATCAAAGCTTTTGACACGCAAACATTTGGTTAATTGTACATTAAATATGGCCTAATATTTTAGAAAATTGATTTGGTCTAATTTTGCCACAAATATATGGTAGGTCCTTCACAAAAAAACTCATTTTGGGCACTCGAAAAATGGAAAATGAAATTTTCGTCCAACGAAAATGAAAACTTCCTTAGGAAACATTGTTTTCCATTCCAAGATGCACCCTTGTGCAAAATATGAGATCATTTGAACAAACTATGCCATGAATGTGGCCATAAGATTGATCATTTGGCTTGAAAGCCACGAATCTTCACACATGATAGCTTATTTCTGAGAACACTTTTTAAAAATAATTGCCGTATTACAAGTTTATTATTTTTTCTGGAAACTAGGTCACATATAATGACACAATGCGATGGTTTTCAATTTTTTTGATTTTTTTTGAATTTCTTGTGCCCGTTTCAAAATGCTGTCAAAACGACGGGCATGATCGTTCGTAGCTAGGGGTTGAATCTTGCAAAACTTTTGGAGTTTCTCTTATTAAATAGATACTTATGTACCTAGAAATGATTTTTAGAAAAATAAAGAGCAAACTATAAGGCAGCTGCAGTTCAAATTTGACCCGCTTCCACCTGAATCGTCGGAAATTTGTCTTTTTCACGAGAGGTGGATCAAAGCTTTTGACACGCAACCATTTGGTCAATTGTACATTAAATATGGCCTAATATTTTAGAAAATTGATTTGGTCTAATTTTGCAACAAATATATGGTAGGTCCTTCACAAAAAAACTCATTTTGGGCACTCGAAAAATGGGAAATGAAATTTTCGTCCAAAGAAAATGAAAACTTCCTTAGGAAACATTGTTTGCCATTCCAAGATGCACCCTTGTGCAAAATATGAGGTCATTTGAACAAACTATGCCATGAATGTGGCCATAAGATTGATCATTTGGCTTGAAAACCATGAATCTTCACACATGATAACTTATTTCTGATAACACTTTTTTAAAATAATTGCCGTATTACAAGTTTATTATTTTTTCTGGAAACTAGGTCACATATAATGACACAATGCGAAGGTTTTCAATTTTTTTGATTTTTTTTGAATTTCTTGTGCCCGTTTCAAAATGCGGTCAAAACGACGGGCATGAGCGTTCGTAGCTAGGGGTTCAATCTTGCAAAACTTTTGGAGTTTCTCTTATTAAATATATACTTATGTACCTAGAAATGATTTTTAGAAAAATAAAGAGCAAACTATAAGGCAGCTGCAGTTCAAATTTGACCCGCTTCCAGCTGAATCGTCGGAAATTTGTCTTTTTCACGAGAGGTGGATCAAAGCTTTTGACACGCAACCATTTGGTCAATTGTACATTAAATATGGCCTAATATTTTAGAAAATTGATTTGGTCTAATTTTGCAACAAATATATGGTAGGTCCTTCACAAAAAAACTCATTTTGGGCACTCGAAAAATGGGAAATGAGATTTTCGTCCAAAGAAAATGAAAACTTCCTTAGGCAACATTGTTTGCCATTCCAAGATGCACCCTTGTGCAAAATATGAGGTCATTTGAACAAACTATGCCATGAATGTGGCCATAAGATTGATCATTTGGCTTGAAAACCATGAATCTTCACACATGATAACTTATTTCTGATAACACTTTTTTAAAATAATTGCCGTATTACAAGTTTATTATTTTTTCTGGAAACTAGGTCACATATAATGACACAATGCGAAGGTTTTCAATTTTTTTGTTTTTTTTTGAATTTCTTGTGCCCGTTTCAAAATGCGGTCAAAACGACGGGCATGACCGTTCGTAGCTAGGGGTTGAATCTTGCAAAACTTTTGGATTTCCTCTTATTAAATAGATACTTATGTACCTAGAAATGATTTTTAGAAAAATAAAGAGCAAACTATAAGGCAGCTGCAGTTCAAATTTGACCCGCTTCCAGCTGAATCGTCGGAAATTTGTCTTTTTCACGAGAGGTGGATCAAAGCTTTTGACACGCAACCATTTGGTCAATTGTACATTAAATATGGCCTAATATTTTAGAAAATTGATTTGGTCTAATTTTGCAACAAATATATGGTAGGTCCTTCACAAAAAAACTCATTTTGGGCACTCGAAAAATGGAAAATGAAATTTTCGTCCAAAGAAAATGAAAACTTCCTTAGGCAACATTGTTTGCCATTCCAAGATGCACCCTTGTGCAAAATATGAGGTCATTTGAACAAACTATGCCATGAATGTGGCCATAAGATTGATCATTTGGCTTGAAAACCATGAATCTTCACACATGATAACTTATTTCTGAGAACACTTTTTAAAAATAATTGCCGTATTACAAGTTTATTATTTTTTCTGGAAACTAGGTCACATATAATGACACAATGCGAAGGTTTTCAATTTTTTTGATTTTTTTTGAATTTCTTGTGCCCGTTTCAAAATGCGGTCAAAACGACACGCATGACCGTTCTTAGCTAGGGGTTGAATCTTGCAAAACTTTTGGATTTTCTCTGATTAAATAGATACTTATGTACCTAGAAATGATTTTTAGAAAAATAAAGAGCTAACTATAAGGCAACTGCAGTTCAAATTTGACCCGCTTCCAGCTGAATCGTCAGAAATTTGTCTTTTTCACGAGAGGTGGATCAAAGCTTTTGACACGCAAACATTTGGTTAATTGTACATTAAATATGGCCTAATATTTTAGAAAATTGATTTGGTCTAATTTTGCAACAAATATATGGTAGGTCCTGCACAAAAAAACTCATTTTGGGCACTCGAAAAATGGAAAATGAAATTTTCGTCCAAAGAAAATGAAAACTTCCTTAGGCAACATTGTTTTCCATTCCAAGATGCACCCTTGTGCAAAATATGAGATCATTTGAACAAACTATGCCATGAATCTGGCCATAAGATTGATCATTTGGCTTGAAAGCCATGAATCTTCACACATGATATCTTATTTCTGAGAACACTTTTTAAAAATAATTGCCGTATTACAAGTTTATTATTTTTTCTGGAAACTAGGTCACATATAATGACACAATGCGATGGTTTTCAATTTTTTTGATTTTTTTTGAATTTCTTGTGCCCGTTTCAAAATGCTGTCAAAACGACGGGCATGATCGTTCGTAGCTAGGGGTTGAATCTTGCAAAACTTTTGGAGTTTCTCTGATTAAATAGATACTTATGTACCTAGAAATGATTTTTAGAAAAATAAAGAGCAAACTATAAGGCAGCTGCAGTTCAAATTTGACCCGCTTCCAGCTGAATCGTCGGAAATTTGTCTTTTTCACGAGAGGTGGATCAAAGCTTTTGACACGCAACCATTTGGTCAATTGTACATTAAATATGGCCTAATATTTTAGAAAATTGATTTGGTCTAATTTTGCAACAAATATATGGTAGGTCCTTCGCAAAAAAACTCATTTTGGGCACTCGAAAAATGGAAAATGAAATTTTCGTCCAAAGAAAATGAAAACTTCCTTAGGCAACATTGTTTTCCATTCCAAGATGCACCCTTGTGCAAAATATGAGGTCATTTGATCAAAATATGCCATGAATGTGGCCATAAGATTGATCATTTGGCTTGAAAGCCATGAATCTTCACACATGATAGCTTATTTCTGACAACACTTCTTAAAAATAATTGTCGTATTACAAGTTTATTATTTTTTCTGGAAACTAGGTCACATACAATGACACAATGCGAAGGTTTTCAATTTTTTTGATTTTTTTTGAATTTCTTGTGCCCGTTTCAAAATGCTGTCAAAACGACGGGCATGATCGTTCGTAGCTAGGGGTTCAATCTTGTAAAACTTTTGGAATTTCTCTGATTAAATAGATACTTATGTACCTAGAAATGATTTTTAGAAAAATAAAGAGCAAACTATAAGGTAGCTGCAGTTCAAATTTGACCCGCTTCCATCTGAATCGTCGGAAATTTGTCTTTTTCACGAGAGGTGGATCAAAGCTTTTGACACGCAACGATTTGTTCAATTGTACATTAAATATGGCCTAATATTTTAGAAAATTTATTTGGTCTAATTTTGCAACAAATATATGGTAGGTCCTTCGCAAAAAAACTCATTTTGGGCACTCGAAAAATGGAAAATGAAATTTTCGTCCAAAGAAAATGAAAACTTCCTTAGGCAACATTGTTTGCCATTCCAAGATGCACCCTTGTGCAAAATATGAGGTCATTTGAACAAACTATGCCATGAATGTGGCCATAAGATTGATCATTTGGCTTGAAAACCATGAATCTTCACACATGATAACTTATTTCTGAGAACACTTTTTTAAAATAATTGCCGTATTACAAGTTTATTATTTTTTCTGGAAACTAGGTCACATATAATGACACAATGCGAAGGTTTTCAATTTTTTTGATTTTTTTTGAATTTCTTGTGCCCGTTTCAAAATGCGGTCAAAACGACGCGCATGACCGTTCGTAGCTAGGGGTTGAATCTTGCAAAACTTTTGGATTTTCTCTGATTAAATAGATACTTATGTACCTAGAAATGATTTTTAGAAAAATAAAGAGCTAACTATAAGGCAGCTGCAGTTCAAATTAGACCCGCTTCCAACTGAATCGTCGGAAATTTGTCTTTTTCACGAGAGGTGGATCAAAGCTTTTGACACGCAAACATTTGGTTAATTGTACATTAAATATGGCCTAATATTTTAGAAAATTGATTTGGTCTAATTTTGCAACAAATATATGGTAGGTCCTTCACAAAAAAACTCATTTTGGGCACTCGAAAAATGGAAAATGAAATTTTCGTCCAAAGAAAATGAAAACTTCCTTAGGCAACATTGTTTGCCATTCCAAGATGCACCCTTGTGCAAAATATGAGGTCATTTGAACAAACTATGCCATGAATGTGGCCATAAGATTGATCATTTGGCTTGAAAGCCATGAATCTTCACACATGATAGCTTATTTCTGACAACACTTCTTAAAAATAATTGTCGTATTACAAGTTTATTATTTTTTCTGGAAACTAGGTCACATACAATGACACAATGCGAAGGTTTTCAATTTTTTTGATTTTTTTTGAATTTCTTGTGCCCGTTTCAAAATGCTGTCAAAACGACGGGCATGATCGTTCGTAGCTAGGGGTTCAATCTTGTAAAACTTTTGGAATTTCTCTGATTAAATAGATACTTATGTACCTAGAAATGATTTTTAGAAAAATAAAGAGCAAACTATAAGGTAGCTGCAGTTCAAATTTGACCCGCTTCCATCTGAATCGTCGGAAATTTGTCTTTTTCACGAGAGGTGGATCAAAGCTTTTGACACGCAACGATTTGTTCAATTGTACATTAAATATGGCCTAATATTTTAGAAAATTTATTTGGTCTAATTTTGCAACAAATATATGGTAGGTCCTTCGCAAAAAAACTCATTTTGGGCACTCGAAAAATGGAAAATGAAATTTTCGTCCAAAGAAAATGAAAACTTCCTTAGGCAACATTGTTTGCCATTCCAAGATGCACCCTTGTGCAAAATATGAGGTCATTTGAACAAACTATGCCATGAATGTGGCCATAAGATTGATCATTTGGCTTGAAAACCATGAATCTTCACACATGATAACTTATTTCTGAGAACACTTTTTTAAAATAATTGCCGTATTACAAGTTTATTATTTTTTCTGGAAACTAGGTCACATATAATGACACAATGCGAAGGTTTTCAATTTTTTTGATTTTTTTTGAATTTCTTGTGCCCGTTTCAAAATGCGGTCAAAACGACGCGCATGACCGTTCGTAGCTAGGGGTTGAATCTTGCAAAACTTTTGGATTTTCTCTGATTAAATAGATACTTATGTACCTAGAAATGATTTTTAGAAAAATAAAGAGCTAACTATAAGGCAGCTGCAGTTCAAATTAGACCCGCTTCCAACTGAATCGTCGGAAATTTGTCTTTTTCACGAGAGGTGGATCAAAGCTTTTGACACGCAAACATTTGGTTAATTGTACATTAAATATGGCCTAATATTTTAGAAAATTGATTTGGTCTAATTTTGCAACAAATATATGGTAGGTCCTTCACAAAAAAACTCATTTTGGGCATTCGAAAAATGGAAAATGAAATTTTCGTCCAAAGAAAATGAAAACTTCCTTAGGCAACATTGTTTGCCATTCCAAGATGCACCCTTGTGCAAAATATGAGGTCATTTGAACAAACTATGCCATGAATGTGGCCATAAGATTGATCATTTGGCTTGAAATCCATGAATCTTCACACATGATAACTTATTTCTGAGAACACTTTTTAAAAATAATTGCCGTATTACAAGTTTATTATTTTTTCTGGAAACTAGGTCACATATAATGACACAATGCGAAGGTTTTCAATTTTTTTGATTTTTGTTGAATTTCTTGTGCCCGTTTCAAAATGCGGTCAAAACGACGCGCATGACCGTTCGTAGCTAGGGGTTGAATCTTGCAAAACTTTTGGATTTTCTCTAATTAAATAGATACTTATGTACCTAGAAATGATTTTTAGAAAAATAAAGAGCTAACTAAAAGGCAGCTGCAGTTCAAATTTGACCCGCTTCCAGCTGAATCGTCGGAAATTTGTCTTTTTCACGAGAGGTGGATCAAAGCTTTTGACACGCAAATATTTTGTTAATTGTACATTAAATATGGCCTAATATTTTAGAAAATTGATTTGGTCTAATTTTGCAACAAATATATGGTAGGTCCTTCACAAAAAAACTCATTTTGCGCACTCGAAAAATGGAAAATGAAATTTTCGTCCAAAGAAAATGAAAACTTCCTTAGGCAACATTGTTTTCCATTCCAAGATGCACCCTTGTGCAAAATATGAGATCATTTGAACAAACTATGCCATGAATGTGGCCATAAGATTGATCATTTGGCTTGAAAGCCATGAATCTTAACACATGATAGCTTATTTCTGAGAACACTTTTTAAAAATAATTGCCGTATTACAAGTTTATTATTTTTTCTGGAAACTAGGTCACATATAATGACACAATGCGATGGTTTTCAATTTTTTTGATTTTTTTTGAATTTCTTGTGCCCGTTTCAAAATGCGGTCAAAACGACGGGCATGACCGTTCGTAGCTAGGGGATGAATCTTCCAAAACTTTTGGAGTTTCTCTGATTAAATAGATACTTATGTACCTAGAAATGATTTTTAGAAAAATAAAGAGCAAACTATAAGGCAGCTGCAGTTCAAATTTGACCCGCTTCCAGCTGAATCGTCGGAAATTTGTCTTTTTCACGAGAGGTGGATCAAAGCTTTTGACACGCAACCATTTGGTCAATTGTACATTAAATATGGCCTAATATTTTAGAAAATTGATTTGGTCTAATTTTGCAACAAATATATGGTAGGTCCTTCACAAAAAAACTCATTTTGGGCACTCGAAAAATGGAAGATGAAATTTTCGTCCAAAGAAAATGAAAACTTCCTTAGGCAACATTGTTTTCCATTCCAAGATGCACCCTTGTGCAAAATATGAGATCATTTGAACAAAATATGCCATGAATGTGGCCATAAGATTGATCATTTGGCTTGAAAGCCATGAATCTTCACACATGATAGCTTATTTCTGACAACACTTCTTAAAAATAATTGTCGTATTACAAGTTTATTATTTTTTCTGGAAACTAGGTCACATACAATGACACAATGCGAAGGTTTTCAATTTTTTTGATTTTTTTTGAATTTCTTGTGCCCGTTTCAAAATGCTGTCAAAACGACGGGCATGATCGTTCGTAGCTAGGGGTTCAATCTTGTAAAACTTTTGGAATTTCTCTGATTAAATAGATACTTATGTACCTAGAAATGATTTTTAGAAAAATAAAGAGCAAACTATAAGGCAGCTGCAGTTCAAATTTGACCCGCTTCCAACTGAATCGTCGGAAATTTGTCTTTTTCACGAGAGGTGGATCAAAGCTTTTGACACGCAACCATTTGGTCAATTGTACATTAAATATGGCCTAATATTTTAGAAAATTGATTTGGTCTAATTTTGCAACAAATATATGGTAGGTCCTTCGCAAAAAAACTCATTTTGGGCACTCGAAAAATGGAAAATGAAATTTTCGTCCAAAGAAAATGAAAACTTCCTTAGGCAACATTGTTTGCCATTCCAAGATGCACCCTTGTGCAAAATATGAGGTCATTTGAACAAACTATGCCATGAATGTGGCCATAAGATTGATCATTTGGCTTGAAAACCATGAATCTTCACACATGATAACTTATTTCCGAGAACACTTTTTAAAAATAATTGCTGTATTACAAGTTTATTATTTTTTCTGGAAACTAGGTCACATATAATGACACAATGCGAAGGTTTTCAATTTTTTTGATTTTTTTTGAATTTCTTGTGCCCGTTTCAAAATGCGGTCAAAACGACGGGCATGACCGTTCGTAGCTAGGGGATGAATCTTCCAAAACTTTTGGAGTTTCTCTGATTAAATAGATACTTATGTACCTAGAAATGATTTTTAGAAAAATAAAGAGCAAACTATAAGGCAGCTGCAGTTCAAATTTGACCCGCTTCCAGCTGAATCGTCCGAAATTTCTCTTTTTCACGAGAGGTGGATCAAAGCTTTTGACACGCAACCATTTGGTCAATTGTACATTAAATATGGCCTAATATTTTAGAAAATTGATTTGGCCTCATTTTGCAACAAATATATGGTAGGTCCTTCGCAAAAAAACTCATTTTGGGCACTCGAAAAATGGAAAATGAAATTTTCGTCCAAAGAAAATGAAAACTTCCTTAGGCAACATTGTTTGCCATTCCAAGATGCACCCTTGTGCAAAATATGAGATAATTTGAACAAACTATGCCATGAATGTGGCCATAAGATTGATCATTTGGCTTGAAAACCATGAATCTTCACACATGATAACTTATTTCTGAGAACACTTTTTTAAAATAATTGCCGTATTACAAGTTTATTATTTTTTTATGGAAACTAGGTCACATATAATGACACAATGCGAAGGTTTTCAATTTTTTTGATTTTTTTGAATTTCTTGTGCCCGTTTCAAAATGCGGTCAAAACGACGGGTATGACCGTTCGTAGCTAGGGGTTGAATCTTGCAAAACTTTTGGAGTTTCTCTGATTAAATAGATACTTATGTACCTAGCAATTATTTTTAGAAAAATAAAGAGCAAACTATAAGGCAGCTGCAGTTCAAATTTGACCCGCTTCCAACTGAATCGTCGGAAATTTGTCTTTTTCACGAGAGGTGGATCAAAGCTTTTGACTCGCAAACATTTGGTTAATTGTACATTAAATATGGCCTAATATTTTAGAAAATTGATTTGGTCTAATTTTGCAACAAATATATGGTAGGTCCTTCACAAAAAAACTCATTTTGGGCACTCAAAAAATGGAAAATGAAATTTTCGTCCAAAGAAAATGAAAACTTCCTTAGGCAACATTGTTTGCCATTCCAAGATGCACCCTTGTGCAAAAGATGAAATCATTTGAACAGAATATGCCATGAATGTGGCCATAAGATTGATCATTTGGCTTGAAGGCCAGGAATCTTCACACATGATAGCTTATTTCTGAGAACACTTTTTACAAATAATTGCCGTATTACAAGTTTATTATTTTTTTCTGGAAACTAGGTCACATATAATGACACAATGCGAAGGTTTTCAATTTTTTAGATTTTTTTGAATTTCTTGTGCCCGTTTCAAAATGCTGTCAAAACGACGGGCATGATCGTTCGTAGCTAGGGGTTGAATCTTGCAAAACTTTTGGAGTTTCTCTGATTAAATAGATACTTATGTACCTAGAAATGATTTTTAGAAAAATAAAGAGCAAACTATAAGGCAGCTGCAGTTCAAATTTGACCCGCTTCCAACTGAATCGTCGGAAATTTGTCTTTTTCACGAGAGGTGGATCAAAGCTTTTGACACGCAACCATTTGGTCAATTGTACATTAAATATGGCCTAATATTTTAGAAAATTGATTTGGTCTAATTTTGCAACAAATATATGGTAGGTCCTTCGCAAAAAAACTCATTTTGGGCACTCGAAAAATGGAAAATGAAATTTTCGTCCAAAGAAAATGAAAACTTCCTTAGGCAACATTGTTTGCCATTCCAAGATGCACCCTTGTGCAAAATATGAGGTCATTTGAACAAACTATGCCATGAATGTGGCCATAAGATTGATCATTTGGCTTGAAAACCATGAATCTTCACACATGATAACTTATTTCCGAGAACACTTTTTAAAAATAATTGCTGTATTACAAGTTTATTATTTTTTCTGGAAACTAGGTCACATATAATGACACAATGCGAAGGTTTTCAATTTTTTTGATTTTTTTTGAATTTCTTGTGCCCGTTTCAAAATGCGGTCAAAACGACGGGCATGACCGTTCGTAGCTAGGGGATGAATCTTCCAAAACTTTTGGAGTTTCTCTGATTAAATAGATACTTATGTACCTAGAAATGATTTTTAGAAAAATAAAGAGCAAACTATAAGGCAGCTGCAGTTCAAATTTGACCCGCTTCCAGCTGAATCGTCCGAAATTTCTCTTTTTCACGAGAGGTGGATCAAAGCTTTTGACACGCAACCATTTGGTCAATTGTACATTAAATATGGCCTAATATTTTAGAAAATTGATTTGGCCTCATTTTGCAACAAATATATGGTAGGTCCTTCGCAAAAAAACTCATTTTGGGCACTCGAAAAATGGAAAATGAAATTTTCGTCCAAAGAAAATGAAAACTTCCTTAGGCAACATTGTTTGCCATTCCAAGATGCACCCTTGTGCAAAATATGAGATAATTTGAACAAACTATGCCATGAATGTGGCCATAAGATTGATCATTTGGCTTGAAAACCATGAATCTTCACACATGATAACTTATTTCTGAGAACACTTTTTTAAAATAATTGCCGTATTACAAGTTTATTATTTTTTTCTGGAAACTAGGTCACATATAATGACACAATGCGAAGGTTTTCAATTTTTTTGATTTTTTTTGAATTTCTTGTGCCCGTTTCAAAATGCGGTCAAAACGACGGGTATGACCGTTCGTAGCTAGGGGTTGAATCTTGCAAAACTTTTGGAGTTTCTCTGATTAAATAGATACTTATGTACCTAGCAATTATTTTTAGAAAAATAAAGAGCAAACTATAAGGCAGCTGCAGTTCAAATTTGACCCGCTTCCAACTGAATCGTCGGAAATTTGTCTTTTTCACGAGAGGTGGATCAAAGCTTTTGACTCGCAAACATTTGGTTAATTGTACATTAAATATGGCCTAATATTTTAGAAAATTGATTTGGTCTAATTTTGCAACAAATATATGGTAGGTCCTTCACAAAAAAACTCATTTTGGGCACTCAAAAAATGGAAAATGAAATTTTCGTCCAAAGAAAATGAAAACTTCCTTAGGCAACATTGTTTGCCATTCCAAGATGCACCCTTGTGCAAAAGATGAAATCATTTGAACAGAATATGCCATGAATGTGGCCATAAGATTGATCATTTGGCTTGAAGGCCAGGAATCTTCACACATGATAGCTTATTTCTGAGAACACTTTTTACAAATAATTGCCGTATTACAAGTTTATTATTTTTTTCTGGAAACTAGGTCACATATAATGACACAATGCGAAGGTTTTCAATTTTTTAGATTTTTTTGAATTTCTTGTGCCCGTTTCAAAATGCTGTCAAAACGACGGGCATGATCGTTCGTAGCTAGGGGTTGAATCTTGCAAAACTTTTGGAGTTTCTCTGATTAAATAGATACTTATGTACCTAGAAATGATTTTTAGAAAAATAAAGAGCAAACTATAAGGCAGCTGCAGTTCAAATTTGACCCGCTTCCAACTGAATCGTCGGAAATTTGTCTTTTTCACGAGAGGTGGATCAAAGCTTTTGACACGCAACCATTTGTTCAATTGTACATTAAATATGGCCTAATATTTTAGAAAATTGATTTGGTCTAATTTTGCAACAAATATATGGTAGGTCCTTCACAAAAAAACTCATTTTGGGCACTCGAAAAGTGGAAAATGAAATTTTCGTCCAAAGAAAATGAAAACTTCCTTAGGCAACATTGTTTGCCATTCCAAGATGCACCCTTGTGCAAAATATGAGGTCATTTGAACAAACTATGCCATGAATGTGGCCATAAGATTGATCATTTGGCTTGAAAACCATGAATCTTCACACATGATAACTTATTTCTGATAACACTTTTTTAAACTAATTGCCGTATTACAAGTTTATTATTTTTTCTGGAAACTAGGTCACATATAATGACACAATACGAAGGTTTTCAATTTTTTTGATTTTTTTTGAATTTCTTGTGCCCGTTTCAAAATGCGGTCAAAACAACGGGCATGACCGTTCGTAGCTAGGGGTTGAATCTTGCAAAACTTTTGGATTTTCTCTGATTAAATAGATACTTATGTACCTAGAAATGATTTTTAGAAAAATAAAGAGCAAACTATAAGGCAGCTGCAGTTCAAATTTGACCCGCTTCCAGCTGAATCGTCGGAAATTTGTCTTTTTCACGAGAGGTGGATCAAAGCTTTTGACACGCAACCATTTGGTCAATTGTACATTAAATATGGTATAATATTTTAGAAAATTGATTTGGTCTAATTTTGCAACAAATATATGGTAGGTCCTTCACAAAAAAACTCATTTTGGGCACTCGAAAAATGGAAAATGAAATTTTCGTCCAAAGAAAATGAAAACATCCTTAGGCAACATTGTTTGCCATTCCAAGATGCACCCTTGTGCAAAATATGAGGTCATTTGAACAAACTATGCCATGAATGTGGCCATAAGATTGATCATTTGGCTTGAAAACCATGAATCTTCACACATGATAACTTATTTCTGAGAACACTTTTTTAAAATAATTGCCGTATTACAAGTTTATTATTTTTTATGGAAACTAGGTCACATATAATGACGCAATGCGAAGGTTTTCAATTTTTTTGATTTTTTTTGAATTTCTTGTGCCCGTTTCAAAATGCGGTCAAAACGACGCGCATGACCGTTCGTAGCTAGGGGTTGAATCTTGCAAAACTTTTGGATTTTCTCTGATTAAATAGATACTTATGTACCTAGAAATGATTTTTAGAAAAATAAAGAGCTAACTATAAGGCAGCTGCAGTTCAAATTTGACCCGCTTCCACCTGAATCGTCCGAAATTTGTCTTTTTCACGAGAGGTGGATCAAAGCTTTTGACACGCAAACATTTGGTTAATTGTACATTAAATATGGCCTAATATTTTAGAAAATTGATTTGGTCTAATTTTGCAACAAATATATGGTAGGTCCTTCACAAAAAAACTCATTTTGGGCACTCGAAAAATGGAAAATGAAATTTTCGTCCAAAGAAAATGAAAACTTCCTTAGGCAACATTGTTTTCCATTCCAAGATGCACCCTTGTGCAAAATATGAGATCATTTGAACAAACTATGCCATGAATGTGGCCATAAGATTGATCATTTGGCTTGAAAACCATGAATCTTCACACATGATAACTTATTTCTGAGAACACTTTTTTAAAATAATTGCCGTATTACAAGTTTATTATTTTTTATGGAAACTAGGTCACATATAATGACGCAATGCGAAGGTTTTCAATTTTTTTGATTTTTTTTGAATTTCTTGTGCCCGTTTCAAAATGCGGTCAAAACGACGCGCATGACCGTTCGTAGCTAGGGGTTGAATCTTGCAAAACTTTTGGATTTTCTCTGATTAAATAGATACTTATGTACCTAGAAATGATTTTTAGAAAAATAAAGAGCTAACTATAAGGCAGCTGCAGTTCAAATTTGACCCGCTTCCACCTGAATCGTCCGAAATTTGTCTTTTTCACGAAAGGTGGATCAAAGCTTTTGACACGCAAACATTTGGTTAATTGTACATTAAATATGGCCTAATATTTTAGATAATTGATTCGGTCTAATTTTGCAACAAATATATGGTAGGTCCTTCACAAAAAAACTCATTTTGGGCACTCGAAAAATGGAAAATGAAATTTTCGTCCAAAGAAAATGAAAACTTCCTTAGGCAACATTGTTTTCCATTCCAAGATGCACCCTTGTGCAAAATATGAGATCATTTGAACAAAATATGCCATGAATGTGGCCATAAGATTGATCATTTGGCTTGAAAGCCATGAATCTTCACACATGATAGCTTATTTCTGACAACACTTCTTAAAAATAATTGTCGTATTACAAGTTTATTATTTTTTCTGGAAACTAGGTCACATACAATGACACAATGCGAAGGTTTTCAATTTTTTTGATTTTTTTTGAATTTCTTGTGCCCGTTTCAAAATGCTGTCAAAACGACGGGCATGATCGTTCGTAGCTAGGGGTTCAATCTTGTAAAACTTTTGGAATTTCTCTGATTAAATAGATACTTATGTACCTAGAAATGATTTTTAGAAAAATAAAGAGCAAACTATAAGGCAGCTGCAGTTCAAATTTGACCCGCTTCCAACTGAATCGTCGGAAATTTGTCTTTTTCACGAGAGGTGGATCAAAGCTTTTGACACGCAACCATTTGGTCAATTGTACATTAAATATGGCCTAATATTTTAGAAAATCGATTTGTTCTAATTTTGCAACAAATATATGGTAGGTCCTTCGCAAAAAAACTCATTTTGGGCACTCGAAAAATGGAAAATGAAATTTTCGTCCAAAGAAAATGAAAACTTCCTTAGGCAACATTGTTTGCCATTCCAAGATGCACCCTTGTGCAAAATATGAGGTCATTTGAACAAACTATGCCATGAATGTGGCCATAAGATTGATCATTTGGCTTGAAAACCATGAATCTTCACACATGATAACTTATTTCCGAGAACACTTTTTAAAAATAATTGCTGTATTACAAGTTTATTATTTTTTCTGGAAACTAGGTCACATATAATGACACAATGCGAAGGTTTTCAATTTTTTCAATTTTTTTTGAATTTCTTGTGCCCGTTTCAAAATGCGGTCAAAACGACGGGCATGACCGTTCGTAGCTAGGGGATGAATCTTCCAAAACTTTTGGAGTTTCTCTGATTAAATAGATACTTATGTACCTAGAAATGATTTTTAGAAAAATAAAGAGCAAACTATAAGGCAGCTGCAGTTCAAATTTGACCCGCTTCCAGCTGAATCGTCCGAAATTTCTCTTTTTCACGAGAGGTGGATCAAAGCTTTTGACACGCAACCATTTGGTCAATTGTACATTAAATATGGCCTAATATTTTAGAAAATTGATTTGGCCTCATTTTGCAACAAATATATGGTAGGTCCTTCGCAAAAAAACTCATTTTGGGCACTCGAAAAATGGAAAATGAAATTTTCGTCCAAAGAAAATGAAAACTTCCTTAGGCAACATTGTTTGCCATTCCAAGATGCACCCTTGTGCAAAATATGAGATAATTTGAGCAAACTATGCCATGAATGTGGCCATAAGATTGATCATTTGGCTTGAAAACCATGAATCTTCACACATGATAACTTATTTCTGAGAACACTTTTTTAAAATAATTGCCGTATTACAAGTTTATTATTTTTTTCTGGAAACTAGGTCACATATAATGACACAATGCGAAGGTTTTCAATTTTTTTGATTTTTTTTGAATTTCTTGTGCCCGTTTCAAAATGCGGTCAAAACGACGGGTATGACCGTTCGTAGCTAGGGGTTGAATCTTGCAAAACTTTTGGAGTTTCTCTGATTAAATAGATACTTATGTACCTAGCAATTATTTTTAGAAAAATAAAGAGCAAACTATAAGGCAGCTGCAGTTCAAATTTGACCCGCTTCCAACTGAATCGTCGGAAATTTGTCTTTTTCACGAGAGGTGGATCAAAGCTTTTGACTCGCAAACATTTGGTTAATTGTACATTAAATATGGCCTAATATTTTAGAAAATTGATTTGGTCTAATTTTGCAACAAATATATGGTAGGTCCTTCACAAAAAAACTCATTTTGGGCACTCAAAAAATGGAAAATGAAAACTTCCTTAGGCAACATTGTTTGCCATTCCAAGATGCACCCTTGTGCAAAAGATGAAATCATTTGAACAGAATATGCCATGAATGTGGCCATAAGATTGATCATTTGGCTTGAAGGCCAGGAATCTTCACACATGATAGCTTATTTCTGAGAACACTTTTTACAAATAATTGCCGTATTACAAGTTTATTATTTTTTTCTGGAAACTAGGTCACATATAATGACACAATGCGAAGGTTTTCAATTTTTTAGATTTTTTTGAATTTCTTGTGCCCGTTTCAAAATGCTGTCAAAACGACGGGCATGATCGTTCGTAGCTAGGGGTTGAATCTTGCAAAACTTTTGGAGTTTCTCTGATTAAATAGATACTTATGTACCTAGAAATGATTTTTAGAAAAATAAAGAGCAAACTATAAGGCAGCTGCAATTCAAATTTGACCCGCTTCCAACTGAATCGTCGGAAATTTGTCTTATTCACGAGAGGTGGATCAAAGCTTTTGACACGCAACCATTTGTTCAATTGTACATTAAATATGGCCTAATATTTTAGAAAATTGATTTGGTCTAATTTTGCAACAAATATATGGTAGGTCCTTCACAAAAAAACTCATTTTGGGCACTCGAAAAATGGAAAATGAAATTTTCGTCCAAAGAAAATGAAAACTTCCTTAGGCAACATTGTTTGCCATTCCAAGATGCACCCTTGTGCAAAATATGAGGTCATTTGAACAAACTATGCCATGAATGTGGCCATAAGATTGATCATTTGGCTTGAAAACCATGAATCTTCACACATGATAACTTATTTCTGATAACACTTTTTTAAACTAATTGCCGTATTACAAGTTTATTATTTTTTCTGGAAACTAGGTCACATATAATGACACAATACGAAGGTTTTCAATTTTTTTGATTTTTTTTGAATTTCTTGTGCCCGTTTCAAAATGCGGTCAAAACAACGGGCATGACCGTTCGTAGCTAGGGGTTGAATCTTGCAAAACTTTTGGATTTTCTCTGATTAAATAGATACTTATGTACCTAGAAATGATTTTTAGAAAAATAAAGAGCAAACTATAAGGCAGCTGCAGTTCAAATTTGACCCACTTCCAGCTGAATCGTCGGAAATTTGTCTTTTTCACGAGAGGTGGATCAAAGCTTTTGACACGCAACAATTTGGTCAATTGTACATTAAATATGGTATAATATTTTAGAAAATTGATTTGGTCTAATTTTGCAACAAATATATGGTAGGTCCTTCACAAAAAAACTCATTTTGGGCACTCGAAAAATGGAAAATGAAATTTTCGTCCAAAGAAAATGAAAACATCCTTAGGCAACATTGTTTGCCATTCCAAGATGCACCCTTGTGCAAAATATGAGGTCATTTGAACAAACTATGCCATGAATGTGGCCATAAGATTGATCATTTGGCTTGAAAACCATGAATCTTCACACATGATAACTTATTTCTGAGAACACTTTTTTAAAATAATTGCCGTATTACAAGTTTATTATTTTTTATGGAAACTAGGTCACATATAATGACGCAATGCGAAGGTTTTCAATTTTTTTGATTTTTTTTGAATTTCTTGTGCCCGTTTCAAAATGCGGTCAAAACGACGCGCATGACCGTTCGTAGCTAGGGGTTGAATCTTGCAAAACTTTTGGATTTTCTCTGATTAAATAGATACTTATGTACCTAGAAATGATTTTTAGAAAAATAAAGAGCTAACTATAAGGCAGCTGCAGTTCAAATTTGACCCGCTTCCACCTGAATCGTCCGAAATTTGTCTTTTTCACGAGAGGTGGATCAAAGCTTTTGACACGCAAACATTTGGTTAATTGTACATTAAATATGGCCTAATATTTTAGAAAATTGATTTGGTCTAATTTTGCAACAAATATATGGTAGGTCCTTCACAAAAAAACTCATTTTGGGCACTCGAAAAATGGAAAATGAAATTTTCGTCCAAAGAAAATGAAAACTTCCTTAGGCAACATTGTTTTCCATTCCAAGATGCACCCTTGTGCAAAATATGAGATCATTTGAACAAACTATGCCATGAATGTGGCCATAAGATTGATCATTTGGCTTGAAAACCATGAATCTTCACACATGATAACTTATTTCTGAGAACACTTTTTTAAAATAATTGCCGTATTACAAGTTTATTATTTTTTATGGAAACTAGGTCACATATAATGACGCAATGCGAAGGTTTTCAATTTTTTTGATTTTTTTTGAATTTCTTGTGCCCGTTTCAAAATGCGGTCAAAACGACGCGCATGACCGTTCGTAGCTAGGGGTTGAATCTTGCAAAACTTTTGGATTTTCTCTGATTAAATAGATACTTATGTACCTAGAAATGATTTTTAGAAAAATAAAGAGCTAACTATAAGGCAGCTGCAGTTCAAATTTGACCCGCTTCCACCTGAATCGTCCGAAATTTGTCTTTTTCACGAGAGGTGGATCAAAGCTTTTGACACGCAAACATTTGGTTAATTGTACATTAAATATGGCCTAATATTTTAGAAAATTGATTTGGTCTAATTTTGCAACAAATATATGGTAGGTCCTTCACAAAAAAACTCATTTTGGGCACTCGAAAACTGGAAAATGAAATTTTCGTCCAAAGAAAATGAAAACTTCCTTAGGCAACATTGTTTTCCATTCCAAGATGCACCCTTGTGCAAAATATGAGATCATTTGAACAAACTATGCCATGAATGTGGCCATAAGATTGATCATTTGGCTTGAAAGCCATGAATCTTCACACATGATAGCTTATTTCTGAGAACACTTTTTAAAAATAATTGCCGTATTACAAGTTTATTATTTTTTCTGGAAACTAGGTCACATATAATGACACAATGCGATGGTTTTCAATTTTTTTGATTTTTTTTGAATTTCTTGTGCCCGTTTCAAAATGCTGTCAAAACGACGGGCATGATCGTTCGTAGCTAGGGGTTGAATCTTGCAAAACTTTTGGAGTTTCTCTGATTAAATAGATACTTATGTACCTAGAAATGATTTTTAGAAAAATAAAGAGCAAACTATAAGGCAGCTGCAGTTCAAATTTGACCCGCTTCCAGCTGAATCGTCGGAAATTTGTCTTTTTCACGAGAGGTGGATCAAAGCTTTTGACACGCAACCATTTGGTCAATTGTACAGTAAATATGGCCTAATATTTTAGAAAATTGATTTGGTTTAATTTTGCAACAAATATATGGTAGGTCCTTCACAAAAAAACTCATTTTGGGCACTCGAAAAATGGAAAATGAAATTTTCGTCCAAAGAAAATGAAAACTTCCTTAGGCAACATTGTTTTCCATTCCAAGATGCACCCTTGTGCAAAATATGAGATCATTTGAACAAAATATGCCATGAATGTGGCCATAAGATTGATCATTTGGCTTGAAAGCCATGAATCTTCACACATGATAGCTTATTTCTGAGAACACTTCTTAAAAATAATTGTCGTATTACAAGTTTATTATTTTTTATGGAAACTAGGTCACATACAATGACACAATGCGAAGGTTTTCAATTTTTTTGATTTTTTTTGAATTTCTTGTGCCCGTTTCAAAATGCTGTCAAAACGACGGGCATGATCGTTCGTAGCTAGGGGTTCAATCTTGTAAAACTTTTGGAATTTCTCTGATTAAATAGATACTTATGTACCTAGAAATGATTTTTAGAAAAATAAAGAGCAAACTATAAGGCAGTTGCAGTTCAAATTTGACCCGCTTCCAGCTGAATCGTCGGAAATTTGTCTTTTTCACGAGAGGTGGATCAAAGCTTTTGACACGCAACCATTTGGTCAATTGTACATTAAATATGGCCTAATATTTTAGAAAATTGATTTGGTCTAATTTTGCAACAAATATATGGTAGGTCCTTCGCAAAAAAACTCATTTTGGGCACTCGAAAAATGGAAAATGAAATTTTCGTCCAAAGAAAATGAAAACTTCCTTAGGCAACATTGTTTGCCATTCCAAGATGCACCCTTGTGCAAAATATGAGGTCATTTGAACAAACTATGCCATGAATGTGGCCATAAGATTGATCATTTGGCTTGAAAACCATGAATCTTCACACATGATAACTTATTTCCGAGAACACTTTTTAAAAATAATTGCCGTATTACAAGTTTATTATTTTTTCTGGAAACTAGGTCACATATAATGACACAATGCGAAGGTTTTCAATTTTTTTGATTTCTTTGAATTTCTTGTGCCCGTTTCAAAATGCGGTCAAAACGACGGGCATGACCGTTCGTAGCTAGGGGATGAATCTTCCAAAACTTTTGGAGTTTCTCTGATTAAATAGATACTTATGTACCTAGAAATGATTTTTAGAAAAATAAAGAGCAAACTATAAGGCAGCTGGAGTTCAAATTTGACCCGCTTCTAGCTGAATCGTCCGAAATTTGTCTTTTTCACGAGAGGTGGATCAAAGCTTTTGACACACAACCATTTGGTCAATTGTACATTAAATATGGCCTAATATTTTAGAAAATTGATTTGGTCTCATTTTGCAACAAATATATGGTAGGTCCTTCGCAAAAAAACTCATTTTGGGCACTCGAAAAATGGAAAATGAAATTTTCGTCCAAAGAAAATGAAAACTTCCTTAGGCAACATTGTTTGCCATTCCAAGATGCACCCTTGTGCAAAATATGAGATAATTTGAACAAACTATGCCATGAATGTGGCCATAAGATTGATCATTTGGCTTGAAAACCATGAATCTTCACACATGATAACTTATTTCTGAGAACACTTTTTTAAAATAATTGCCGTATTACAAGTTTATTATTTTTTCTGGAAACTAGGTCACATATAATGACACAATGCGAAGGTTTTCAATTTTTCTGATTTTTTTTGAATTTCTTGTGCCCGTTTCAAAATGCGGACAAAACGACGGGCATGACCGTTCGTAGCTAGGGGTTGAATCTTGCAAAACTTTTGGATTTTCCATGATTAAATAGATACTTACGTACCTAGCAATTATTTTTAGAAAAATAAAGAGCAAACTATAAGGCAGCTGCAGTTCAAATTTGACCCGCTTCCAGCTGAATCGTCGGAAATTTTTCTTTTTCACGAAACGTGGATCAAAGCTTTTAACACGCAAACATTTGGTTAATTGTACATTAAATATGGCCTAATATTTTATAAAATTGATTTGGTCTAATTTTGCAACAAATATATGGTAGGTCCTTCACAAAAAAACTCATTTTGGGCACTCGAAAAATGGAAAATGAAATTTTCGTCCAAAGAAAATGAAAACTTCCTTAGGCAACATTGTTTGCCATTCCAAGATGCACCCTTGTGCAAAATATGAGATCATTTGAACAAACTATGCCATGAATGTGGCCATAAGATTGATCATTTGGCTTGAAAGCCATGAATCTTCACACATGATAGCTTATTTCTGAGAACACTTTTTAAAAATAATTGCCGTATTACAAGTTTATAATTTTTTCTGGAAACTAGGTCACATATAATGACACAATGCGATGGTTTTCAATTTTTTTGATTTTTTTTGAATTTCTTGTGCCCGTTTCAAAATGCTGTCAAAACGACGGGCATGATCGTTCGTAGCTAGGGGTTGAATCTTGCAAAAACTTTTGGCGTTTCTCTTATTAAATAGATACTTATGTACCTAGAAATGATTTTTAGAAAAATAAAGAGCAAACTATAAGGCAACTGCAGTTCAAATTTGACCCGCTTCCAACTGAATCGTTGGAAATTTGTCTTTTTCACGAGAGGTGGATCAAAGCTTTTGACACGCAACCATTTGGTCAATTGTACATTAAATATGGCCTAATATTTTAGAAAATTGATTTGGTCTAATTTTGCAACAAATATATGGTAGGTCCTTCACAAAAAAACTCATTTTCGGCACTCGAAAAATGGAAAATGAAATTTTCGTCCAAAGAAAATGAAAACTTCCTTAGGCAACATTGTTTGCCATTCCAAGATGCACCCTTGTGCAAAATATGAGGTCATTCGAACAAACTATGCCATGAATGTGGCCATAAGATTGATCATTTGGCTTGAAAACCATGAATCTTCACACATGATAACTTATTTCTGAGAACACTTTTTTAAAATAATTGCCGTATTACAAGTTTATTATTTTTTCTGGAAACTAGGTCACATATAATGACACAATGCGAAGGTTTTCAATTTTTCTGATTGTTTTTGAATTTCTTGTGCCCGTTTCAAAATGCGGACAAAACGACGGGCATGACCGTTCGTAGCTAGGGGTTGAATCTTGCAAAACTTTTGGATTTTCCATGATTAAATAGATACTTATGTACCTAGAAATGATTTTTAGAAAAATAAAGAGCAAACTATAAGGCAGCTGCAGTTCAAATTTGACCCGCTTCCAGCTGAATCGTCGGAAATTTTTCTTTTTCACGAGACGTGGATCAAAGCTTTTAACACGCAAACATTTGGTTAATTGTACATTAAATATGGCCTAATATTTTATAAAATTGATTTGGTCTAATTTTGCAACAAATATATGGTAGGTCCTTCACAAAAAAACTCATTTTGGGCACTCGAAAAATGGAAAATGAAATTTTCGTCCAAAGAAAATGAAAACTTCCTTAGGCAACATTGTTTGCCATTCCATGATGCACCCTTGTGCAAAATATGAGATCATTTGAACAAACTATGCCATGAATGTGGCCATAAGATTGATCATTTGGCTTGAAAGCCATGAATCTTCACACATGATAGCTTATTTCTGAGAACACTTTTTAAAAATAATTGCCGTATTACAAGTTTATAATTTTTTCTGGAAACTAGGTCACATATAATGACACAATGCGATGGTTTTCAATTTTTTTGATTTTTTTTGAATTTCTTGTGCCCGTTTCAAAATGCTGTCAAAACGACGGGCATGATCGTTCGTAGCTAGGGGTTGAATCTTGCAAAAACTTTTGGCGTTTCTCTTATTAAATAGATACTTATGTACCTAGAAATGATTTTTAGAAAAATAAAGAGCAAACTATAAGGCAGCTGCAGTTCAAATTTGACCCGCTTCCAACTGAATCGTTGGAATTTTGTCTTTTTCACGAGAGGTGGATCAAAGCTTTTGACACGCAACCATTTAGTCAATTGTACATTAAATATGGCCTAATATTTTAGAAAATTGATTTGGTCTAATTTTGCAACAAATATATGGTAGGTCCTTCACAAAAAAACTCATTTTGGGCACTCGAAAAATGGAAAATGAAATTTTCGTCCAAAGAAAATGAAAACTTCCTTAGGCAACATTGTTTGCCATTCCAAGATGCACCCTTGTGCAAAATATGAGATCATTTGAACAAAATATGCCATGAATGTGGCCATAAGATTGATCATTTGGCTTGAAAGCCATGAATCTTCACACATGATAGCTTATTTCTGAGAACACTTTTTGAAAATAATTGCCGTATTACAAGTTTATTATTTTTTGTGGAAACTAGGTCACATATAATGACACAATGCGAAGGTTTTCAATTTTTTTGATTTTTTTGAATTTCTTGTGCCCGTTTCAAAATGCGGTCAAAACGACGGGCATGATCGTTCGTAGCTAGGGGTTGAATCTAGCAAAACTTTTGGAGTTTCTCTGATTAAATATATACTTATTTACCTAGAAATGATTTTTAGAAAAATAAAGAGCAAACTATAAGGCAGCTGCAGTTCAAATTTGACCCGCTTCCAGCTGAATCGTCGGAAATTTGTCTTTTTCACGAGAGGTGAATCAAAGCTTTTGACACGCAACAATTTGGTCAATTGTACATTAAATATGGCCTAATATTTTAGAAAATTGATTTGGTCTAATTTTGCAACAAATATATGGTAGGTCCTTCACAAAAAAACTCATTTTGGGCACTCGAAAAATGGAAAATGAAATTTTCGTCCAAAGAAAATGAAAACTTCCTTAGGCAACATTGTTTGCCATTCCAAGATGCACCCTTGTGCAAAATATGAGGTCATTCGAACAAACTATGCCATGAATGTGGCCATAAGATTGATCATTTGGCTTGAAAACCATGAATCTTCACACATGATAACTTATTTCTGAGAACACTTTTTTAAAATAATTGCCGTATTACAAGTTTATTATTTTTTCTGGAAACTAGGTCACATATAATGACACAATGCGAAGGTTTTCAATTTTTCTGATTTTTTTTGAATTTCTTGTGCCCGTTTCAAAATGCGGACAAAACGACGGGCATGACCGTTCGTAGCTAGGGGTTGAATCTTGCAAAACTTTTGGATTTTCCATGATTAAATAGATACTTATGTACCTAGAAATGATTTTTAGAAAAATAAAGAGCAAACTATAAGGCAGCTGCAGTTCAAATTTGACCCGCTTCCAGCTGAATCGTCGGAAATTTTTCTTTTTCACGAGACGTGGATCAAAGCTTTTAACACGCAAACATTTGGTTAATTGTACATTAAATATGGCCTAATATTTTATAAAATTGATTTGGTCTAATTTTGCAACAAATATATGGTAGGTCCTTCACAAAAAAACTCATTTTGGGCACTCGAAAAATGGAAAATGAAATTTTCGTCCAAAGAAAATGAAAACTTCCTTAGGCAACATTGTTTGCCATTCCAAGATGCACCCTTGTGCAAAATATGAGATCATTTGAACAAACTATGCCATGAATGTGGCCATAAGATTGATCATTTGGCTTGAAAGCCATGAATCTTCACACATGATAGCTTATTTCTGAGAACACTTTTTAAAAATAATTGCCGTATTACAAGTTTATAATTTTTTCTGGAAACTAGGTCACATATAATGACACAATGCGATGGTTTTCAATTTTTTTGATTTTTTTTGAATTTCTTGTGCCCGTTTCAAAATGCTGTCAAAACGACGGGCATGATCGTTCGTAGCTAGGGGTTGAATCTTGCAAAAACTTTTGGCGTTTCTCTTATTAAATAGATACTTATGTACCTAGAAATGATTTTTAGAAAAATAAAGAGCAAACTATAAGGCAGCTGCAGTTCAAATTTGACCCGCTTCCAACTGAATCGTTGGAAATTTGTCTTTTTCACGAGAGGTGGATCAAAGCTTTTGACACGCAACCATTTAGTCAATTATACATTAAATATGGCCTAATATTTTAGAAAATTGATTTGGTCTAATTTTGCAACAAATATATGGTAGGTCGTTCACAAAAAAACTCATTTTGGGCACTCGAAAAATGGAAAATGAAATTTTCGTCCAAAGAAAATGAAAACTTCCTTAGGCAACATTGTTTGCCATTCCAAGATGCACCCTTGTGCAAAATATGAGATCATTTGAACAAAATATGCCATGAATGTGGCCATAAGATTGATCATTTGGCTTGAAAGCCATGAATCTTCACACATGATAGCTTATTTCTGAGAACACTTTTTGAAAATAATTGCCGTATTACAAGTTTATTATTTTTTGTGGAAACTAGGTCACATATAATGACACAATGCGAAGGTTTTCAATTTTTTTGATTTTTTTGAATTTCTTGTGCCCGTTTCAAAATGCTGTCAAAACGACGGGCATGATCGTTCGTAGCTAGGGGTTGAATCTAGCAAAACTTTTGGAGTTTCTCTGATTAAATATATACTTATTTACCTAGAAATGATTTTTAGAAAAATAAAGAGCAAACTATAAGGCAGCTGCAGTTCAAATTTGACCCGCTTCCAGCTGAATCGTCGGAAATTTGTCTTTTTCACGAGAGGTGAATCAAAGCTTTTGACACGCAACAATTTGGTCAATTGTACATTAAATATGGCCTAATATTTTAGAAAATTGATTTGGTCTAATTTTGCAACAAATATATGGTAGGTCCTTCACAAAAAAACTCATTTTGGGCACTCGAAAAATGGAAAATGAAATTTTCGTCCAAAGAAAATGAAAACTTCCTTAGGCAACATTGTTTGCCATTCCAAGATGCACCCTTGTGCAAAATATGAGGTCATTCGAACAAACTATGCCATGAATGTGGCCATAAGATTGATCATTTGGCTTGAAAACCATGAATCTTCACACATGATAACTTATTTCTGAGAACACTTTTTTAAAATAATTGCCGTATTACAAGTTTATTATTTTTTCTGGAAACTAGGTCACATATAATGACACAATGCGAAGGTTTTCAATTTTTCTGATTTTTTTTGAATTTCTTGTGCCCGTTTCAAAATGCGGACAAAACGACGGGCATGACCGTTCGTAGCTAGGGGTTGAATCTTGCAAAACTTTTGGATTTTCCATGATTAAATAGATACTTATGTACCTAGAAATGATTTTTAGAAAAATAAAGAGCAAACTATAAGGCAGCTGCAGTTCAAATTTGACCCGCTTCCAGCTGAATCGTCGGAAATTTTTCTTTTTCACGAGACGTGGATCAAAGCTTTTAACACGCAAACATTTGGTTAATTGTACATTAAATATGGCCTAATATTTTATAAAATTGATTTGGTCTAATTTTGCAACAAATATATGGTAGGTCCTTCACAAAAAAACTCATTTTGGGCACTCGAAAAATGGAAAATGAAATTTTCGTCCAAAGAAAATGAAAACTTCCTTAGGCAACATTGTTTGCCATTCCAAGATGCACCCTTGTGCAAAATATGAGATCATTTGAACAAACTATGCCATGAATGTGGCCATAAGATTGATCATTTGGCTTGAAAGCCATGAATCTTCACACATGTTAGCTTATTTCTGAGAACACTTTTTAAAAATAATTGCCGTATTACAAGTTTATAATTTTTTCTGGAAACTAGGTCACATATAATGACACAATGCGATGGTTTTCAATTTTTTTGATTTTTTTTGAATTTCTTGTGCCCGTTTCAAAATGCTGTCAAAACGACGGGCATGATCGTTCGTAGCTAGGGGTTGAATCTTGCAAAAACTTTTGGCGTTTCTCTTATTAAATAGATACTTATGTACCTAGAAATGATTTTTAGAAAAATAAAGAGCAAACTATAAGGCAGCTGCAGTTCAAATTTGACCCGCTTCCAACTGAATCGTTGGAAATTTGTCTTTTTCACGAGAGGTGGATCAAAGCTTTTGACACGCAACCATTTGGTCAATTGTACATTAAATATGGCCTAATATTTTAGAAAATTGATTTGGTCTAATTTTGCAACAAATATATGGTAGGTCCTTCACAAAAAAACTCATTTTGGGCACTCGAAAAATGGAAAATGAAATTTTCGTCCAAAGAAAATGAAAACTTCCTTAGGCAACATTGTTTGCCATTCCAAGATGCACCCTTGTGCAAAATATGAGGTCATTCGAACAAACTATGCCATGAATGTGGCCATAAGATTGATCATTTGGCTTGAAAACCATGAATCTTCACACATGATAACTTATTTCTGAGAACACTTTTTTAAAATAATTGCCGTATTACAAGTTTATTATTTTTTCTGGAAACTAGGTCACATATAATGAGACAATGCGAAGGTTTTCAATTTTTCTGATTGTTTTTGAATTTCTTGTGCCCGTTTCAAAATGCGGACAAAACGACGGGCATGACCGTTCGTAGCTAGGGGTTGAATCTTGCAAAACTTTTGGATTTTCCATGATTAAATAGATACTTATGTACCTAGAAATGATTTTTAGAAAAATAAAGAGCAAACTATAAGGCAGCTGCAGTTCAAATTTGACCCGCTTCCAGCTGAATCGTCGGAAATTTTTCTTTTTCACGAGACGTGGATCAAAGCTTTTAACACGCAAACATTTGGTTAATTGTACATTAAATATGGCCTAATATTTTATAAAATTGATTTGGTCTAATTTTGCAACAAATATATGGTAGGTCCTTCACAAAAAAACTCATTTTGGGCACTCGAAAAATGGAAAATGAAATTTTCGTCCAAAGAAAATGAAAACTTCCTTAGGCAACATTGTTTGCCATTCCAAGATGCACCCTTGTGCAAAATATGAGATCATTTGAACAAACTATGCCATGAATGTGGCCATAAGATTGATCATTTGGCTTGAAAGCCATGAATCTTCACACATGATAGCTTATTTCTGAGAACACTTTTTAAAAATAATTGCCGTATTACAAGTTTATAATTTTTTCTGGAAACTAGGTCACATATAATGACACAATGCGATGGTTTTCAATTTTTTTGATTTTTTTTGAATTTCTTGTGCCCGTTTCAAAATGCTGTCAAAACGACGGGCATGATCGTTCGTAGCTAGGGGTTGAATCTTGCAAAAACTTTTGGCGTTTCTCTTATTAAATAGATACTTATGTACCTAGAAATGATTTTTAGAAAAATAAAGAGCAAACTATAAGGCAGCTGCAGTTCAAATTTGACCCGCTTCCAACTGAATCGTTGGAAATTTGTCTTTTTCACGAGAGGTGGATCAAAGCTTTTGACACGCAACCATTTAGTCAATTGTACATTAAATATGGCCTAATATTTTAGAAAATTGATTTGGTCTAATTTTGCAACAAATATATGGTAGGTCCTTCACAAAAAAACTCATTTTGGGCACTCGAAAAATGGAAAATGAAATTTTCGTCCAAAGAAAATGAAAACTTCCTTAGGCAACATTGTTTGCCATTCCAAGATGCACCCTTGTGCAAAATATGAGATCATTTGAACAAAATATGCCATGAATGTGGCCATAAGATTGATCATTTGGCTTGAAAGCCATGAATCTTCACACATGATAGCTTATTTCTGAGAACACTTTTTGAAAATAATTGCCGTATTACAAGTTTATTATTTTTTGTGGAAACTAGGTCACATATAATGACACAATGCGAAGGTTTTCAATTTTTTTGATTTTTTTGAATTTCTTGTGCCCGTTTCAAAATGCGGTCAAAACGACGGGCATGATCGTTCGTAGCTAGGGGTTGAATCTAGCAAAACTTTTGGAGTTTCTCTGATTAAATATATACTTATTTACCTAGAAATGATTTTTAGAAAAATAAAGAGCAAACTATAAGGCAGCTGCAGTTCAAATTTGACCCGCTTCCAGCTGAATCGTCGGAAATTTGTCTTTTTCACGAGAGGTGAATCAAAGCTTTTGACACGCAACAATTTGGTCAATTGTACATTAAATATGGCCTAATATTTTAGAAAATTGATTTGGTCTAATTTTGCAACAAATATATGGTAGGTCCTTCACAAAAAAACTCATTTTGGGCACTCGAAAAATGGAAAATGAAATTTTCGTCCAAAGAAAATGAAAACTTCCTTAGGCAACATTGTTTGCCATTCGAAGATGCACCCTTGTGCAAAATATGAGGTCATTCGAACAAACTATGCCATGAATGTGGCCATAAGATTGATCATTTGGCTTGAAAACCATGAATCTTCACACATGATAACTTATTTCTGAGAACACTTTTTTAAAATAATTGCCGTATTACAAGTTTATTATTTTTTCTGGAAACTAGGTCACATATAATGACACAATGCGAAGGTTTTCAATTTTTCTGATTTTTTTGAATTTCTTGTGCCCGTTTCAAAATGCGAACAAAACGACGGGCATGACCGTTCGTAGCTAGGGGTTGAATCTTGCAAAACTGTTGGATTTTCCATGATTAAATAGATACTTATGTACCTAGAAATGATTTTTAGAAAAATAAAGAGCAAACTATAAGGCAGCTGCAGTTCAAATTTGACCCGCTTCCAGCTGAATCGTCGGAAATTTTTCTTTTTCACGAGACGTGGATCAAAGCTTTTAACACGCAAACATTTGGTTAATTGTACATTAAATATGGCCTAATATTTTATAAAATTGATTTGGTCTAATTTTGCAACAAATATATGGTAGGTCCTTCACAAAAAAACTCATTTTGGGCACTCGAAAAATGGAAAATGAAATTTTCGTCCAAAGAAAATGAAAACTTCCTTAGGCAACATTGTTTGCCATTCCAAGATGCACCCTTGTGCAAAATATGAGATCATTTGAACAAACTATGCCATGAATGTGGCCATAAGATTGATCATTTGGCTTGAAAGCCATGAATCTTCACACATGATAGCTTATTTCTGAGAACACTTTTTAAAAATAATTGCCGTATTACAAGTTTATAATTTTTTCTGGAAACTAGGTCACATATAATGACACAATGCGATGGTTTTCAATTTTTTTGATTTTTTTTGAATTTCTTGTGCCCGTTTCAAAATGCTGTCAAAACGACGGGCATGATCGTTCGTAGCTAGGGGTTGAATCTTGCAAAAACTTTTGGCGTTTCTCTTATTAAATAGATACTTATGTACCTAGAAATGATTTTTAGAAAAATAAAGAGCAAACTATAAGGCAGCTGCAGTTCAAATTTGACCCGCTTCCAACTGAATCGTTGGAAATTTGTCTTTTTCACGAGAGGTGGATCAAAGCTTTTGACACGCAACCATTTAGTCAATTGTACATTAAATATGGCCTAATATTTTAGAAAATTGATTTGGTCTAATTTTGCAACAAATATATGGTAGGTCCTTCACGAAAAAACTCATTTTGGGCACTCGAAAAATGGAAAATGAAATTTTCGTCCAAAGAAAATGAAAACTTCCTTAGGCAACATTGTTTGCCATTCCAAGATGCACCCTTGTGCAAAATATGAGATCATTTGAACAAAATATGCCATGAATGTGGCCATAAGATTGATCATTTGGCTTGAAAGCCATGAATCTTCACACATGATAGCTTATTTCTGAGAACACTTTTTGAAAATAATTGCCGTATTACAAGTTTATTATTTTTTGTGGAAACTAGGTCACATATAATGACACAATGCGAAGGTTTTCAATTTTTTTGATTTTTTTGAATTTCTTGTGCCCGTTTCAAAATGCGGTCAAAACGACGGGCATGATCGTTCGTAGCTAGGGGTTGAATCTAGCAAAACTTTTGGAGTTTCTCTGATTAAATATATACTTATTTACCTAGAAATGATTTTTAGAAAAATAAAGAGCAAACTATAAGGCAGCTGCAGTTCAAATTTGACCCGCTTCCAGCTGAATCGTCGGAAATTTGTCTTTTTCACGAGAGGTGAATCAAAGCTTTTGACACGCAACAATTTGGTCAATTGTACATTAAATATGGCCTAATATTTTAGAAAATTGATTTGGTCTAATTTTGCAACAAATATATGGTAGGTCCTTCACAAAAAAACTCATTTTGGGCACTCGAAAAATGGAAAATGAAATTTTCGTCCAAAGAAAATGAAAACTTCCTTAGGCAACATTGTTTGCCATTCCAAGATGCACCCTTGTGCAAAATATGAGGTCATTCGAACAAACTATGCCATGAATGTGGCCATAAGATTGATCATTTGGCTTGAAAACCATGAATCTTCACACATGATAACTTATTTCTGAGAACACTTTTTTAAAATAATTGCCGTATTACAAGTTTATTATTTTTTCTGGAAACTAGGTCACATATAATGACACAATGCGAAGGTTTTCAATTTTTCTGATTTTTTTTGAATTTCTTGTGCCCGTTTCAAAATGCGGACAAAACGACGGGCATGACCGTTCGTAGCTAGGGGTTGAATCTTGCAAAACTTTTGGATTTTCCATGATTAAATAGATACTTATGTACCTAGAAATGATTTTTAGAAAAATAAAGAGCAAACTATAAGGCAGCTGCAGTTCAAATTTGACCCGCTTCCAGCTGAATCGTCGGAAATTTTTCTTTTTCACGAGACGTGGATCAAAGCTTTTAACACGCAAACATTTGGTTAATTGTACATTAAATATGGCCTAATATTTTATAAAATTGATTTGGTCTAATTTTGCAACAAATATATGGTAGGTCCTTCACAAAAAAACTCATTTTGGGCACTCGAAAAATGGAAAATGAAATTTTCGTCCAAAGAAAATGAAAACTTCCTTAGGCAACATTGTTTGCCATTCCAAGATGCACCCTTGTGCAAAATATGAGATCATTTGAACAAACTATGCCATGAATGTGGCCATAAGATTGATCATTTGGCTTGAAAGCCATGAATCTTCACACATGATAGCTTATTTCTGAGAACACTTTTTAAAAATAATTGCCGTATTACAAGTTTATAATTTTTTCTGGAAACTAGGTCACATATAATGACACAATGCGATGGTTTTCAATTTTTTTGATTTTTTTTGAATTTCTTGTGCCCGTTTCAAAATGCTGTCAAAACGACGGGCATGATCGTTCGTAGCTAGGGGTTGAATCTTGCAAAAACTTTTGGCGTTTCTCTTATTAAATAGATACTTATGTACCTAGAAATGATTTTTAGAAAAATAAAGAGCAAACTATAAGGCAGCTGCAGTTCAAATTTGACCCGCTTCCAACTGAATCATTGGAAATTTGTCTTTTTCACGAGAGGTGGATCAAAGCTTTTGACACGCAACCATTTAGTCAATTGTACATTAAATATGGCCTAATATTTTAGAAAATTGATTTGGTCTAATTTTGCAACAAATATATGGTAGGTCCTTCACAAAAAAACTCATTTTGGGCACTCGAAAAATGGAAAATGAAATTTTCGTCCAAAGAAAATGAAAACTTCCTTAGGCAACATTGTTTGCCATTCCAAGATGCACCCTTGTGCAAAATATGAGATCATTCGAACAAACTATGCCATGAATGTGGCCATAAGATTGATCATTTGGCTTGAAAGCCATGAATCTTCACACATGATAGCTTATTTCTGAGAACACTTTTTGAAAATAATTGCCGTATTACAAGTTTATTATTTTTTGTGGAAACTAGGTCACATATAATGACACAATGCGAAGGTTTTCAATTTTTTTGATTTTTTTGAATTTCTTGTGCCCGTTTCAAAATGCGGTCAAAACGACGGGCATGATCGTTCGTAGCTAGGGGTTGAATCTAGCAAAACTTTTGGAGTTTCTCTGATTCAATATATACTTATTTACCTAGAAATGATTTTTAGAAAAATAAAGAGCAAACTATAAGGCAGCTGCAGTTCAAATTTGACCCGCTTCCAGCTGAATCGTCGGAAATTTGTCTTTTTCACGAGAGGTGAATCAAAGCTTTTGACACGCAACAATTTGGTCAATTGTACAGTAAATATGGCCTAATATTTTAGAAAATTGATTTGGTCTAATTTTGCAACAAATATATGGTAGGTCCTTCACAAAAAAACTCATTTTGGGCACTCGAAAAATGGAAAATGAAATTTTCGTCCAAAGAAAATGAAAACTTCCTTAGGCAACATTGTTTGCCATTCCAAGATGCACCCTTGTGCAAAATATGAGATCATTTGAACAAACTATGCCATGAATGTGGCCATAAGATTGATCATTTGGCTTGAAAGCCATGAATCTTCACACATGATAGCTTATTTCTGAGAACACTTTTTAAAAATAATTGCCGTATTACAAGTTTATAATTTTTTCTGGAAACTAGGTCACATATAATGACACAATGCGATGGTTTTCAATTTTTTTGATTTTTTTTGAATTTCTTGTGCCCGTTTCAAAATGCTGTCAAAACGACGGGCATGATCGTTCGTAGCTAGGGGTTGAATCTTGCAAAAACTTTTGGCGTTTCTCTTATTAAATAGATACTTATGTACCTAGAAATGATTTTTAGAAAAATAAAGAGCAAACTATAAGGCAGCTGCAGTTCAAATTTGACCCGCTTCCAACTGAATCGTTGGAAATTTGTCTTTTTCACGAGAGGTGGATCAAAGCTTTTGACACGCAACCATTTAGTCAATTGTACATTAAATATGGCCTAATATTTTAGAAAATTGATTTGGTCTAATTTTGCAACAAATATATGGTAGGTCCTTCACAAAAAAACTCATTTTGGGCACTCGAAAAATGGAAAATGAAATTTTCGTCCAAAGAAAATGAAAACTTCCTTAGGCAACATTGTTTGCCATTCCAAGATGCACCCTTGTGCAAAATATGAGATCATTTGAACAAAATATGCCATGAATGTGGCCATAAGATTGATCATTTGGCTTGAAAGCCATAAATCTTCACACATGATAGCTTATTTCTGAGAACACTTTTTGAAAATAATTGCCGTATTACAAGTTTATTATTTTTTGTGGAAACTAGGTCACATATAATGACACAATGCGAAGGTTTTCAATTTTTTTGATTTTTTTGAATTTCTTGTGCCCGTTTCAAAATGCGGTCAAAACGACGGGCATGATCGTTCGTAGCTAGGGGTTGAATCTAGCAAAACTTTTGGAGTTTCTCTGATTAAATATATACTTATTTACCTAGAAATGATTTTTAGAAAAATAAAGAGCAAACTATAAGGCAGCTGCAGTTCAAATTTGACCCGCTTCCAGCTGAATCGTCGGAAATTTGTCTTTTTCACGAGAGGTGAATCAAAGCTTTTGACACGCAACAATTTGGTCAATTGTACATTAAATATGGCCTAATATTTTAGAAAATTGATTTGGTCTAATTTTGCAACAAATATATGGTAGGTCCTTCACAAAAAAACTCATTTTGGGCACTCGAAAAATGGAAAATGAAATTTTCGTCCAAAGAAAATGAAAACTTCCTTAGGCAACATTGTTTGCCATTCCAAGATGCACCCTTGTGCAAAATATGAGGTCATTCGAACAAACTATGCCATGAATGTGGCCATAAGATTGATCATTTGGCTTGAAAACCATGAATCTTCACACATGATAACTTATTTCTGAGAACACTTTTTTAAAATAATTGCCGTATTACAAGTTTATTATTTTTTCTGGAAACTAGGTCACATATAATGACACAATGCGAAGGTTTTCAATTTTTCTGATTTTTTTTGAATTTCTTGTGCCCGTTTCAAAATGCGGACAAAACGACGGGCATGACCGTTCGTAGCTAGGGGTTGAATCTTGCAAAACTTTTGGATTTTCCATGATTAAATAGATACTTATGTACCTAGAAATGATTTTTAGAAAAATAAAGAGCAAACTATAAGGCAGCTGCAGTTCAAATTTGACCCGCTTCCAGCTGAATCGTCGGAAATTTTTCTTTTTCACGAGACGTGGATCAAAGCTTTTAACACGCAAACATTTGGTTAATTGTACATTAAATATGGCCTAATATTTTATAAAATTGATTTGGTCTAATTTTGCAACAAATATATGGTAGGTCCTTCACAAAAAAACTCATTTTGGGCACTCGAAAAATGGAAAATGAAATTTTCGTCCAAAGAAAATGAAAACTTCCTTAGGCAACATTGTTTGCCATTCCAAGATGCACCCTTGTGCAAAATATGAGATCATTTGAACAAACTATGCCATGAATGTGGCCATAAGATTGATCATTTGGCTTGAAAGCCATGAATCTTCACACATGATAGCTTATTTCTGAGAACACTTTTTAAAAATAATTGCCGTATTACAAGTTTATAATTTTTTCTGGAAACTAGGTCACATATAATGACACAATGCGATGGTTTTCAATATTTTTGATTTTTTTTTGAATTTCTTGTGCCCGTTTCAAAATGCTGTCAAAACGACGGGCATGATCGTTCGTAGCTAGGGGTTGAATCTTGCAAAAACTTTTGGCGTTTCTCTTATTAAATAGATACTTATGTACCTAGAAATGATTTTTAGAAAAATAAAGAGCAAACTATAAGGCAGCTGCAGTTCAAATTTTACCCGCTTCCAACTGAATCGTTGGAAATTTGTCTTTTTCACGAGAGGTGGATCAAAGCTTTTGACATGCAACCATTTGGTCAATTGTACATTAAATATGGCCTAATATTTTAGAAAATTGATTTGGTCTAATTTTGCAACAAATATATGGTAGGTCCTTCACAAAAAAACTCATTTTGGGCACTCGAAAAATGGAAAATGAAATTTTCGTCCAAAGAAAATGAAAACTTCCTTAGGCAACATTGTTTGCCATTCCAAGATGCACCCTTGTGCAAAATATGAGATAATTTGAAAAAACTATGCCATGAATGTGGCCATAAGATTGATCATTTGGCTTGAAAACCATGAATCTTCACACATGATAGCTTATTTCTGACAACACTTTTTTAAAATAATTGCCGTATTACAAGTTTATTATTTTTTCTGGAAACTAGGTCACATATAATGACACAATACGAAGGTTTTCAATTTTTTTGTTTTTTTTTTTGAATTTCTTGTGCCCGTTTCAAAATGCGGTCAAAACGACGGGCATGACCGTTCGTAGCTAGGGGTTGAATCTTGCAATACTTTTGGAGTTTCTCTGATTAAATAGATACTTATGTACCTAGAAATGATTTTTAGAAAAATAAAGAGCAAACTATAAGGCAGCTGCAGTTCAAACTTGACCCGCTTCCAACTGAATCATCGGAAATTTGTCTTTTTCACGAAAGGTGGATCAAAGCTTTTGACACGCAAACATTTGGTTAATTGTACATTAAATATGGCCTAATATTTTAGAAAATTGATTTGGTCTAATTTTGCAACAAATATATGGTAGGTCCTTCACAAAAAAACTCATTTTGGGCACTCGAAAAATGGAAAATGAATTTTTCGTCCAAAGAAAATGAAAACTTCCTTAGGCAACATTGTTTGCCATTCCAAGATGCACCCTTGTGCAAAATATGAGATCATTTGAACAAACTATGCCATGAATGTGGCCATAAGATTGATCATTTGGCTTGAAAGCCATGAATCTTCACACATGATAGCTTATTTCTGAGAACACTTCTTAAAAATAATTGCCATATTACAAGTTTATTATTTTTTCTGGAAACTAGGTCACATACAATGACACAATGCGAAGGTTTTCAATTTTTTTGATTTTTTTTGAATTTCTTGTGCCCGTTTCAAAATGCTGTCAAAACGACGGGCATGATCGTTCGTAGCTAGGGGTTCAATCTTGCAAAACTTTTGGAGTTTCTCTGATTAAATTGATACTTATGTACCTAGAAATGATTTTTATAAAAATAAAGAGCAAACTATAAGGCAGCTGCAGTTCAAATTTGACCCGCTTCCAGCTGAATCGTCGGAAATTTGTCTTTTTCACGAGAGGTGGATCAAAGCTTTTGACACGCAACCATTTGGTCAATTGTACATTAAATATGGCCTAATATTTTAGAAAATTGATTTGGTCTAATTTTGCAGCAAATATATGGTAGGTCCTTCACAAAAAAACTCATTTTGGGCACTCGAAAAATGGAAAATGAAATTTTCGTCCAAAGAAAATGAAAACTTCCTTAGGAAACATTGTTTGCCATTCCAAGATGCACCCTTGTGCAAAATATGAGGTCATTTGAACAAACTATGCCATGAATGTGGCCATAAGATTGATCATTTGGCTTGAAAGCCATGAATCTTCACACATGATAGCTTATTTCTGAGAACACTTTTTAAAAATAATTGCCGTATTACAAGTTTATTATTTTTTCTGGAAACTAGGTCACATATAATGACACAATGCGATGGTTTTCAATTTTTTTGATTTTTTTTGAATTTCTTGTGCCCGTTTCAAAATGTTGTCAAAACGACGGGCATGATCGTTCGTAGCTAGGGGTTGAATCTTGCAAAACTTTTGGAGTTTCTCTTATTAAATAGATACTTATGTACCTAGAAATGATTTTTAGAAAAATAAAGAGCAAACTATAAGGCAGCTGCAGTTCAAATTTTACCCGCTTCCAACTGAATCGTCAGAAATTTGTCTTTTTCACGAGAGGTGGATCAAAGCTTTTGACACGCAACCATTTGGTCAATTGTACATTAAATATGGCCTAATATTTTAGAAAATTGATTTGGTCTAATTTTGCAACAAATATATGGTAGGTCCTTCACAAAAAAACTCATTTTGGGCACTCAAAAAATGGAAAATGAAATTTTCGTCCAAAGAAAATGAAAACTTCCTTAGGCAACATTGTTTGCCATTCCAAGATGCACCCTTGTGCAAAATATGAGATAATTTGAAAAAACTATGCCATGAATGTGGCCATAAGATTGATCATTTGGCTTGAAAACCATGAATCTTCACACATGATAACTTATTTCTGAGAACACTTTTTTAAAATAATTGCCGTATTACAAGTTTATAATTTTTTCTGAAACTAGGTCACATATAATGACACAATACGAAGGTTTTCAATTTTTTTGTTTTTTTTTTAATTTCTTGTGCCCGTTTCAAAATGCGGTCAAAACGACGGGCATGACCGTTCGTAGCTAGGGGTTGAATCTTGCAAAACTTTTGGAGTTTCTCTGATTAAATAGATACTTATGTACCTAGAAATGATTTTTAGAAAAATAAAGAGCAAACTATAAGGCAGCTGCAGTTCAAACTTGACCCGCTTCCAACTGAATCATCGGAAATTTGTCTTTTTCACGAAAGGTGGATCAAAGCTTTTGACACGCAAACATTTGGTTAATTGTACATTAAATATGGCCTAATATTTTAGAAAATTGATTTGGTCTAATTTTGCAACAAATATATGGTAGGTCCTTCACAAAAAAACTCATTTTGGGCACTCAAAAAATGGAAAATGAATTTTTCGTCCAAAGAAAATGAAAACTTCCTTAGGCAACATTGTTTGCCATTCCAAGATGCACCCTTGTGCAAAATATGAGATCATTTGAACAAACTATGCCATGAATGTGGCCATAAGATTGATCATTTGGCTTGAAAGCCATGAATCTTCACACATGATAGCTTATTTCTGAGAACACTTCTTAAAAATAATTGCCATATTACAAGTTTATTATTTTTTTCTGGAAACTAGGTCACATACAATGACACAATGCGAAGGTTTTCAATTTTTTTGATTTTTTTTGAATTTCTTGTGCCCGTTTCAAAATGCTGTCAAAACGACGGGCATGATCGTTCGTAGCTAGGGGTTCAATCTTGCAAAACTTTTGGAGTTTCTCTTATTAAATTGATACTTATGTACCTAGAAATGATTTTTATAAAAATAAAGAGCAAACTATAAGGCAGCTGCAGTTCAAATTTGACCCGCTTCCAGCTGAATCGTCGGAAATTTGTCTTTTTCACGAGAGCTGAATCAAAGCTTTTGACACGCAACAATTTGGTAAATTGTACATTAAATATGGCCTAATATTTTAGAAAATTGATTTGGTCTAATTTTGCAACAAATATATGGTAGGTCCTTCACAAAAAAACTCATTTTGGGCACTCGAAAAATGGAAAATGAAATTTTCGTCCAAAGAAAATGAAAACTTCCTTAGGCAACATTGTTTGCCATTCCAAGATGCACCCTTGTGCAAAATATGAGGTCATTCGAACAAACTATGCCATGAATGTGGCCATAAGATTGATCATTTGGCTTGAAAACCATGAATCTTCACACATGATAACTTATTTCTGAGAACACTTTTTTAAAATAATTGCCGTATTACAAGTTTATTATTTTTTCTGGAAACTAGGTCACATATAATGACACAATGCGAAGGTTTTCAATTTTTCTGATTTTTTTTGAATTTCTTGTGCCCGTTTCAAAATGCGGACAAAACGACGGGCATGACCGTTCGTAGCTAGGGGTTGAATCTTGCAAAACTTTTGGATTTTCCATGATTAAATAGATACTTATGTACCTAGAAATGATTTTTAGAAAAATAAAGAGCAAACTATAAGGCAGCTGCAGTTCAAATTTGACCCGCTTCCAGCTGAATCGTCGGAAATTTTTCTTTTTCACGAGACGTGGATCAAAGCTTTTAACACGCAAACATTTGGTTAATTGTACATTAAATATGGCCTAATATTTTATAAAATTGATTTGGTCTAATTTTGCAACAAATATATGGTAGGTCCTTCACAAAAAAACTCATTTTGGGCACTCGAAAAATGGAAAATGAAATTTTCGTCCAAAGAAAATGAAAACTTCCTTAGGCAACATTGTTTGCCATTCCAAGATGCACCCTTGTGCAAAATATGAGATCATTTGAACAAACTATGCCATGAATGTGGCCATAAGATTGATCATTTGGCTTGAAAGCCATGAATCTTCACACATGATAGCTTATTTCTGAGAACACTTTTTAAAAATAATTGCCGTATTACAAGTTTATAATTTTTTCTGGAAACTAGGTCACATATAATGACACAATGCGATGGTTTTCAATTTTTTTGATTTTTTTTGAATTTCTTGTGCCCGTTTCAAAATGCTGTCAAAACGACGGGCATGATCGTTCGTAGCTAGGGGTTGAATCTTGCAAAAACTTTTGGCGTTTCTCTTATTAAATAGATACTTATGTACCTAGAAATGATTTTTAGAAAAATAAAGAGCAAACTATAAGGCAGCTGCAGTTCAAATTTGACCCGCTTCCAACTGAATCGTTGGAAATTTGTCTTTTTCACGAGAGGTGGATCAAAGCTTTTGACACGCAACCATTTGGTCAATTGTACATTAAATATGGCCTAATATTTTAGAAAATTGATTTGGTCTAATTTTGCAACAAATATATGGTAGGTCCTTCACAAAAAAACTCATTTTCGGCACTCGAAAAATGGAAAATGAAATTTTCGTCCAAAGAAAATGAAAACTTCCTTAGGCAACATTGTTTGCCATTCCAAGATGCACCCTTGTGCAAAATATGAGGTCATTCGAACAAACTATGCCATGAATGTGGCCATAAGATTGATCATTTGGCTTGAAAACCATGAATCTTCACACATGATAACTTATTTCTGAGAACACTTTTTTAAAATAATTGCCGTATTACAAGTTTATTATTTTTTCTGGAAACTAGGTCACATATAATGACACAATGCGAAGGTTTTCAATTTTTCTGATTGTTTTTGAATTTCTTGTGCCCGTTTCAAAATGCGGACAAAACGACGGGCATGACCGTTCGTAGCTAGGGGTTGAATCTTGCAAAACTTTTGGATTTTCCATGATTAAATAGATACTTATGTACCTAGAAATGATTTTTAGAAAAATAAAGAGCAAACTATAAGGCAGCTGCAGTTCAAATTTGACCCGCTTCCAGCTGAATCGTCGGAAATTTTTCTTTTTCACGAGACGTGGATCAAAGCTTTTAACACGCAAACATTTGGTTAATTGTACATTAAATATGGCCTAATATTTTATAAAATTGATTTGGTCTAATTTTGCAACAAATATATGGTAGGTCCTTCACAAAAAAACTCATTTTGGGCACTCGAAAAATGGAAAATGAAATTTTCGTCCAAAGAAAATGAAAACTTCCTTAGGCAACATTGTTTGCCATTCCATGATGCACCCTTGTGCAAAATATGAGATCATTTGAACAAACTATGCCATGAATGTGGCCATAAGATTGATCATTTGGCTTGAAAGCCATGAATCTTCACACATGATAGCTTATTTCTGAGAACACTTTTTAAAAATAATTGCCGTATTACAAGTTTATAATTTTTTCTGGAAACTAGGTCACATATAATGACACAATGCGATGGTTTTCAATTTTTTTGATTTTTTTTGAATTTCTTGTGCCCGTTTCAAAATGCTGTCAAAACGACGGGCATGATCGTTCGTAGCTAGGGGTTGAATCTTGCAAAAACTTTTGGCGTTTCTCTTATTAAATAGATACTTATGTACCTAGAAATGATTTTTAGAAAAATAAAGAGCAAACTATAAGGCAGCTGCAGTTCAAATTTGACCCGCTTCCAACTGAATCGTTGGAAATTTGTCTTTTTCACGAGAGGTGGATCAAAGCTTTTGACACGCAACCATTTAGTCAATTGTACATTAAATATGGCCTAATATTTTAGAAAATTGATTTGGTCTAATTTTGCAACAAATATATGGTAGGTCCTTCACAAAAAAACTCATTTTGGGCACTCGAAAAATGGAAAATGAAATTTTCGTCCAAAGAAAATGAAAACTTCCTTAGGCAACATTGTTTGCCATTCCAAGATGCACCCTTGTGCAAAATATGAGATCATTTGAACAAAATATGCCATGAATGTGGCCATAAGATTGATCATTTGGCTTGAAAGCCATGAATCTTCACACATGATAGCTTATTTCTGAGAACACTTTTTGAAAATAATTGCCGTATTACAAGTTTATTATTTTTTGTGGAAACTAGGTCACATATAATGACACAATGCGAAGGTTTTCAATTTTTTTGATTTTTTTGAATTTCTTGTGCCCGTTTCAAAATGCGGTCAAAACGACGGGCATGATCGTTCGTAGCTAGGGGTTGAATCTAGCAAAACTTTTGGAGTTTCTCTGATTAAATATATACTTATTTACCTAGAAATGATTTTTAGAAAAATAAAGAGCAAACTATAAGGCAGCTGCAGTTCAAATTTGACCCGCTTCCAGCTGAATCGTCGGAAATTTGTCTTTTTCACGAGAGGTGAATCAAAGCTTTTGACACGCAACAATTTGGTCAATTGTACATTAAATATGGCCTAATATTTTAGAAAATTGATTTGGTCTAATTTTGCAACAAATATATGGTAGGTCCTTCACAAAAAAACTCATTTTGGGCACTCGAAAAATGGAAAATGAAATTTTCGTCCAAAGAAAATGAAAACTTCCTTAGGCAACATTGTTTGCCATTCCAAGATGCACCCTTGTGCAAAATATGAGGTCATTCGAACAAACTATGCCATGAATGTGGCCATAAGATTGATCATTTGGCTTGAAAACCATGAATCTTCACACATGATAACTTATTTCTGAGAACACTTTTTTAAAATAATTGCCGTATTACAAGTTTATTATTTTTTCTGGAAACTAGGTCACATATAATGACACAATGCGAAGGTTTTCAATTTTTCTGATTTTTTTTGAATTTCTTGTGCCCGTTTCAAAATGCGGACAAAACGACGGGCATGACCGTTCGTAGCTAGGGGTTGAATCTTGCAAAACTTTTGTATTTTCCATGATTAAATAGATACTTATGTACCTAGAAATGATTTTTAGAAAAATAAAGAGCAAACTATAAGGCAACTGCAGTTCAAATTTGACCCGCTTCCAGCTGAATCGTCGGAAATTTTTCTTTTTCACGAGACGTGGATCAAAGCTTTTAACACGCAAACATTTGGTTAATTGTACATTAAATATGGCCTAATATTTTATAAAATTGATTTGGTCTAATTTTGCAACAAATATATGGTAGGTCCTTCACAAAAAAACTCATTTTGGGCACTCGAAAAATGGAAAATGAAATTTTCGTCCAAAGAAAATGAAAACTTCCTTAGGCAACATTGTTTGCCATTCCAAGATGCACCCTTGTGCAAAATATGAGATCATTTGAACAAACTATGCCATGAATGTGGCCATAAGATTGATCATTTGGCTTGAAAGCCATGAATCTTCACACATGATAGCTTATTTCTGAGAACACTTTTTAAAAATAATTGCCGTATTACAAGTTTATAATTTTTTCTGGAAACTAGGTCACATATAATGACACAATGCGATGGTTTTCAATTTTTTTGATTTTTTTTGAATTTCTTGTGCCCGTTTCAAAATGCTGTCAAAACGACGGGCATGATCGTTCGTAGCTAGGGGTTGAATCTTGCAAAAACTTTTGGCGTTTCTCTTATTAAATAGATACTTATGTACCTAGAAATGATTTTTAGAAAAATAAAGAGCAAACTATAAGGCAGCTGCAGTTCAAATTTGACCCGCTTCCAACTGAATCGTTGGAAATTTGTCTTTTTCACGAGAGGTGGATCAAAGCTTTTGACACGCAACCATTTGGTCAATTGTACATTAAATATGGCCTAATATTTTAGAAAATTGATTTGGTCTAATTTTGCAACAAATATATGGTAGGTCCTTCACAAAAAAACTCATTTTGGGCACTCGAAAAATGGAAAATGAAATTTTCGTCCAAAGAAAATGAAAACTTCCTTAGGCAACATTGTTTGCCATTCCAAGATGCACCCTTGTGCAAAATATGAGGTCATTCGAACAAACTATGCCATGAATGTGGCCATAAGATTGATCATTTGGCTTGAAAACCATGAATCTTCACACATGATAACTTATTTCTGAGAACACTTTTTTAAAATAATTGCCGTATTACAAGTTTATTATTTTTTCTGGAAACTAGGTCACATATAATGACACAATGCGAAGGTTTTCAATTTTTCTGATTGTTTTTGAATTTCTTGTGCCCGTTTCAAAATGCGGACAAAACGACGGGCATGACCGTTCGTAGCTAGGGGTTGAATCTTGCAAAACTTTTGGATTTTCCATGATTAAATAGATACTTATGTACCTAGAAATGATTTTTAGAAAAATAAAGAGCAAACTATAAGGCAGCTGCAGTTCAAATTTGACCCGCTTCCAGCTGAATCGTCGGAAATTTTTCTTTTTCACGAGACGTGGATCAAAGCTTTTAACACGCAAACATTTGGTTAATTGTACATTAAATATGGCCTAATATTTTATAAAATTGATTTGGTCTAATTTTGCAACAAATATATGGTAGGTCCTTCACAAAAAAACTCATTTTGGGCACTCGAAAAATGGAAAATGAAATTTTCGTCCAAAGAAAATGAAAACTTCCTTAGGCAACATTGTTTGCCATTCCATGATGCACCCTTGTGCAAAATATGAGATCATTTGAACAAACTATGCCATGAATGTGGCCATAAGATTGATCATTTGGCTTGAAAGCCATGAATCTTCACACATGATAGCTTATTTCTGAGAACACTTTTTAAAAATAATTGCCGTATTACAAGTTTATAATTTTTTCTGGAAACTAGGTCACATATAATGACACAATGCGATGGTTTTCAATTTTTTTGATTTTTTTTGAATTTCTTGTGCCCGTTTCAAAATGCTGTCAAAACGACGGGCATGATCGTTCGTAGCTAGGGGTTGAATCTTGCAAAAACTTTTGGCGTTTCTCTTATTAAATAGATACTTATGTACCTAGAAATGATTTTTAGAAAAATAAAGAGCAAACTATAAGGCAGCTGCAGTTCAAATTTGACCCGCTTCCAACTGAATCGTTGGAAATTTGTCTTTTTCACGAGAGGTGGATCAAAGCTTTTGACACGCAACCATTTAGCCAATTGTACATTAAATATGGCCTAATATTTTAGAAAATTGATTTGGTCTAATTTTGCAACAAATATATGGTAGGTCCTTCACAAAAAAACTCATTTTGGGCACTCGAAAAATGGAAAATGAAATTTTCGTCCAAAGAAAATGAAAACTTCCTTAGGCAACATTGTTTGCCATTCCAAGATGCACCCTTGTGCAAAATATGAGATCATTTGAACAAAATATGCCATGAATGTGGCCATAAGATTGATCATTTGGCTTGAAAGCCATGAATCTTCACACATGATAGCTTATTTCTGAGAACACTTTTTGAAAATAATTGCCGTATTACAAGTTTATTATTTTTTGTGGAAACTAGGTCACATATAATGACACAATGCGAAGGTTTTCAATTTTTTTGATTTTTTTGAATTTCTTGTGCCCGTTTCAAAATGCGGTCAAAACGACGGGCATGATCGTTCGTAGCTAGGGGTTGAATCTAGCAAAACTTTTGGAGTTTCTCTGATTAAATATATACTTATTTACCTAGAAATGATTTTTAGAAAAATAAAGAGCAAACTATAAGGCAGCTGCAGTTCAAATTTGACCCGCTTCCAGCTGAATCGTCGGAAATTTGTCTTTTTCACGAGAGGTGAATCAAAGCTTTTGACACGCAACAATTTGGTCAATTGTACATTAAATATGGCCTAATATTTTAGAAAATTGATTTGGTCTAATTTTGCAACAAATATATGGTAGGTCCTTCACAAAAAAACTCATTTTGGGCACTCGAAAAATGGAAAATGAAATTTTCGTCCAAAGAAAATGAAAACTTCCTTAGGCAACATTGTTTGCCATTCCAAGATGCACCCTTGTGCAAAATATGAGGTCATTCGAACAAACTATGCCATGAATGTGGCCATAAGATTGATCATTTGGCTTGAAAGCCATGAATCTTCACACATGATAGCTTATTTCTGAGAACACTTTTTTAAAATAATTGCCGTATTACAAGTTTATTATTTTTTCTGGAAACTAGGTCACATATAATGACACAATGCGATGGTTTTCAATTTTTTTGATTTTTTTTGAATTTCTTGTGCCCGTTTCAAAATGCTGTCAAAACGACGGGCATGACCGTTCGTAGCTAGGGGTTGAATCTTGCAAAACTTTTGGATTTTCCATGATTAAATAGATACTTATGTACCTAGAAATGATTTTTAGAAAAATAAAGAGCAAACTATAAGGCAGCTGCAGTTCAAATTTGACCCGCTTCCAGCTGAATCGTCGGAAATTTTTCTTTTTCACGAGACGTGGATCAAAGCTTTTAACACGCAAACATTTGGTTAATTGTACATTAAATATGGCCTAATATTTTATAAAATTGATTTGGTCTAATTTTGCAACAAATATATGGTAGGTCCTTCACAAAAAAACTCATTTTGGGCACTCGAAAAATGGAAAATGAAATTTTCGTCCAAAGAAAATGAAAACTTCCTTAGGCAACATTGTTTGCCATTCCAAGATGCACCCTTGTGCAAAATATGAGATCATTTGAACAAACTATGCCATGAATGTGGCCATAAGATTGATCATTTGGCTTGAAAGCCATGAATCTTCACACATGATAGCTTATTTCTGAGAACACTTTTTAAAAATAATTGCCGTATTACAAGTTTATAATTTTTTCTGGAAACTAGGTCACATATAATGACACAATGCGATGGTTTTCAATTTTTTTGATTTTTTTTGAATTTCTTGTGCCCGTTTCAAAATGCTGTCAAAACGACGGGCATGATCGTTCGTAGCTAGGGGTTGAATCTTGCAAAAACTTTTGGCGTTTCTCTTATTAAATAGATACTTATGTACCTAGAAATGATTTTTAGAAAAATAAAGAGCAAACTATAAGGCAGCTGCAGTTCAAATTTGACCCGCTTCCAACTGAATCGTTGGAAATTTGTCTTTTTCACGAGAGGTGGATCAAAGCTTTTGACACGCAACCATTTAGTCAATTGTACATTAAATATGGCCTAATATTTTAGAAAATTGATTTGGTCTAATTTTGCAACAAATATATGGTAGGTCCTTCACAAAAAAACTCATTTTGGGCACTCGAAAAATGGAAAATGAAATTTTCGTCCAAAGAAAATGAAAACTTCCTTAGGCAACATTGTTTGCCATTCCAAGATGCACCCTTGTGCAAAATATGAGATCATTTGAACAAACTATGCCATGAATGTGGCCATAAGATTGATCATTTGGCTTGAAAGCCATGAATCTTCACACATGATAGCTTATTTCTGAGAACACTTTTTGAAAATAATTGCCGTATTACAAGTTTATTATTTTTTGTGGAAACTAGGTCACATATAATGACACAATGCGAAGGTTTTCAATTTTTTTGATTTTTTTGAATTTCTTGTGCCCGTTTCAAAATGCGGTCAAAACGACGGGCATGATCGTTCGTAGCTAGGGGTTGAATCTAGCAAAACTTTTGGAGTTTCTCTGATTAAATATATACTTATTTACCTAGAAATGATTTTTAGAAAAATAAAGAGCAAACTATAAGGCAGCTGCAGTTCAAATTTGACCCGCTTCCAGCTGAATCGTCGGAAATTTGTCTTTTTCACGAGAGGTGAATCAAAGCTTTTGACACGCAACAATTTGGTCAATTGTACATTAAATATGGCCTAATATTTTAGAAAATTGATTTGGTCTAATTTTGCAACAAATATATGGTAGGTCCTTCACAAAAAAACTCATTTTGGGCACTCGAAAAATGGAAAATGAAATTTTCGTCCAAAGAAAATGAAAACTTCCTTAGGCAACATTGTTTGCCATTCGAAGATGCACCCTTGTGCAAAATATGAGGTCATTCGAACAAACTATGCCATGAATGTGGCCATAAGATTGATCATTTGGCTTGAAAACCATGAATCTTCACACATGATAACTTATTTCTGAGAACACTTTTTTAAAATAATTGCCGTATTACAAGTTTATTATTTTTTCTGGAAACTAGGTCACATATAATGACACAATGCGAAGGTTTTCAATTTTTCTGATTTTTTTTGAATTTCTTGTGCCCGTTTCAAAATGCGGACAAAACGACGGGCATGACCGTTCGTAGCTAGGGGTTGAATCTTGCAAAACTGTTGGATTTTCCATGATTAAATAGATACTTATGTACCTAGAAATGATTTTTAGAAAAATAAAGAGCAAACTATAAGGCAGCTGCAGTTCAAATTTGACCCGCTTCCAGCTGAATCGTCGGAAATTTTTCTTTTTCACGAGACGTGGATCAAAGCTTTTAACACGCAAACATTTGGTTAATTGTACATTAAATATGGCCTAATATTTTATAAAATTGATTTGGTCTAATTTTGCAACAAATATATGGTAGGTCCTTCACAAAAAAACTCATTTTGGGCACTCGAAAAATGGAAAATGAAATTTTCGTCCAAAGAAAATGAAAACTTCCTTAGGCAACATTGTTTGCCATTCCAAGATGCACCCTTGTGCAAAATATGAGATCATTTGAACAAACTATGCCATGAATGTGGCCATAAGATTGATCATTTGGCTTGAAAGCCATGCATCTTCACACATGATAGCTTATTTCTGAGAACACTTTTTAAAAATAATTGCCGTATTACAAGTTTATAATTTTTTCTGGAAACTAGGTCACATATAATGACACAATGCGATGGTTTTCAATTTTTTTGATTTTTTTTGAATTTCTTGTGCCCGTTTCAAAATGCTGTCAAAACGACGGGCATGATCGTTCGTAGCTAGGGGTTGAATCTTGCAAAAACTTTTGGCGTTTCTCTTATTAAATAGATACTTATGTACCTAGAAATGATTTTTAGAAAAATAAAGAGCAAACTATAAGGCAGCTGCAGTTCAAATTTGACCCGCTTCCAACTGAATCGTTGGAAATTTGTCTTTTTCACGAGAGGTGGATCAAAGCTTTTGACACGCAACCATTTAGTCAATTGTACATTAAATATGGCCTAATATTTTAGAAAATTGATTTGGTCTAATTTTGCAACAAATATATGGTAGGTCCTTCACAAAAAAACTCATTTTGGGCACTCGAAAAATGGAAAATGAATTTTTCGTCCAAAGAAAATGAAAACTTCCTTAGGCAACATTGTTTGCCATTCCAAGATGCACCCTTGTGCAAAATATGAGATCATTTGAACAAAATATGCCATGAATGTGGCCATAAGATTGATCATTTGGCTTGAAAGCCATGAATCTTCACACATGATAGCTTATTTCTGAGAACACTTTTTGAAAATAATTGCCGTATTACAAGTTTATTATTTTTTGTGGAAACTAGGTCACATATAATGACACAATGCGAAGGTTTTCAATTTTTTTGATTTTTTTGAATTTCTTGTGACCGTTTCAAAATGCGGTCAAAACGACGGGCATGATCGTTCGTAGCTAGGGGTTGAATCTAGCAAAACTTTTGGAGTTTCTCTCATTAAATATATACTTATTTACCTAGAAATGATTTTTAGAAAAATAAAGAGCAAACTATAAGGCAGCTGCAGTTCAAATTTGACCCGCTTCCAGCTGAATCGTCGGAAATTTGTCTTTTTCACGAGAGGTGAATCAAAGCTTTTGACACGCAACCATTTGGTCAATTGTACATTAAATATGGCCTAATATTTTAGAAAATTGATTTGGTCTAATTTTGCAACAAATATATGGTAGGTCCTTCACAAAAAAACTCATTTTGGGCACTCGAAAAATGGAAAATGAAATTTTCGTCCAAAGAAAATGAAAACTTCCTTAGGCAACATTGTTTGCCATTCCAAGATGCACCCTTGTGCAAAATATGAGGTCATTCGAACAAACTATGCCATGAATGTGGCCATAAGATTGATCATTTGGCTTGAAAACCATGAATCTTCACACATGATAACTTATTTCTGAGAACACTTTTTTAAAATAATTGCCGTATTACAAGTTTATTATTTTTTCTGGAAACTAGGTCACATATAATGACACAATGCGAAGGTTTTCAATTTTTCTGATTTTTTTTGAATTTCTTGTGCCCGTTTCAAAATGCGGACAAAACGACGGGCATGACCGTTCGTAGCTAGGGGTTGAATCTTGCAAAACTTTTGGAGTTTCTCTTATTAAATAGATACTTATGTACCTAGAAATGATTTTTAGAAAAATAAAGAGCAAACTATAAGGCAGATGCAGTTCAAATTTTACCCGCTTCCAACTGAATCGTCAGAAATTTGTCTTTTTCACGAGAGGTGGATCAAAGCTTTTGACACGCAACCATTTGGTCAATTGTACATTAAATATGGCCTAATATTTTAGAAAATTGATTTGGTCTAATTTTGCAACAAATATATGGTAGGTCCTTCACAAAAAAACTCATTTTGGGCACTCAAAAAATGGAAAATGAAATTTTCGTCCAAAGAAAATGAAAACTTCCTTAGGCAACATTGTTTGCCATTCCAAGATGCACCCTTGTGCAAAATATGAGATAATTTGAAAAAACTATGCCATGAATGTGGCCATAAGATTGATCATTTGGCTTGAAAACCATGAATCTTCACACATGATAACTTATTTCTGAGAACACTTTTTTAAAATAATTGCCGTATTACAAGTTTATAATTTTTTCTGAAACTAGGTCACATATAATGACACAATACGAAGGTTTTCAATTTTTTTGTTTTTTTTTTAATTTCTTGTGCCCGTTTCAAAATGCGGTCAAAACGACGGGCATGACCGTTCGTAGCTAGGGGTTGAATCTTGCAAAACTTTTGGAGTTTCTCTGATTAAATAGATACTTATGTACCTAGAAATGATTTTTAGAAAAATAAAGAGCAAACTATAAGGCAGCTGCAGTTCAAACTTGACCCGCTTCCAACTGAATCATCGGAAATTTGTCTTTTTCACGAAAGGTGGATCAAAGCTTTTGACACGCAAACATTTGGTTAATTGTACATTAAATATGGCCTAATATTTTAGAAAATTGATTTGGTCTAATTTTGCAACAAATATATGGTAGGTCCTTCACAAAAAAACTCATTTTGGGCACTCAAAAAATGGAAAATGAATTTTTCGTCCAAAGAAAATGAAAACTTCCTTAGGCAACATTGTTTGCCATTCCAAGATGCACCCTTGTGCAAAATATGAGATCATTTGAACAAACTATGCCATGAATGTGGCCATAAGATTGATCATTTGGCTTGAAAGCCATGAATCTTCACACATGATAGCTTATTTCTGAGAACACTTCTTAAAAATAATTGCCATATTACAAGTTTATTATTTTTTTCTGGAAACTAGGTCACATACAATGACACAATGCGAAGGTTTTCAATTTTTTTGATTTTTTTTGAATTTCTTGTGCCCGTTTCAAAATGCTGTCAAAACGACGGGCATGATCGTTCGTAGCTAGGGGTTCAATCTTGCAAAACTTTTGGAGTTTCTCTTATTAAATTGATACTTATGTACCTAGAAATGATTTTTATAAAAATAAAGAGCAAACTATAAGGCAGCTACAGTTCAAATTTGACCCGCTTCCAGCTGAATCGTCGGAAATTTGTCTTTTTCACGAGAGCTGAATCAAAGCTTTTGACACGCAACAATTTGGTCAATTGTACAGTAAATATGTCCTAATATTTTAGAAAATTGATTTGGTCTAATTTTGCAACAAATATATGGTAGGTCCTTCACAAAAAAACTCATTTTGGGCACTCGAAAAATGGAAAATGAAATTTTCGTCCAAAGAAAATGAAAACTTCCTTAGGCAACATTGTTTGCCATTCCAAGATGCACCCTTGTGCAAAATATGAGATCATTTGAACAAACTATGCCATGAATGTGGCCATAAGATTGATCATTTGGCTTGAAAGCCATGAATCTTCACACATGATAGCTTATTTCTGAGAACACTTTTTAAAAATAATTGCCGTATTACAAGTTTATAATTTTTTCTGGAAACTAGGTCACATATAATGACACAATGCGATGGTTTTCAATTTTTTTGATTTTTTTTGAATTTCTTGTGCCCGTTTCAAAATGCTCTCAAAACGACGGGCATGATCGTTCGTAGCTAGGGGTTGAATCTTGCAAAAACTTTTGGCGTTTCTCTTATTAAATAGATACTTATGTACCTAGAAATGATTTTTAGAAAAATAAAGAGCAAACTATAAGGCAGCTGCAGTTCAAATTTGACCCGCTTCCAACTGAATCGTTGGAAATTTGTCTTTTTCACGAGAGGTGGATCAAAGCTTTTGACACGCAACCATTTAGTCAATTGTACATTAAATATGGCCTAATATTTTAGAAAATTGATTTGGTCTAATTTTGCAACAAATATATGGTAGGTCCTTCACAAAAAAACTCATTTTGGGCACTCGAAAAATGGAAAATGAAATTTTCGTCCAAAGAAAATGAAAACTTCCTTAGGCAACATTGTTTGCCATTCCAAGATGCACCCTTGTGCAAAATATGAGATCATTTGAACAAACTATGCCATGAATGTGGCCATAAGATTGATCATTTGGCTTGAAAGCCATGAATCTTCACACATGATAGCTTATTTCTGAGAACACTTTTTAAAAATAATTGCCGTATTACAAGTTTATAATTTTTTCTGGAAACTAGGTCACATATAATGACACAATGCGATGGTTTTCAATTTTTTTGATTTTTTTTGAATTTCTTGTGCCCGTTTCAAAATGCTCTCAAAACGACGGGCATGATCGTTCGTAGCTAGGGGTTGAATCTTGCAAAAACTTTTGGCGTTTCTCTTATTAAATAGATACTTATGTACCTAGAAATGATTTTTAGAAAAATAAAGAGCAAACTATAAGGCAGCTGCAGTTCAAATTTGACCCGCTTCCAACTGAATCGTTGGAAATTTGTCTTTTTCACGAGAGGTGGATCAAAGCTTTTGACACGCAACCATTTAGTCAATTGTACATTAAATATGGCCTAATATTTTAGAAAATTGATTTGGTCTAATTTTGCAACAAATATATGGTAGGTCCTTCACAAAAAAACTCATTTTGGGCACTCGAAAAATGGAAAATGAAATTTTCGTCCAAAGAAAATGAAAACTTCCTTAGGCAACATTGTTTGCCATTCCAAGATGCACCCTTGTGCAAAATATGAGATCATTTGAACAAAATATGCCATGAATGTGGCCATAAGATTGATCATTTGGCTTGAAAGCCATGAATCTTCACACATGATAGCTTATTTCTGAGAACACTTTTTAAAAATAATTGCCGTATTACAAGTTTATAATTTTTTCTGGAAACTAGGTCACATATAATGACACAATGCGATGGTTTTCAATTTTTTTGATTTTTTTTGAATTTCTTGTGCCCGTTTCAAAATGCTCTCAAAACGACGGGCATGATCGTTCGTAGCTAGGGGTTGAATCTTGCAAAAACTTTTGGCGTTTCTCTTATTAAATAGATACTTATGTACCTAGAAATGATTTTTAGAAAAATAAAGAGCAAACTATAAGGCAGCTGCAGTTCAAATTTGACCCGCTTCCAACTGAATCGTTGGAAATTTGTCTTTTTCACGAGAGGTGGATCAAAGCTTTTGACACGCAACCATTTAGTCAATTGTACATTAAATATGGCCTAATATTTTAGAAAATTGATTTGGTCTAATTTTGCAACAAATATATGGTAGGTCCTTCACGAAAAAACTCATTTTGGGCACTCGAAAAATGGAAAATGAAATTTTCGTCCAAAGAAAATGAAAACTTCCTTAGGCAACATTGTTTGCCATTCCAAGATGCACCCTTGTGCAAAATATGAGATCATTTGAACAAAATATGCCATGAATGTGGCCATAAGATTGATCATTTGGCTTGAAAGCCATGAATCTTCACACATGATAGCTTATTTCTGAGAACACTTTTTGAAAATAATTGCCGTATTACAAGTTTATTATTTTTTGTGGAAACTAGGTCACATATAATGACACAATGCGAAGGTTTTCAATTTTTTTGATTTTTTTGAATTTCTTGTGCCCGTTTCAAAATGCGGTCAAAACGACGGGCATGATCGTTCGTAGCTAGGGGTTGAATCTAGCAAAACTTTTGGAGTTTCTCTGATTAAATATATACTTATTTACCTAGAAATGATTTTTAGAAAAATAAAGAGCAAACTATAAGGCAGCTGCAGTTCAAATTTGACCCGCTTCCAGCTGAATCGTCGGAAATTTGTCTTTTTCACGAGAGGTGAATCAAAGCTTTTGACACGCAACAATTTGGTCAATTGTACATTAAATATGGCCTAATATTTTAGAAAATTGATTTGGTCTAATTTTGCAACAAATATATGGTAGGTCCTTCACAAAAAAACTCATTTTGGGCACTCGAAAAATGGAAAATGAAATTTTCGTCCAAAGAAAATGAAAACTTCCTTAGGCAACATTGTTTGCCATTCCAAGATGCACCCTTGTGCAAAATATGAGGTCATTCGAACAAACTATGCCATGAATGTGGCCATAAGATTGATCATTTGGCTTGAAAACCATGAATCTTCACACATGATAACTTATTTCTGAGAACACTTTTTTAAAATAATTGCCGTATTACAAGTTTATTATTTTTTCTGGAAACTAGGTCACATATAATGACACAATGCGAAGGTTTTCAATTTTTCTGATTTTTTTTGAATTTCTTGTGCCCGTTTCAAAATGCGGACAAAACGACGGGCATGACCGTTCGTAGCTAGGGGTTGAATCTTGCAAAACTTTTGGATTTTCCATGATTAAATAGATACTTATGTACCTAGAAATGATTTTTAGAAAAATAAAGAGCAAACTATAAGGCAGCTGCAGTTCAAATTTGACCCGCTTCCAGCTGAATCGTCGGAAATTTTTCTTTTTCACGAGACGTGGATCAAAGCTTTTAACACGCAAACATTTGGTTAATTGTACATTAAATATGGCCTAATATTTTATAAAATTGATTTGGTCTAATTTTGCAACAAATATATGGTAGGTCCTTCACAAAAAAACTCATTTTGGGCACTCGAAAAATGGAAAATGAAATTTTCGTCCAAAGAAAATGAAAACTTCCTTAGGCAACATTGTTTGCCATTCCAAGATGCACCCTTGTGCAAAATATGAGATCATTTGAACAAACTATGCCATGAATGTGGCCATAAGATTGATCATTTGGCTTGAAAGCCATGAATCTTCACACATGATAGCTTATTTCTGAGAACACTTTTTAAAAATAATTGCCGTATTACAAGTTTATAATTTTTTCTGGAAACTAGGTCACATATAATGACACAATGCGATGGTTTTCAATATTTTTGATTTTTTTTGAATTTCTTGTACCCGTTTCAAAATGCTGTCAAAACGACGGGCATGATCGTTCGTAGCTAGGGGTTGAATCTTGCAAAAACTTTTGGCGTTTCTCTTATTAAATAGATACTTATGTACCTAGAAATGATTTTTAGAAAAATAAAGAGCAAACTATAAGGCAGCTGCAGTTCAAATTTTACCCGCTTCCAACTGAATCGTTGGAAATTTGTCTTTTTCACGAGAGGTGGATCAAAGCTTTTGACACGCAACCATTTGGTCAATTGTACATTAAATATGGCCTAATATTTTAGAAAATTGATTTGGTCTAATTTTGCAACAAATATATGGTAGGTCCTTCACAAAAAAACTCATTTTGGGCACTCGAAAAATGGAAAATGAAATTTTCGTCCAAAGAAAATGAAAACTTCCTTAGGCAACATTGTTTGCCATTCCAAGATGCACCCTTGTGCAAAATATGAGATAATTTGAAAAAACTATGCCATGAATGTGGCCATAAGATTGATCATTTGGCTTGAAAACCATGAATCTTCACACATGATAGCTTATTTCTGAGAACACTTTTTTAAAATAATTGCCGTATTACAAGTTTATTATTTTTTCTGGAAACTAGGTCACATATAATGACACAATACGAAGGTTTTCAATTTTTTTGTTTTTTTTTTGAATTTCTTGTGCCCGTTTCAAAATGCGGTCAAAACGACGGGCATGACCGTTCGTAGCTAGGGGTTGAATCTTGCAATACTTTTGGAGTTTCTCTGATTAAATAGATACTTATGTACCTAGAAATGATTTTTAGAAAAATAAAGAGCAAACTATAAGGCAGCTGCAGTTCAAACTTGACCCGCTTCCAACTGAATCATCGGAAATTTGTCTTTTTCACGAAAGGTGGATCAAAGCTTTTGACACGCAAACATTTGGTTAATTGTACATTAAATATGGCCTAATATTTTATAAAATTGATTTGGTCTAATTTTGCAACAAATATATGGTAGGTCCTTCACAAAAAAACTCATTTTGGGCACTCGAAAAATGGAAAATGAATTTTTCGTCCAAAGAAAATGAAAACTTCCTTAGGCAACATTGTTTGCCATTCCAAGATGCACCCTTGTGCAAAATATGAGATCATTTGAACAAAATATGCCATGAATGTGGCCATAAGATTGATCATTTGGCTTGAAAGCCATGAATCTTCACACATGATAGCTTATTTCTGAGAACACTTTTTGAAAATAATTGCCGTATTACAAGTTTATTATTTTTTGTGGAAACTAGGTCACATATAATGACACAATGCGAAGGTTTTCAATTTTTTTGATTTTTTTGAATTTCTTGTGCCCGTTTCAAAATGCGGTCAAAACGACGGGCATGATCGTTCATAGCTAGGGGTTGAATCTAGCAAAACTTTTGGAGTTTCTCTGATTAAATATATACTTATTTACCTAGAAATGATTTTTAGAAAAATAAAGAGCAAACTATAAGGCAGCTGCAGTTCAAATTTGACCCGCTTCCAGCTGAATCGTCGGAAATTTGTCTTTTTCACGAGAGGTGAATCAAAGCTTTTGACACGCAACAATTTGGTCAATTGTACATTAAATATGGCCTAATATTTTAGAAAATTGATTTGGTCTAATTTTGCAACAAATATATGGTAGGTCCTTCACAAAAAAACTCATTTTGGGCACTCGAAAAATGGAAAATGAAATTTTCGTCCAAAGAAAATGAAAACTTCCTTAGGAAACATTGTTTGCCATTCCAAGATGCACCCTTGTGCAAAATATGAGGTCATTTGAACAAACTATGCCATGAATGTGGCCATAAGATTGATCATTTGGCTTGAAAGCCATGAATCTTCACACATGATAGCTTATTTCTGATGACACTTTTTAAAAATAATTGCCGTATTACAAGTTTATTATTTTTTCTGGAAACTAGGTCACATATAATGACACAATGCGATGGTTTTCAATTTTTTTGATTTTTTTTGAATTTCTTGTGCCCGTTTCAAAATGTTGTCAAAACGACGGGCATGATCGTTCGTAGCTAGGGGTTGAATCTTGCAAAACTTTTGGAGTTTCTCTTATTAAATAGATACTTATGTACCTAGAAATGATTTTTAGAAAAATAAAGAGCAAACTATAAGGCAGCTGCAGTTCAAATTTTACCCGCTTCCAACTGAATCGTCAGAAATTTGTCTTTTTCACGAGAGGTGGATCAAAGCTTTTGACACGCAACCATTTGGTCAATTGTACATTAAATATGGCCTAATATTTTAGAAAATTGATTTGGTCTAATTTTGCAACAAATATATGGTAGGTCCTTCACAAAAAAACTCATTTTGGGCACTCAAAAAATGGAAAATGAAATTTTCGTCCAAAGAAAATGAAAACTTCCTTAGGCAACATTGTTTGCCATTCCAAGATGCACCCTTGTGCAAAATATGAGATAATTTGAAAAAACTATGCCATGAATGTGGCCATAAGATTGATCATTTGGCTTGAAAACCATGAATCTTCACACATGATAACTTATTTCTGAGAACACTTTTTTAAAATAATTGCCGTATTACAAGTTTATAATTTTTTCTGAAACTAGGTCACATATAATGACACAATACGAAGGTTTTCAATTTTTTTGTTTTTTTTTGAATTTCTTGTGCCCGTTTCAAAATGCGGTCAAAACGACGGGCATGACCGTTCGTAGCTAGGGGTTGAATCTTGCAAAACTTTTGGAGTTTCTCTGATTAAATAGATACTTATGTACCTAGAAATGATTTTTAGAAAAATAAAGAGCAAACTATAAGGCAGCTGCAGTTCAAACTTGACCCGCTTCCAACTGAATCATCGGAAATTTGTCTTTTTCACGAAAGGTGGATCAAAGCTTTTGACACGCAAACATTTGGTTAATTGTACATTAAATATGGCCTAATATTTTAGAAAATTGATTTGGTCTAATTTTGCAACAAATATATGGTAGGTCCTTCACAAAAAAACTCATTTTGGGCACTCGAAAAATGGAAAATGAATTTTTCGTCCAAAGAAAATGAAAACTTCCTTAGGCAACATTGTTTGCCATTCCAAGATGCACCCTTGTGCAAAATATGAGATCATTTGAACAAACTATGCCATGAATGTGGCCATAAGATTGATCATTTGGCTTGAAAGCCATGAATCTTCACACATGATAGCTTATTTCTGAGAACACTTCTTAAAAATAATTGCCATATTACAAGTTTATTATTTTTTTCTGGAAACTAGGTCACATACAATGACACAATGCGAAGGTTTTCAATTTTTTTGATTTTTTTTGAATTTCTTGTGCCCGTTTCAAAATGCTGTCAAAACGACGGGCATGATCGTTCGTAGCTAGGGGTTCAATCTTGCAAAACTTTTGGAGTTTCTCTTATTAAATTGATACTTATGTACCTAGAAATGATTTTTATAAAAATAAAGAGCAAACTATAAGGCAGCTGCAGTTCAAATTTGACCCGCTTCCAGCTGAATCGTCGGAAATTTGTCTTTTTCACGAGAGCTGAATCAAAGCTTTTGACACGCAACAATTTGGTAAATTGTACATTAAATATGGCCTAATATTTTAGAAAATTGATTTGGTCTAATTTTGCAACAAATATATGGTAGGTCCTTCACAAAAAAACTCATTTTGGGCACTCGAAAAATGGAAAATGAAATTTTCGTCCAAAGAAAATGAAAACTTCCTTAGGCAACATTGTTTGCCATTCCAAGATGCACCCTTGTGCAAAATATGAGGTCATTCGAACAAACTATGCCATGAATGTGGCCATAAGATTGATCATTTGGCTTGAAAACCATGAATCTTCACACATGATAACTTATTTCTGAGAACACTTTTTTAAAATAATTGCCGTATTACAAGTTTATTATTTTTTCTGGAAACTAGGTCACATATAATGACACAATGCGAAGGTTTTCAATTTTTCTGATTTTTTTTGAATTTCTTGTGCCCGTTTCAAAATGCGGACAAAACGACGGGCATGACCGTTCGTAGCTAGGGGTTGAATCTTGCAAAACTTTTGGATTTTCCATGATTAAATAGATACTTATGTACCTAGAAATGATTTTTAGAAAAATAAAGAGCAAACTATAAGGCAGCTGCAGTTCAAATTTGACCCGCTTCCAGCTGAATCGTCGGAAATTTTTCTTTTTCACGAGACGTGGATCAAAGCTTTTAACACGCAAACATTTGGTTAATTGTACATTAAATATGGCCTAATATTTTATAAAATTGATTTGGTCTAATTTTGCAACAAATATATGGTAGGTCCTTCACAAAAAAACTCATTTTGGGCACTCGAAAAATGGAAAATGAAATTTTCGTCCAAAGAAAATGAAAACTTCCTTAGGCAACATTGTTTGCCATTCCAAGATGCACCCTTGTGCAAAATATGAGATCATTTGAACAAACTATGCCATGAATGTGGCCATAAGATTGATCATTTGGCTTGAAAGCCATGAATCTTCACACATGATAGCTTATTTCTGAGAACACTTTTTAAAAATAATTGCCGTATTACAAGTTTATAATTTTTTCTGGAAACTAGGTCACATATAATGACACAATGCGATGGTTTTCAATTTTTTTGATTTTTTTTGAATTTCTTGTGCCCGTTTCAAAATGCTGTCAAAACGACGGGCATGATCGTTCGTAGCTAGGGGTTGAATCTTGCAAAAACTTTTGGCGTTTCTCTTATTAAATAGATACTTATGTACCTAGAAATGATTTTTAGAAAAATAAAGAGCAAACTATAAGGCAGCTGCAGTTCAAATTTGACCCGCTTCCAACTGAATCGTTGGAAATTTGTCTTTTTCACGAGAGGTGGATCAAAGCTTTTGACACGCAACCATTTGGTCAATTGTACATTAAATATGGCCTAATATTTTAGAAAATTGATTTGGTCTAATTTTGCAACAAATATATGGTAGGTCCTTCACAAAAAAACTCATTTTCGGCACTCGAAAAATGGAAAATGAAATTTTCGTCCAAAGAAAATGAAAACTTCCTTAGGCAACATTGTTTGCCATTCCAAGATGCACCCTTGTGCAAAATATGAGATCATTTGAACAAACTATGCCATGAATGTGGCCATAAGATTGATCATTTGGCTTGAAAGCCATGAATCTTCACACATGATAGCTTATTTCTGAGAACACTTTTTAAAAATAATTGCCGTATTACAAGTTTATAATTTTTTCTGGAAACTAGGTCACATATAATGACACAATGCGATGGTTTTCAATTTTTTTGATTTTTTTTGAATTTCTTGTGCCCGTTTCAAAATGCTGTCAAAACGACGGGCATGATCGTTCGTAGCTAGGGGTTGAATCTTGCAAAAACTTTTGGCGTTTCTCTTATTAAATAGATACTTATGTACCTAGAAATGATTTTTAGAAAAATAAAGAGCAAACTATAAGGCAGCTGCAGTTCAAATTTGACCCGCTTCCAACTGAATCGTTGGAAATTTGTCTTTTTCACGAGAGGTGGATCAAAGCTTTTGACACGCAACCATTTGGTCAATTGTACATTAAATATGGCCTAATATTTTAGAAAATTGATTTGGTCTAATTTTGCAACAAATATATGGTAGGTCCTTCACAAAAAAACTCATTTTCGGCACTCGAAAAATGGAAAATGAAATTTTCGTCCAAAGAAAATGAAAACTTCCTTAGGCAACATTGTTTGCCATTCCAAGATGCACCCTTGTGCAAAATATGAGGTCATTCGAACAAACTATGCCATGAATGTGGCCATAAGATTGATCATTTGGCTTGAAAACCATGAATCTTCACACATGATAACTTATTTCTGAGAACACTTTTTTAAAATAATTGCCGTATTACAAGTTTATTATTTTTTCTGGAAACTAGGTCACATATAATGACACAATGCGAAGGTTTTCAATTTTTCTGATTGTTTTTGAATTTCTTGTGCCCGTTTCAAAATGCGGACAAAACGACGGGCATGACCGTTCGTAGCTAGGGGTTGAATCTTGCAAAACTTTTGGATTTTCCATGATTAAATAGATACTTATGTACCTAGAAATGATTTTTAGAAAAATAAAGAGCAAACTATAAGGCAGCTGCAGTTCAAATTTGACCCGCTTCCAGCTGAATCGTCGGAAATTTTTCTTTTTCACGAGACGTGGATCAAAGCTTCTAACACGCAAACATTTGGTTAATTGTACATTAAATATGGCCTAATATTTTATAAAATTGATTTGGTCTAATTTTGCAACAAATATATGGTAGGTCCTTCACAAAAAAACTCATTTTGGGCACTCGAAAAATGGAAAATGAAATTTTCGTCCAAAGAAAATGAAAACTTCCTTAGGCAACATTGTTTGCCATTCCAAGATGCACCCTTGTGCAAAATATGAGATCATTTGAACAAACTATGCCATGAATGTGGCCATAAGATTGATCATTTGGCTTGAAAGCCATGAATCTTCACACATGATAGCTTATTTCTGAGAACACTTTTTAAAAATAATTGCCGTATTACAAGTTTATAATTTTTTCTGGAAACTAGGTCACATATAATGACACAATGCGATGGTTTTCAATTTTTTTGATTTTTTTTGAATTTCTTGTGCCCGTTTCAAAATGCTGTCAAAACGACGGGCATGATCGTTCGTAGCTAGGGGTTGAATCTTGCAAAAACTTTTGGCGTTTCTCTTATTAAATAGATACTTATGTACCTAGAAATGATTTTTAGAAAAATAAAGAGCAAACTATAAGGCAGCTGCAGTTCAAATTTGACCCGCTTCCAACTGAATCGTTGGAAATTTGTCTTTTTCACGAGAGGTGGATCAAAGCTTTTGACACGCAACCATTTAGTCAATTGTACATTAAATATGGCCTAATATTTTAGAAAATTGATTTGGTCTAATTTTGCAACAAATATATGGTAGGTCCTTCACAAAAAAACTCATTTTGGGCACTCGAAAAATGGAAAATGAAATTTTCGTCCAAAGAAAATGAAAACTTCCTTAGGCAACATTGTTTGCCATTCCAAGATGCACCCTTGTGCAAAATATGAGATCATTTGAACAAAATATGCCATGAATGTGGCCATAAGATTGATCATTTGGCTTGAAAGCCATGAATCTTCACACATGATAGCTTATTTCTGAGAACACTTTTTGAAAATAATTGCCGTATTACAAGTTTATTATTTTTTGTGGAAACTAGGTCACATATAATGACACAATGCGAAGGTTTTCAATTTTTTTGATTTTTTTGAATTTCTTGTGCCCGTTTCAAAATGCGGTCAAAACGACGGGCATGATCGTTCGTAGCTAGGGGTTGAATCTAGCAAAACTTTTGGAGTTTCTCTTATTAAATATATACTTATTTACCTAGAAATGATTTTTAGAAAAATAAAGAGCAAACTATAAGGCAGCTGCAGTTCAAATTTGACCCGCTACCAGCTGAATCGTCGGAAATTTGTCTTTTTCACGAGAGGTGAATCAAAGCTTTTGACACGCAACAATTTGGTCAATTGTACATTAAATATGGCCTAATATTTTAGAAAATTGATTTGGTCTAATTTTGCAACAAATATATGGTAGGTCCTTCACAAAAAAACTCATTTTGGGCACTCGAAAAATGGAAAATGAAATTTTCGTCCAAAGAAAATGAAAACTTCCTTAGGCAACATTGTTTGCCATTCCAAGATGCACCCTTGTGCAAAATATGAGGTCATTCGAACAAACTATGCCATGAATGTGGCCATAAGATTGATCATTTGGCTTGAAAACCATGAATCTTCACACATGATAACTTATTTCTGAGAACACTTTTTTAAAATAATTGCCGTATTACAAGTTTATTATTTTTTCTGGAAACTAGGTCACATATAATGACACAATGCGAAGGTTTTCAATTTTTCTGATTTTTTTTGAATTTCTTGTGCCCGTTTCAAAATGCGGACAAAACGACGGGCATGACCGTTCGTAGCTAGGGGTTGAATCTTGCAAAACTTTTGGATTTTCCATGATTAAATAGATACTTATGTACCTAGAAATGATTTTTAGAAAAATAAAGAGCAAACTATAAGGCAGCTGCAGTTCAAATTTGACCCGCTTCCAACTGAATCGTCGGAAATTTTTCTTTTTCACGAGACGTGGATCAAAGCTTTTAACACGCAAACATTTGGTTAATTGTACATTAAATATGGCCTAATATTTTATAAAATTGATTTGGCCTAATTTTGCAACAAATATATGGTAGGTCCTTCACAAAAAAACTCATTTTGGGCACTCGAAAAATGGAAAATGAAATTTTCGTCCAAAGAAAATGAAAACTTCCTTAGGCAACATTGTTTGCCATTCCAAGATGCACCCTTGTGCAAAATATGAGATCATTTGAACAAACTATGCCATGAATGTGGCCATAAGATTGATCATTTGGCTTGAAAGCCATGAATCTTCACACATGATAGCTTATTTCTGAGAACACTTTTTAAAAATAATTGCCGTATTACAAGTTTATAATTTTTTCTGGAAACTAGGTCACATATAATGACACAATGCGATGGTTTTCAATATTTTTGATTTTTTTTGAATTTCTTGTGCCCGTTTCAAAATGCTGTCAAAACGACGGGCATGATCGTTCGTAGCTAGGGGTTGAATCTTGCAAAAACTTTTGGCGTTTCTCTTATTAAATAGATACTTATGTACCTAGAAATGATTTTTAGAAAAATAAAGAGCAAACTATAAGGCAGCTGCAGTTCAAATTTTACCCGCTTCCAACTGAATCGTTGGAAATTTGTCTTTTTCACGAGAGGTGGATCAAAGCTTTTGACACGCAACCATTTGGTCAATTGTACATTAAATATGGCCTAATATTTTAGAAAATTGATTTGGTCTAATTTTGCAACAAATATATGGTAGGTCCTTCACAAAAAAACTCATTTTGGGCACTCGAAAAATGGAAAATGAAATTTTCGTCCAAAGAAAATGAAAACTTCCTTAGGCAACATTGTTTGCCATTCCAAGATGCACCCTTGTGCAAAATATGAGATAATTTGAAAAAACTATGCCATGAATGTGGCCATAAGATTGATCATTTGGCTTGAAAACCATGAATCTTCACACATGATAGCTTATTTCTGAGAACACTTTTTTAAAATAATTGCCGTATTACAAGTTTATTATTTTTTCTGGAAACTAGGTCACATATAATGACACAATACGAAGGTTTTGAATTTTTTTGTTTTTTTTTTGAATTTCTTGTGCCCGTTTCAAAATGCGGTCAAAACGACGGGCATGACCGTTCGTAGCTAGGGGTTGAATCTTGCAATACTTTTGGAGTTTCTCTGATTAAATAGATACTTATGTACCTAGAAATGATTTTTAGAAAAATAAAGAGCAAACTATAAGGCAGCTGCAGTTCAAACTTGACCCGCTTCCAACTGAATCATCGGAAATTTGTCTTTTTCACGAAAGGTGGATCAAAGCTTTTGACACGCAAACATTTGGTTAATTGTACATTAAATATGGCCTAATATTTTAGAAAATTGATTTGGTCTAATTTTGCAACAAATATATGGTAGGTCCTTCACAAAAAAACTCATTTTGGGCACTCGAAAAATGGAAAATGAATTTTTCGTCCAAAGAAAATGAAAACTTCCTTAGGCAACATTGTTTGCCATTCCAAGATGCACCCTTGTGCAAAATATGAGATCATTTGAACAAACTATGCCATGAATGTGGCCATAAGATTGATCATTTGGCTTGAAAGCCATGAATCTTCACACATGATAGCTTATTTCTGAGAACACTTCTTAAAAATAATTGCCATATTACAAGTTTATTATTTTTTCTGGAAACTAGGTCACATACAATGACACAATGCGAAGGTTTTCAATTTTTTTGATTTTTTTTGAATTTCTTGTGCCCGTTTCAAAATGCTGTCAAAACGACGGGCATGATCGTTCGTAGCTAGGGGTTCAATCTTGCAAAACTTTTGGAGTTTCTCTGATTAAATTGATACTTATGTACCTAGAAATGATTTTTATAAAAATAAAGAGCAAACTATAAGGCAGCTGCAGTTCAAATTTGACCCGCTTCCAGCTGAATCGTCGGAAATTTGTCTTTTTCACGAGAGGTGGATCAAAGCTTTTGACACGCAACCATTTGGTCAATTGTACATTAAATATGGCCTAATATTTTAGAAAATTGATTTGGTCTAATTTTGCAGCAAATATATGGTAGGTCCTTCACAAAAAAACTCATTTTGGGCACTCGAAAAATGGAAAATGAAATTTTTGTCCAAAGAAAATGAAAACTTCCTTAGGAAACATTGTTTGCCATTCCAAGATGCACCCTTGTGCAAAATATGAGGTAATTTGAACAAACTATGCCATGAATGTGGCCATAAGATTGATCATTTGGCTTGAAAGCCATGAATCTTCACACATGATAGCTTATTTCTGAGAACACTTTTTAAAAATAATTGCCGTATTACAAGTTTATTATTTTTTCTGGAAACTAGGTCACATATAATGACACAATGCGATGGTTTTCAATTTTTTTGATTTTTTTTGAATTTCTTGTGCCCGTTTCAAAATGTTGTCAAAACGACGGGCATGATCGTTCGTAGCTAGGGGTTGAATCTTGCAAAACTTTTGGAGTTTCTCTTATTAAATAGATACTTATGTACCTAGAAATGATTTTTAGAAAAATAAAGAGCAAACTATAAGGCAGCTGCAGTTCAAATTTTACCCGCTTCCAACTGAATCGTCAGAAATTTGTCTTTTTCACGAGAGGTGGATCAAAGCTTTTGACACGCAACCATTTGGTCAATTGTACATTAAATATGGCCTAATATTTTAGAAAATTGATTTGGTCTAATTTTGCAACAAATATATGGTAGGTCCTTCACAAAAAAACTCATTTTGGGCACTCAAAAAATGGAAAATGAAACTTTCGTCCAAAGAAAATGAAAACTTCCTTAGGCAACATTGTTTGCCATTCCAAGATGCACCCTTGTGCAAAATATGAGATAATTTGAAAAAACTATGCCATGAATGTGGCCATAAGATTGATCATTTGGCTTGAAAACCATGAATCTTCACACATGATAACTTATTTCTGAGAACACTTTTTTAAAATAATTGCCGTATTACAAGTTTATAATTTTTTCTGAAACTAGGTCACATATAATGACACAATACGAAGGTTTTCAATTTTTTTGTTTTTTTTTGAATTTCTTGTGCCCGTTTCAAAATGCGGTCAAAACGACGGGCATGACCGTTCGTAGCTAGGGGTTGAATCTTGCAAAACTTTTGGAGTTTCTCTGATTAAATAGATACTTATGTACCTAGAAATGATTTTTAGAAAAATAAAGAGCAAACTATAAGGCAGCTGCAGTTCAAACTTGACCCGCTTCCAACTGAATCATCGGAAATTTGTCTTTTTCACGAAAGGTGGATCAAAGCTTTTGACACGCAAACATTTGGTTAATTGTACATTAGATATGGCCTAATATTTTAGAAAATTGATTTGGTCTAATTTTGCAACAAATATATGGTAGGTCCTTCACAAAAAAACTCATTTTGGGCACTCGAAAAATGGAAAATGAATTTTTCGTCCAAAGAAAATGAAAACTTCCTTAGGCAACATTGTTTGCCATTCCAAGATGCACCCTTGTGCAAAATATGAGATCATTTGAACAAACTATGCCATGAATGTGGCCATAAGATTGATCATTTGGCTTGAAAGCCATGAATCTTCACACATGATAGCTTATTTCTGAGAACACTTCTTAAAAATAATTGCCATATTACAAGTTTATTATTTTTTTCTGGAAACTAGGTCACATACAATGACACAATGCGAAGGTTTTCAATTTTTTTGATTTTTTTTGAATTTCTTGTGCCCGTTTCAAAATGCTGTCAAAACGACGGGCATGATCGTTCGTAGCTAGGGGTTCAATCTTGCAAAACTTTTGGAGTTTCTCTTATTAAATTGATACTTATGTACCTAGAAATGATTTTTATAAAAATAAAGAGCAAACTATAAGGCAGCTGCAGTTCAAATTTGACCCGCTTCCAGCTGAATCGTCGGAAATTTGTCTTTTTCACGAGAGGTGGATCAAAGCTTTTGACATGCAACCATTTGGTCAATTGTACATTAAATATGGCCTAATATTTTAGAAAATTGATTTGGTCTAATTTTGCAACAAATATATGGTAGGTCCTTCACAAAAAAACTCATTTTGGGCACTCGAAAAATGGAAAATGAAATTTTCGTCCAAAGAAATTGAAAACTTCCTTAGGAAACATTGTTTGCCATTCCAAGATGCACCCTTGTGCAAAATATGAGGTCATTTGAACAAACTATGCCATGAATGTGGCCACAAGATTGATCATTTGGCTTGAAAACCATGAATCTTCACACATGATAACTTATTTCTGAGAACACTTTTTTAAAATAATTGCCGTATTACAAGTTTATTATTTTTTCTGGAAACTAGGTCACATATAATGACACAATGCGAAGGTTTTCAATTTTTTTGATTTTTTTTGAATTTCTTGTGCCCGTTTCAAAATGCGGACAAAACGACGGGCATGACCGTTCGGAGCTAGGGGTTGAATCTTGCAAAACTTTTGGATTTTCTCTGATTAAATAGATACTTATGTACCTAGAAATGATTTTTAGAAAAATAAAGAGCAAACTATAAGGCAGCTGCAGTTCAAATTTGACCCGCTTCCAGCTGAATCGTCGGAAAATTTTCTTTTTCACGAGACGTGGATCAAAGCTTTTAACACGCAAACATTTGGTTAATTGTACATTAAATATGGCCTAATATTTTATAAAATTGATTTGGTCTAATTTTGCAACAAATATATGGTAGGTCCTTCACAAAAAAACTCATTTTGGGCACTCAAAAAATGGAAAATGAAATTTTCGTCCAAAGAAAATGAAAACTTCCTTAGGCAACATTGTTTGCCATTCCAAGATGCACCCTGGTGCAAAATATGAGATCATTTGAACAAACTATGCCATGAATGTGGCCATAAGATTGATCATTTGGCTTGAAAGCCATGAATCTTCACACATGATAGCTTATTTCTGAGAACACTTTTTAAAAATAATTGCCGTATTACAAGTTTATTATTTTTTCTGGAAACTAGGTCACATATAATGACACAATGCGATGGTTTTTCAATTTTTTTGATTTTTTTTGAATTTCTTGTGCCCGTTTTAAAATGCTGTCAAAACGACGGGCATGATCGTTCGTAGCTAGGGGTTGAATCTTGCAAAACTTTTGGAGTTTCTCTTATTAAATAGATACTTATGTACCTAGAAATGATTTTTAGAAAAATAAAGAGCAAACTATAAGGCAGCTGCAGTTCAAATTTGACCCGCTTCCAACTGAATCGTTGGAAATTTGTCTTTTTCACGAGAGGTGGATCAAAGCTTTTGACACGCAACCATTTGGTCAATTGTACATTAAATATGGCCTAATATTTTAGAAAATTGATTTGGTCTAATTTTGCAACAAATATATGGTAGGTCCTTCACAAAAAAACTCATTTTGGGCACTCGAAAAATGGAAAATGAAATTTTCGTCCAAAGAAAATGAAAACTTCCTTAGGCAACATTGTTTGCCATTCCAAGATGCACCCTTGTGCAAAATATGAGTTCATTTGAACAAAATATGCCATGAATGTGGCCATAAGATTGATCATTTGGCTTGAAAGCCATGAATCTTCACACATGATAGCTTATTTCTGAGAACACTTTTTGAAAATAATTGCCGTATTACAAGTTTATTATTTTTTGTGGAAACTAGGTCACATATAATGACACAATGCGAAGGTTTTCAATTTTTTTGATTTTTTTGAATTTCTTGTGCCCGTTTCAAAATGCGGTCAAAACGACGGGCATGATCGTTCGTAGCTAGGGGTTCAATCTAGCAAAACTTTTGGAGTTTCTCTGATTAAATATATACTTATTTACCTAGAAATGATTTTTAGAAAAATAAAGAGCAAACTATAAGGCAGCTGCAGTTCAAATTTGACCCGCTTCCAGCTGAATCGTCGGAAATTTGTCTTTTTCACGAGAGGTGAATCAAAGCTTTTGACACGCAACAATTTGGTCAATTGTACATTAAATATGGGCTAATATTTTAGAAAATTGATTTGGTCTAATTTTGCAACAAATATATGGTAGGTCCTTCACAAAAAAACTCATTTTGGGCACTCGAAAAATGGAAAATGAAATTTTCGTCCAAAGAAAATGAAAACTTCCTTAGGCAACATTGTTTGCCATTCCAAGATGCACCCTTTTGCAAAATATGAGGTCATTTGAACAAACTATGCCATGAATGTGGCCATAAGATTGATCATTTGGCTTGAAAACCGTGAATCTTCACACATGATAACTTATTTCTCAGAACACTTTTTTAAAATAATTGCCGTATTACAAGTTTATTATTTTTTCTGGAAACTAGGTCACATATAATGACACAATGCGAAGGTTTTCAATTTTTTTGATTTTTTTTGAATTTCTTGTGCCCGTTTCAAAATGCGGACAAAACGACGGGCATGACCGTTCGTAGCTAGGGGTTGAATCTTGCAAAACTTTTGGATTTTCTCTGATTAAATAGATACTTATGTACCTAGAAATGATTTTTAGAAAAATAAAGAGCAAACTATAAGGCAGCTGCAGTTCAAATTTGACCCGCTTCCAGCTGAATCGTCGGAAAATTTTCTTTTTCACGAGACGTGGATCAAAGCTTTTAACACGCAAACATTTGGTTAATTGTACATTAAATATGGCCTAATATTTTATAAAATTGATTTGGTCTAATTTTGCAACAAATATATGGTAGGTCCTTCACAAAAAAACTCATTTTGGGCACTCAAAAAATGGAAAATGAAATTTTCGTCCAAAGAAAATGAAAACTTCCTTAGGCAACATTGTTTGCCATTCCAAGATGCACCCTTGTGCAAAATATGAGATCATTTGAACAAACTATGCCATGAATGTGGCCATAAGATTGATCATTTGGCTTGAAAGCCATGAATCTTCACACATGATAGCTTATTTCTGAGAACACTTTTTAAAAATAATTGCCGTATTACAAGTTTATTATTTTTTCTGGAAACTAGGTCACATATAATGACACAATGCGATGGTTTTCAATTTTTTTGATTTTTTTTGAATTTCTTGTGCCCGTTTCAAAATGCTGTCAAAACGACGGGCATGATCGTTCGTAGCTAGGGGTTGAATCTTGCAAAACTTTTGGAGTTTCTCTTATTAAATAGATACTTATGTACCTAGAAATGATTTTTAGAAAAATAAAGAGCAAACTATAAGGCAGCTGCAGTTCAAATTTGACCCGCTTCCAACTGAATCGTTGGAAATTTGTCTTTTTCACGAGAGGTGGATCAAAGCTTTTGACACGCAACCATTTGGTCAATTGTACATTAAATATGGCCTAATATTTTAGAAAATTGATTTGGTCTAATTTTGCAACAAATATATGGTAGGTCCTTCACAAAAAAACTCATTTTGGGCACTCGAAAAATGGAAAATGAAATTTTCGTCCAAAGAAAATGAAAACTTCCTTAGGCAACATTGTTTGCCATTCCAAGATGCACCCTTGTGCAAAATATGAGTTCATTTGAACAAAATATGCCATGAATGTGGCCATAAGATTGATCATTTGGCTTGAAAGCCATGAATCTTCACACATGATAGCTTATTTCTGAGAACACTTTTTGAAAATAATTGCCGTATTACAAGTTTATTATTTTTTGTGGAAACTAGGTCACATATAATGACACAATGCGAAGGTTTTCAATTTTTTTGATTTTTTTGAATTTCTTGTGCCCGTTTCAAAATGCGGTCAAAACGACGGGCATGATCGTTCGTAGCTAGGGGTTGAATCTAGCAAAACTTTTGGAGTTTCTCTGATTAAATATATACTTATTTACCTAGAAATGATTTTTAGAAAAATAAAGAGCAAACTATAAGGCAGCTGCAGTTCAAATTTGACCCGCTTCCAACTGAATCGTCGGAACTTTGTCTTTTTCACGAGAGGTGAATCAAAGCTTTTGACACGCAACAATTTGGTCAATTGTACATTAAATATGGCCTAATATTTTAGAAAATTGATTTGGTCTAATTTTGCAACAAATATATGGTAGGTCCTTCACAAAAAAACTCATTTTGGGCACTCGAAAAATGGAAAATGAAATTTTCATCCAAAGAAAATGAAAACTTCCTTAGGCAACATTGTTTGCCATTCCAAGATGCACCCTTTTGCAAAATATGAGGTCATTTGAACAAACTATGCCATGAATGTGGCCATAAGATTGATCATTTGGCTTGAAAACCGTGAATCTTCACACATGATAACTTATTTCTGAGAACACTTTTTTAAAATAATTGCCGTATTACAAGTTTATTATTTTTTCTGGAAACTAGGTCACATATAATGACACAATGCGAAGGTTTTCAATTTTTTTGATTTTTTTTGAATTTCTTGTGCCCGTTTCAAAATGCGGACAAAACGACGGGCATGACCGTTCGTAGCTAGGGGTTGAATCTTGCAAAACTTTTGGATTTTCTCTGATTAAATAGATACTTATGTACCTAGAAATTATTTTTAGAAAAATAAAGAGCAAACTATAAGGCAGCTGCAGTTCAAATTTGACCCGCTTCCAGCTGAATCGTCGGAAATTTTTCTTTTTCACGAGACGTGGATCAAAGCTTTTAACACGCAAACATTTGGTTAATTGTACATTAAATATGGCCTAATATTTTATAAAATTGATTTGGTCTAATTTTGCAACAAATATATGGTAGGTCCTTCACAAAAAAACTCATTTTGGGCACTCAAAAAATGGAAAATGAAATTTTCGTCCAAAGAAAATGAAAACTTCCTTAGGCAACATTGTTTGCCATTCCAAGATGCACCCTTGTGCAAAATATGAGATCATTTGAACAAACTATGCCATGAATGTGGCCATAAGATTGATCATTTGGCTTGAAAGCCATGAATCTTCACACATGATAGCTTATTTCTGAGAACACTTTTTAAAAATAATTGCCGTATTACAAGTTTATTATTTTTTCTGGAAACTAGGTCACATATAATGACACAATGCGATGGTTTTCAATTTTTTTGATTTTTTTTGAATTTCTTGTGCCCGTTTCAAAATGCTGTCAAAACGACGGGCATGATCGTTCGTAGCTAGGGGTTGAATCTTGCAAAACTTTTGGAGTTTCTCTTATTAAATAGATACTTATGTACCTAGAAATGATTTTTAGAAAAATAAAGAGCAAACTATAAGGCAGCTGCAGTTCAAATTTGACCCGCTTCCAACTGAATCGTTGGAAATTTGTCTTTTTCACGAGAGGTGGATCAAAGCTTTTGACACGCAACCATTTGGTCAATTGTACATTAAATATGGCCTAATATTTTAGAAAATTGATTTGGTCTAATTTTGCAACAAATATATGGTAGGTCCTTCACAAAAAAACTCATTTTGGGCACTCGAAAAATGGAAAATGAAATTTTCGTCCAAAGAAAATGAAAACTTCCTTAGGCAAAATTGTTTGCCATTCCAAGATGCACCCTTGTGCAAAATATGAGTTCATTTGAACAAAATATGCCATGAATGTGGCCATAAGATTGATCATTTGGCTTGAAAGCCATGAATCTTCACACATGATAGCTTATTTCTGAGAACACTTTTTGAAAATAATTGCCGTATTACAAGTTTATTATTTTTTGTGGAAACTAGGTCACATATAATGACACAATGCGAAGGTTTTTCAATTTTTTTGATTTTTTTGAATTTCTTGTGCCCGTTTCAAAATGCGGTCAAAACGACGGGCATGATCGTTCGTAGCTAGGGGTTGAATCTAGCAAAACTTTTGGAGTTTCTCTGATTAAATATATACTTATTTACCTAGAAATGATTTTTAGAAAAATAAAGAGCAAACTATAAGGCAGCTGCAGTTCAAATTTGACCCGCTTCCAGCTGAATCGTCGGAACTTTGTCTTTTTCACGAGAGGTGAATCAAAGCTTTTGACACGCAACAATTTGGTCAATTGTACATTAAATATGGCCTAATATTTTAGAAAATTGATTTGGTCTAATTTTGCAACAAATATATGGTAGGTCCTTCACAAAAAAACTCATTTTGGGCACTCGAAAAATGGAAAATGAAATTTTCATCCAAAGAAAATGAAAACTTCCTTAGGCAACATTGTTTGCCATTCCAAGATGCACCCTTTTGCAAAATATGAGGTCATTTGAACAAACTATGCCATGAATGTGGCCATAAGATTGATCATTTGGCTTGAAAACCATGAATCTTCACACATGATAACTTATTTCTGAGAACACTTTTTTAAAATAATTGCCGTATTACAAGTTTATTATTTTTTCTGGAAACTAGGTCACATATAATGACACAATGCGAAGGTTTTCAATTTTTTTGATTTTTTTTGAATTTCTTGTGCCCGTTTCAAAATGCGGACAAAACGACGGGCATGACCGTTCGTAGCTAGGGGTTGAATCTTGCAAAACTTTTGGATTTTCTCTGATTAAATAGATACTTATGTACCTAGAAATGATTTTTAGAAAAATAAAGAGCAAACTATAAGGCAGCTGCAGTTCAAATTTGACCCGCTTCCAGCTGAATCGTCGGAAATTTTTCTTTTTCACGAGACGTGGATCAAAGCTTTTAACATGCAAACATTTGGTTAATTGTACATTAAATATGGCCTAATATTTTATAAAATTGATTTGGTCTAATTTTGCAACAAATATATGGTAGGTCCTTCACAAAAAAACTCATTTTGGGCACTCGAAAAATGGAAAATGAAATTTTCGTCCAAAGAAAATGAAAACTTCCTTAGGCAACATTGTTTGCCATTCCAAGATGCACCCTTGTGCAAAATATGAGATCATTTGAACAAACTATGCCATGAATGTGGCCATAAGATTGATCATTTGGCTTGAAAGCCATGAATCTTCACACATGATAGCTTATTTCTGAGAACACTTTTTAAAAATAATTGCCGTATTACAAGTTTATTATTTTTTCTGGAAACTAGGTCACATATAATGACACAATGCGATGGTTTTCAATTTTTTTGATTTTTTTTGAATTTCTTGTGCCCGTTTCAAAATGCTGTCAAAACGACGGGCATGATCGTTCGTAGCTAGGGGTTGAATCTTGCAAAACTTTTGGAGTTTCTCTTATTAAATAGATACTTATGTACCTAGAAATGATTTTTAGAAAAATAAAGAGCAAACTATAAGGCAGCTGCAGTTCAAATTTGACCCGCTTCCAACTGAATCGTTGGAAATTTGTCTTTTTCACGAGAGGTGGATCAAAGCTTTTGACACGCAACCATTTGGTCAATTGTACATTAAATATGGCCTAATATTTTAGAAAATTGATTTGGTCTAATTTTGCAACAAATATATGGTAGGTCCTTCACAAAAAAACTCATTTTGGGCACTCGAAAAATGGAAAATGAAATTTTCGTCCAAAGAAAATGAAAACTTCCTTAGGCAACATTGTTTGCCATTCCAAGATGCACCCTTGTGCAAAATATGAGTTCATTTGAACAAAATATGCCATGAATGTGGCCATAAGATTGATCATTTGGCTTGAAAGCCATGAATCTTCACACATGATAGCTTATTTCTGAGAACACTTTTTGAAAATAATTGCCGTATTACAAGTTTATTATTTTTTGTGGAAACTAGGTCACATATAATGACACAATGCGAAGGTTTTCAATTTTTTTGATTTTTTTGAATTTCTTGTGCCCGTTTCAAAATGCGGTCAAAACGACGGGCATGATCGTTCGTAGCTAGGGGTTGAATCTAGCAAAACTTTTGGAGTTTCTCTGATTAAATATATACTTATTTACCTAGAAATGATTTTTAGAAAAATAAAGAGCAAACTATAAGGCAGCTGCAGTTCAAATTTGACCCGCTTCCAGCTGAATCGTCGGAAATTTGTCTTTTTCACGAGAGGTGAATCAAAGCTTTTGACACGCAACAATTTGGTAAATTGTACCTTAAATATGGCCTAATATTTTAGAAAATTGATTTGGTCTAATTTTGCAACAAATATATGGTAGGTCCTTCACAAAAAAACTCATTTTGGGCACTCGAAAAATGGAAAATGAAATTTTCATCCAAAGAAAATGAAAACTTCCTTAGGCAACATTGTTTGCCATTCCAAGATGCACCCTTTTGCAAAATATGAGGTCATTTGAACAAACTATGCCATGAATGTGGCCATAAGATTGATCATTTGGCTTGAAAACCATGAATCTTCACACATGATAACTTATTTCTGAGAACACTTTTTTAAAATAATTGCCGTATTACAAGTTTATTATTTTTTCTGGAAACTAGGTCACATATAATGACACAATGCGAAGGTTTTCAATTTTTTTGATTTTTTTTGAATTTCTTGTGCCCGTTTCAAAATGCGGACAAAACGACGGGCATGACCGTTCGTAGCTAGGGGTTGAATCTTGCAAAACTTTTGGATTTTCTCTGATTAAATAGATACTTATGTACCTAGAAATGATTTTTAGAAAAATAAAGAGCAAACTATAAGGCAGCTGCAGTTCAAATTTGACCCGCTTCCAGCTGAATCGTCGGAAATTTTTCTTTTTCACGAGACGTGGATCAAAGCTTTTAACACGCAAACATTTGGTTAATTGTACATTAAATATGGCCTAATATTTTATAAAATTGATTTGGTCTAATTTTGCAACAAATATATGGTAGGTCCTTCACAAAAAAACTCATTTTGGGCACTCGAAAAATGGAAAATGAAATTTTCGTCCAAAGAAAATGAAAACTTCCTTAGGCAACATTGTTTGCCATTCCAAGATGCACCCTTGTGCAAAATATGAGATCATTTGAACAAACTATGCCATGAATGTGGCCATAAGATTGATCATTTGGCTTGAAAGCCATGAATCTTCACACATGATAGCTTATTTCTGAGAACACTTTTTAAAAATAATTGCCGTATTACAAGTTTATTATTTTTTCTGGAAACTAGGTCACATATAATGACACAATGCGATGGTTTTCAATTTTTTTGATTTTTTTTGAATTTCTTGTGCCCGTTTCAAAATGCTGTCAAAACGACGGGCATGATCGTTCGTAGCTAGGGGTTGAATCTTGCAAAACTTTTGGAGTTTCTCTTATTAAATAGATACTTATGTACCTAGAAATGATTTTTAGAAAAATAAAGTGCAAACTATAAGGCAGCTGCAGTTCAAATTTTACCCGCTTCCAACTGAATCGTCGGAAATTTGTCTTTTTCACGAGAGGTGGATCAAAGCTTTTGACACGCAACCATTTGGTCAATTGTACATTAAATATGGCCTAATATTTTAGAAAATTGATTTGGTCTAATTTTGCAACAAATATATGGTAGGTCCTTCACAAAAAAACTCATTTTGGGCACTCAAAAAATGGAAAATGAAATTTTCGTCCAAAGAAAATGAAAACTTCCTTAGGCAACATTGTTTGCCATTCCAAGATGCACCCTTGTGCAAAATATGAGATAATTTGAAAAAACTATGCCATGAATGTGGCCATAAGATTGATCATTTGGCTTGAAAACCATGAATCTTCACACATGATAACTTATTTCTGAGAACACTTTTTTAAAATAATTGCCGTATTACAAGTTTATTATTTTTTCTGGAAACTAGGTCACATATAATGACACAATACGAAGGTTTTCAATTTTTTTTGTTTTTTTTTTGAATTTCTTGTGCCCGTTTCAAAATGCGGTCAAAACGACGGGCATGACCGTTCGTAGCTAGGGGTTGAATCTTGCAAAACTTTTGGAGTTTCTCTGATTAAATAGATACTTATGTACCTAGAAATGATTTTTAGAAAAATAAAGAGCAAACTATAAGGCAGCTGCAGTTCAAACTTGACCCGCTTCCAACTGAATCATCGGAAATTTGTCTTTTTCACGAAAGGTGGATCAAAGCTTTTGACACGCAAACATTTGGTTAATTGTACATTAAATATGGCCTAATATTTTAGAAAATTGATTTGGTCTAATTTTGCAACAAATATATGGTAGGTCCTTCACAAAAAAACTCATTTTGGGCACTCGAAAAATGGAAAATGAATTTTTCGTCCAAAGAAAATGAAAACTTCCTTAGGCAACATTGTTTGCCATTCCAAGATGCACCCTTGTGCAAAATATGAGATCATTTGAACAAACTATGCCATGAATGTGGCCATAAGATTGATCATTTGGCTTGAAAGCCATGAATCTTCACACATGATAGCTTATTTCTGAGAACACTTCTTAAAAATAATTGCCATATTACAAGTTTATTATTTTTTCTGGAAACTAGGTCACATACAATGACACAATGCGAAGGTTTTCAATTTTTTTGATTTTTTTTGAATTTCTTGTGCCCGTTTCAAAATGCTGTCAAAACGACGGGCATGATCGTTCGTAGCTAGGGGTTGAATCTTGCAAAACTATTGGAGTTTCTCTTATTAAATAGATACTTATGTACCTAGAAATGATTTTTAGAAAAATAAAGAGCAAACTATAAGGCAGCTGCAGTTCAAATTTGACCCACTTCCAGCTGAATCGTCGGAAATTTGTCTTTTTCACGAGAGGTGGATCAAAGCTTTTGACACGCAACCATTTGGTCAATTGTACATTAAATATGGCCTAATATTTTAGAAAATTGATTTGGTCTAATTTTGCAACAAATATATGGTAGGTCCTTCACAAAAAAACTCATTTTGGGCACTCGAAAAATGGAAAATGAAATTTTCGTCCAAAGAAAATGAAAACTTCCTTAGGAAACATTGTTTGCCATTCCAAGATGCACCCTTGTGCAAAATATGAGGTCATTTGAACAAACTATGCCATGAATGTGGCCATAAGATTGATCATTTGGCTTGAAAACCATGAATCTTCACACATGATAACTTATTTCTGAGAACACTTTTTTAAAATAATTGCCGTATTACAAGTTTATTATTTTTTCTGGAAACTAGGTCACATATAATGACACAATGCGAAGGTTTTCAATTTTTTTGGATTTTTTTTGAATTTCTTGTGCCCGTTTCAAAATGCGAACAAAACGACGGCCATGACCGTTCGTAGCTAGGGGTTGAATCTTGCAAAACTTTTGGATTTTCTCTGATTAAATAGATACTTATGTACCTAGAAATGATTTTTAGAAAAATAAAGAGCAAACTATAAGGCAGCTGCAGTTCAAATTTGACCCGCTTCCAGCTGAATCGTCGGAAATTTTTCTTTTTCACGAGACGTGGATCAAAGCTTTTAACACGCAAACATTTGGTTAATTGTACATTAAATATGGCCTAATATTTTATAAAATTGGTTTGGTCTAATTTTGCAACAAATATATGGTAGGTCCTTCACAAAAAAACTCATTTTGGGCACTCAAAAAATGGAAAATGAAATTTTCGTCCAAAGAAAATGAAAACTTCCTTAGGCAACATTGTTTGCCATTCCAAGATGCACCCTTGTGCAAAATATGAGATCATTTGAACAAACTATGCCATGAATGTGGCCATAAGATTGATCATTTGGCTTGAAAGCCATGAATCTTCACACATGATAGCTTATTTCTGAGAACACTTTTTAAAAATAATTGCCGTATTACAAGTTTATTATTTTTTCTGGAAACTAGGTCACATATAATGACACAATGCGATGGTTTTCAATTTTTTTGATTTTTTTTGAATTTCTTGTGCCCGTTTCAAAATGCTGTGAAAACGACGGGCATGATCGTTCGTAGCTAGGGGTTGAATCTTGCAAAACTTTTGGAGTTTCTCTTATTAAATAGATACTTATGTACCTAGAAATGATTTTTAGAAAAATAAAGAGCAAACTATAAGGCAGCTGCAGTTCAAATTTTACCCGCTTCCAACTGAATCGTCGGAAATTTGTCTTTTTCACGAGAGGTGGATCAAAGCTTTTGACACGCAACCATTTGGTCAATTGTACATTAAATATGGCCTAATATTTTAGAAAATTGATTTGGTCTAATTTTGCAACAAATATATGGTAGGTCCTTCACAAAAAAACTCATTTTGGGCACTAAAAAAATGGAAAATGAAATTTTCGTCCAAAGAAAATGAAAACTTCCTTAGGCAACATTGTTTGCCCTTCCAAGATGCACCCTTGTGCAAAATATGAGATCATTTGAACAAACTATGCCATGAATGTGGCCATAAGATTGATCATTTGGCTTGAAAGCCATGAATCTTCACACATGATAGCTTATTTCTGAGAACACTTTTTAAAAATAATTGCCGTATTACAAGTTTATTATTTTTTTCTGGAAACTAGGTCACATATAATGACACAATGCGATGGTTTTCAATTTTTTTGATTTTTTTTGAATTTCTTGTGCCCGTTTCAAAATGCTGTCAAAACGACGGGCATGATCGTTCGTAGCTAGGGGTTGAATCTTGCAAAACTTTTGGAGTTTCTCTTATTAAATAGATACTTATGTACCTAGAAATGATTTTTAGAAAAATAAAGAGCAAACTATAAGGCAGCTGCAGTTCAAATTTTACCCGCTTCCAACTGAATCGTCGGAAATTTGTCTTTTTCACGAGAGGTGGATCAAAGCTTTTGACACGCAACCATTTGGTCAATTGTACATTAAATATGGCCTAATATTTTAGAAAATTGATTTGGTCTAATTTTGCAACAAATATATGGTAGGTCCTTCACAAAAAAACTCATTTTGGGCACTCGAAAAATGGAAAATGAAATTTTCGTCCAAAGAAAATGAAAACTTCCTTAGGCAACATTGTTTGCCATTCCAAGATGCACCCTTGTGCAAAATATGAGTTCATTTGAACAAAATATGCCATGAATGTGGCCATAAGATTGATCATTTGGCTTGAAAGCCATGAATCTTCACACATGATAGCTTATTTCTGAGAACACTTCTTGAAAATAATTGCCGTATTACAAGTTTATTATTTTTTGTGGAAACTAGGTCACATATAATGACACAATGCGAAGGTTTTCAATTTTTTTGATTTTTTTGAATTTCTTGTGCCCGTTTCAAAATGCGGTCAAAACGACGGGCATGATCGTTCGTAGCTAGGGGTTGAATCTAGCAAAACTTTTGGAGTTTCTCTGATTAAATATATACTTATTTACCTAGAAATGATTTTTAGAAAAATAAAGAGCAAACTATAAGGCAGCTGCAGTTCAAATTTGACCCGCTTCCAGCTGAATCGTCGGAAATTTGTCTTTTTCACGAGAGGTGAATCAAAGCTTTTGACACGCAACAATTTGGTCAATTGTACCTTAAATATGGCCTAATATTTTAGAAAATTGATTTGGTCTAATTTTGCAACAAATATATGGTAGGTCCTTCACAAAAAAACTCATTTTGGGCACTCGAAAAATGGAAAATGAAATTTTCATCCAAAGAAAATGAAAACTTCCTTAGGCAACATTGTTTGCCATTCCAAGATGCACCCTTTTGCAAAATATGAGGTCATTTGAACAAACTATGCCATGAATGTGGCCATAAGATTGATCATTTGGCTTGAAAACCATGAATCTTCACACATGATAACTTATTTCTGAGAACACTTTTTTAAAATAATTGCCGTATTACAAGTTTATTATTTTTTCTGGAAACTAGGTCACATATAATGACACAATGCGAAGGTTTTCAATTTTTTTGATTTTTTTTGAATTTCTTGTGCCCGTTTCAAAATGCGGACAAAACGACGGGCATGACCGTTCGTAGCTAGGGGTTGAATCTTGCAAAACTTTTGGATTTTCTCTGATTAAATAGATACTTATGTACCTAGAAATGATTTTTAGAAAAATAAAGAGCAAACTATAAGGCAGCTGCAGTTCAAATTTGACCCGCTTCCAGCTGAATCGTCGGAAATTTTTCTTTTTCACGAGACGTGGATCAAAGCTTTTAACACGCAAACATTTGGTTAATTGTACATTAAATATGGCCTAATATTTTATAAAATTGATTTGGTCTAATTTTGCAACAAATATATGGTAGGTCCTTCACAAAAAAACTCATTTTGGGCACTCGAAAAATGGAAAATGAAATTTTCGTCCAAAGAAAATGAAAACTTCCTTAGGCAACATTGTTTGCCATTCCAAGATGCACCCTTGTGCAAAATATGAGATCATTTGAACAAACTATGCCATGAATGTGGCCATAAGATTGATCATTTGGCTTGAAAGCCATGAATCTTCACACATGATAGCTTATTTCTGAGAACACTTTTTAAAAATAATTGCCGTATTACAAGTTTATTATTTTTTCTGGAAACTAGGTCACATATAATGACACAATGCGATGGTTTTCAATTTTTTTGATTTTTTTTGAATTTCTTGTGCCCGTTTAAAAATGCTGTCAAAACGACGGGCATGATCGTTCGTAGCTAGGGGTTGAATCTTGCAAAACTTTTGGAGTTTCTCTTATTAAATAGATACTTATGTACCTAGAAATGATTTTTAGAAAAATAAAGTGCAAACTATAAGGCAGCTGCAGTTCAAATTTTACCCGCTTCCAACTGAATCGTCGGAAATTTGTCTTTTTCACGAGAGGTGGATCAAAGCTTTTGACACGCAACCATTTGGTCAATTGTACATTAAATATGGCCTAATATTTTAGAAAATTGATTTGGTCTAATTTTGCAACAAATATATGGTAGGTCCTTCACAAAAAAACTCATTTTGGGCACTCAAAAAATGGAAAATGAAATTTTCGTCCAAAGAAAATGAAAACTTCCTTAGGCAACATTGTTTGCCATTCCAAGATGCACCCTTGTGCAAAATATGAGATAATTTGAAAAAACTATGCCATGAATGTGGCCATAAGATTGATCATTTGGCTTGAAAACCATGAATCTTCACACATGATAACTTATTTCTGAGAACACTTTTTTAAAATAATTGCCGTATTACAAGTTTATTATTTTTTCTGGAAACAAGGTCACATATAATGACACAATACGAAGGTTTTCAATTTTTTTTGTTTTTTTTTTGAATTTCTTGTGCCCGTTTCAAAATGCGGTCAAAACGACGGGCATGACCGTTCGTAGCTAGGGGTTGAATCTTGCAAAACTTTTGGAGTTTCTCTGATTAAATAGATACTTATGTACCTAGAAATGATTTTTAGAAAAATAAAGAGCAAACTATAAGGCAGCTGCAGTTCAAACTTGACCCGCTTCCAACTGAATCATCGGAAATTTGTCTTTTTCACGAAAGGTGGATCAAAGCTTTTGACACGCAAACATTTGGTTAATTGTACATTAAATATGGCCTAATATTTTAGAAAATTGATTTGGTCTAATTTTGCAACAAATATATGGTAGGTCCTTCACAAAAAAACTCATTTTGGGCACTCGAAAAATGGAAAATGAATTTTTCGTCCAAAGAAAATGAAAACTTCCTTAGGCAACATTGTTTGCCATTCCAAGATGCACCCTTGTGCAAAATATGAGATCATTTGAACAAACTATGCCATGAATGTGGCCATAAGATTGATCATTTGGCTTGAAAGCCATGAATCTTCACACATGATAGCTTATTTCTGAGAACACTTCTTAAAAATAATTGCCATATTACAAGTTTATTATTTTTTCTGGAAACTAGGTCACATACAATGACACAATGCGAAGGTTTTCAATTTTTTTGATTTTTTTTGAATTTCTTGTGCCCGTTTCAAAATGCTGTCAAAACGACGGGCATGATCGTTCGTAGCTAGGGGTTCAATCTTGCAAAACTTTTGGAGTTTCTCTGATTAAATTGATACTTATGTACCTAGAAATGATTTTTATAAAAATAAAGAGCAAACTATAAGGCAGCTGCAGTTCAAATTTGACCCACTTCCAGCTGAATCGTCGGAAATTTGTCTTTTTCACGAGAGGTGGATCAAAGCTTTTGACACGCAACCATTTGGTCAATTGTACATTAAATATGGCCTAATATTTTAGAAAATTGATTTGGTCTAATTTTGCAACAAATATATGGTAGGTCCTTCACAAAAAAACTCATTTTGGGCACTCGAAAAATGGAAAATGAAATTTTCGTCCAAAGAAAATGAAAACTTCCTTAGGAAACATTGTTTGCCATTCCAAGATGCACCCTTGTGCAAAATATGAGGTCATTTGAACAAACTATGCCATGAATGTGGCCATAAGATTGATCATTTGGCTTGAAAACCATGAATCTTCACACATGATAACTTATTTCTGAGAACACTTTTTTAAAATAATTGCCGTATTACAAGTTTATTATTTTTTCTGGAAACTAGGTCACATATAATGACACAATGCGAAGGTTTTCAATTTTTTTGGATTTTTTTGAATTTCTTGTGCCCGTTTCAAAATGCGAACAAAACGACGGGCATGACCGTTCGTAGCTAGGGGTTGAATCTTGCAAAACTTTTGGATTTTCTCTGATTAAATAGATACTTATGTACCTAGAAATGATTTTTAGAAAAATAAAGAGCAAACTATAAGGCAGCTGCAGTTCAAATTTGACCCGCTTCCAGCTGAATCGTCGGAAATTTTTCTTTTTCACGAGACGTGGATCAAAGCTTTTAACACGCAAACATTTGGTTAATTGTACATTAAATATGGCCTAATATTTTATAAAATTGGTTTGGTCTAATTTTGCAACAAATATATGGTAGGTCCTTCACAAAAAAACTCATTTTGGGCACTCAAAAAATGGAAAATGAAATTTTCGTCCAAAGAAAATGAAAACTTCCTTAGGCAACATTGTTTGCCATTCCAAGATGCACCCTTGTGCAAAATATGAGATCATTTGAACAAACTATGCCATGAATGTGGCCATAAGATTGATCATTTGGCTTGAAAGCCATGAATCTTCACACATGATAGCTTATTTCTGAGAACACTTTTTAAAAATAATTGCCGTATTACAAGTTTATTATTTTTTCTGGAAACTAGGTCACATATAATGACACAATGCGATGGTTTTCAATTTTTTTGATTTTTTTTGAATTTCTTGTGCCCGTTTCAAAATGCTGTCAAAACGACGGGCATGATCGTTCATAGCTAGGGGTTGAATCTTGCAAAACTTTTGGAGTTTCTCTTATTAAATAGATACTTATGTACCTAGAAATGATTTTTAGAAAAATAAAGAGCAAACTATAAGGCAGCTGCAGTTCAAATTTTACCCGCTTCCAACTGAATCGTCGGAAATTTGTCTTTTTCACGAGAGGTGGATCAAAGCTTTTGACACGCAACCATTTGGTCAATTGTACATTAAATATGGCCTAATATTTTAGAAAATTGATTTGGTCTAATTTTGCAACAAATATATGGTAGGTCCTTCACAAAAAAACTCATTTTGGGCACTCAAAAAATGGAAAATGAAATTTTCGTCCAAAGAAAATGAAAACTTCCTTAGGCAACATTGTTTGCCATTCCAAGATGCACCCTTGTGCAAAATATGAGATAATTTGAAAAAACTATGCCATGAATGTGGCCATAAGATTGATCATTTGGCTTGAAAACCATGAATCTTCACACATGATAACTTATTTCTGAGAACACTTTTTTAAAATAATTGCCGTATTACAAGTTTATTATTTTTTCTGGAAACTAGGTCACATATAATGACACAATACGAAGGTTTTCAATTTTTTTGTTTTTTTTTGAATTTCTTGTGCCCGTTTCAAAATGCGGTCAAAACGACGGGCATGACCGTTCGTAGCTAGGGGTTGAATCTTGCAAAACTTTTGGAGTTTCTCTGATTAAATAGATACTTATGTACCTAGAAATGATTTTTAGAAAAATAAAGAGCAAACTATAAGGCAGCTGCAGTTCAAACTTGACCCGCTTCCAACTGAATCATCGGAAATTTGTCTTTTTCACGAAAGGTGGATCAAAGCTTTTGACACGCAAACATTTGGTTAATTGTACATTAAATATGGCCTAATATTTTAGATAATTGATTTGGTCTAATTTTGCAACAAATATATGGTAGGTCCTTCACAAAAAAACTCATTTTGGGCACTCGAAAAATGGAAAATGAATTTTTCGTCCAAAGAAAATGAAAACTTCCTTAGGCAACATTGTTTGCCATTCCAAGATGCACCCTTGTGCAAAATATGAGATCATTTGAACAAACTATGCCATGAATGTGGCCATAAGATTGATCATTTGGCTTGAAAGCCATGAATCTTCACACATGATAGCTTATTTCTGAGAACACTTCTTAAAAATAATTGCCATATTACAAGTTTATTATTTTTTCTGGAAACTAGGTCACATACAATGACACAATGCGAAGGTTTTCAATTTTTTTGATTTTTTTTGAATTTCTTGTGCCCGTTTCAAAATGCTGTCAAAACGACGGGCATGATCGTTCGTAGCTAGGGGTTCAATCTTGCAAAACTTTTGGAGTTTCTCTTATTAAATTGATACTTATGTACCTAGAAATGATTTTTATAAAAATAAAGAGCAAACTATAAGGCAGCTGCAGTTCAAATTTGACCCGCTTCCAGCTGAATCGTCGGAAATTTGTCTTTTTCACGAGAGGTGGATCAAAGCTTTTGACACGCAACCATTTGGTCAATTGTACATTAAATATGGCCTAATATTTTAGAAAATTGATTTGGTCTAATTTTGCAACAAATATATGGTAGGTCCTTCACAAAAAAACTCATTTTGGGCACTCGAAAAATGGAAAATGAAATTTTCGTCCAAAGAAAATGAAAACTTCCTTAGGAAACATTGTTTGCCATTCCAAGATGCACCCTTGTGCAAAATATGAGGTCATTTGAACAAACTATGCCATGAATGTGGCCATAAGATTGATCATTTGGCTTGAAAACCATGAATCTTCACACATGATAACTTATTTCTGAGAACACTTTTTTAAAATAATTGCCGTATTACAAGTTTATTATTTTTTCTGGAAACTAGGTCACATATAATGACACAATGCGAAGGTTTTCAATTTTTTTTTGATTTTTTTTGAATTTCTTATGCCCGTTTCAAAATGCGGACAAAACGACGGGCATGACCGTTCGTAGCTAGGGGTCGAATCTTGCAAAACTTTTGGATTTTCTCTGATTAAATAGATACTTATGTACCTAGAAATGATTTTTAGAAAAATAAAGAGCAAACTATAAGGCAGCTGCAGTTCAAATTTGACCCGCTTCCACCTGAATCGTCGGAAATTTTTCTTTTTCACGAGACGTGGATCAAAGCTTTTAACACGCAAACATTTGGTTAATTGTACATTAAATATGGCCAAATATTTTATAAAATTTATTTGGTCTAATTTTGCAACAAATATTTGGTAGGTCCTTCACAAAAAAACTCATTTTGGGCACTCAAAAAATGGAAAATGAAATTTTCGTCCAAAGAAAATGAAAACTTCCTTAGGCAACATTGTTTGCCATTCCAAGATGCACCCTTGTGCAAAATATGAGATCATTTGAACAAACTATGCCATGAATGTGGCCATAAGATTGATCATTTGGCTTGAAAGCCATGAATCTTCACACATGATAGCTTATTTCTGAGAACACTTTTTAAAAATAATTGCCGTATTACAAGTTTATTATTTTTTCTGGAAACTAGGTCACATATAATGACACAATGCGATGGTTTTCAATTTTTTTGATTTTTTTTGAATTTCTTGTGCCCGTTTCAAAATGCTGTGAAAACGACGGGCATGATCGTTCGTAGCTAGGGGTTGAATCTTGCAAAACTTTTGGAGTTTCTCTTATTAAATAGATACTTATGTACCTAGAAATGATTTTTAGAAAAATAAAGAGCAAACTATAAGGCAGCTGCAGTTCAAATTTTACCCGCTTCCAACTGAATCGTCGGAAATTTGTCTTTTTCACGAGAGGTGGATCAAAGCTTTTGACACGCAACCATTTGGTCAATTGTACATTAAATATGGCCTAATATTTTAGAAAATTGATTTGGTCTAATTTTGCAACAAATATATGGTAGGTCCTTCACAAAAAAACTCATTTTGGGCACTCAAAAAATGGAAAATGAAATTTTCGTCCAAAGAAAATGAAAACTTCCTTAGGCAACATTGTTTGCCATTCCAAGATGCACCCTTGTGCAAAATATGAGATAATTTGAAAAAACTATGCCATGAATGTGGCCATAAGATTGATCATTTGGCTTGAAAACCATGAATCTTCACACATGATAACTTATTTCTGAGAACACTTTTTTAAAATAATTGCCGTATTACAAGTTTATTATTTTTTCTGGAAACTAGGTCACATATAATGACACAATACGAAGGTTTTCAATTTTTTTGTTTTTTTTTGAATTTCTTGTGCCCGTTTCAAAATGCGGTCAAAACGACGGGCATGACCGTTCGTAGCTAGGGGTTGAATCTTGCAAAACTTTTGGAGTTTCTCTGATTAAATAGATACTTATGTACCTAGAAATGATTTTTAGAAAAATAAAGAGCAAACTATAAGGCAGCTGCAGTTCAAACTTGACCCGCTTCCAACTGAATCATCGGAAATTTGTCTTTTTCACGAAAGGTGGATCAAAGCTTTTGACACGCAAACATTTGGTTAATTGTACATTAAATATGGCCTAATATTTTAGAAAATTGATTTGGTCTAATTTTGCAACAAATATATGGTAGGTACTTCACAAAAAAACTCATTTTGGGCACTCGAAAAATGGAAAATGAATTTTTCGTCCAAAGAAAATGAAAACTTCCTTAGGCAACATTGTTTGCCATTCCAAGATGCACCCTTGTGCAAAATATGAGATCATTTGAACAAACTATGCCATGAATGTGGCCATAAGATTGATCATTTGGCTTGAAAGCCATGAATCTTCACACATGATAGCTTATTTCTGAGAACACTTCTTAAAAATAATTGCCATATTACAAGTTTATTATTTTTTCTGGAAACTAGGTCACATACAATGACACAATGCGAAGGTTTTCAATTTTTTTGATTTTTTTTGAATTTCTTGTGCCCGTTTCAAAATGCTGTCAAAACGACGGGCATGATCGTTCGTAGCTAGGGGTTCAATCTTGCAAAACTTTTGGAGTTTCTCTGATTAAATTGATACTTATGTACCTAGAAATGATTTTTATAAAAATAAAGAGCAAACTATAAGGCAGCTGCAGTTCAAATTTGACCCGCTTCCAGCTGAATCGTCGGAAATTTGTCTTTTTCACGAGAGGTGTATCAAAGCTTTTGACACGCAACCATTTGGTCAATTGTACATTAAATATGGCCTAATATTTTAGAAAATTGATTTGGTCTAATTTTGCAACAAATATATGGCAGGTCCTTCACAAAAAAACTCATTTTGGGCACTCGAAAAATGGAAAATGAAATTTTCGTCCAAAGAAAATGAAAACTTCCTTAGGAAACATTGTTTGCCATTCCAAGATGCACCCTTGTGCAAAATATGAGGTCATTTGAACAAACTATGCCATGAATGTGGCCATAAGATTGATCATTTGGCTTGAAAACCATGAATCTTCACACATGATAACTTATTTCTGAGAACACTTTTTTAAAATAATTGCCGTATTACAAGTTTATTATTTTTTCTGGAAACTAGGTCACATATAATGACACAATGCGAAGGTTTTCAATTTTTTTTGATTTTTTTTGAATTTCTTGTGCCCGTTTCAAAATGCGGACAAAACGACGGGCATGACCGTTCGTAGCTAGGGGTTGAATCTTGCAAAACTTTTGGATTTTCTCTGATTAAATAGATACTTATGTACCTAGAAATGATTTTTAGAAAAATAAAGAGAAAACTATAAGGCAGCTGCAGTTCAAATTTGACCCGCTTCCACCTGAATCGTCGGAAATTTTTCATTTTCACGAGACGTGGATCAAAGCTTTTAACACGCAAACATTTGGTTAATTGTACATTAAATATGGCCTAATATTTTATAAAATTGATTTGGTCTAATTTTGCAACAAATATATGGTAGGTCCTTCACAAAAAAACTCATTTTGGGCACTCAAAAAATGGAAAATGAAATTTTCGTCCAAAGAAAATGAAAACTTCCTTAGGCAACATTGTTTGCCATTCCAAGATGCACCCTTGTGCAAAATATGAGATCATTTGAACAAACTATGCCATGAATGTGGCCATAAGATTGATCATTTGGCTTGAAAGCCATGAATCTTCACACATGATAGCTTATTTCTGAGAACGCTTTTTAAAAATAATTGCCGTATTACAAGTTTATTATTTTTTCAGGAAACTAGGTCACATATAATGACACAATGCGATGGTTTTCAATTTTTTTGATTTTTTTTGAATTTCTTGTGCCCGTTTCAAAATGCTGTCAAAACGACGGGCATGATCGTTCGTAGCTAGGGGTTCAATCTTTTAAAACTTTTGGAGTTTCTCTTATTAAATAGATACTTATGTACCTAGAAATGATTTTTAGAAAAATAAAGAGCAAACTATAAGGCAGCTGCAGTTCAAATTTTACCCGCTTCCAACTGAATCGTCGGAAATTTGTCTTTTTCACGAGAGGTGGACCAAAGCTTTTGACACGCAACCATTTGGTCAATTGTACATTAAATATGGCCTAATATTTTATAAAATTGATTTGGTCTAATTTTGCAACAAATATATGGTAGGTGCTTCACAAAAAAACTCATTTTGGGCACTCAAAAAATGGAAAATGAAATTTTCGTCCAAAGAAAATGAAAACTTCATTAGGCAACATTGTTTGCCATTCCAAGATGCACCCTTGTGCAAAATATGAGATAATTTGAAAAAACTATGCCATGAATGTGGCCATAAGATTGATCATTTGGCTTGAAAACCATGAATCTTCACACATGATAACTTATTTCTGAGAACACTTTTTTAAAATAATTGCCGTATTACAAGTTTATTATTTTTTCTGGAAACTAGGTCACATATAATGACACAATACGAAGGTTTTCAATTTTTTTGTTTTTTTTTGAATTTCATGTGCCCGTTTCAAAATGCGGTCAAAACGACGGGCATGACCGTTCGTAGCTAGGGGTTGAATCTTGCAAAACTTTTGGAGTTTCTCTGATTAAATAGATACTTATGTACCTAGAAATGATTTTTAGAAAAATAAAGAGCAAACTATAAGGCAGCTGCAGTTCAAACTTGACCCGCTTCCAACTGAATCATCGGAAATTTGTCTTTTTCACGAAAGGTGGATCAAAGCTTTTGACACGCAAACATTTGGTTAATTGTACATTAAATATGGCCTAATATTTTAGAAAATTGATTTGGTCTAATTTTGCAACAAATATATGGTAGGTCCTTCACAAAAAAACTCATTTTGGGCACTCGAAAAATCAAAAATGAATTTTTCGTCCAAAGAAAATGAAAACTTCCTTAGGCAACATTGTTTGCCATTCCAAGATGCACCCTTGTGCAAAATATGAGATCATTTGAACAAACTATGCCATGAATGTGGCCATAAGATTGATCATTTGGCTTGAAAGCCATGAATCTTCACACATGATAGCTTATTTCTGAGAACACTTTTTAAAAATAATTGCCATATTACAAGTTTATTATTTTTTTTGGAAACTAGGTCACATACAATGACACAATGCGAAGGTTTTCAATTTTTTTGATTTTTTTTGAATTTCTTGTGCCCGTTTCAAAATGCTGTCAAAACGACGGGTATGATCGTTCGTAGCTAGGGGTTCAATCTTGCAAAACTTTTGGAGTTTCTCTGATTAAATTGATACTTATGTACCTAGAAATGATTTTTATAAAAATAAAGAGCAAACTATAAGGCAGCTGCAGTTCAAATTTGACCCGCTTCCAACTGAATCGTCGGAAATTTGTCTTTTTCACGAGAGGTGGATCAAAGCTTTTGACACGCAACCATTTGGTCAATTGTACATTAAATATGGCCTAATATTTTAGAAAATTGATTTGGTCTAATTTTGCAACAAATATACGGTAGGTCCTTCACAAAAAAACTCATTTTGGGCACTCGAAAAATGGAAAATGAAATTTTCGTCCAAAGAAAATGAAAACTTCCTTAGGAAACATTGTTTGCCATTCCAAGATGCACCCTTGTGCAAAATATGAGGTCATTTGAACAAACTATGCCATGAATGTGGCCATAAGATTGATCATTTGGCTTGAAAACCATGAATCTTCACACATGATAACTTATTTCTGAGAACACTTTTTTAAAATAATTGCCGTATTACAAGTTTATTATTTTTTCTGGAAACTAGGTCACATATAATGACACAATGCAAAGGTTTTCAATTTTTTTTGATTTTTTTGAATTTCTTGTGCCCGTTTCAAAATGCGGACAAAACGACGGGCATGACCGTTCGTAGCTAGGGGTTGAATCTTGCAAAACTTTTGGATTTTCTCTGATTAAATAGATACTAATGTACCTAGAAATGATTTTTAGAAAAATAAAGAGCAAACTATAAGGCAGCTGCAGTTCAAATTTGACCCGCTTCCAGCTGAATCGTCGGAAATTTTTCTTTTTCACGAGACGTGGATCAAAGCTTTTAACACGCAAACATTTGGTTAATTGTACATTAAATATGGCCTAATATTTTATAAAATTGATTTGGTCTAATTTTGCAACAAATATATGGTAGGTCCTTCACAAAAAAACTCATTTTGGGCACTCAAAAAATGGAAAATGAAATTTTCGTCCAAAGAAAATGAAAACTTCCTTAGGCAACATTGTTTGCCATTCCAAGATGCACCCTTGTGCAAAATATGAGATCATTTGAATAAACTATGCCATGAATGTGGCCATAAGATTGATCATTTGGCTTGAAAGCCATGAATCTTCACACATGATAGCTTATTTCTGAGAACACTTTTTAAAAATAATTGCCGTATTACAAGTTTATTATTTTTTCTGGAAACTAGGTCACATATAATGACACAATGCGATGGTTTTCAATTTTTTTGATTTTTTTTGAATTTCTTGTGCCCGTTTCAAAATGCTGTCAAAACGACGGGCATGATCGTTCGTAGCTAGGGGTTGAATCTTGCAAAACTATTGGAGTTTCTCTTATTAAATAGATACTTATGTACCTAGAAATGATTTTTAGAAAAATAAAGAGCAAACTATAAGGCAGCTGCAGTTCAAATTTTACCCGCTTCCAACTGAATCGTCGGAAATTTGTCTTTTTCACGAGAGGTGGATCAAAGCTTTTGACACGCAACCATTTGGTCAATTGTACATTAAATATGGAATAATATTTTAGAAAATTGATTTGGTCTAATTTTGCAACAAATATATGGTAGGTCCTTCACAAAAAAACTCATTTTGGGCACTCAAAAAATGGAAAATGAAATTTTCGTCCAAAGAAAATGAAAACTTCCTTAGGCAACATTGTTTGCCATTCCAAGATGCACCCTTGTGCAAAATATGAGATAATTTGAAAAAACTATGCCATGAATGTGGCCATAAGATTGATCATTTGGCTTGAAAACCATGAATCTTCACACATGATAACTTATTTCTGAGAACACTTTTTTAAAATAATTGCCGTATTACAAGTTTATTATTTTTTCTGGAAACTAGGTCACATATAATGACACAATACGAAGGTTTTCAATTTTTTTGTTTTTTTTGAATTTCTTGTGCCCGTTTCAAAATGCGGTCAAAACGACGGGCATGACCGTTCGTAGCTAGGGGTTGAATCTTGCAAAACTTTTGGAGTTTCTCTGATTAAATAGATACTTATGTACCTAGAAATGATTTTTAGAAAAATAAAGAGCAAACTATAAGGCAACTGCAGTTCAAACTTGACCCGCTTCCAACTGAATCATCGGAAATTTGTCTTTTTCACGAAAGGTGGATCAAAGCTTTTGACACGCAAACATTTGGTTAATTGTACAGTAAATATGGCCTAATATTTTAGAAAATTGATTTGGTCTAATTTTGCAACAAATATATGGTAGGTCCTTCACAAAAAAACTCATTTTGGGCACTCGAAAAATGGAAAATGAAATTTTCGTCAAAAGAAAATGAAAACTTCCTTAGGCAACATTGTTTGCCATTCCAAGATGCACCCTTTTGCAAAATATGAGATCATTTGAACAAACTATGCCATGACTGTGGCCATAAGATTGATCATTTGGCTTGAAAGCCATGAATCTTCACACATGATAGCTTATTTCTGAGAACACTTTTTAAAAATAATTGCCATATTACAAGTTTATTATTTTTTCTGGAAACTAGGTCACATACAATGACACAATGCGAAGGTTTTCAATTTTTTTGATTTTTTTTGAATTTCTTGTGCCCGTTTCAAAATGCTGTCAAAACGACGGGCATGATCGTTCGTAGCTAGGGGTTCAATCTTGCAAAACTTTTGGAGTTTCTATGATTAAATTGATACTTATGTACCTAGAAATGATTTTTATAAAAATAAAGAGCATACTATAAGGCAGCTGCAGTTCAAATTTGACCCGCTTCCAACTGAATCGTCGGAAATTTTTCTTTTTCACGAGAGGTGGATCAAAGCTTTTGACACGCAACCATTTGGTCAATTGTACATTAAATATGGCCTAATATTTTAGAAAATTGATTTGGTCTAATTTTGCAACAAATATATGGTAGGTCCTTCACAAAAAAACTCATTTTGGGCACTCGAAAAATGGAAAATGAAATTTTCGTCCAAAGAAAATGAAAACTTCCTTAGGAAACATTGTTTGCCATTCCAAGATGCACCCTTGTGCAAAATATGAGGTCATTTGAACAAACTATGCCATGAATGTGGCCATAAGATTGATCATTTGGCTTGAAAACCATGAATCTTCACACATGATAACTTATTTCTGAGAACACTTTTTTAAAATAATTGCCGTATTACAAGTTTATTATTTTTTCTGGAAACTAGGTCACATATAATGACACAATGCGAAGGTTTTCAATTTTTTTTGATTTTTTTTGAATTTCTTGTGCCCGTTTCAAAATGCGGACAAAACGACGGGCATGACCGTTCGTAGCTAGGGGTTGAATCTTGCAAAACTTTTGGATTTTCTCTGATTAAATAGATACTTATGTACCTAGAAATGATTTTTAGAAAAATAAAGAGCAAACTATAAGGCAGCTGCAGTTCAAATTTGACCCGCTTCCAGCTGAATCGTCGGAAATTTTTCTTTTTCACGAGACGTGGATCAAAGCTTTTAACACGCAAACATTTGGTTAATTGTACATTAAATATGGCCTAATATTTTATAAAATTGATTTGGTCTAATTTTGCAACAAATATATGGTAGGTCCTTCACAAAAAAACTCATTTTGGGCACTCAAAAAATGGAAAATGAAATTTTCGTCCAAAGAAAATGAAAACTTCCTTAGGCAACATTGTTTGCCATTCCAAGATGCACCCTTGTGCAAAATATGAGATCATTTGAACAAACTATGCCATGAATGTGGCCATAAGATTGATCATTTGGCTTGAAAGCCATGAATCTTCACACATGATAGCTTATTTCTGAGAACACTTTTTAAAAATAATTGCCGTATTACAAGTTTATTATTTTTTCTGGAAACTAGGTCACATATAATGACACAATGCGATGGTTTTCAATTTTTTTGATTTTTTTTGAATTTCTTGTGCCCGTTTCAAAATGCTGTCAAAACGACGGGCATGATCGTTCGTAGCTAGGGCTTGAATCTTGCAAAACTTTTGGAGTTTCTCTTATTAAATAGATACTTATGTACCTAGAAATGATTTTTAGAAAAATAAAGAGCAAACTATAAGGCAACTGCAGTTCAAATTTTACCCGCTTCCAACTGAATCGTCGGAAATTTGTCTTTCTCACGAGAGGTGGATCAAAGCTTTTGACACGCAACCATTTGGTCAATTGTACATTAAATATGGCCTAATATTTTAGAAAATTGATTTGGTCTAATTTTGCAACAAATATATGGTAGGTCCTTCACAAAAAAACTCATTTTGGGCACTCGAAAAATGGAAAATTAAATTTTCGTCCAAAGAAAATGAAAACTTCCTTAGGCAACATTGTTTGCCATTCCAAGATGCACCCTTGTGAAAAATATGAGATTATTTGAACAAACTATGCCATGAATGTGGCCATAAGATTGATCATTTGGCTTGAAAACCATGAATCTTCACACATGATAACTTATTTCTGAGGACACTTTTTTAAAATAATTGCCGTATTACAAGTTTATTATTTTTTCTGGAAACTAGGTCACATATAATGACACAATACGAAGGTTTTCAATTTTTTTGTTTTTTTTTGAATTTCTTGTGCCCGTTTCAAAATGCGGTCAAAACGATGGGCATGACCGTTCGTAGCTAGGGGTTGAATCTTGCAAAACTTTTGGATTTTCTCTGATTAAATAGATACTTATGTACCTAGAAATGATTTTTAGAAAAATAAAGAGCAAACTATAAGGCAGCTGCAGTTCAAATTTGACCCGCTTCCAGCTGAATCGTCGGAAATTTTTCTTTTTCACGAGAGGTGGATCAAAGCTTTTGACACGCAAACATTTGGTTAATTGTACATTACATATGGCCTAATATTTTAGAAAATTTATTTGGTCTAATTTTGCAACAAATATATGGTAGGTCCTTCACAAAAAATCTCATTTTGGGCACTCGAAAAATGGAAAATGAAATTTTCGTCCAAAGAAAATGAAAACTTCCTTAGGCAACATTGTTTTCCATTCCAAGATGCACCCTTGTGCAAAATATGAGATCATTTGAACAAACTATGCCATGAATGTGGCCATAAGATTGATCATTTGGCTTGAAAGCCATGAATCTTCACACATGATAGCTTATTTCTGAGAACACTTCTTAAAAATAATTGTCGTATTACAAGTTTATTATTTTTTCTGGAAACTAGGTCACATACAATGACACAATGCGAAGGTTTCAATTTTTTTGATTTTTTTTGAATTTCTTGTGCCCGTTTCAAAATGCTGTCAAAACGACGGGCATGATCGTTCGTAGCTAGGGGTTCAATCTTGCAAAACTTTTGGAGTTTCTCTTATTAAATAGATACTTATGTACCTAGAAATGATTTTTAGAAAAATAAAGAGCAAACTATAAGGCAGATGCAGTTCAAATTTGACCCGCTTCCAACTGAATCGTCGGAAATTTGTCTTTTTCACGAGAGGTGGATCAAAGCTTTTGACACGCAACCATTTGGTCAATTGTACATTAAATATGGCCTAATATTTTAGAAAATTGATTTGGTCTAATTTTGCAACAAATATATGGTAGGTCCTTCGCAAAAAAACTCATTTTGGGCACTCGAAAAATGGAAAATGAAATTTTCGTCCAAAGAAAATGAAAACTTCCTTAGGCAACATTGTTTGCCATTCCAAGATGCACCCTTGTGCAAAATATGAGGTCATTTGAACAAACTATGCCATGAATGTGGCCATAAGATTGATCATTTGGCTTGAAAACCATGAATCTTCACACATGATAACTTATTTCTGAGAACACTTTTTAAAAATAATTGCCGTATTACAAGTTTATTATTTTTTCTGGAAACTAGGTCACATATAATAACACAATGCGAAGGTTTTCAATTTTTTGATTTTTTTTGAATTTCTTGTGCCCGTTTCAAAATGCGGTCAAAACGACGGGCATGACCGTTCGTAGCTAGGGGTTGAATCTTGCAAAACTTTTGGAGTTTCTCTGATTAAATAGATACTTATGCACCTAGAAATGATTTTTAGAAAAATAAAGAGCAAACTATAAGGCAGCTGCAGTTCAAATTTGACCCGCTTCCAACTGAATCGTCCGAAATTTGTCTTTTTCACGAGAGGTGGATCAAAGCATTTGACACGCACCCATTTGGTCAATTGTACATTAAATATGGCCTAATATTTTATAAAATTGATTTGGTCTAACTTTGCAACAAATATATGGTAGGTCCTTCGCAAAAAAACTCATTTTGGGCACTCGAAAAATGGAAAATGAAATTTTCGTCCAAAGAAAATGAAAACTTCCTTAGGCAACATTGTTTGCCATTCCAAGATGCACCCTTGTGCAAAATATGAGATAATTTGAACAAACTATGCCATGAATGTGGCCATAAGATTGATCATTTGGCTTGAAAACCATGAATCTTCACACATGTTAACTTATTTCTGAGAACACTTTTTTAAAATAATTGCCGTATTACAAGTTTATTATTTTTTCTGGAAACTAGGTCACATATAATGACACAATGCGAAGGTTTTCAGTTTTTTTGATTTTTTTTGAAATTCTTGTGCCCGTTTCAAAATGCGGTCAAAACGACGGGTATGACCGTTCGTAGCTAGGGGTTGAATCTTGCAAAACTTTTGGAGTTTCTCTGATTAAATAGATACTTATGTACCTAGCAATTATTTTTAGAAAAATAAAGAGCAAACTATAAGGCAGCTGCAGTTCAAATTTGACCCGCTTCCAACTGAATCGTCGGAAATTTGTCTTTTTCACGAGAGGTGGATCAAAGCTTTTGACTCGCAAAAATTTGGTTAATTGTACATTAAATATGGCCTAATATTTTAGAAAATTGATTTGGTCTAATTTTGCAACAAATATATGGTAGGTCCTTCACAAAAAAACTCATTTTGGGCACTCAAAAAATGGAAAATGAAATTTTCGTCCAAAGAAAATGAAAACTTCCTTAGGCAACATTGTTTGCCATTCCAAGATGCACCCTTGTGCAAAATATGAAATCATTTGAATAGAATATGCCATGAATGTGGCCATAAGATTGATCATTTGGCTTGAAAGCCATGAATCTTCACACATGATAGCTTATTTCTGAGAACACTTTTTACAAATAATTGCCGTATTACAAGTTTATTATTTTTTTCTGGAAACTAGGTCACATATAATGACACAATGCGAAGGTTTTCAATTTTTTTGATTTTTTTGAATTTCTTGTGCCCGTTTCAAAATGCGGTCAAAACGACGGGTATGATCGTTCGTAGCTAGGGGTTGAATCTTGCAAAACTTTTGGAGTTTCTCTGATTAAATAGATACTTATGTACCTAGAAATGATTTTTAGAAAAATAAAGAGCAAACTATAAGGCAGCTGCAGTTCAAATTTGACCCGCTTCCAACTGAATCGTCGGAAATTTGTCTTTTTCATGAGAGGTGGATCAAAGCTTTTGACACGCAAACATTTGGTTAACTGTACATTAAATATGGCCTAATATTTTAGAAAATTGATTTGGTCTAATTTTGCAACAAATATATGGTAGGTCCTTCACAAAAAAACTCATTTTGGGCACTCGAAAAATGGAAAATGAAATTTTCGTCCAAAGAAAATGAAAACTTCCTTAGGCAACATTGTTTGCCATTCCAAGATGCACCCTTGTGCAAAATATGAGATCATTTGAATAAACTATGCCATGAATGTGGCCATAAGATTGATCATTTGGCTTGAAAACCATGAATCTTCACACATGATAACTTATTTCAATTTTTTTGATTTTTTTTGAATTTCTTGTGCCCGTTTCAAAATGCTGTCAAAACGACGGGCATGATCGTTCGTAGCTAGGGGTTGAATCTTGCAAAAATTTTGGAGTTTCTCTGATTAAATAGATACTTATGTACCTAGAAATGATTTTTAGAAAAATAAAGAGCAAACTATAAGGCAGCTGCATTTCAAATTTGACCCGCTTCCAGCTGAATCGTCGGAAATTTGTCTTTTTCACGAGAGAGGGATCAAAGCTTTTGACACGCAAAAATTTGGTCAATTGTACATTAAATATGGCCTAATATTTTAGAAAATTGATTTGGTTTAATTTTGCAACAAATATATGGTAGGTCCTTCACAAAAGAACTCATTTTGGGCACTCCAAAAATGGAAAATGAAATTTTCGTCCAAAGAAAATGAAAACTTCCTTAGGCAACATTGTTTGCCATTCCGAGATGCACCCTTGTGCAAAATATGAGATCATTTGAACAAAAAATGCCATGAATGTCGCCATAAGATTGATCATTTGGCTTGAAACCCATGAATCTTCACACATGATAGCTTATTTCTGAGAACACTTTTTAAAAATAATTGCCGTATTACAAGTTTATTATTTTTTCTGGAAACTAGGTCACATATAATGACACAATGCGAAGGTTTTCAATTTTTTTGATTTTTTTTGAATTTCTTGTGCCCGTTTCAAAATGCGGTCAAAACGACGGGCATGACCGTTCGTAGCTAGGGGTTGAATCTTGCAAAACTTTTGGAGTTTCTCTGATTAAATAGATACTTATGTACCTAGAAATGATTTTTAGAAAAATAAAGAGCAAACTATAAGGCAGCTGCAGTTCAAATTTGACCCGCTTCCAGCTGAATCATCCGAAATTTGTCTTTTTCACGAGAGGTGGATCAAAGCTTTTGACACGCAACAATTTGGTCAATTGTACATTAAATATGGCCTAATATTTTAGAAATTTGATTTGCTCTAATTTTGCAACAAATATATGGTAGGTCCTTCACAAAAAAACTCATTTTGGGCACTCAAAAAATGGAAAATGAAATTTTCGTCCAAAGAAAATGAAAACTTCCTTAGGCAACATTGTTTGCCATTCCAAGATGCACCCTTGTGCAAAATATGAAATCATTTGAACAGAATATGCCATGAATGTGGCCATAAGATTAATCATTTGGCTTGAAAGCCATGAATCTTCACACATGATAGCTTATTTCTGAGAACACTTTTTACAAATAATTGCCGTATTACAAGTTTATTATTTTTTTCTGGAAACTAGGTCACATATAATGACACAATGCGAAGGATTTCAATTTTTTTGATTTTTTTGAATTTCTTGTGCCCGTTTGAAAATGCGGTCAAAACGACGGGCATGATCGTTCGTAGCTAGGGGTTGAATCTTGCAAAACTTTTGGAGTTTCTCTGATTAAATAGATACTTATGTACCTAGAAATGATTTTTAGAAAAATAAAGAGCAAACTATAAGGCAGCTGCAGTTCAAATTTGACCCGCTTCCAGCTGAATCGTCGGAAATTTGTCTTTTTCACGAGAGGTGGATCAAAGCTTTTGACACGCAACCATTTGGTAAATTGTACATTAAATATGGCCTAATATTTTAGAAAATTGATTTGGTCTAATTTTGCAACAAATATATGGTAGGTCCTTCGCAAAAAAACTCATTTTGGGCACTCGAAAAATGGAAAATGAAATTTTCGTCCAAAGAAAATGAAAACTTCCTTAGGCAACATTGTTTGCCATTCCAAGATGCACCCTTGTGCAAAATATGAGGTCATTTGAACAAACTATGCCATGAATGTGGCCATAAGATTGATCATTTGGCTTGAAAACCATGAATCTTCACACATGATAACTTATTTCTGAGAACACTTTTTAAAAATAATTGCCGTATTACAAGTTTATTATTTTTTCTGGAAACTAGGTCACATATAATGACACAATGCGAAGGTTTTCAATTTTTTTTGATTTTTTTTGAATTTCTTGTGCCCGTTTCAAAATGCGGTCAAAACGACGGGCATGACCGTTTGTAGCTAGGTGTTGAATCTTGCAAAACTTTTGGATTTTCTCTGATTAAATAGATACTTATGTACCTAGAAATGATTTTTAGAAAAATAAAGAGCAAACTATAAGGCAGCTGCAGTTCAAATTTGACCCGCTTCCACCTGAATCGTCCGAAATTTGTCTTTTTCACCAGAGGTGGATCAAAGCTTTTGACACGCAACCATTTGGTCAATTGTACATTCAATATGGCCTAATATTTTATAAAATTGATTTGGTCTAATTTTGCAACAAATATATGGTAGGTCCTTCACAAAAAAACTCATTTTGGGCACTCGAAAAATGGAAAATGAAATTTTCGTCCGAAGAAAATGAAAAGTTCCTTAGGCAACATTGTTTGCCATTCCAAGATGCACCCTTGTGCAAAATATGAGATCGTTTGAATAAACTATGCCATGAATGTGGCCATAAGATTGATCATTTGGCTTGAAAACCATGAATCTTCACACATGATAACTTATTTCTGAGAACACTTTTTTAAAATAATTGCCGTATTTCAAGTTTATTATTTTTTCTGGAAACTAGGTCACATATAATGACACAATGCGAAGGTTTTCAATTTTTTCAATTTTTTTTGAATTTCTTGTGCCCGTTTCAAAATGCGGTCAAAACGACGGGCATGTCCGTTCGTAGCTAGGGGTTGAATCTTGCAAAACTTTTGGAGTTTCTCTGATTAAATAGATACTTATGTACCTAGAAATGATTTTTAGAAAAATAAAGAGCAAACTATAAGGCAGCTGCAGTTCAAATTTGACCCGCTTCCAGCTGAATCGTCGGAAATTTGTCTTTTTCACGAGAGGTGGATCAAAGCTTTTGACACGCAACCATTTGGTAAATTGTACATTAAATATGGCCTAATATTTTAGAAAATTGATTTGGTCTAATTTTGCAACAAATATATGGTAGGTCCTTCGCAAAAAAACTCATTTTGGGCACTCGAAAAATGGAAAATGAAATTTTCGTCCAAAGAAAATGAAAACTTCCTTAGGCAACATTGTTTGCCATTCCAAGATGCACCCTTGTGCAAAATATGAGGTCATTTGAACAAACTATGCCATGAATGTGGCCATAAGATTGATCATTTGGCTTGAAAACCATGAATCTTCACACATGATAACTTATTTCTGAGAACAATTTTTAAAAATAATTGCCGTATTACAAGTTTATTATTTTTTCTGGAAACTAGGTCACATATAATGACACAATGCGAAGGTTTTCAATTTTTTTTGATTTTTTTTGAATTTCTTATGCCCGTTTAAAAATGCGGTCAAAACGACGGGCATGACCGTTTGTAGCTAGGTGTTGAATCTTGCAAAACTTTTGGATTTTCTCTGATTAAATAGATACTTATGTACCTAGAAATGATTTTTAGAAAAATAAAGAGCAAACTATAAGGCAGCTGCAGTTCAAATTTGACCCGCTTCCACCTGAATCGTCCGAAATTTGTCTTTTTCACCAGAGGTGGATCAAAGCTTTTGACACGCAACCATTTGGTCAATTGTACATTAAATATGGCCTAATATTTTATAAAATTGATTTGGTCTAATTTTGCAACAAATATATGGTAGGTCCTTCACAAAAAAACTCATTTTGGGCACTCGAAAAATGGAAAATGAAATTTTCGTCCGAAGAAAATGAAAACTTCCTTAGGCAACATTGTTTGCCATTCCAAGATGCACCCTTGTGCAAAATATGAGATCGTTTGAATAAACTATGCCATGAATGTGGCCATAAGATTGATCATTTGGCTTGAAAACCATGAATCTTCACACATGATAACTTATTTCTGAGAACACTTTTTTAAAATAATTGCCGTATTTCAAGTTTATTATTTTTTCTGGAAACTAGGTCACATATAATGACACAATGCGAAGGTTTTCAATTTTTTCAATTTTTTTTGAATTTCTTGTGCCCGTTTCAAAATGCGGTCAAAACGACGGGCATGTCCGTTCGTAGCTAGGGGTTGAATCTTGAAAAACTTTTGGAGTTTCTCTGATTAAATAGATACTTATGTACCTAGAAATGATTTTTAGAAAAATAAAGAGCAAACTATAAGGCAGCTGCATTTCAAATTTGACCCGCTTCCAACTGAATCGTCGGAAATTTGTCTTTTTCACGAGAGAGGGATCAAAGCTTTTGACACGCAAAAATTTGGTCAATTGTACATTAAATATGGCCTAATATTTTAGAAAATTGATTTGGTCTAATTTTGCAACAAATATATGGTAGGTCCTTCACAAAAAAACTCATTTTGGGCACTCAAAAAATGGAAAATGAAATTTTCGTCCAAAGAAAATGAAAACTTCCTTAGGCAACATTGTTTGCCATTCCAAGATGCACCCTTGTGCAAAATATGAAATCATTTGAACAGAATATGCCATGAATGTGGCCATAAGATTGATCATTTGGCTTGAAAGCCATGAATCTTCACACATGATAGCTTATTTCTGAGAACACTTTTTACAAATAATTGCCGTATTACAAGTTTATTATTTTTTTCTGGAAACTAGGTCACATATAATGACACAATGCGAAGGTTTTCAATTTTTTTGATTTTTTTGAATTTCTTGTGCCCGTTTCAAAATGCGGTCAAAACGACGGGCATGATCGTTCGTAGCTAGGGGTTGAATCTTGCAAAACTTTTGGAGTTTCTCTGATTAAATAGATACTTATGTACCTAGAAATGATTTTTAGAAAAATAAAGAGCAAACTATAAGGCAGCTGCAGTTCATATTTGACCCGCTTCCAGCTGAATCATCCGAAATTTGTCTTTTTCACGAGAGGTGGATCAAAGCTTTTGACACGCAACAATTTCGTCAATTGTACATTAAATATGGCCTAATATTTTAGAAATTTGATTTGCTCTAATTTTGCAACAAATATATGGTAGGTCCTTCACAAAAAAACTCATTTTGGGCACTCGAAAAATGGAAAATGAAATTTTCGTCCGAAGAAAATGAAAACTTCCTTAGGCAACATTGTTTGCCATTCCAAGATGCACCCTTGTGCAAAATATGAGATCGTTTGAATAAACTATGCCATGAATGTGGCCATAAGATTGATCATTTGGCTTGAAAACCATGAATCCTCACACATGATAACTTATTTCTGAGAACACTTTTTTAAAATAATTGCCGTATTTCAAGTTTATTATTTTTTCTGGAAACTAGGTCACATATAATGACACAATGCGAAGGTTTTCAATGTTTTCAATTTTTTTTGAATTTCTTGTGCCCGTTTCAAAATGCGGTCAAAACGACGGGCATGTCCGTTCGTAGCTAGGGGTTGAATCTTGCAAAACTTTTGGAGTTTCTCTGATTAAATGGATACTTATGTACCTAGAAATGATTTTTAGAAAAATAAAGAGCAAACTATAAGGCAGCTGCATTTCAAATTTGACCCGCTTCCAACTGAATCGTCGGAAATTTGTCTTTTTCACGAGAGAGGGATCAAAGCTTTTGACACGCAAAAATTTGGTCAATTGTACATTAAATATGGCCTAATATTTTAGAAAATTGATTTGGTCTAATTTTGCAACAAATATATGGTAGGTCCTTCACAAAAAAACTCATTTTGGGCACTCAAAAAATGGAAAATGAAATTTTCGTCCAAAGAAAATGAAAACTTCCTTAGGCAACATTGTTTGCCATTCCAAGATGCACCCTTGTGCAAAATATGAAATCATTTGAACAGAATATGCCATGAATGTGGCCATAAGATTAATCATTTGGCTTGAAAGCCATGAATCTTCACACATGATAGCTTATTTCTGAGAACACTTTTTACAAATAATTGCCGTATTACAAGTTTATTATTTTTTTCTGGAAACTAGGTCACATATAATGACACAATGCGAAGGTTTTCAATTTTTTTGATTTTTTTGAATTTCTTGTGCCCGTTTGAAAATGCGGTCAAAACGACGGGCATGATCGTTCGTAGCTAGGGGTTGAATCTTGCAAAACTTTTGGAGTTTCTCTGATTAAATAGATACTTATGTACCTAGAAATGATTTTTAGAAAAATAAAGAGCAAACTATAAGGCAGCTGCAGTTCAAATTTGACCCGCTTCCAGCTGAATCGTCGGAAATTTGTCTTTTTCACGAGAGGTGGATCAAAGCTTTTGACACGCAACCATTTGGTAAATTGTACATTAAATATGGCCTAATATTTTAGAAAATTGATTTGGTCTAATTTTGCAACAAATATATGGTAGGTCCTTCGCAAAAAAACTCATTTTGGGCACTCGAAAAATGGAAAATGAAATTTTCGTCCAAAGAAAATGAAAACTTCCTTAGGCAACATTGTTTGCCATTCCAAGATGCACCCTTGTGCAAAATATGAGGTCATTTGAACAAACTATGCCATGAATGTGGCCATAAGATTGATCATTTGGCTTGAAAACCATGAATCTTCACACATGATAACTTATTTCTGAGAACACTTTTTAAAAATAATTGCCGTATTACAAGTTTATTATTTTTTCTGGAAACTAGGTCACATATAATGACACAATGCGAAGGTTTTCAATTTTTTTTGATTTTTTTTGAATTTCTTGTGCCCGTTTCAAAATGCGGTCAAAACGACGGGCATGACCGTTTGTAGCTAGGTGTTGAATCTTGCAAAACTTTTGGATTTTCTCTGATTAAATAGATACTTATGTACCTAGAAATGATTTTTAGAAAAATAAAGAGCAAACTATAAGGCAGCTGCAGTTCAAATTTGACCCGCTTCCACCTGAATCGTCCGAAATTTGTCTTTTTCACCAGAGGTGGATCAAAGCTTTTGACACGCAACCATTTGGTCAATTGTACATTCCATATGGCCTAATATTTTATAAAATTGATTTGGTCTAATTTTGCAACAAATATATGGTAGGTCCTTCACAAAAAAACTCATTTTGGGCACTCGAAAAATGGAAAATGAAATTTTCGTCCGAAGAAAATGAAAAGTTCCTTAGGCAACATTGTTTGCCATTCCAAGATGCACCCTTGTGCAAAATATGAGATCGTTTGAATAAACTATGCCATGAATGTGGCCATAAGATTGATCATTTGGCTTGAAAACCATGAATCTTCACACATGATAACTTATTTCTGAGAACACTTTTTTAAAATAATTGCCGTATTTCAAGTTTATTATTTTTTCTGGAAACTAGGTCACATATAATGACACAATGCGAAGGTTTTCAATTTTTTCAATTTTTTTTGAATTTCTTGTGCCCGTTTCAAAATGCGGTCAAAACGACGGGCATGTCCGTTCGTAGCTAGGGGTTGAATCTTGCAAAACTTTTGGAGTTTCTCTGATTAAATAGATACTTATGTACCTAGAAATGATTTTTAGAAAAATAAAGAGCAAACTATAAGGCAGCTGCAGTTCAAATTTGACCCGCTTCCAGCTGAATCGTCGGAAATTTGTCTTTTTCACGAGAGGTGGATCAAAGCTTTTGACACGCAACCATTTGGTAAATTGTACATTAAATATGGCCTAATATTTTAGAAAATTGATTTGGTCTAATTTTGCAACAAATATATGGTAGGTCCTTCGCAAAAAAACTCATTTTGGGCACTCGAAAAATGGAAAATGAAATTTTCGTCCAAAGAAAATGAAAACTTCCTTAGGCAACATTGTTTGCCATTCCAAGATGCACCCTTGTGCAAAATATGAGGTCATTTGAACAAACTATGCCATGAATGTGGCCATAAGATTGATCATTTGGCTTGAAAACCATGAATCTTCACACATGATAACTTATTTCTGAGAACAATTTTTAAAAATAATTGCCGTATTACAAGTTTATTATTTTTTCTGGAAACTAGGTCACATATAATGACACAATGCGAAGGTTTTCAATTTTTTTTGATTTTTTTTGAATTTCTTATGCCCGTTTCAAAATGCGGTCAAAACGACGGGCATGACCGTTTGTAGCTAGGTGTTGAATCTTGCAAAACTTTTGGATTTTCTCTAATTAAATAGATACTTATGTACCTAGAAATGATTTTTAGAAAAATAAAGAGCAAACTATAAGGCAGCTGCAGTTCAAATTTGACCCGCTTCCACCTGAATCGTCCGAAATTTGTCTTTTTCACCAGAGGTGGATCAAAGCTTTTGACACGCAACCATTTGGTCAATTGTACATTAAATATGGCCTAATATTTTATAAAATTGATTTGGTCTAATTTTGCAACAAATATATGGTAGGTCCTTCACAAAAAAACTCATTTTGGGCACTCGAAAAATGGAAAATGAAATTTTCGTCCGAAGAAAATGAAAACTTCCTTAGGCAACATTGTTTGCCATTCCAAGATGCACCCTTGTGCAAAATATGAGATCGTTTGAATAAACTATGCCATGAATGTGGCCATAAGATTGATCATTTGGCTTGAAAACCATGAATCTTCACACATGATAACTTATTTCTGAGAACACTTTTTTAAAATAATTGCCGTATTTCAAGTTTATTATTTTTTCTGGAAACTAGGTCACATATAATGACACAATGCGAAGGTTTTCAATTTTTTCAATTTTTTTTGAATTTCTTGTGCCCGTTTCAAAATGCGGTCAAAACGACGGGCATGTCCGTTCGTAGCTAGGGGTTGAATCTTGAAAAACTTTTGGAGTTTCTCTGATTAAATAGATACTTATGTACCTAGAAATGATTTTTAGAAAAATAAAGAGCAAACTATAAGGCAGCTGCATTTCAAATTTGACCCGCTTCCAACTGAATCGTCGGAAATTTGTATTTTTCACGAGAGAGGGATCAAAGCTTTTGACACGCAAAAATTTGGTCAATTGTACATTAAATATGGCCTAATATTTTAGAAAATTGATTTGGTCTAATTTTGCAACAAATATATGGTAGGTCCTTCACAAAAAAACTCATTTTGGGCACTCAAAAAATGGAAAATGAAATTTTCGTCCAAAGAAAATGAAAACTTCCTTAGGCAACATTGTTTGCCATTCCAAGATGCACCCTTGTGCAAAATATGAAATCATTTGAACAGAATATGCCATGAATGTGGCCATAAGATTGATCATTTGGCTTGAAAGCCATGAATCTTCACACATGATAGCTTATTTCTGAGAACACTTTTTACAAATAATTGCCGTATTACAAGTTTATTATTTTTTTATGGAAACTAGGTCACATATAATGACACAATGCGAAGGTTTTCAATTTTTTTGATTTTTTTGAATTTCTTGTGCCCGTTTCAAAATGCGGTCAAAACGACGGGCATGATCGTTCGTAGCTAGGGGTTGAATCTTGCAAAACTTTTGGAGTTTCTCTGATTAAATAGATACTTATGTACCTAGAAATGATTTTTAGAAAAATAAAGAGCAAACTATAAGGCAGCTGCAGTTCAAATTTGACCCGCTTCCAGCTGAATCATCCGAAATTTGTCTTTTTCACGAGAGGTGGATCAAAGCTTTTGACACGCAACAATTTCGTCAATTGTACATTAAATATGGCCTAATATTTTAGAAATTTGATTTGCTCTAATTTTGCAACAAATATATGGTAGGTCCTTCACAAAAAAACTCATTTTGGGCACTCGAAAAATGGAAAATGAAATTTTCGTCCGAAGAAAATGAAAACTTCCTTAGGCAACATTGTTTGCCATTCCAAGATGCACCCTTGTGCAAAATATGAGATCGTTTGAATAAACTATGCCATGAATGTGGCCATAAGATTGATCATTTGGCTTGAAAACCATGAATCCTCACACATGATAACTTATTTCTGAGAACACTTTTTTAAAATAATTGCCGTATTTCAAGTTTATTATTTTTTCTGGAAACTAGGTCACATATAATGACACAATGCGAAGGTTTTCAATTTTTTCAATTTTTTTTGAATTTCTTGTGCCCGTTTCAAAATGCGGTCAAAACGACGGGCATGTCCGTTCGTAGCTAGGGGTTGAATCTTGCAAAACTTTTGGAGTTTCTCTGATTAAATGGATACTTATGTACCTAGAAATGATTTTTAGAAAAATAAAGAGCAAACTATAAGGCAGCTGCATTTCAAATTTGACCCGCTTCTAACTGAATCGTCGGAAATTTGTCTTTTTCACGAGAGAGGGATCAAAGCTTTTGACACGCAAAAATTTGGTCAATTGTACATTAAATATGGCCTAATATTTTAGAAAATTGATTTGGTCTAATTTTGCAACAAATATATGGTAGGTCCTTCACAAAAAAACTCATTTTGGGCACTCAAAAAATGGAAAATGAAATTTTCGTCCAAAGAAAATGAAAACTTCCTTTGGCAACATTGTTTGCCATTCCAAGATGCACCCTTGTGCAAAATATGAAATCATTTGAACAGAATATGCCATGAATGTGGCCATAAGATTAATCATTTGGCTTGAAAGCCATGAATCTTCACACATGATAGCTTATTTCTGAGAACACTTTTTACAAATAATTGCCGTATTACAAGTTTATTATTTTTTTCTGGAAACTAGGTCACATATAATGACACAATGCGAAGGTTTTCAATTTTTTTGATTTTTTTGAATTTCTTGTGCCCGTTTGAAAATGCGGTCAAAACGACGGGCATGATCGTTCGTAGCTAGGGGTTGAATCTTGCAAAACTTTTGGAGTTTCTCTGATTAAATAGATACTTATGTACCTAGAAATGATTTTTAGAAAAATAAAGAGCAAACTATAAGGCAGCTGCAGTTCAAATTTGACCCGCTTCCAGCTGAATCGTCGGAAATTTGTCTTTTTCACGAGAGGTGGATCAAAGCTTTTGACACGCAACCATTTGGTAAATTGTACATTAAATATGGCCTAATATTTTAGAAAATTGATTTGGTCTAACTTTGCAACAAATATATGGTAGGTCCTTCGCAAAAAAACTCATTTTGGGCACTCGAAAAATGGAAAATGAAATTTTCGTCCAAAGAAAATGAAAACTTCCTTAGGCAACATTGTTTGCCATTCCAAGATGCACCCTTGTGCAAAATATGAGGTCATTTGAACAAACTATGCCATGAATGTGGCCATAAGATTGATCATTTGGCTTGAAAACCATGAATCTTCACACATGATAACTTATTTCTGAGAACACTTTTTAAAAATAATTGCCGTATTACAAGTTTATTATTTTTTCTGGAAACTAGGTCACATATAATGACACAATGCGAAGGTTTTCAATTTTTTTTGATTTTTTTTGAATTTCTTGTGCCCGTTTCAAAATGCGGTCAAAACGACGGGCATGACCGTTTGTAGCTAGGTGTTGAATCTTGCAAAACTTTTGGATTTTCTCTGATTAAATAGATACTTATGTACCTAGAAATGATTTTTAGAAAAATAAAGAGCAAACTATAAGGCACCTGCAGTTCAAATTTGACCCGCTTCCCGCTGAATCGTCGGAAATATTTCTTTTTCACGAGAGGTGGATCAAAGCTTTTGACACGCAAACATTTGGTTAATTGTACATTAAATATGGCCTAATATTTTAGAAAATTGATTTGGTCTAATTTTGCAACAAATATATGGTAGGTCCTTCACAAAAAAACTCATTTTGGGCACTCGAAAAATGGAAAATGAAATTTTCGTCCAAAGAAAATGAAAACTTCCTTAGGCAACATTGTTTGCCATTCCAAGATGCACCCTTGTGCAAAATATGAGATCATTCGAACAAACTATGCCATGAATGTGGCCATAAGATTGATCATTTGGCTTGAAAGCCATGAATCTTCACACATGTTAGCTTATTTCTGAGAACACTTTTTAAAAATAATTGCCGTATTACAAGTTTATTATTTTTTCAGGAAACTAGGTCAAATATAATGACACAATGCGATGGTTTTCCATTTTTTTGATTTTTTTTGAATTTCTTGTGCCCGTTTCAAAATGCTGTCAAAACGACGGGCATGATCGTTCGTAGCTAGGGGTTGAATCTTGCAAAACTTTTGGAGTTTCTCTTATTAAATAGATACTTATGTACCTAGAAATGATTTTTAGAAAAATAAAGAGCAAACTATAAGGCAGCTGCAGTTCAAATTTGACCCGCTTCCAGCTGAATCGTCGGAAATTTGTCTTTTTCACGAGAGGTGGATCAAAGCTTTTGACACGCAACCATTTGGTCAATTGTACATTAAATATGGCCTAATATTTTAGAAATTTTATTTGCTCTAATTTTGTAACAAATATATGGTAGGTCCTTCACAAAAAAACTCATTTTGGGCACTCGAGAAATGGAAAATGAAATTTTCGTCCAAAGAAAATGAAAACTTCCTTAGGCAACATTGTTTGCCATTCCAAGATGCACCCTTGTGCAAAATATGAGATCATTTGAACAAACTATGCCATGAATGTGGCCATAAGATTGATCATTTGGCTTGAAAGCCATGAATCTTCACACATGATAGCTTATTTCTGAGAACACTTTTTAAAAATAATTGCCGTATTACAAGTTTATTATTTTTTCTGGAAACTAGGTCAAATATAATGACACAATGCGATGGTTTTCCATTTTTTTGTTTTTTTTTGAATTTCTTGTGCCCGTTTCAAAATGCTGTCAAAACGACGGGCATGATCGTTCGTAGCTAGGGGTTGAATCTTGCAAAACTTTTGGAGTTTCTCTGATTAAATAGATACTTATGTACCTAGAAATGATTTTTAGAAAAATAAAGAGCAAACTATAAGGCAGCTGCAGTTCAAATTTGACCCGCTTCCAGCTGAATCGTCGGAAATTTGTCTTTTTCACGAGAGGTGGATCAAAGCTTTTGACACGCAACCATTTGGTCAATTGTACATTAAATATGGCCTAATCTTTTAGAAATTTGATTTGCTCTAATTTTGCAACAAATATATGGTAGGTCCTTCACAAAAAAACTCATTTTGGGCACTCGAAAAATGGAAAATGAAATTTTCGTCCGAAGAAAATGAAAACTTCCTTAGGCAACATTGTTTGCCATTCCAAGATGCACCCTTGTGCAAAATATGAGGTCATTTGAACAAACTATGCCATGAATGTGGCCATAAGATTGATCATTTGGCTTGAAAACCATGAATCTTCACACATGATAACTTATTTCTGAGAACACTTTTTTAAAATAATTGCCGTATTACAAGTTTATTATTTTTTCTGGAAACTAGGTCACATATAATGACACAATGCGAAGGTTTTCAATTTTTTCAATTTTTTTTGAATTTCTTGTGCCCGTTTCAAAATGCGGTCAAAACGACGCGCATGACCGTTCGTAGCTTGGGGTTGAATCTTGCAAAACTTTTGGATTTTCTCTGATTAAATAGATACTTATGTACCTAGAAATAATTTTTAGAAAAATAAAGAGCAAACTATAAGGCAGCTGCAGTTCAAATTTGACCCGCTTCCAACTGAATCGTCGGAAATTTGTCTTTTTCATGAGAGGTGGATCAAAGCTTTTGACACGCAAACATTTGGTTAACTGTACATTAAATATGGCCTAATATTTTAGAAAATTGATTTGGTCTAATTTTGCAACAAATATATGGTAGGTCCTTCACAAAAAAACTCATTTTGGGCACTCGAAAAATGGAAAATGAAATTTTCGTCCAAAGAAAATGAAAACTTCCTTAGGCAACATTGTTTGCCATTCCAAGATGCACCCTTGTGCAAAATATGAGATAATTTGAACAAACTATGCCATGAATGTGGCCATAAGATTGATCATTTGGCTTGAAAACCATGAATCTTCACACATGATAACTTATTTCAATTTTTTTGATTTTTTTTGAATTTCTTGTGCCCGTTTCAAAATGCTGTCAAAACGACGGGCATGATCGTTCGTAGCTAGGGGTTGAATCTTGCAAAACTTTTGGAGTTTCTCTGATTAAATAGATACTTATGTACCTAGAAATGATTTTTAGAAAAATAAAGAGCAAACTATAAGGCAGCTACATTTCAAATTTGAACCGCTTCCAGCTGAATCGTCGGAAATTTGTCTTTTTCACGAGAGAGGGATCAAAGCTTTTGACACGCAAAAATTTGGTCAATTGTACATTAAATATGGCCTAATATTTTAGAAAATTGATTTGTTTTAATTTTGCAACAAATATATTGTAGGTCCTTCACAAAAGAACTCATTTTGGGCACTCCAAAAATGGAAAATGAAATTTTCGTCCAAAGAAAATGAAAACTTCCTTAGGCAACATTGTTTGCCATTCCGAGATGCACCCTTGTGCAAAATATGAGATCATTTGAACAAAAAATGCCATGAATGTGGCCATAAGATTGATCATTTGGCTTGAAAACCATGAATCTTCACACATGATAACTTATTTTTGAGAACACTTTTTTAAAATAATTGTCGTATTTCAAGTTTATTATTTTTTCTGGAAACTAGGTCACATATAATGACACAATGCGAAGGTTTTCAATTTTTTCAATTTTTTTTGAATTTCTTGTGCCCGTTTCAAAATGCGGTCAAAACGACGGGCATGTCCGTTCGTAGCTAGGGGTTGAATCTTGCAAAACTTTTGGAGTTTCTCTGATTAAATAGATACTTATGTACCTAGAAATGATTTTTCGAAAAATAAAGAGCAAACTATAAGGCAGCTGCATTTCAAATTTGACCCGCTTCCAGCTGAATCGTCGGAAATTTGTCTTTTTCACGAGAGAGGGATCAAAGCTTTTGACACGCAAAAATTTGGTCAATTGTACATTAAATATGGCCTAATATTTTAGAAAATTTATTTGGTCTAATTTTGCAACAAATATATGGTAGGTCCTTCACAAAAAAACTCATTTTGGGCACTCAAAAAATGGAAAATGAAATTTTCGTCCAAAGAAAATGAAAACTTCCTTAGGCAACATTGTTTGCCATTCCAAGATGCACCCTTGTGCAAAATATGAAATCATTTGAACAGAATATGCCATGAATGTGGCCATAAGATTGATCATTTGGCTTGAAAGCCATGAATCTTCACACATGATAGCTTATTTCTGAGAACACTTTTTACAAATAATTGCCGTATTACAAGTTTATTATTTTTTTCTGGAAACTAGGTCACATATAATGACACAATGCGAAGGTTTTCAATTTTTTTGATTTTTTTGAATTTCTTGTGCCCGTTTCAAAATGCGGTCAAAACGACGGGCATGATCGTTCGTAGCTAGGGGTTGAATCTTGCAAAACTTTTGGAGTTTCTCTGATTAAATAGATACTTATGTACCTAGAAATGATTTTTAGAAAAATAAAGAGCAAACTATAAGGCAGCTGCAGTTCAAATTTGACCCGCTTCCACCTGAATCGTCGGAAATTTGTCTTTTTCACGAGAGGTGGATCAAAGCTTTTGACACGCAAAAATTTGGTCAATTGTACATTAAATATGGCCTAATATTTTAGAAAATTGATTTGGTTTAATTTTGCAACAAATATATGGTAGGTCCTTCACAAAAGAACTCATTTTGGGCACTCCAAAAATGGAAAATGAAATTTTCGTCCAAAGAAAATGAAAACTTCCTTAGGCAACATTGTTTGCCATTCCGAGATGCACCCTTGTGCAAAATATGAGATCATTTGAACAAAAAATGCCATGAATGTCGCCATAAGATTGATCATTTGGCTTGAAACCCATGAATCTTCACACATGATAGCTTATTTCTGAGAACAGTTTTTAAAAATAATTGCCGTATTACAAGTTTATTATTTTTTCTGGAAACTAGGTCACATATAATGACACAATGCGAAAGTTTTCAATTTTTTTGATTTTTTTTGAATTTCTTGTGCCCGTTTCAAAATGCGGTCAAAACGACGGGCATGACCGTTCGTAGCTAGGGGTTGAATCTTGCAAAACTTTTGGAGTTTCTCTGATTAAATAGATACTTATGTACCTAGAAATGATTTTTAGAAAAATAAAGAGCAAACTATAAGGCAGCTGCAGTTCAAATTTGACCCGCTTACAGCTGAATCGTCCGAAATTTGTCTTTTTCACGAGAGGTGGATCAAAGCTTTTGACACGCAACCATTTGGTCAATTGTACATTAAATATTCCCTAATATTTTAGAAAATTGATTTGGTCTAATTTTGCAACAAATATATGGTAGGTCCTTCGCAAAAAAAACTCATTTTGGGCACTCGAAAAATGGAAAATGAAATTTTCGTCCAAAGAAAATGAAAACTTCCTTAGGCAACATTGTTTGCCATTCCAAGATGCACCCTTGTGCAAAATATGAGATCATTTGAACAAACTATGCCATGAATGTGGCCATAAGATTGATCATTTGGCTTGAAAACCATGAATCTTCACACATGATAACTTATTTCTGAGAACACTTTTTAAAATAATTGCCGTATTACAAGTTTATTATTTTTTCTGGAAACTAGGTCACATATAATGACACAATACGAAGGTTTTCAATTTTTTTGTTTTTTTTGAATTTCTTGTGCCCGTTTCAAAATGCGGTCAAAACGACGGGCATGACCGTTCGTAGCTAGGCGTTGAATCTTGCAAAACTTTTGGAGTTTCTCTGATTAAATAGATACTTATGTACCTAGAAATGATTTTTAGAAAAATAAAGAGCAAACTATAAGGCAGCTGCAGTTCAAATTTGACCCGCTTCCACCTGAATCGTCGGAAATTTGTCTTTTTCACGAGAGGTGGATCAAAGCTTTTGACACGCAAAAATTTGGTCAATTGTATATTAAATATGGCCTAGTATTTTAGAAAATTGATTTGGTTTAATTTTGCAACAAATATATGGTAGGTCCTTCACAAAAGAACTCATTTTGGGCACTCCAAAAATGGAAAATGAAATTTTCGTCCAAAGAAAATGAAAACTTCCTTAGGCAACATTGTTTGCCATTCCGAGATGCACCCTTGTGCAAAATATGAGATCATTTGAACAAAAAATGCCATGAATGTCGCCATAAGATTGATCATTTGGCTTGAAACCCATGAATCTTCACACATGATAGCTTATTTCTGAGAACAATTTTTAAAAATAATTGCCGTATTACAAGTTTATTATTTTTTCTGGAAACTAGGTCACATATAATGACACAATGCGAAAGTTTTCAATTTTTTTGATTTTTTTTGAATTTCTTGTGCCCGTTTCAAAATGCGGTCAAAACGACGGGCATGACCGTTCGTAGCTAGGGGTTGAATCTTGCAAAACTTTTGGAGTTTCTCTGATTAAATAGATACTTATGTACCTAGAAATGATTTTTAGAAAAATAAAGAGCAAACTATAAGGCAGCTGCAGTTCAAATTTGACCCGCTTCCAGCTGAATCGTCCGAAATTTGTCTTTTTCACGAGAGGTGGATCAAAGCTTTTGACACGCAACCATTTGGTCAATTGTACATTAAATATTCCCTAATATTTTAGAAAATTGATTTGGTCTAATTTTGCAACAAATATATGGTAGGTCCTTCGCAAAAAAAACTCATTTTGGGCACTCGAAAAATGGAAAATGAAATTTTCGTCCAAAGAAAATGAAAACTTCCTTAGGCAACATTGTTTGCCATTCCAAGATGCACCCTTGTGCAAAATATGAGGTCATTTGAACAAACTATGCCATGAATGTGGCCATAAGATTGATCATTTGGCTTGAAAACCATGAATCTTCACACATGATAACTTATTTCTAAGAACACTTTTTTAAAATAATTGCCGTATTACAAGTTTATTATTTTTTCTGGAAACTAGGTCACATATAATGACACAATGCGAAGGTTTTAAATTTTTTTGATTTTTTTTGAATTTCTTGTGCCCGTTTCAAAATGCGGACAAAACGACGGGCATGACCGTTCGTAGCTAGGGGTTGAATCTTGCAAAACTTTTGGATTTTCTCTGATTAAATAGATACTTATGTACCTAGAAATGATTTTTAGAAAAATAAAGAGCAAACTATAAGGCAGCTGCAGTTCAAATTTGACCCGCTTCCTGCTGAATTGTCGGAAATTTTTCTTTTTCACGAGACGTGGATCAAAGCTTTTGACACGCAAACATTTGGTTAGTTGTACATTAAATATGGCCTAATATTTTATAAAATTGATTTGGTCTAATTTTGTAACAAATATATGGTAGGTCCTTCACAAAAAAACTCATTTTGGGCACTCGAAAAATGGAAAATGAAATTTTCGTCCAAAGAAAATGAAAACTTCCTTAGGCAACATTGTTTGCCATTCCAAGATGCACCCTTGTGCAAAATATGAGATCATTTGAACAAACTATGCCATGAATGTGGCCATAAGATTGATCATTTGGCTTGAAAGCCATGAATCTTCACACATGATAGCTTATTTCTGAGAACACTTTTTAAAAATAATTGTCGTATTACAAGTTTATTATTTTTTCTGGAAACTAGGTCACATATAATGACACAATGCGATGGTTTTCAATTTTTTTGATTTTTTTTGAATTTCTTGTGCCCGTTTCAAAATGCTGTCAAAACGACGGGCATGATCGTTCGTAGCTAGGGGTTGAATCTTGCAAAACTTTTGGAGTTTCTCTGATTAAATAGATACTTATGTACCTAGAAATGATTTTTAGAAAAATAAAGAGCAAACTATAAGGCAGCTGCAGTTCAAATTTGACCCGCTTCCAACTGAATCGTCGGAAATTTGTCTTTTTCACGAGAGGTGGATCAAAGCTTTTGACACGCAACCATTTGGTCAATTGAACATTAAATATGGCCTAATATTTTAGAAAATTGATTTGGTCTAATTTTGCAACAAATATATGGTAGGTCCTTCACAAAAAAACTCATTTTGGGCACTCGAAAAATGGAAAATGAAATTTTCGTCCAAAGAAAATGAAAACTTCCTTAGGCAACATTGTTTGCCATTCCAAGATGCACCCTTGTGCAAAATATGAGATCATTTGAACAAACTATGCCATGAATGTGGCCATAAGATTGATCATTTGGCTTGAAAGCCATGAATCTTCACACATGATAGCTTATTTCTGAGAACACTTTTTAAAAATAATTGTCGTATTACAAGTTTATTATTTTTTCTGGAAACTAGGTCACATATAATGACACAATGCGATGGTTTTCAATTTTTTTGATTTTTTTTGAATTTCTTGTGCCCGTTTCAAAATGCTGTCAAAACGACGGGCATGATCGTTCGTAGCTAGGGGTTGAATCTTGCAAAACTTTTGGAGTTTCTCTGATTAAATAGATACTTATTTACCTAGAAATGATTTTTAGAAAAATAAAGAGCAAACTATAAGGCAGCTGCAGTTCAAATTTGACCCGCTTCCAACTGAATCGTCGGAAATTTGTCTTTTTCACGAGAGGTGGATCAAAGCTTTTGACACGCAACCATTTGGTCAATTGTACATTAAATATGGCCTAATATTTTAGAAAATTGATTTGGTCTAATTTTGCAACAAATATATGGTAGGTCCTTCACAAAAAAACTCATTTTGGGCACTCGAAAAATGGAAAATGAAATTTTCGTCCAAAGAAAATGAAAACTTCCTTAGGCAACATTGTTTGCCATTCCAAGATGCACCCTTGTGCAAAATATGAGATCATTTGAACAAAATATGCCATGAATGTGGCCATAAGATTGATCATTTGGCTTGAAAGCCATGAATCTTCACACATGATAGCTTATTTCTGAGAACACTTTTTGAAAATAATTGCCGTATTACAAGTTTATTATTTTTTCTGGAAACTAGGTCACATATAATGACACAATGCGAAGGTTTTCAATTTTTTTGATTTTTTTGAATTTCTTGTGCCCGTTTCAAAATGCGGTCAAAACGACGGGCATGATCGTTCGTAGCTAGGGGTTGAATCTTGCAAAACTTTTGGAGTTTCTCTGATTAAATAGATACTTATTTACCTAGAAATGATTTTTAGAAAAATAAAGAGCAAACTATAAGGCAGCTGCAGTTCAAATTTGACCCGCTTCCAACTGAATCGTCGGAAATTTGTCTTTTTCACGAGAGGTGGATCAAAGCTTTTGACACGCAACCATTTGGTCAATTGTACATTAAATATGGCCTAATATTTTAGAAATTTGATTTGCTCTAATTTTGCAACAAATATATGGTAGGTCCTTCACAAAAAAACTCATTTTGGGCACTCGAAAAATGGAAAATGAAATTTTCGTCCAAAGAAAATGAAAACTTCCTTAGGCAACATTGTTTGTCATTCCAAGATGCACCCTTGTGCAAAATATGAGGTCATTTGAACAAACTGTGCCATGAATGTGGCCATAAGATTGATCATTTGGCTTGAAAACCATGAATCTTCACACATGATAACTTATTTCTGAGAACACTGTTTTAAAATAATTGCCGTATTTATAGTTTATTATTTTTTCTGGAAACTAGGTCACATATAATGACACAATGCGAAGGTTTTCAATTTTTTTGATTTTTTTTGAATTTCTTGTGCCCGTTTCAAAATGCGGTCAAAACGACAGGCATGACCGTTTGTAGCTAGGTGTTGAATCTTGCAAAACTTTTGGATTTTCTCTTATTAAATAGATACTTATGTACCTAGAAAAGATTTTTAGAAAAATAAAGAGCAAACTATAAGGCAGCTGCAGTTCAAATTTGACCCGCTTCCAGCTGAATCGTCAGAAATTTTTCTTTTTCACGAGAGGTGGATCAAAGCTTTTGACACGCAAACAATTGGTTAATTGTACATTAAATATGGCCTAATATTTTAGAAAATTGATTTGGTCTAATTTTGCAACAAATATATGGTAGGTCCTTCACAAAAAAACTCATTTTGGGCACTCGAAAAATGGAAAATGAAATTTTCGTCCAAAGAAAATGAAAACTTCCTTAGGCAACATTGTTTGCCATTCCAAGATGCACCCTTGTGCTAAATATGAGATCATTTGAACAAACTATGCCATGAATGTGGCCGTAAGATTGATCATTTGGCTTGAAAGCCCTGAATCTTCACACATGATAACTTATTTTTGAGAACACTTTTTAAAAATAATTGCCGTATTACAAGTTTATTATTTTTTCTGGAAACTAGGTCAAATATAATGACACAATGCGATGGTTTTCCATTTTTTTGATTTTTTTTGAATTTCTTGTGCCCGTTTCAAAATGCTGTCAAAACGACGGGCATGATCGTTCGTAGCTAGGGGTTGAATCTTGCAGAACTTTTGGAGTTTCTCTGATTAAATAGATACTTATGTACCTAGAAATGATTTTTAGAAAAATAAAGAGCAAACTATAAGGCAGCTGCAGTTCAAATTTGACCCGCTTCTAGCTGAATCGTCGGAAATTTGTCTTTTTCACGAGAGGTGGATCAAAGCTTTTGACACGCAACCATTTGGTCAATTTTACATTAAATATGGCCTAATATTTTAGAAATTTGATTTGCTCTAATTTTGCAACAAATATATGGTAGGTCCTTCACAAAAAAACTCATTTTGGGCACTCGAAAAATGGAAAATGAAATTTTCGTCCAAAGAAAATGAAAACTTCCTTAGGCAACATTGTTTGCCATTCCAAGATGCACCCTTGTGCAAAATATGAGATTATTTGAACAAACTATGCCATGAATGTGGCCATAAGATTGATCATTTGGCTTGAAAACCATGAATCTTCACACATGATAACTTATTTCTGAGAAAACTTTTTAAAATAATTGCCGTATTACAAGTTTATTATTTTTTCTGGAAACTAGGTCACATATAATGACACAATGCGAAGGTTTTCAATTTTTTTGATTTTTTTTGAATTTCTTGTGCCCGTTTCAAAATGCAGACAAAACGACGGGCATGACCGTTCGTAGCTAGGGGTTGAATCTTGCAAAACTTTTGGATTTTCTCTGATTAAATAGATACTTATGTACCTAGAAATTATTTTTAGAAAAATAAAGAGCAAACTATAAGGCAGCTGCAGTTCAAATTTGACCCGCTTCCAGCTGAATCGTCGGAAATTTTTCTTTTTCACGAGACGTGGATCAAAGCTTTTGACACGCAAACATTTGGTTAATTGTACATTAAATATGGCCTAATATTTTATAAAATTGATTTGGTCTAATTTTGCAACAAATATATGGTAGGTCCTTCACAAAAATACTCATTTTGGGCACTCGAAAAATGGAAAATGAAATTTTCGTCCAAAGAAAATGAAAACTTCCTTAGGCAACATTGTTTGCCATTCCAAGATGCACCCTTGTGCAAAATATGAGATCATTTGAACAAACTATGCCATGAATGTGGCCATAAGATTGATCATTTGGCTTGAAAGCCATGAATCTTCACACATGATAGCTTATTTCTGAGAACACTTTTTAAAAATAATTGCCGTATTACAAGTTTATTATTTTTTATGGAAACTAGGTCACATATAATGACACAATGCGATGGTTTTCAATTTTTTTGATTTTTTTTGAATTTCTTGTGCCCGTTTCAAAATGCTGTCAAAACGACGGGCATGATCGTTCGTAGCTAGGGGTTGAATCTTGCAAAATTTTTGGAGTTTCTCTGATTAAATATATACTTATGTACCTAGAAATGATTTTTAGAAAAATAAAGAGCAAACTATAAGGCAGCTGCAGTTCAAATTTGACCCGCTTCCAACTGAATCGTCGGAAATTTGTCTTTTTCACGAGAGGTGGATCAAAGCTTTTGACACGCAACCATTTGGTCAATTATACATTAAATATGGCCTAATATTTTAGAAAATTGATTTGGTCTAATTTTGCAACAAATATATGGTAGGTCCTTCACAAAAAAACTCATTTTGGGCACTCGAAAAATGGAAAATGAAATTTTCGTCCAAAGAAAATGAAAACTTCCTTAGGCAACATTGTTTGCCATTGCAAGATGCACCCTTGTGCAAAATATGAGATCATTTGAACAAAATATGCCATGAATGTGGCCATAAGATTGATCATTTGGCTTGAAAGCCATGAATCTTCACACATGATAGCTTATTTCTGAGAACACTTTTTGAAAATAATTGCCGTATTACAAGTTTATTATTTTTTCTGGAAACTAGGTCACATATAATGACACAATGCGAAGGTTTTCAATTTTTTTGATTTTTTTGAATTTCTTGTGCCCGTTTCAAAATGCGGTCAAAACGACGGGCATGACCGTTCGTAGCTAGGAGTTGAATCTTCCAAAACTTTTGGAGTTTCTCTGATTAAATAGATACTTATGTACCTAGAAATGATTTAGAGAAAAATAAAGAGCAAACTATAAGGCAGCTGAACTTCAAATTTGACCCGCGTCCAGCTGAATCGTCGGAAATTTGTCATTTTCACGAGAGGTGGATCAAAGCTTTTGACACGCAAACATTTGGTCAATTTTACATTAAATATGGCCTAATATTTTAGAAAATTGATTTCGTCTAATTTTGCAACAAATATATGGTAGGTCCTTCGCAAAAAAACTCATTTTGGGCACTCGAAAAATGGAAAATGAAATTTTCGTCCAAAGAAAATGAAAACTTCCTTAGGCCACATTGTTTGCCATTCCAAGATGCACCCTTGTGCAAAATATGAGATCATTTGAACAAACTATGCCATTAATGTGGCCATAAGATTGATCATTTGGCTTGAAAACCATGAATCTTCACACATGATAACTTATTTCTGAGAACACTGTTTTAAAATAATTGCCGTATTTATACTTTATTATTTTTTCTGGAAACTAGGTCACATATAATGACACAATGCGAAGGTTTTCAATTTTTTTGATTTTTTTTGAATTTCTTGTGCCCGTTTCAAAATGCGGTCAAAACGACGGGCATGACCGTTTGTAGCTAGGTGTTGAATCTTGCAAAACTTTTGGATTTTCTCTGATTAAATAGATACTTATGTACCTAGAAAAGATTTTTAGAAAAATAAAGAGCAAACTATAAGGCAGCTGCAGTTCAAATTTGACCCGCTTCCAGCTGAATCGTCAGAAATTTTTCTTTTTCACGAGAGGTGGATCAAAGCTTTTGACACGCAAACATTTGGTTAATTGTACATTAAATATGGCCTAATATTTTATAAAATTGATTTGGTCTAATTTTGCAACAAATATATGGTAGGTCCTTCACAAAAAAACTCATTTTGGGCACTCGAAAAATGGAAAATGAAATTTTCGTCCAAAGAAAATGAAAACTTCCTTAGGCAACATTGTTTGCCATTCCAAGATGCACCCTTGTGCAAAATATGAGATCATTTGAACAAACTATGCCATGAATGTGGCCATAAGATTGATCATTTGGCTTGAAAGCCCTGAATCTTCACACATGATAGCTTATTTCTGAGAACACTTTTTAAAAATAATTGCCGTATTACAAGTTTATTATTTTTTCTGGAAACTAGGTCAAATATAATGACACAATGCGATGGTTTTCCATTTTTTTGATTTTTTTTGAATTTCTTGTGCCCGTTTCAAAATGCTGTCAAAACGACGGGCATGATCGTTCGTAGCTAGGGGTTGAATCTTGCAAAACTTTTGGAGTTTCTCTGATTAAATAGATACTTATGTACCTAGAAATGATTTTTAGAAAAATAAAGAGCAAACTATAAGGCAGCTGCAGTTCAAATTTGACCCGCTTGCAGCTGAATCGTCGGAAATTTGTCTTTTTCACGAGAGGTGGATCAAAGCTTTTGACACGCAACCATTTGGTCAATTTTACATTAAATATGGCCTAATATTTTATAAAATTGATTTGGTCTAATTTTGCAACAAATATATGGTAGGTCCTTCACAAAAAAACTCATTTTGGGCACTCGAAAAATGGAAAATGAAATTTTCGTCCAAAGAAAATGAAAACTTACTTAGGCAACATTGTTTGCCATTCCAAGATGCACCCTTGTGCAAAATATGAGATTATTTGAACAAACTATGCCATGAATGTGGCCATAAGATTGATCATTTGGCTTGAAAACCATGAATCTTCACACATGATAACTTATTTCTGAGAAAACTTTTTAAAATAATTGCCGTATTACAAGTTTATTATTTTTTCTGGAAACTAGGTCACATATAATGACACAATGCGAAGGTTTTCAATTTTTTTGATTTTTTTTGAATTTCTTGTGCCCGTTTCAAAATGCGGACAAAACGACGGGCATGACCGTTCGTAGCTAGGGGTTGAATCTTGCAAAACTTTTGGATTTTCTCTGATTAAATAGATACTTATGTACCTAGAAATGATTTTTAGAAAAATAAAGAGCAAACTATAAGGCAGCTGCAGTTCAAATTTGACCCGCTTCCAGCTGAATCGTCGGAAATTTTTCTTTTTCACGAGACGTGGATCAAAGCTTTTGACACGCAAACATTTGGTTAATTGTACATTAAATATGGCCTAATATTTTATAAAATTGATTTGGTCTAATTTTGCAACAAATATATGGTAGATCATTCACAAAAAACTCATTTTGGGCACTCGAAAAATGGAAAATGAAATTTTCGTCCAAAGAAAATGAAAACTTCCTTAGGCAACATTGTTTGCCATTCCAAGATGCACCCTTGTGCAAAATATGAGATCATTTGAACAAACTATGCCATGAATGTGGCCATAAGATTGATCATTTGGCTTCAAAGCCATGAATCTTCACACATGATAGCTTATTTCTGAGAACACTTTTTAAAAATAATTGCCGTATTACAAGTTTATTATTTTTTCTGGAAACTAGGTCAAATATAATGACACAATGCGATGGTTTTCCATTTTTTTGATTTTTTTTGAATTTCTTGTGCCCGTTTCAAAATGCTGTCAAAACGACGGGCATGATCGTTCGTAGCTAGGGGTTGAATCTTGCAAAACTTTTGGAGTTTCTCTGATTAAATAGATACTTATGTACCTAGAAATGATTTTTAGAAAAATAAAGAGCAAACTATAAGGCAGCTCCAGTTCAAATTTGACCCGCTTCCAACTGAATCGTCGGAAATTTGTCTTTTTCACGAGAGGTGGATCAAAGCTTTTGACACGCAACCATTTGGTCAATTTTACATTAAATATGGCCTAATATTTTAGAAATTTGATTTGCTCTAATTTTGCAACAAATATATGGTAGGTCCTTCACAAAAAAACTCATTTTGGGCACTCGAAAAATGGAAAATGAAATTTTCGTCCAAAGAAAATGAAAACTTCCTTAGGCAACATTGTTTGCCATTCCAAGATGCACCCTTGTGCAAAATATGAGATTATTTGAACAAACTATGCCATGAATGTGGCCATAAGATTGATCATTTGGCTTGAAAACCATGAATCTTCACACATGATAACTTATTTCTGAGAAAACTTTTTAAAATAATTGCCGTATTACAAGTTTATTATTTTTTCTGGAAACTAGGTCACATATAATGACACAATGCGAAGGTTTTCAATTTTTTTGATTTTTTTTGAATTTCTTGTGCCCGTTTCAAAATGCGGACAAAACGACGGGCATGACCGTTCGTAGCTAGGGGTTGAATCTTGCAAAACTTTTGGAGTTTCTCTGATTAAATAGATACTTATGTACCTAGAAATGATTTTTAGAAAAATAAAGAGCAAACTATAAGGCAGCTGCAGTTCAAATTTGACCCGCGTCCAGCTGAATCGTCGGAAATTTTTCTTTTTCACGAGACGTGGATCAAAGCTTTTGACACGCAAACATTTGGTTAATTGTACATTAAATATGGCCTAATATTTTATAAAATTGATTTGGTCTAATTTTGCAACAAATATATGGTAGGTCCTTCACAAAAAAACTCATTTTGGGCACTCAAAAAATGGAAAATGAAATTTTCGTCCAAAGAAAATGAAAACTTCCTTAGGCAACATTGTTTGCCATTCCAAGATGCACCCTTGTGCAAAATATGAGATCATTTGAACAAACTATGCCATGAATGTGGCCATAAGATTGATCATTTGGCTTCAAAGCCATGAATCTTCACACATGATAGCTTATTTCTGAGAACACTTTTTAAAAATAATTGCCGTATTACAAGTTTATTATTTTTTCTGGAAACTAGGTCACATATAATGACACAATGCGATGGTTTTCAATTTTTTTGATTTTTTTTTAATTTCTTGTGCCCGTTTCAAAATGCTGTCAAAACGACGGGCATGATCGTTCGTAGCTAGGGGTTGAATCTTGCAAAACTTTTGGAGTTTCTCTAATTAAATAGATACTTATGTAACTAGAAATGATTTTTAGAAAAATAAAGAGCAAACTATAAGGCAGCTGCAGTTCAAATTTGACCCGCTTCCAACTGAATCGTCGGAAATTTGTCTTTTTCACGAGAGGTGGATCAAAGCTTTTGACACGCAACCATTTGGTCAATTGTACATTAAATATGGCCTAATATTTTAGAAAATTGATTTGGTCTAATTTTGCAACAAATATATGGTAGGTCCTTCACAAAAAAACTCATTTTGGGCACTCGAAAAATGGAAAATGAAATTTTCGTCCAAAGAAAATGAAAACTTCCTTAGGCAACATTGTTTGCCATTCCAAGATGCAACCTTGTGCAAAATATGAGATCATTTGAACAAAATATGCCATGAATGTGGCCATAAGATTGATCATTTGGCTTGAAAGCCATGAATCTTCACACATGATGGCTTATTTCTGAGAACACTTTTTGAAAATAATTGCCGTATTACAAGTTTATTATTTTTTCTGGAAACTAGGTCACATATAATGACACAATGCGAAGGTTTTCAATTTTTTTGATTTTTTTGAATTTCTTGTGCCCGTTTCAAAATGCGGTCAAAACGACGGGCATGACCGTTCGTAGCTAGGGGTTGAATCTTCCAAAAATTTTGGAGTTTCTCTGATTAAATAGATACTTATGTACCTAGAAATGATTTAGAGAAAAATAAAGAGCAAACTATATGGCAGCTGAAGTTCAAATTTGACCCGCGTCCAGCTGAATCGTCGGAAATTTGTCATTTTCACGAGAGGTGGATTAAAGCTTTTGACACGCAAACATTTGGTCAATTTTACATTAAATATGGCCTAATATTTTAGAAAATTGATTTGGTCTAATTTTGCAACAAATATATGGTAGGTCCTTCGCAAAAAAACTCATTTTGGGCACTCGAAAAATGGAAAATGAAATTTTCGTCCAAAGAAAATGAAAACTTCCTTAGGCAACATTGTTTTCCATTCCAAGATGCACCCTTGTGCAAAATATGAGATCATTTGAACAAACTATGCCATTAATGTGGCCATAAGATTGATCATTTTGCTTGAAACCCATGAATCTTCACACATGATAACTTATTTCTGAGAACACTTTTTTAAAATAATTGCCGTATTACAAGTGTATTATTTTTTTCTGGAAACTAGGTCACATATAATGACACAATGCGAAGGTTTTCAATTTTTTTGATTTTTATTTGAATTTCTTGTGCCCGTTTCAAAATGCGTTCAAAACGACGGGCATGACCGTTCGTAGCTAGGGGTTGAATCTTGCAAAACTTTTGGAGTTTCTCTGATTAAATAGATACTTATGTACCTAGAATTTTTTTTTAGAAAAATAAAGAGCAAACTATAAGGCAGCTGCAGTTCAAATTTGACCCGCTTCCAACTGAATCGTCGGAAATTTGTCTTTTTCACGAGAGGTGGATCAAAGCTTTTGACACGCAAACATTTGGTTAATTGCACATTAAATATGGCCTAATATTTTAGAAAATTGATTTGGTCTAATTTTGCAACAAATATATGGTAGGTCCTTCACAAAAAAACTCATTTTGGGCACTCAAAAAATGGAAAATGAAATTTTCGTCCAAAGAAAATGAAAACTTCCTTAGGCAACATTGTTTGCCATTCCAAGATGCACCCTTGTGCAAAATATGAGATCATTTGAACAAAATATGCCATGAATGTGGCCATAAGATTGATCATTTGGCTTGAAAGCCATGAATCTTCACACATGATAGCTTATTTCTGAGAACACTTTTTAAAAATAATTGCCGTATTACAAGTTTATTATTTTTTCTGGAAACTAGGTCACATATAATGACACAATGCGAAGGTTTTCAATTTTTTGATTTTTTTGAATTTCTTGTGCCCGTTTCAAAATGCGGTCAAAACGACGGGCATGATCATTCGTAGCTAGGGGTTGAATCTTGCAAAACTTTTGGAGTTTCTCTGATTAAATAGATACTTATGTACCTAGAAATGATTTTTAGAAAAATAAAGAGCAAACTATAAGGCAGCTGCAGTTCAAATTTGACCCGCTTCGAGCTGAATCGTCAGAAATTTGTCTTTTTCACGAGAGGTGGATCAAAGCTTTTGACACGCAACCATTTGGTCAATTGTACATTAAATATGGCCTAATATTTTAGAAATTTGATTTGCTCTAATTTTGCAACAAATATATGGCAGGTCCTTCACAAAAAACTCATTTTGGGCACTCGAAAAATGGAAAATGAAATTTTCGTCCAAAGAAAATGAAAACTTCCTTAGGCAACATTGTTTGCCATTCCAAGATGCACCCTTGTGCAAAATATGAGATCATTTGAATAAACTATGCCATGAATGTGGCCATAAGATTGATAATTTGGCTTGAAAACCATGAATCTTCACACATGATAACTTATTTGTGAGAACACTTTTTTAAAATAATTGCCGTATTTCAAGTTTATTATTTTTTCTGGAAACTAGGTCACATATAATGACACAATGCGAAGGTTTTCAATTTTTTCAATTTTTTTGAATTTCTTGTGCCCGTTTCAAAATGCGGTCAAAACGACGGGCATGTCCGTTCGTAGCTAGGGGTTGAATCTTGCAAAACTTTTGGAGTTTCTCTGATTAAATAGATACTTATGTACCTAGAAATGTTTTTTAGAAAAACTCATTTTGGGCACTCAAAAAATGGAAAATGAAATTTTCGTCCAAAGAAAATGAAAACTTCCTTAGGCAACATTGTTTGCCATTCCAAGATGCACCCTTGTGCAAAATATGAGATCATTTGAACAAAATATGCCATGAATGTGGCCATAAGATTGATCATTTGGCTTGAAAGCCATGAATCTTCACACATGATAGCTTATTTCTGAGAACACTTTTTAAAAATAATTGCCGTATTACAAGTTTATTATTTTTTCTGGAAACTAGGTCACATATAATGACACAATGCGAAGGTTTTCAATTTTTTTGATTTTTTTGAATTTCTTGTGCCCGTTTCAAAATGCGGTCAAAACGACGGGCATGATCATTCGTAGCTAGGGGTTGAATCTTGCAAAACTTTTGGAGTTTCTCTGATTAAATAGATACTTATGTACCTAGAAATGATTTTTAGAAAAATAAAGAGCAAACTATAAGGCAGCTGCAGTTCAAATTTGACCCGCTTCGAGCTGAATCGTCAGAAATTTGTCTTTTTCACGAGAGGTGGATCAAAGCTTTTGACACGCAACCATTTGGTCAATTGTACATTAAATATGGCCTAATATTTTAGAAATTTGATTTGCTCTAATTTTGCAACAAATATATGGCAGGTCCTTCACAAAAAACTCATTTTGGGCACTCGAAAAATGGAAAATGAAATTTTCGTCCAAAGAAAATGAAAACTTCCTTAGGCAACATTGTTTGCCATTCCAAGATGCACCCTTGTGCAAAATATGAGATCATTTGAATAAACTATGCCATGAATGTGGCCATAAGATTGATCATTTGGCTTGAAAACCATGAATCTTCACACATGATAACTTATTTGTGAGAACACTTTTTAAAAATAATTGCCGTATTTCAAGTTTATTATTTTTTCTGGAAACTAGGTCACATATAATGACACAATGCGAAGGTTTTCAATTTTTTCAATTTTTTTGAATTTCTTGTGCCCGTTTCAAAATGCGGTCAAAACGACGGGCATGTCCGTTCGTAGCTAGGGGTTGAATCTTGCAAAACTTTTGGAGTTTCTCTGATTAAATAGATACTTATGTACCTAGAAATGTTTTTTAGAAAAACTCATTTTGGGCACTCAAAAAATGGAAAATGAAATTTTCGTCCAAAGAAAATGAAAACTTCCTTAGGCAACATTGTTTGCCATTCCAAGATGCACCCTTGTGCAAAATATGAGATCATTTGAACAAAATATGCCATGAATGTGGCCATAAGATTGATCATTTGGCTTGAAAGCCATGAATCTTCACACATGATAGCTTATTTCTGAGAACACTTTTTAAAAATAATTGCCGTATTACAAGTTTATTATTTTTTCTGGAAACTAGGTCACATATAATGACACAATGCGAAGGTTTTCAATTTTTTTGATTTTTTTGAATTTCTTGTGCCCGTTTCAAAATGCGGTCAAAACGACGGGCATGATCATTCGTAGCTAGGGGTTGAATCTTGCAAAACTTTTGGAGTTTCTCTGATTAAATAGATACTTATGTACCTAGAAATGATTTTTAGAAAAATAAAGAGCAAACTATAAGGCAGCTGCAGTTCAAATTTGACCCGCTTCGAGCTGAATCGTCAGAAATTTGTCTTTTTCACGAGAGGTGGATCAAAGCTTTTGACACGCAACCATTTGGTCAATTGTACATTAAATATGGCCTAATATTTTAGAAATTTGATTTGCTCTAATTTTGCAACAAATATATGGCAGGTCCTTCACAAAAAACTCATTTTGGGCACTCGAAAAATGGAAAATGAAATTTTCGTCCAAAGAAAATGAAAACTTCCTTAGGCAACATTGTTTGCCATTCCAAGATGCACCCTTGTGCAAAATATGAGATCATTTGAATAAACTATGCCATGAATGTGGCCATAAGATTGATCATTTGGCTTGAAAACCATGAATCTTCACACATGATAACTTATTTGTGAGAACACTTTTTTAAAATAATTGCCGTATTTCAAGTTTATTATTTTTTCTGGAAACTAGGTCACATATAATGACACAATGCGAAGGTTTTCAATTTTTTCAATTTTTTTTGAATTTCTTGTGCCCGTTTCAAAATGCGGTCAAAACGACGGGCATGTCCGTTCGTAGCTAGGGGTTGAATCTTGCAAAACTTTTGGAGTTTCTCTGATTAAATAGATACTTATGTACCTAGAAATGTTTTTTAGAAAAATAAAGAGCAAACTATAAGGCAGCTGCAGTTCAAATTTGACCCGCTTCCAACTGAATCGTCGGAAATTTGTCTTTTTCATGAGAGGCGGATCAAAGCTTTTGACACGCAAAAATTTGGTCAATTGTACATTAAATATGGCCTAATATTTTAGAAAATTTATTTGGTCTAATTTTGCGACAAATATATGGTAGGTCCTGCACAAAAAAACTCATTTTGGGCAATCAAAAAATGGAAAATGAAATTTTCTTCCAAAGAAAATGAAAACTTCCTTAGGCATCATTGTTTGCCACTCCAAGATGCACCCTTGTGCAAAATATGAGATCATTTGAACAAAATATGACATGAATGTGGCCATAAGATTGATCATTTGGCTTGAAAGGCATGAATCTTCACACAAGATAACTTATTTCTAAGAACACTTTTTAAAAATAATTGCCGTATTACAAGTTTATTATTTTTTCTGGAAACTAGGTCACATATAATGACACAATGCGAAGGTTTTCAATTTTTTTGTTTTTTTTTGAATTTCTGGAGCTTGTTTCAAAATGAGGTCAAAACGACGGGCATGACCATTCGTAGCTAAGGGTTGAATCTTGCAAAACTTTTGGAGTTTCTCTGATTGAATAGATACTTATGTACTTAGAAATGATTTTTGGAAAAAATAAAGAGCAAACTATAAGGCAGCTGTAGTTCAAATTTAACCCGCTTCCAACTGAATCGGCCGAAATTTGTCTTTTTCACGAGAGGTGGATCAAAGCTTTTGGCACGCAACCATTTGGTCAATTGTACATTAAATATGTCCTAATATTTTAGAAAATTGATTTGGTCTAATTTTGGAACAAATATAGGGTAGGTCCTTCACAAAAAAAACTCATTTTGGGCACTCGAAAAATGGAATATGAAATTTTCGTCCAAAGAAAATGAAAACTTCCTTAGGCAACATTGTTCGCCATTCCAAGATGCACCCTTGTGCAAAATATGAGATTATTTGAACAAACTATGCCATGAATGTGGCCATAAGATTGATCATTTGGCTTGAAAGCCATGAATCTTCACACATGATAGCTTATTTCTGAGAACACTTTTTTAAAATAATTGCCGTATTACAAGTTTATTATTTTTTTCTAAAAACTAGGTCACATATAATGACACAATGCGAAGGTTTTCAATTTTTTCAATTTTTTTTGAATTTCTTGTGCCCGTTTCAAAATGCGGTCAAAACGACAGGCATGACCATTCATAGCTAGGGGTTGAATCTTGCAAAACTTTTGGAGTTTCTTTGATTAAATAGATACTTATGTACCTACAAATGATTTTTGAAAAAAATAAAGAGCAAACTATGAGGTAGCTGTAGTTCAAATTTGACCCGCTTCCTGTTGAATTGGCAAAAACCCATTTAAATGACGAAAAATAGCTAGAAAGATCAGAAATGCATGAAAATTGGTGATCATCCATAAAATATGGTCTAACTTGAGTGAAAATTTTAGTGGTGCCCTTTTGCAAAATATTTTTGATAGCTGCTTCACAAAATCCCCCTATTTTTAGCACTTAGAAACTATTTTAAATCACAGATGTTCTGAACCAATCAGGACTCTTCCCACGGATCACCCCACTCTAGCTAATCTGAGCCATCCACACCCGATGGATCCAACATCTCAGCAGCCCAACCCAAACCCAACCCTAGTAGCCCGCGGCACACACTCCTCGCTCGATCCCCTTTGTCCTTCCACGCGCCGCCACCTCTCTCTCTTCCTCTCCCCGATCCAGATCCAAGACAGTGGCTCTCTCACCTCACTGGCAGGTCCCTCCGTCGCCGCCCTTCCTCCCCCATCCCCGGACATACTCCTTTCCGCCACCTTCTCCTGTCCCAATCGCTTCCCTTTGTCCTCCCCCAGCAGATCGAGCGCGCCGCCCAACCTCACCAGCGACAAATGCACCGCAGCCCTGCAGCCATGGCCTCTCGGCAGGCTGGCTCGCCGGCGTGTGCGTGCTTCAATGCGCGCTGCTCCGCTGAGCTGGCCGTGAGCGTGTGCGTGTCTTCCTTCCTCGACCCACACGCGCGCAGGCGGATCTCATCCAAGGCAGGCAGGTCAGGCAACCCCCCTCCCCCGAATCTCCTACCCCTCGTTTGTTTCTTTGCTTGCGCCCCTATCTCTCCATCGCGAGCCGTGGCAGGGAATCTCGCGCTGATTGCTGGGGCTGAAGCTGGGTTGGCTGGACAGTGGCTGGCTCAGATCCATGGGGGTAGGGTGGGACTTGGGAGGGAGCAATCCAGTTGACTAAGTAGTGGCGTGCCGTGGCAGGGAATCTCACGCTGATTGCGTCTCAACTCTGCTGAAACACTAGATTAGATTGTACACTAGTACGAGCCAGCCAAGCTCAAGACTGCGATGCTAGTTGAATTGGTCGGCAGTACGCATGTCGACTGACTGAATCGCTGGACAGACAGGAGCACTACCTGTCCTGGGCTTCTACTGTATCATGTGTTTGTACTAGTAGCTGTAGCCGAGGATGCAGCGTAGCCTGTTTATCTATGTTTTTCTTTTCTGTTTTTTCCCCTGTACGATCGACTAGGCTGAAACCATGTCGTCTGATGCTGGATGGTACTTAATTGTGTTGAGATTTTTGCACGTTTGGACTGATTTTCCGGGGGTCAGTCTTCTGCTACGGGCCTCGCAGTAGTTTGATTCCTAGAGCAAAGCCAACATGAGTGATTCGGGCGATCTCTGCAAAGTAGCATGTAGCCCTACCTGGTAGTTCATCCGATGCGCCGTAGGATTCGCACTTGCAAAGTGATCTTGTTGCTGAAGTAGCGCTGTAGGTTTGTGATTCTCTGTCCATAACGAGTCATGATTATGGGACAATATTGACAATTTACATTTGGTGGATTAGACCTAGTTTCAATGCTTACAACGTAATTTAAATCCCACTTGATCTTATTCCTTGTATATGTCCAGTTGATTGGTAGTGTTCCTTCTTGTTTAAGTGACTTTGAGCAAATTCATTTTTGCATATGTGATTGTGAAGATATAATCATTCGAACACTTTGCCTTTTCTTTGCAGAATACAAGGTTCACTCACACAATGTGTTTAACTGCTGGTAGGCTAGCTACGAGCTAGAGATGAGAGCAGGGGATTGCAACCCTGCAACAGAACTAGATGTGATATGCAAACAGCAAATTGCAACCCTGCAACAGAACTAGATGTGCTTTAGCAACACTGTAAAATTAAAAGGGTCTGTTTTCTATCGGTCCTTATTTCGACAGATATCCTGACTTTTATTTTCTTCTCTAGCGAATTGTAGACATGAATCTCTAGTTGACCTATTGCTTCTCAAGTAATCTATCGCAGATCTCATTCTCATTCAGTTTAGACAGGGGCATATAACAAGTTTGAACCCTTCCTTTTTTATGAAAAGGATCCAGACTTCCATCGATCCATTTTTAGATGTATTCATATACGTGCAGTAGTTTATCATCTGCTATTGTGCCATTATGTCAACTTTATAGGTACTAGACTCAAGAAATGGCATAGCTCAGTTCACTTATATATAAAGAGCTTTCAGAAATCTGTTTGTAGTGTTGAATCAGTACACGTCTTCTATCTTGAATTTTTGTAGTGTGACAAACACATTAGTAATCTGAATAACTTTGACATATTTGCTCTATTATCTTGCACTGGATTGGTGCCTGACAATGCCTTGTACAAATATATCTCAATTCTGCTAACACTGATCCTTGTGTATGGTCTATAGTTGTTAGTTCTCTGATTTGTCTGCCAAGGAAGAGGAAGCAAACTGTTTGATCTGTCCACAACGTAAGTTCCCAGTCTGTCTCACTCTTCCTTTGCTATGTGATGATGGTGACCTCCTTGTGTTATATGGACACTTTGGTTAATCTACTATTCTTGTGATTTTCCAATTCTATGTCTAAGAAATGAATCTGTAGCCATTAATGTATTCAATGTATGATCATGATGAGAATTATATGATATCTACCTGTTTTTATTTTTGATCAGTATCAATTGTGGTAGCTCTTAAGCGACACATACTTTTTCTCGCTCTGAGTTCCTAAGCATGGTATTATATTTTTGTTAGCTAGAACAGACAATCTTTGAATTTGGTGAACATTAGTAGCTAACTAAGTTTTGCCCCATTGATGTCCTGCGACTGTTAGTTGTTACTGCCATGGTGCTGATACTGTTTGGAATATGATCTGCGCCTTAATTCTAGTAGTATTTGTCGTCAAAACATGATTGTATTGTGAGCAAGCTAGTGTTCTTCTTAGAGCTTGCTGGTATTTACTTTAGTTTTTTTCACCAATATAATATTTGCTAATAGTTATTCCCCATGGTTGCTACTGTTACAAATGCCCTCATGCTTCAGGATCAACTCCTAGCTGGCACAATAACCATCATTTCCTCTGTTTTACAGGAGTGCTAGACTGAAGACGTTGGAAGAAGGGGAGGGCTCATACTCAGCAAAGATTAGTAGTTAGCTAAGAGTATACAGTATATCTTTGTAGCTAATTATAAAATATGGAATTACTGGGTGATTAAAAATATGAAATGGTTGTTATTTACTACATAGCAGTACTTCTGTAGTTGTTTTAAATTTGTGGGTGATGTGAACTACGACATGATTGTACTATATATATATATATATATATATTCTAGTTTTGGTTGTCATTTGTGAAAATTTATGTGATTTGGGCTCTGACCGAAATATTGGTTATTTATTGCTGATATGCCAGATATTAAACAAATGCTATTTGGGCTCTAGAAAGGCCTATTGTACTGGAACTGTGAGCAATTAAAGAAAATTGAACAAAATTGCTGGAAAAAATTGTAAAAAGGCCAAGACCCAGAAAATGAAAAGGCCAAGGCCCAGGAAGAAATAGATTGTATAAAGGCCACGTCCTAAAATATAAAAGGCCAAATTGTTGGGCCAGGCCCATGCAGCTAAGCAAAATAAAGAGAAAAAGAAAATATTAAATGAGCTGAATTATTGGGCTCGTCCCATAGAGACGGCTAGACCGGAACGGGCCGATTCTGAGCTACGACCAATTCATTTGGTTGTAATATTGCCACGTCAGCTTGCCACGTTGGATCTGACGTGGTCTGGGCAGACTGCCAGTGACCAAAACAATAGGTCGTAAAATCTACGACCTTTTATTTTGGTCGTAACCTACTACGACCATTTCACAAAGAAGGTCGTTAAGTTTCATTAAAGACGGCCAACTTTTGACCAACTGTTTTTGGTCACAAAAAGTTCACAAATGGAAAACAGTGACCATTCAGTGACCAATATTGATGGTCGCAAGTTGCCATATTTCTTGTAGTGCTGCTTGCATACCCAAAGAGGTGTTGTGTGATGTTTGAAATACCCACTGCACAACTTTGATGTGGCACATGCTTCGCAAACCGGAAATGCCCTACACAAAGGTCCACGACGTGTCGTAGTCCGCCTCACTTCGAGCCGGTGGGTGGGATTCATGTGTACGCACACGCGCTCGAACTTTGATCTAGAATCTCACCATGATCCACACCGTAACTAATCCCAAGATGAATCCACCTTTGGTCAATTGCCTCTCGATGTCGGTGAAAAGTGATAACCTTCACGGGCTAATTAACGAATGGGCGCATCGCTGATAACCGCACGAGGGAGTGTCCGAGGACCACCATGCATGCATGTGACCAAAACATGTATGTATGAAATAGCCATGTAATGTTTTAAATAACCAATTCATGACTTTGATGTCGCACCTGCCTCACAAAATGGTTAACCCCACACGGTGGCTCTGTACTGCCGGACCCCCCTCCCCCGACACACACACACCACACCACCACCGCTCCCAGTACGAGGCATGTTAAACTTTTTCTGCGGTGAACATATGTGACCAAAGGAGTGACGTGTTAAATTTTGGAAGGAAGAAAAATCAGAGATCATCATTCAGACGTTTTTATACATAGATTGATTTCCTAGGGATATAATGTGCAAATATCAAATTTGAGCTACATGCACACGTGATAGTGCACAAAAATGGATTGGAAAACCATATGGGTGTCTCTGGGTGCATGTTTAGTCCCCATGCAAGAAATTTCAAACATTGAGAATCTTGATTTTTCAAATCCAGTAAATCCAAAACTTAGTTGAAAATCATGAAACCTATCGTGGTGTCATATGGACACCAATAGACTGTGATATTGTATTGTTTTTTCAAATTTGAGACAAGTTTTGATATATTATTCTTACAGACGGGAGATTATTAATAATTGGCAACCAATATCGCAAACGGATTATTTATTCGTACCGTGGGCGTTAGACCAACAATGTACATGCCATGCTTCGGTTAAGTAATATAGCGGCATAATTAATCATCAAAAAACAAAAAACAATATACGTGCCGCCACGCGTCTCGTGAGCCGTGCGAGCAGGCGTGAGTTGACGGGACGCATGCATGCAGTCCGCCGCGCAGGCAGACCGGGAGGCGTGCGGGCAGGTGTGTGAATTGACAAGAGGCGTGTTCGCTGCGTAGTGTCACCGGGAGGCGTGCGAGTAGCTGCGTGAAATGAAGGTAGACATGCGAGCAGTCCGCTGCGCAGGCTCACCGGGAGGCGAGCCAGCCCTTTGACCGCCGCCCGCCTCGCTCCCCACTGCTCCATATTAATGGCGCGCCCGAGCCGCTGGTTATAATAGGCGGCCACACCCCCCATTCTCGCTACACACACAATCCTCTCTCTCCGCCTGCATCCTCGACGCCGCTCTCAGTCGTCACCACCGTCAGTGTATGAGGATGCCGCCGAAGCGCACCATCGGAGGAAGTGGCGACACGGGGGCTGATGTAGCACCTGAGCACGGCATGAAGCTAGAGACAGCGGTTGCCGTCGCCGCCGACGAGGTCTCGCGCGGGCAGAAGCGCGATGGCGACGGCGTCTTGCTTCCACTGTCGGAGCCGGAGGTCCACAGCGACTCCGGCGACGACTTTGACGACCACTCCGGTGACGATTCCGATGACGACGGAGAACCGGTTAGTCATCTATACCCATTTATGTGGCAAATATATCCTAGGGTTTCTCTGGTTAGTCCTGCCTCCCCTTTTTGGAATAGAAATCCTATGGTTATGTTCTATCAATCCATGAAATCTGAGTTTGATTCGATAGATCCATGAAATCTGAGTCAGATTCGATAGATCTGTGTAGTGTATTGATTGTTTGAATGGTAAATATGATAAGTGATCAATTGTTTCTTCTGTACAAATTATTTCTGCTAAAAATCCAACTAGGGACCCCTTTGGGGCGCAGGATAACTTGTAATCCTCATACTTCTGTCGTTGTGTATTTCCCTTTAGCTGTTGCTTTTGAACATCTCCTGTTAGTGAGCTGATGTATGACACTATGAGGGTTTCATTTGAGTAATGCAACCGGGGAGGAGCCTCCCTGTTCTTCTAAAAAAATAATTCGACTAGGGTTAGTGTTGCTAATAATTCCTAGCCAGGTCTTGACAATTGATTTTGATGCCAAAAGTCGTTGGCATGCCAAATTTTGATCCTACTTTACGGCATGTAAATTGGTTTGATGCCAAAAGTCGTCGGCATACCGAATTTTGGCAACTCCCAAATGTTCACTAGAGATTAGTTTGCATTCCATTGTTCATTGCCAATCCCACAAAAGGTTGCCAAGTGTTGGCAACTTTTGTTTTTGCCAAATGTCGGTAGAAAACCAAACTTTTGATTCGGCCAAATGTTGGTAGCAAACCAATCAGACTCTTAATTTTGTTGCACTAAGTTGTGTGCTCTCTATTTATGCATTTCTTTCATCAAGATCACTTGTTGATTTAGGGTTCACCCTGTCACATGATATATTATGTTTCATAAACTCTGCATGCTAAATTCGCATTATTATAAAATATACTGATGCCACATTTTTTGCCATATGTGTAGGTGCTATCTGAGGATGTCGACAGCGAGGATGAAGATGCCCAGAGGAGGTACAAGAGGCAAAAGCTCAGGGAGCTTTATGCAGGAAAGCATAACAGGCATGTGAGGACCTGGAATGGGGGCTTTGGATGCCCGTTCTGCAACCAACTCCTTCATAACGAGTATGCAAGTGTTCTGGCGCACGCAAGAGGACGAGCCGTTGGCTCCTTCAAGCAGAAGAATTCTCGCAGGGTGGCGCACGCCATGTACGCTGAGTACCTGGACAAGCTTCACCTTCGTGCAGGCATGTAGGCAGATGCATGAGATGTGGGATTGAACTATGGCTATATGTAGTGTCTTAATTATAACTATGCTTGAGTATGCTTAATATATCGGTTGAACTATGGTTGAACAATGCTTGAGTACGCTTATTATCTATGCCTGATATGCTTCACCACCCAATTCAAAAAGGAAAAAAGAAAACCCTCACCACCCCCACGTCACAAAACCCTCACCCCCGCCCGCCACCTCCCCCTCCCCGTCCCCAGTCGCACCTGCACTCCTCCGCGATTCTGCATGTCACCGCCTATCGCCGTGACAACCACTTTGCTCAACGCATGTCGCTGACGCCGGCTGCCGGCAAACCCCACCGCATTTCGCCACTGCCGCTTGCCGCCGCCTATCGCCACCGACTTTCTCAACGCGGCTCGCCGTCGACCCAGCTCCGCCCGATTGGGAAATCTGCGGTATTGGAGCTTTTTCTCATGGAGAACCAGGTAACTAATTTACTGAAATATTCGATCATCTCTTATCCCAGTTCGTCTGCCCCTTTTAATCACACGGTCGAAATCGTCGTGGATTCATTTTTCTTCTAGCTGATTCGAGGGTTTCCTTTCATTCATAGAGTGTACAGTTCAAGGAGACATCAGGCCTATGCGGCCTCATCCAGACAGCCGAGAAGTTCCATCTCACCGTACCAGCTGGATTCAGGAATCGCATGATATGTTCAGTGTCACCCGACCTCGGTTGGCATGGCCTACTTTTCTGAACATATTGTATATATTGCTACATTTGGATAAAAGGTGCCACATGCAATATATACGTCAAAGGGGATTTTTCTTCTTCCTATATTAGGCAAATTAATGTTGTAATGTTCTTTCGATTACTCTCATATTTGCATGACATCATGGTTACACTATCTGTTTAACTATAAATTTGTGTCCTTTGATTTCAACTGTTGTGTACTGTTCTTTCAATTACTCCCATATTTGCATGTTACCCTATTCTTTAACAATCTTATCATTTCCTGCAGTACATCCCTTGCTTTGCAACATCAACTGTAGTACACAATCTTGGCCTTTACATAACTGAAGACTCTAGGAATGTCATATTGAACACAAACCATGGATTTACAATCGTTGCTTCTGTACAACTTGATGAACATGGTCACTCCTATTTTGGCGCGGGCCTTCGGACAGAAATTTCTAAGTTTTATGTAGTGAAAGCTGGCACTAAAATTGCACTGCACCTAAAAGAGCCTGGTCATATGATATATGCTAACTTCCCCGACGATATCATCCGTCCGGACTTTGTTCCAAGTAAGTGTTCTTTTCAAGTATCTGCATGTTGACTTACCTAGCAATATCAAAGTAACTGTGTAGTATTTAAGAAACCAATAGGGATTCCTTTTTCTGACTCTGTTAAGTCTGTTCCTACCTAGTTACTTCTAGTTACCAATGCACTTTTCTTCTGCCCGGTTCTAACTTATTATTCCATATCCTGCCACTCCTCCAATCCTATCAGATAGCGTCGCCATCGAGGAGACTCCAGAGGTGGAGGACAAGGTTGCCAACAAGCGGAGGCGGGTCGAGCAAGAACCACAAGCGACTCCAGCGGGTCTAGACTTCATCAGCAGCCTCCCCGATGATATGTTGATCGTCATCATCTCCCTCCTCCCAATCAAATATGGCGCGTGGACAACCATCCTTTCCCGGCGATGGCGCCCCCTATGGCATTCCACCCATCTCGACCTCATCGACGTCCGCAACCTCTGCCATGGCTATCGCAAAAGCTTGGACGCGTTGTCCAAGATCCTCGGCAGGCACCTTGGCCCAATCAGATGCCTTATCACGGGCAAGTTCCATTCCAACGGCAAGGACCTAGACAAGCTTGATGAGTGGTTGCGATCCCCCGCCCTAGATCACCTCGAGGAGCTCAGTTTTAATGATGGACATATGCGCTTGCTGCCACCGTCCGTGCTCCGCCTCGCGCCCACGCTGCGGGTCGCCAGGTTCATGAACTGCCATTTGCCCCCGATTAATGACGCGCACGCTCTTTTTCTCCCTCGACTGAAGCACCTCAAGCTCGTCGCCGTCTGCATCCCCGAGGATGACATGGAGCGCCTGCTCCGTCACTGTACTGCACTCGAGTACCTTCGTCTTCAGGCGATCAATGGGTCGAGTAGCTTCCACATCTCCTCCATGACTCTCCGGACAATTTATGTGTGTTGCTGGTGCTACAACAAGAGATCACAGAAGGTGTATCACAGTATGGTCATTGAGGACACACCTTTACTTGAGAGATTACTTGTAGTTGATCAACAAGGTCCAACAAGAATCGGTGTCATTTCTGCGCCGAAATTGACAATGGTGGGCTACTCGACTGTCAAATTCTCCGAACTTGTTATTGGATCCACACCCGTTCAGGTACAACATTCGCCTTCTTCTTCTCCTTCTTGAATTAAATTTTTTTCTAATTTTGAAGATGTATGTTCGTTTGTCATCCAGAGAATGAACCCGACAAGCTTGACAACGTGTCTGCGCACAGTGAAGGTCTTCGAAGTAGAATCTATCGGCCCCAACCTGGACGAAGTTGTCAGTTTCCTGAGATGCTTTCCGTGCCTGGAGAGGATATATATCGAGGTGATGCTCCTTTCCTGTTAAATGTTAACCATAACGGAGTTCAATTTTTTGGTACCCTTTCCCAAGTTTACAATGACGAATGTACTACGATTTCTGAAGGAATTTTGGAGGATTTCAGTACATTGATGTTTTTTTCCTATAGTGGTTGCTTGATTCATAAGGTTACAATCCATATGCATTTCTCCTTTCGATTCATCTGTACTAGTTTTCGTAGGTAAATTTCCATCCACTCCAACCTCTTGGGAAGAAGCCTACATTTTCCTAGATTGTAATCAAATGCCCATGTTAATCATGTAGGATCGAAGATGGCATGTCACTCTATTCGTGTATTTTAGAAATCCTGCAAATCAAAGAGGCCTGTAGTAGTGTTCAAAACTGCATGTAGGCACTAATACGTTCTCTTCTTTTGCAGACACGATTAGGCCCGATAGTGGATAATGTGATACAATATAACAACCACATCGAATGCCTTGATCTGCATCTCTCAGAAATTACTTTGAACTCCAACCGAGGGACCTTACTGGAGATTATGTTCGCCAGGTTCTTTGTTGTGAGAGCAAGGGTTCTAAAGGTAATGAGGCTTGCCCTACATTTGTTTCGCAAAACTAAATGGTTTGCTGATCAGTGCCAGCGGCTACGGTAGAATGTAAAAGGGTCAGCAAAAGCTGAATTTCATTTTGGAAGATCAGCGGACAGAGTAATCGAAAGTCATTATGTCAAGCCCATACATCACTTGTCAGTGGCTGATCCCTTTGCAGAAATGTTGAGGTTTCGAAACGGGTGTTACAAGTTGTAATATCAGTATGAACCTCTCATATGTCCAAGTTCAGCTGATCAGCACGGGCGTCTGCAGCTACATGAGCTGAATTTCATTTCTAATATCAGTTTGAACCTTGTAATTAATCTTTGAATTTGAGCCTTCTAACTCTTGAATTTGAACCTTGTAATATTTCAGGCTTTTGTGGTACAATCGTTGAAATGGCATCGTATGAGACTCGTATATTGGTAGTACTATTTTGACATTCATATGCAATGGACAATTAATATCTGGACCTCAATGGACTTGATTTTATTTACCATTCTCGAATGTCTTTCCCCTGTCGATCTCAATCGCAAAAGATCTATATTGCGGACACGACAGCAATCTTCGACATTATTGTACATAGTTGGTTTCCTCAACTGTGTGGCCAGAATTATCGCACTCGAGTGTCCATCATTACCCGTCTGTGTAACTTTGACCTCATCACCCACGGGTAAACTTGGCGCCTCTTCGAGCCCACACGTGGTCAAACGAAACGCGTGTGGGGTGCTCAACAGCTCAAGCGTGCACTGGAATCCTCCGCTAGGAACGCGGTCACAAGACATGACGATTACAGGCCGTCTGGCCCCAATTTTTTACAGCTGCCATTTAACCCTTGTGTCTCTTCAACCTTTCGATCGCGCCCCAGTATTGCAAGAAGCACACCCATGACGACAAATACAGAGAGGGTATCCAGTGCGGCTCCAATGGCGGTCCCAGCGGCTACCGACGACGAGCGGTAGTTCACCATGCATGCCATAGTGGACACCCACAGAAGGTTCACAGAGCTCTCGGTGGTGTACACCAACAACCCGATCTGGGTGGAGAACTCCATCCACACAATGGAGTTGTTGCTTGCTGCGGAGAAGTACAAGGTGGTCAGGTTCGACCTCGAGTACACCCGTGCTCATGCTAGGTCTCGTCACAAGGTCGCCGTCGCCCAGATGTGCATGCGCAATCACGTCCTCGTCTACCACTATTGCCTGGCCACAAGGCCTTGCCAGTGTTTCGCCAAGTTTGTCAACAGCTCCCACTACGTGTTCGCCATGCTGGACATCACCAACGATGTAAAGGTGCTCAAGAATTCGGGCATCGCCTGCCAGAATCTTATCGACATCCAGGGCCAATACAAGATCTGGGGCAGCAAGAAGCAAGAGAAGGACTCACTGGCTCACCTCGCCGAGGCCATCATCGACCCCTACTACAGAGACATGAAGGATTCCTGCAACAAGGACAAGCGTGCCTGGCACTCGGACTGGATGGAGAAACTCGACGAAGCTCACATCGTGTACGCGGCCAAGGAGCCATACACGAGCTATGAGATGTACATGCAGATCGTTGACATGAGGAAGTGCCTCCTTCTTCCCCAAAACGGCCAGGGATCCAGCTCGAAGCAGAGCAATGGCAAGCGTCATCACAACAAGAAGTAGATGATCGTTTCTCCTAGTTTAGTGTGCATGTAATTATTTACTTTGGTGTGTGTAGTCACTTATGTAATTGGATGTTTTATTTGGTTATGCAAAAATGTTCTTATAAGTATATATGTTGCTGTTGTATAGACAGAGCATAGATGTTGTGCGGACAGAGCAAATCACATCGGCCACGGGCTAAACTAGGGAACCCGTCGGTGATGATTTCATCAATCGCTAACAATTGTATACCAGCAAGCGTTTGCCCACAACACACACGGGTTATTAGCAGGAATCGTCTGTGATGTTATCGGTCTTCCCACACATTTTGGATTACTGACCTGTTTGCCGCGTATCACACACATCTTGTTAAGTTGAACCGTTTCTGTTCTGTTGGGTAATCGCAAACAGTTCATCCGAGTGAACTGCATGCCGTATATCGCACACACCTTGATCTGCCTGACCGTTTCTGTTGTGTTTGGTAATCACAAACAGTTCATCCGAGTGAACTGTATACCGTGTATCGCACACACCTCGAACTGGCTACCCATATCTGTTGTGTTGGGTAATCACAAACAGTTCATCCGAGTGAACTGTATGCCATGTATCGCACACCCCATGAACAAGCTGACCGTGTTTGTTGTTCTGGCTTATCGCAAATAATTCGTATGGATCAACTGTATGCCACGTATCGCACACGCATCTCTAATCTGAATCGTTTTTTATGTCTATGGCATCGCAAACAGTTCGTCTTATTTGGGACAGTTTTTTTAGGACACCGTTTGCCATTCATGCATCGCACACAGTTTGGTCGCGAGGTCTCTGATTCATGTGTCGCGTTAGCGGTCGACTGCAGTAGTGATTGGTCATTGGGCAATTCATGAAAAAGTAATAAAGGAAGAGAGGTCTCACATATAAATATACTATCTTGGACATCTTTTATGATTGTGAGCCCCCATCAAATATTCTATGTCAATTAGTTGACGTTGGACAAGGAAGACAACGTAATGGGTCATGTTTGCTTATATTCACATAGAAGTTATATTGTTTTGGATCCTCTAACATGTGGTGCTTGCCCCCTATCTTTTGCTAGCCAAAATTCTGTACTAAGTAGAGATAGTACTTGTGCATCCAAAAACCCTTAAACCCAGTTTCATGCCATGAGAGTCCACCATATCTACCTATGGATTGAATAAGATCCTTCAAGTAAGTTGTCATTGGTGCAAAGCAATAAAAATTGCTCCTAAACATGTATGAACTTTTAATGTAAGGGAAAATAAGCTTTGTACGATCTTGTGATGGTGGAGAATAAAAGCGCCAGACTGCATAATAAAGGTCGCTATCACAAGGGGCAATATAAAGTGACGATCCTTTACATTAAGAGCTTGCACATCCAAAAACAAAAAGCGCATGACAACCTCTGCTTCCCTCTGCGAAGGGCCTATCTTTTACTTTATGTATTTACTTTTATGCAAGAGTCAATAGTATTCTTCTCTATTCCTTTTTATTTTCTCCCTTGGCAAGCATCATGTGGTGGGGATTGATCCAGGCATATATATCCAGTTAGATGTAGGTGATCATGAGTTATTATTGTTGACATTAACCTTGAGGTAAATACATTGGGAAGCAAAATTATAAGCCCCTATCTTTCTATGTGTTCGACTGAAACTTTTGCTCCATAAGTATGTCATGAGTGTTAGCAATCATAGAAGACTAAATGATAGTTGAGTATGTGAACTTGCTAAACAAAGCTCTTACATAGACTCTTTCTGATAATATGATGAATTGCAATTGCTTCAGTGACTGAGATCATAGTTTGTTTGTTTTCAATTTGGTTTATGGTTCATACTTTAACTTGTGGATGAATTGTCACTTTTGCATGAGAAGTTTTATGATGATATATTGCTGTTATAATAAAGATCATGATGCTCCATGTCCGTATTTTACTTTTATCAATGTCTCTCTCTCTAAACATGTGGTCATGATTATCGATTTCGACTTTTCGCTTGAGGACAAGCGAGGTCTAAGCTTGGGGGAGTTGATACGTCAAATTTGCATCATGATTTCCTACTAATAATTAGTATGTTTTTGATCATTATTTCACTTTATGGTACAATTCTTATGCCTTTTCTCTCTTATTTTACAAGATTTACATGAAGAGGGAGAATGCCGGCAGCTGGAATTCTGGACCTCAAAGGGGTGAAATAGAGCTAGCTATTCTGCACAACTCCAAATGACCTAAAAATTTACGGAGAATTGTTTTTGAATATATAAAAAATACTGGCGAAAGAAATACCAGGAGGGGACCCACTAGGAGGCCACAAGCCTGGGGGTGCGCCCTACCCCATTAGGCACGCCCCCCGAGCTTGTGGGGCCCCTAGCAGGCCTCTGCCCCCCTCCTTCTACTATATGAAGCCATTTGCCCTAGAAAAAAATTAGAAGAAGACTTTTGGGATGAAGCACCGCAGTCTCAAGGCGGAACATGGGCAGGAGCTATTTTGCTCTCCGGCGGAGCGATTCCGCTCGGGATACTTCCCTCCGGGAGGGGGAAATCGAAGCCATCGACATCACCAACGATCCTCTCATCGTGGGAGGACCAATGTTCATCAACATCTTCACCAGCACCATCTCATCTCAAACCCTAGTTCATCTCTTGTATTCAATCTTTGTCTCAAAACCTCAGATTGGTACCTGTGGGTTGCTAGTAGTGTAGATTACATCTTGTAGTTGATGCTAGTTGGTTTATTTGGTGGAAGATTATATGTTCAGATCCTTAATGCTATTCAATACCCCTCTGATCTTGAACATGAATATGATTTGTGAGTAATTACTTTTGTTCTTGAGGACATGGGAGAAGTCTTGTCATAAGTAATCATGTGAATTTGGTATTCGTTCATTATTTTGATGATATGTATGTTGTTGCTTCCTTTAGTGGTGTCGTGTGAACGTCGGCTACATGACACTTCACCATCTTTGGGCCTAAGGGAAGGCATTGTGGAGTAGTAATTAGATGATGGGTTGCTAGAGTGACAAAAGCTTAAACCCTAGTTTATGCACTATTCCGTAAGGGGCTGATTTGGATCCATATGTTTCATGCTATGGTTAGAGTTATCTTAATTCTTCTTTCGTAGTTGCGGATGCTTGCGAGAGGGGGAAATCATAAGTGGGAGGCTTGTTCAAGTAAGAACAGCACCCAAGCACCGGTCCACCCACATATCAAATTATCAAAGTAGCGAACACGAATCAAACAAACATGATGAAAGTGACTAGATGAAATTCCCACGTGTCCTCGAGAATGCTTTGCTCATTATACGAGTTCGTTCTGGCTTGTCCTTTGCTACAAAAAGGATTGGGCCACCTTGCTGCACTTTTTCTTACCATTACTACTTGTTACTTGTTATGAATTATTGTGCTATCAAAACTATTTGTTACCGCTACTTTCAGTACTTGCAGAGAATACCTTGCTGAAAACCGCTTGTCATTTCCTTCTGCTCCTCCTCGTTGGGTTCGACACTCTTACTTATCGAAAGGACTACGATTGATCCCCTATACTTGTGGGTCATCAATGCACTTCTCCACTTTGGGTTCGAGCTTATCAGGCTGAAGCCTCTTGACGTAAGCGTCGCATCCCCAAACTTTAAGAAACGACAGCTTAGGTTTCTTGCCAAACCATAACTCATACGGTGTCGTCTCAACGGATTTACACGGTGCCCTGTTTAAAGTGAATGCGGCTGTCTCTAACGCATAACCCCAAAATGATAGTGGCAAATCGGTAAGAGACATCATAGAATGCACCATATCCAATAGAGTATGATTACGACGTTCAGACACACCATTATGCTGTGGTGTTCCACGTGGCGTGAGCTGTGAAACAATTCCACATTGTCTTAAATGCATACCAAACTCGTAACTCAAATATTCACCTCCACGATTAGATCATAGAAATTTAATTTTCTTGTTACGATGATTCTCTACTTCACTCTGAAACTCCTTAAACTTTTCAAATGTTTCAGCCTTGTGTTTCATTAAGTAAATATACCCATATCTACTCAAATCATCTGTGAAGGTAAGAAAATAATGATATCCACCACCTGCTTCAACACTCATCGGACCGCATACATCGGTATGTATCATTTCCAACAAGTTACTTGCCCGCTCCATTGTTCCGGAAAACGGGGTTTTAGTCATCTTGTGCCCATGAGGCATGGTTCACATGTCTAAAATGATTCATAATCAAGAGATTCCAAAAGTCCATCAACATGGAGTTTCTTCATGCAATTTACACCAATATGACCTAAGCGGTACTATCATCATTAACTTTGCATCTTTTGCATCAATATTATGAACATGTGTATCACTACGATCGAGATTCAACAAGAATAAACCATTCAACAAGGGTGCATGACCATAAAAGATATTATTCATATAAATAGAACAACCATTATTCTCTGACTTAAATGAATAACCGTCTCACAATAAACAAGATCCAGATATAATGTTCATGCTTAACGCAGGCACCAAATAACAATTATTCAGGTTCAAAACGAATCCTGAAGGTAAACATAGAGGGAGCGTGTCGGTACCAAAATTGGCAGATCTCGGGTAGGGGATCCAAACTATGGGTCTAGGAATCGATGGGTAACAGAGAACGTAGAGACGGTGATTTACCCAGGTTCGGGCCCTCTCGAAGAGGTAATACCCTACGTCCTGCTAGATTGTATTGATATGATTGTATGAAGGTTACAGAGTTGATCTACCTCGAGATCAGATGGGCTAAACCCTAGGCAATGGATATGATGATCCTCTATGGACTAAGCCTTCTGGTTTATATAGACACCAGAGGGCCCTAGGGTTACATATGGTCGGTTACCATCAGAGGATAAACATGCCGGCTACGCTAATAATTACTTGCAGGAGACGCCAAGTCTTCGGTGGTTTCCTTCTGGTGTACGGGGTCGCCCACAATCCAGCCTTCCATCGACGAGTAGAGAGCGGCCCACCAGCCCGGCCTATGAGAGATAGGCCGGCAGCCCGAGTACCCCCTAGTCCAGGACACCCTCAGTAGCCCCCGAACTAGCCTCCAATGCCGAGGTTGAAAGTCTTCGACAGCTCCATGCTCCAAGGGTCTTCGGCTTGGGTGGCGAGTTCCCTCCATTACCTGTGTTTGATTTAGCACTAGTTCGGCCACCAATAGCTCGGTTGCCGAAGTATCCTCCGATTGGCGAGGCCCCGCGGGGCCCGTCACACCGCTTTTCTTCGCCTAGAATTAAATGACGACCCTCAATTTCTACGCATCCACGGAATGCGAGTGGCCCGATGGGTTTTTACAAAAATGCCCCTCTTTTGGGGGGAGTCAAGGCCTATTTTAATAGGCCAGGGGCGCGGAGGCTAACGCACCCCACCCCCGACCATTCTTCCTCTCATCCTTGCGAGGTCGCAACCAGCAAACAATGGCGAGCGTCCCATGCTCTTCCTCACGCCCTCACGGCCCCCGTCAAGGTGATTGGGCGAGCTGCTTCGTATCCCTCATGCATTTACGCAGGCTCGAGATGCAGGGATATCTCCCTGCTTCAGATCTCGCATCCACCCGTCCCGGATTAACTTCCGTAGACGGGGAGGCCCTCGCAGAGAACTTTCCTTCCCCTCACGGGGAGGAAAGGTTGTGCTTCGTGCCCATCCTCTTGCGAGGCCTGGGTTTCCCCATTCATCCTTTCTTGAGGGGCCTACTAGAGTTTTACGGGATCCAACTCCACCACCTTACCCCAGGGTCGATTCTTCATATACCGGGCTTCGTCGCTGTCGTGGGTGCAAGCCTGACAGTAGTGTGTAGGGGTACAGATGAGAGGGCAGAGCCTAGCTACGGCGCAGGTGTTACACTCAGATTTACGAGTTCAAGCCCCTCAGCAGTGGAGGTAATAGCCCTACGGCTCGGTGCTCTGGAGCTCTATTGCTTGAGTGTATGATTACAACAGGTTGCGAACCCTTGGAATGGAGCTGGGGGTGACTTATATAGTGTTTGCCAAGTCCCCCCATGAAGGCTGCCATTACCAGGGGTTAAGAGGGGGTTTAAGGGAGCCAGGTAACGGGCGCATTGAATACAATTAATATAGGCGAACGTGCGTCCCGACTGTTGCGCTCCTGGAGTCTCCTGGTCTTCTCTGGTCGAGTGACTTTCGGATGCTCCGAGTGAAACAAGCTGGTCGAGTGAACACTTGCCTTCCGAGTGGTTTGTTGAACTCCGAGTGAATGTCAGTCTCCGGAATTCTTGGTTGCTGATCTGGCCCTGGGGTCTAGTATAGGACGTGTGGTGTCCTAGGGTAGGGCCTATAGGTCAGGCCTATTACCCTATCTCTAGTACACGCCCTCGTCATTAGCCCCCGAATCGGTCGAGGTTAGGCGGGTCGAGTCAGGGCGTATTCCTAGGCGAGTTGAGCGCTACGGAGGCGCTCAAGAACTCTTGCTGGTCGCTTAGACGCCCTTGTCTTCGTGCGGCACCTTGACGGATTCTGGACCGTACGACGCCCGAGTGAAACGAGTAGTCTCCATCCGAGTGTGTAATTTCCACCCGAGTGAGTAATTCTCATCCGAGTGAAATGAGTAGCCATATGCCGTGTGTCGGAGCGGATCCGAGCGTACATGACACGTCTTTGGAGTGAAAGCAATCGGGTTGCTGGACTCCGGATTTTGCGGGATTTGAAACCATATTTGAGCGCGCGCGAACGGTTGCAGCGCAACGAGTGGGGAAAGTGGGGCGTGACGCCTCAATTTTCGCCCCACTTATCACCACGTACCGCTGGATCTCCGACGGTGCGATTTGAGCGATCTGCGGGCCAATGATTCAGCGGCGTGGATTGGGGAACGGGCGACGATATATAGAGCCGCTGCGTTGGAGAGGAAGAGAGGTCCAGATCCCCTTTTCCCCACTTCTCCCATTCCGCCCGATCTCTTCTCCAGAGACCCACTCCGCACGAATCCTCCTCGGTGCCGAAGAGCCCGGCTGCGATGGCGAAGGACAAGACATCGAAGCTTGAGAAGGCGAAGAAGGCGGCGAAGGGGAGGAAGGCATCGAGCTCCCGTGCTGCGCTCCCGCCCGGGTGGATCCAGGGCGACTGGCTTCCGCCAACCACCACGGTCGACGACATCAGCGGGCTCGTCGTGGACGGGCTGATCCGTGACGGGTCGTGGAGGCTGCCAGAAGAAGGGGAGATCGAGCCCGCGCCGCGCCCCGGGGAGCGAGTGCTCCTCACCACGCACGTCGAACGAGGTTTCTCCATGCTGCCTCACCCCTTTTTCCACAGATTTCTGAACTTCTTCGGTGCTCAACTCCATCATCTGCCTCCAAATGCCATAATGTATCTTGCTGCATTCGTCTCTGTGTGCGAAAACTTTCTGGGTTGTCCGCCGCACTGGGGTTTGTTCAAGCATATTTTCACGTGTCGATCTCAATCGGTTAAGAAGGTTGACCCCAACGGAGAGAGGACGCACGTGATTCAGATGTGCGGTGGCTTAGGAATTCAGATGAGGGGTAAGAGTGCGTTTCCATCTATGTCTTTTCCTGACTCGGTGAGGGGCTGGCAGTCGACCTGGTTTTACTGCAACGAGCTGCCGTGCTCTGGTTCGTCGACTGGCCTTCCTCCGTACACGACTGAGAGGGTCCAGACTCCTCCCTCGCTGACGGTTGATAAAAAGGAGAAGACGGATGTAGGGATCTTGGTGACCACCATGGTTAGTCTGATTCAGGGCGGATTGAATGGCCTGGATCTTCTCGAGGTTTTCCTCAGTCGGAGGATCTAGCCGCTGCAGGAGCGAGCTCACCCTATGTGGCTCTACACCGGACCCAGTGACCCGACCCGAGTGCATCCGGAAGACGTCGAGGAGAAATCGGTGGAACAGTGGATCAGGTGAATCACTGGCGCACGTGACAATCCGCGAGGGTCAAGACGGATCCCGCCCTACGATGCCAACAACCAACCGTTGGAGGTGAGGCACGAATGTCCGAGTGAATTATTGATACACAAATTATCCGAGTGAACTGATCGATCCGAGTGAACTGACTGAACTGCCTGTCTTTACTCTTCATGTCTTGCAGGAGTTCCAGAAGATGTTATCGCCTGTGCCGAATGGAGAATAACTTGCCGGAGGCGTGGAGAGCGAACGCGGCAGTGCAGGGGATAGCTATGCGGAGGACAGCGAGGAGGAGAGCGACAACTCGGAGGAGAGCGACGAAGTCGAATCCTCCCTGTCTCCCGCGCTGCGCTCTGAGCACCACTCCAAGGTCTCACATGATCCGAGTGCCGGCCCGAGGAAGGAGGTAGTTCCCAGTGCTAAGGCCCCAAAGCGCACTCGGCCGCCATCGGCCGAGCCGACTGAGAAGACCGCCAAGCAGCCTAAGGTCACTTCTCCCAAGCATCGGAAAGCTCTGCCCAAGATCAAGGTCACAGTGCATGTGGCTTCGACGTAAGTGTCTTTGCCAACTTTTCTTTTTCTGTTTTTTTCAACTTCTGTGATTCTTCTGACCGAGTGAATCTCATGGACCAGTGCTGCGACCTCGACGACGTCCCCCATGCAGGTCGATGGGGACCGCGCCGAAGCCAAGTCTGCGGACGCGGCCACTTCTCAAAGAGGTAACAAAGACTTCATCTTTACTTCAACCGGTTATCCGACTGGAACGTCTTCATCCGATTGAAATATGTGCTGCGACTGATTGTGCTTAGTAAACATAGCGCTTGCAGAGGTCATCCACGTCGGGGATGACGACGAGGAGCCGCCACGGAAGGACACTGAGAAGGGGACTGCAGCCCCGACTGCTTCTCAGAGCACCACACGGAAAACGCCGCCGAGCAAAGAGCCTCAAGTTCTTCCTGCACCTGCCGTGACCATGCCTCTGGGGCAGGCTTCTCAGGCTGGAGCTGGTTCTGCTGCGACTCCATCAACTGCTCTAGCTTCGGTTCCGACTCCTCCTGTCAACATCTTCAGTCTGTACAAGGTGCCGGAGGATCAAACTGGAGCCAGCAAGGAGGCGATGATCCAGGCGGAGCTGATGACTCAACGGCTCAAGGAGGTGTGCGCGGCTGGGAAGCTGGCATATGATGCCAGTGCTGCTCTCCAGGAGAACGTTCGAGTAAGTACCCTTGTAAGTTGACTTCCAAGTCTTTTTCTTCAGTAGGAATTTTAGTTGGAAAATATCTGGTACACCCACGGGGTGTTTTTTTTTGTTTGGCCGTCACTCGGATCGGGCGGACCGTTCCGAGTGGATACCATTCCAGTGGGGGCACGCTAAGTGCACCCACTGGGTGTAGTCCCCGAGACTTCCGTCGACTGCGGGCAGTCGGCGGGAGTCTTAGAACTTAGACTTTGTTCTGTTGTTGCTCTTTTTTTTGCATTCGGCCGTCACTCGGATCGGGAGGACCGGTCCGAGTGGATACCATTCCAGTGGGGGCACGCTGAGTGCGCCCACTGGGTGTAGTCCCCGAGACTGCCGTCGGCCGCGGGCGGTCGGCGGGAGTCTTAGAGCCTTTTTTTTGTGTTTGGCCGTCACTCGGATCGGGCGGACCGCTCCGAGTGGATACCATTCCAGTGGGGGCACGCTGAGTGCACCCACTGGGTGTAGTCCCCGAGACTGCCGTCGACTGCGGGCAGTGGGCGGGAGTCTTAGAACTTAAAACCTGATACTGGTCAAGCTTGTTCCTTCCAGGAGCGTCAGTCTCTGAACACTCGGAATATTTCTTAACGTCAACCGATCTGCTCTTTCTTGTGTTTCAGAGAACTTGTGAGCTTCGGACTCAGTATGTAGCACTAGAGAAGGAGACGGCTCGGCTCCGACTAGATTTAGAGGTGGAGAGGAGGAACACAGAGCATGCTCAGGCAGATCTCAAGACCATGGGAGGTAAGCTTCAATTATCGAGCAGTCTGCTTTCACCTTTCTGCATTCTTTGAACCGAGTGACTTCACTCAAACAGATGTGCGTAGTGAAAACCATCAACTCCAAGTGCGGCTCAGAACCTCTATCTCTTTAGATACCATGAAGCAGGCACTCGAGAACAAGGACAACGAGCTGGCAGGAGCGCAGCTCGTGGCGAAGGAGAAGACCAAGGCCGCCGAAGAGAAGCTGGCCTCACTCGGGAAGCTCGAAGCAGAGAACACATCGCTGAAGAAAGAGGTGCTCCAGCTCAAGAAACAGCAAAACGAGTGGGAGAGCAAGCTCATGGCTCAAGCGGAGGTCTACGAGAAAGAGAAGGGAACTCTGAATGAGAATATCACCCAGCTGATCGAGAAAAAGAACGCCCTGGAGAAGTATATAGAGGTGTTCACGGAGGAGATGTACACCAAGCTCGCAGGTAACTTATAGCATCCGAGTGCATTTCAACTTATCTCCGAGTGAACTTCTTGCATGCTGGTGCTCAACTCTCCTCTTTTCTTCTTCGCAGAATACTGCCGAGACTTCGAGTTGGAAACTGACAGAATCGAGAGGGATATGAATCCTTCCAGGTCACTCGTCGGTGACAAGGCTGCTCTGGGCATCCTGCGGGTGGAAACTCGCATCGAAGACGTCCAAGGGTACATCATCCGCCTGCGGGGTGCACTTGGGAGAATCGACAAGGAGCTATGGCCAGAAGACATCTTCCACACCGACCTAGAAGCGATGATGACTCGTCTCAACCAGATTCCCAGTCGAGTGCAAGCGTGGAAGAAGTCGGCTGCTCGCTGCGGGGCTGACGTGGCGCTTTCCCTCGTCTGAGTGCACTGCAAGGATGCCAAGGAGGAGAAGCTGAAGTCTCTCCAAGTTGCCAACACGAAGAAACTCCAGTTTGAGGACTTCATGGAGACGTTCATCGAGGCGGCCACTCGGATCACAGACGGAATTGACCTGGATTCCTTCGTTGAGCCGGCCAGCCCCATAGCCGCGTGAGAAAACTTTAAGTCCCACCCATTATCCTCGGTATGCCGAGTGGATCTGTAATCGTTAAACTCTTTCGGGCTTCGGGCCCGAGTACTCGTATTTGCCTTTGAACTTCAGGAGTTATTTGAATGCATTCCTTCGAGTCTTTCGAATCTTTGGAGTAGATTTTTAACTTGGGCGAAAGCTGGTTCGCAGCCAAGCCCCTGAGTGAGAGGGATGCTCTTCACTCAGAGTAGATTTTAACTTGGGCGAAAGCTGGTTCGCAGCCAAGCCCCCGAGTGAGAGGAATGCTCTTCACTCGGAGTAGCGTTTTTAACTTGGGCGAAAGCTGGTTCGCAGCCAAGCCCCCGAGTGAGAGGGATGCTCTTCACTTGGAGTAGGATTTTAACTTTGGCGAAAGCTGGTTCGCAGCCAAGCCCCCGAGTGAGAGGGACGCTCTTCACTCGGAGTAGCGTTTTTAACTTGGGCGAAAGCTGGTTCGCAGCCAAGCCCCCGAGTGAGGGGGACGCTCTTCACTTGGAGTAGGATTTTAACTTGGGCGAAAGCTGGTTCGCAGCCAAGCCCCCGAGTGAGAGGGACGCTCTTCACTCGAAGTAGCGTTTAACTTGGGCGAAAGCTGGTTCGCAGCCAAGCCCCCGAGTGAGAGGGATGCTCTTCACTCGGAGTAGGATTTTAACTTGGGTGAAAGCTGGTTCGCAGCCAAGCCCCCGAGTGAGAGGGACGCTCTTCACTCGGAGTAGCGTTTTTAACTTGGGCGAAAGTTGGTTCGCAGCTAAGCCCCCGAGTGAGAGGGATGCTCTTCACTTGGAGTAGGATTTTAACTTGGGCGAAAGCTGGTTCGCAGCTAAGCCCCCGAGTGAGAGGGACGCTCTTCACTCGGAGTAGCGTTTAACTTGGGCGAAAGCTGGTTCACAGCCAAGCCCCCGAGTGAAGGAACGCTCTTCGCTCGGAGTAGTGTTTAACTTGGGCGAAAGCGGGTTCGCAGCCAAGCCCCCGAGTGAGAGGGACGCTCTTCACTCGGAGTAGGATTTTAACTTGAGCGAAAGCTGGTTCGCAGCCAAGCCCCCGAGTGAGAGGAACGCTGTTCACTCGGAGTAGCGTTTCTAACTTGGGCGAAAGCTGGTTCGCAGCCAAGCCCCCGAGTGAGAGGGACGCTCTTCACTCGGAGTAGGATTTTAACTTGGGCGAAAGCTGGTTCGCAGCCAAGCCCCCGAGTGAGAGGAACGCTCTTCACTCAGAGTATGTTTTGACTTGGGCGAAAGCTGGTTCACAGCCAAGCCCCCGAGTAAGAGGGATGCTCTTCACTCGGAGTAGGGTTTTAACTTGGGCAAAAGCTGGTTCGCAGCCAAGCCCCGAGTGAAAGGGATGCTCTTCACTCGGAGTAGGATTTTAACTTCGGCGAAAGCCGGTTCGCAGCCAAGCCTCCAAGTGAGAGGGATGCTCTTCACTCGGAGTAGGTTTTGACTTAGGCAAAAACTGGTTTTGCAGCTAAGTTGAACGGCGTACGCCCACTGGGGGTTGTGAGCCAGAGAATTTGTACGAGCGAACTTCAATGTGGAACTGGAAAAGTCATGCTTTCATTCATCAAATGTCACTCGAGTACTTTTATTACATCTCATTATCAAGTATAAAATCGTCGCAGCAAATCTGCATTCCAAGCACGGGGCTCGTCTGCTTGCTTCTGAAGGTTGTACAGGTGGTACGCTCCGTTGTGCAGAACCTTTGAAATGACGAAAGGAACTTCCCACGCAAGGGCGAGCTTGTGAGGTCGCTGCTGATCCACTCGGAGCACAAGATCTCCTTCCTGAAAGATCCGACTTCTGACGTGCCTGCTGTGAAAACGTCGTAGATCTTGCTGATAACTGGTCGAACGGATCAGAGCCATCTCCCTTTCCTCCTCCAAGAGATCAACGGTGTCTTGCCGTCCTTGCTCTGCTTCAGCTTCAGAGTACAGTTCCACTCGAGGTGAATTATGGAGCCAGTCACTCGGTAGGACGGCTTCAGCTCCGTACACCATGAAGAAGGGAGTGCGATTGGTAGACCGATTGGGGGTCGTCCTCAAGCCCCAAAGCACTGACGGCAACTCGGTGACCCAAGCACCAGCTGCGTGCTCCAAATCACACATGAGTCGTGGCTTTAACCCCTGCAGAATCAGTCGGTTTGCCCTCTCAGCTTGTCCATTCGACTGTGGGTGCGCCACAGATGCATAGTCGACTCGGGTGCCTTGGGCGGCACAGAACGTCCTGAACTCTTCCGAGTCGAAGTTTGAACCGTTATCAGTGATGATGCTGTGGGGCACGCCGTATCTGAAAACAATCTCCTTCATGAACTTGATCACTGTATGGGAGTCTAGCTTCTTGATGGGTTTGGCCTCAATCCATTTGGTGAATTTATCGACTGCGACCAGCAAGTGAGTGAATCCACTCGCCCCTGTCCGGAGGGGTCCCACCATGTCCAGACCCCAGACTGCAAACGGCCAAACGAGTGGAATTGTCTTCAGAGCAGACAGAGGCTTGTGGGATAAGTTTGCATAAAACTGGCACCCGGTACAGTGTTGGACTATCTCCAGCGCAGCTTCATTGGCACGGGGCCAGAAGAAACCGGCTCGGTAAGCTTTAGCCACGATTGTCCGAGAGGACGCGTGGTGTCCACAAGTTCCCGAGTGAATCTCCTCCAGGATCAATCGACCTTCCTCCGGAGAAATGCAGCGCCGAGTCACCCCGATGACGCTCTTTCTGTATAACTGATCGCCCATCACTTCAAATGCTTTGGATCTGCGAACAATCTGGTGGGCTTCAGCTTCATCTTCTGGAAGTTCCTGCCTGAGCAGGTATGCAATGTAAGGCACTGTCCACTCGGGTGTGATTGCTAGGACTTCCATGACCAAATCGATGACTGCCGGGACCTCAACTTCAGTCAGATCAGAAGGACTGACCGCCTGCGGGGGCTCTTCCGTGAAGGGATCTTCTTTTACCGTTGGAGAACGTAAATGTTCAAGGCACACATTGCTGGGTATGGACTTCCGAGTGGATCCGATCTTCGCCAGATCGTCTGCCTCCTGATTCTTGGCTCGGGGAACGTGATGCAGTTGCAGACCTTCAAACTTCTTCTCCAACTTTCTCACTGCGTTGCAGTATCCTCTCATAGCAGGGCTTCTGATATCCCACTCCTTCATAACTTGGTTCACAACAAGATTCGAGTCCCCGTAGACCATCAGGCGCCGGATGCCGAGTGAGATGGCCATACGTAGACCATACAGGAGTGCTTCGTACTCGGCTTCGTTGTTAGAAGAATCAAAGTGAATCTGCAGAACATATCTGAGACGATCACCCTTCGGAGATATTAACACAACTCTAGCTCCTGAACCATTCAGCATCTTGGAACCGTCAAAGAACATGGTCCAGTGTTCCGGGTGACTCTGAGTCGGTTGCTGTTGTTCAGTCCACTCGGCTAGGAAATCGGCTAATGCTTGGGACTTGATCGCCTTTTTCGCCTCGAACTTGATGTCCAGGGGCAGGAGCTCGATAGCCCACTTCGCCACTCGACCATTCGCGTCCCGATTGTTCATGATCTCAGACAGCGGGGCGTCGCTGATGACTGACACAGTGTGCTCTTGGAAGTAATGGGCTACCTTCTTCGTAGTCAGGTAGGTGCCGTAGACGAGCTTCTGGTAATGAGGATATCTCTGCTTGGACGGAGTCAGAACTTTAGAAATATAGTAGACTGGGCGCTGAACTTTGTGAGCCTTGCCCTGTTCCTCTCACTCGACTGTGAGGACAGTGCTGACAACTTGACCAGTGGCCACAATGTACAAGAGCAACGACTCGTTGCTATTCGGAGCGGCAAGCAATGGCTGGGTGGAAAGCAGGGCTTTTAGCTCGACAAACGCTGCTTGTGCTTCAGCAGTACACTCAAACGAGTCAGATTTCTTCATCAATCGGTACAGGGGCAGTGCCTTCTCACCGAGACGGGAGATGAATCGGCTCAGGGCTGCGAGGCAACCCGTGAGCTTCTGTACATCATGAAGACGTTCAGGACGTTTCATTCGTACAATCGCCCCGATCTTCTCAGGATTAGCATCTATCCCTCGTTCGGAAATGAGGAAACCGAGTAGTTTGCCCCCAGGAACTCCGAAAGTGCATTTTGCTGGATTCAGCTTGATATCATACCTCCGCAGATTTGCGAAAGTTTCAGCTAAGTCAGCCAGTAGGTCAGAACCTTTTCTGGACTTAACCACTATGTCATCCATGTATGCTTCAATATTCCGACTGATCTATTTATGCAAACACTTCTGCACCATGCGCATGAAAGTGGCACCAGCATTTTTGAGACCGAATGGCATGGTGATATAGCAGAAGCACCCGAACGGGGTGATAAAGGCTGTTTTTATTTCATCTGGCCCATACAGTCGGATCTGGTGGTACCCGGAGTACGCATCCAGAAAAGACAGTCGCTCACATCCCGCAGTGGAATCTATGATTTGATCTATGCGGGGGAGCGGGAAATGATCCTTGGGGCAGACCCGATTGATGTGCTTGAAATCAATGCACATTCGGAGAGACTTATCCTTCTTAGGGACCATGACGACGTTGGCGAGCCACTCGGAGTGGTACACCTCACGGATGAACTTGGCTGCCAGGAGCCGAGCAACTTCTTCGCCAATGGCCTTCCTTTCTGTGTAGCAGAGCGACGGAGATGCTCCTTCACAGGTTTCGCCTTTGGGTCGACTCGCAAACGGTGCTCAGCCAGCTCCCTGGGTACACCCGGCATGTCAGATGGTTTCCATGCGAAAATGTCCCAGTTCTCACAGAGGAACTGGATGAGCGCTTCTTCCTATTTGCTGTCGGGTGTTGTTGATATGTTGGTGGGAGCAGCATTGGGATCTTCCGGGTGGATGTGCACTGGCTTCGTGTTGCCGGCCGACTGAAACCAAGATTCCGCAGCCGGCTTCTTGGAGCGTAGCAGATCACTCGGATCGGCGCTCTTCTTGTACTCCTCTAGTTCCACCATGGCCATCTGCTCATCAGCTATCTTGGACCCTTGCTGCAAACACTCTTCCGCGCGCTGTCGACTGCCAGTGACTGTGATCACACCTTTTGGACAGGGCATCTTCAGCTTGAGATACACATAACATGGACGGGCCATGAAACGTGCGTAAGCCGGCCTACCAAGGATGGCATGGTAGGCGCTGCGAAAGTCGACCACCTCGAAGGTCAGCCTTTCCTTCCGGAAGTTCTTGTCGTCTCCAAAGACCACATCCAGGGCGATCTGCCCAAGTGACTTTGCTTTTTTGCCGGGGATCACTCCGTGGAACTGCATGCTGCTCTCGCTGAGTCGGGACATCGGAATGCCCATCGCTTGCAGAGTATCAGCGTACAGTATGTTCAGTCCGCTTCCACCGTCCATGAGGACCTTGCGCAATCGGACGCCTCCCACGACTGGATCGACCACCAGCGCCTGCCGCCCAGGGGTGGCAATGTAGGCCGGGTGGTCTGACTGATCAAAGGTGATCGGAGTCTTCGACCAGTTCAGAAACTTTGTCGTCGCCGGCGCTGCCATGTTCACTTCTCGGTTGATAACTTTCAACCGGTTCCTGCTCTCTACATCTGCAAAGATCATCAGGGTTGCGTTGACACTGAGAAAAGGTTCATCTTTGTCTCCATCATCAGCGTCTTCTGGGCTCTTCTTACTCGACGGGCCCTCTCAGAACTACTGAATCAACAGTCTGCACTGCCGAGTGGTATGCTTGGGCAATATCAGATTGCCCTCTTCATCTTTCCGGGTGTGGATGTGACATGGCAGGTCTAGGACATCCTGGCCCTACTGATCTCTCTTCTTCTTCGGGATCCATTTGTCCTTGGCCTTCCCCTTGTTCTTGGCCTGGCCGGCTAGTGCGGCAGCTTCGGCTTGGGCCGAACCATCAGCTTTGCGCTTCGGCTTCCGACTGGGATTACTGTTTCCGGGGTTGGGCTCACTGGTTTTCCCTTTGCCGTTACGGAGACGGTCTTCCTCTTCTCCGTTTGCTTACCGAGTGGCAATCTCCATCATTCGGCTCTTGGTCAAAGATCCTGACCGACCAAATTTCAGGATGAGCTCCTGATATCTGACTCCTGCCTTGAAGGCGCAGACGGCTTGATGCTCTGTGACATTCTCCACCACATGATGCAAGGTTGTCCACCGCTGGATGTACTCCCTCAATGTTTCATTCGGCTTCTGTACACAATGCTGTAGCTCAGACAAACCAGCTGGGCGTTTGCACGTGCCCTCGAATGTCTTGATGAACACTCAGGTCAAATCCTCCCAGCAATATATGCTGGCCGGAGCAAGCTGATTGGGCCAGGCGCGGGCGGACACTTCCAGCATCAACGGCAAATGTTTCATAGCCACATAGTCATTCCCTCCTCCAATCTGCACAGCCACTCGGTAGTCTTCTAACCAAGTTTCTGGCTTGGGATCACCGGTGAACTTGCTCACTCCAGCTGCCAATCTGAAGTTTGGCGGAATATCGGCGGCCCGAATGGCTCTACTGAAACACTCGGGCCCGGAGATGAATGCTCCACTTCCACTTGGACGATCTCTGTCCAAGTTCTTTCTCTGAGCTCTGCCTCTGTTGACCAGGTTCTGAGCGAGAATGGCTCTCGCGTTGAACTGCGGGTCACGGTGGTCGACTGGCTCTCTCTGGCGATAACCGTCACCATGACGGGGAGGGCTTGCCCTCCGATCGTTGCCGTAAGGAAGCCTGGCGTCGTACGGCCGGGGCGCGTATGAGCCATCCCGCGGAGGGGGCGACTGCATGCGGTGGCGATCATCCTGACACCGCGGGGGCGTATTCTGACTGCAACCCTGCCCCGAGTGCTGGTCTCGGTGGTGGTCTTGGTCGTCTCGCCGCGGAGGCGAGTGTCTGTTTCTCCTTGGGGACATTGGGTTGTGAGCCGACTGAACGGTGTCAGCCCTAACGGATCTGCTGTGAATCTGATTGCGCGACTGGGACACTGCCTAATTTTGTTCTTCAGCCACCTTGAGCAGAGCCCGGATCTGCCGAAGACCCTCTCCCGCCTCGGACCGAGATGGCTCAATGGAATCTGCTATCCGAGTGGCTGCCGCCAGATTCTGGACAGGAGTGCGGAATACCTCGAAACTCTGATGCTGGTCATTCGAAAACAACCGCCGCTGTCGCCGACTGGAACTGGGCTGATGCCGTCTGCGGGCGTGATCGTCGAGTGACTTCTGGAGTGCCTCCAGACGATTGCACTCAGCCAAGTTGGCCTGGCATGCGGCCTCCAAATCCTGAGCCTCGGGGGTCGTCCCAACGATGGGCATCTGGAGGGCCTGCTCGGTCCTGCGCTACAGTTCTTCCCTCTGCTGTCGAGTGAGAGGTTGTGGGATGTACTCGTCGTCACGTCAGCCCCTGCCGCCGCCAAGATCAGTGCGTGACAGGGCACCGTTCTCCGCGCCGCCGCGGCCGTACCCAGGTGGACTGGGAGGGGAATCGGCCATCAGCACCTCCGCAGCGGGATCGCTGCTCTCGCACTCGGATAGGTTTTTCGAATGGTCGTGCACGGAGGCGAACAGATCGAAGACAGGTTCATCGGGTTCGATTGCCGCGATCTGCGGGGCTGCAGCCTGAAGGGCCACCGCGTGCCTGATCCACCGCTAAAGCCGCGAGCGTCCGGAGCGCTTGCGATGACGGCTGGTGGAGAGCGAAGAGGTCGACTGATAAGGAGTCGACGGTTGTCGAAGAAGGACGCCGAAGGTGCTCGCACGGAAGTGTGCCGCGCCGCGGACGGGCAACGCCTCGACATCCAGCAGGGCTTCTTGGAGCCACGCCGAATCGTCGGCGATGAAGCTGAGGACGCCGAAACGGATCTCGCCGCCCAGAGTCAGTCTGCCGCCGGAAACCATGGTGATGGTCGAAAAAATGCAACTACGCCGGAAGTCGCTAGACGCCTGCCCCACGGTGGGCGCCAACTGTCGTGGGTGGAAGCCTGACAGTAGTGTGTAGGGGTACGGATGAGAGGGCAGAGCCTAGCTATGGCGCATGTGTTACACTCGGATTTACGTGTTCAGGCCCCTCAGCGGTGGAGGTAATAGCCCTACGTCTCGGTGCTCTGGAGCTGTATTGCTTGAGTGTATGATTACAACAGGTTGCGAACCCTTGGAATGGAGCTGGGGGTGACTTATATAGTGTTCGCCAAGTCCCCCCATGAAGGCGGCCATTACCAGGGGTTAAGAGGGGGTTTAAGGGCGCCAGGTAACGGGCGCATTGAATACAATTAATACAGGCGAACGTGCGTCCCGACCGTTGCGCTCCTGGAGTCTCCTGGTCTTCTCTGGTCGAGTGACTTTCGGATGCTCCGAGTGAAACAAGCTGGTCGAGTGAACTCTTGCCTTCCGAGTGGTTCGTTGAACTCCGAGTGAATGTCAGTCTGCGGAATTCTTGGTTGCTGATCTGGCCCTGGGGTCCAGTATAGGACGTGTGGTGTCCTAGGGTAGGGCCTATAGGTCAGGCCTATTACCCTATCTCTAGTACACGCCCTCGTCAGTCGCTCTTTGCGAGATGTTCCTGGGCTGCGAGGCCCATTTCGAGTTCTGGAGGAAGTTCTTCTGCCTCGTCCCCTGTACCCGAGGAGGGACAATCTACGAGGTTGGCGGGGCCGAAGTATGGCGCATCGCCGGAACCGGATACCCCGTAGGGACTCCGAAGAAAGACGCCGAAGAGTGGACCTTGGAATGGTTTTATATCGAAGATGTCCCCCTATTTGATCCAGTTCGGAGGGGGCTGCCCGAATTCTCATTGGTCTCTCCAAAGAAGCGGTTCAACTGGCGCCCGAAGGGTTCTTCCCAAGAGGAAAACGCCGAAGTAACTCGGCTGGCCGCTCAAGTGAGGTGGCTAGCCCACAATGGGCTAACCGTCATTGACGTGATGGCCGCAGTCATTGCTCGGTGCGTCCAACCTCTTCAACAGAGAATACACCCGGTTTGGTGCTACAACAGGGAAGATGATGCAACCCGGTACACACAGATGGGACCTGCCGATCAGGCGGCGATGGCAGCCATACTGGCCGATCTCTTCAAGGGAGAAGAGCAAGAATTTGCTCGGTTAAGGCCCAAGGAGGGCTTCTCGAGCTATAAACCCATTGAAATGGTCAGTCCGACCATGTTTTATAGTTCGGAAGGCATCCCAAATTTGTCTTAACCAGATTTCTATCCTGGCCGAATAGAACTGGAGGCGCTGGATCGAGACAGTGAGCTGCCCTGCTCCTCAACCGGAGGATCACTCTCGTGACGATGATCCTGGGTTCCATGATGACCCAGAAACATCAATCGATTTCGAGGAGGGGGTCTTCTACCAGGAGAGCCTTGATGGTTCTAAGGTGGCCCTTTAGGCCGATCATCCCGGGGCGCTTCCCTCCTCCGCTGTAAGTGGCCAACGGGCTTCTTCTCAAAAGAAACACTCAGCAGCGTCCGCTCCGAATACACTGACACCTACTCCCAAGGGCCGCCGTACGACGCGCCGGACAGCCGCAAGAGCGGCACCAGTGGCCCCAGTGACGAACGGTCGTGGGGTGACCAGACGCGCGGTCCCAATGGGAGCTACATCGTCCGCGCCCCGCCCGAAGAGGTAACGCCGCTGCCGTACCGTCATAGCCTCTATCTTCGACATCCACCGAGTATGCCAATAATTCTCTCCACGGTGTCCTATAGACGATATGTAGAACCGCCCTCTGCTGAGGATGTTGAAGAGGCGCCGAGGGGTGACTCGAACCCGAGGTCGCCAGCCGTAACCGGAGTTACTCTAGGGGTCCCTACCGAGGACCAACACCCCGAGGACTCAGGACGCGTCTCGGTCACTAACTCCGAGGTTGAAAGTGTGATGAATCATCGGCGGCGTAAGGCGTCACTTCGGAACTCCGCGTTTTCCAATCAGGAGTTTAATGCCCTTAGTTTGGTAGACGCGTACCTCGGCGCTGCTCGAACAGGACTTGAAGGGGCCGTGAAGCTCATGTCTACTAATGTGTAGGTATGGTATTTGTTTTGACAACTAGTATCTAACCCAGTAGCCCCTGAGCCTTAATTTGGGCGGGACGGCCGAGTTAAGGGTCTGATATGTATGATACCATGCTATTGTGCAGACTATTCGGGAGCAAAACAGAATGCTGTCCGAGGACCTCAAGCTGGCGCAAACAGAATTAGAGTCTGTGAAAGTCGAGCTAGAGGGTGTGAAGAAATTCACCAGAGAGGCACATGGTAAGTGCCAAACTTAAAGGTGTTTAAGAAAAAAAATTGATGCAACACCTCTGCTAATGAAAGATGATCCCATAGCAGCCGAGTCGATAAATCAGCTGCAGAAGGATCTGGAGATTGCCAGGGAAGCTGAAAGGTATGCGGAGTCACTGCAAGAGGCTGGCTATCGGGTGCTTTCCCGAAGTCATGAGGAGAGGGATAAGCTGAAGGCGGAAAGCGAACAACAGGTTCAAGAAATCAAAAGCTTGAAAGCTCAGCTGACCCTATCCCAAGAGGAGAACCAAAGACTGAAAGCGGGCATGTTCGGTAAGTGCAATCTAATTTTTCAGTACAGAAACTGCGCGTATTAGGTAGCAATATGAACAATGCCACGTCTCGTTGTAGTTCTTCTGACCAGACTCCTGAAGAGGAGGCCGGCTCATTCGGGCGGGACCTTCTGAAGGAGCTATCCGCCGTACATGAGCGGGCCCGGAAAGCCATGAAGAGCATGTTCAAAGCACTGTGGCCTAGCGAAGTGGCTCCGGAAGGGATGGCCGAACTTATGAATCGTTTCAAAGGAGCTCGGTGCCGCTTTGAGTTATGGAAGATGTCAACTTGCCGTGAGGGAGCATGGGAAGCTTGGGCGATGATCAAAACCCGTTTCACCAAGCTGGAACCGGAACATTTAGCTAGGGTTGGGCCGGTAGAGCCAGATGGGCAGGAAGTGCCCGTGCATCTGGTATATGACCAGGTTAAGCCCGCAGCTCGGCTGTCCCAAGCAGATTGTGCTCTGGAGACCACAATAGATGGTCTTGATCAAGATTAACAGTTTGATTCTATGTATCTATGTACTTTACATCGAATAGTCTCCAACCCGTGCGTAAAATGTTGTCTTAACCAGCCATCGGCTTCCGCGTCCTCGACCTGGAGCCGAGGAGTGTTTCCTACTATGTGAACCGAAAACATTAGAAAACACTTCGGAGAACTAGGCAATCCGGCCATTTGGTGCAAACAGACAAAAACGTGCTTAGGGAGTTATATTATATTACTGTTTAACGTAAGAAACATCTTCCAGCGAAAATAGTTCCTCTATGGGTTCCTTTCTTCGGGTTACCACATTAGCCGTGGATGAATAACCGAATACCCGAAGTAGACGGGGATGGTTACTTCGGGAAAATACCCCGGAATCTTGGCTATTGTGACCAATTATTTTCACTTCCCTCGTGGCCGACCAATTGTGTTCTTAAGAACGCTAGCTTTTGGCTTCACCCGTCTGAGGTACGTACCCGGGAAATCCGGACGTAGCAATCACAGAGGTGCTCCCTTTACTACCTAGCCGAACAATCGGGAATGTAGGGGGTAAACACAGGAGCAAGGCAACCCAGCTTGGCCAAATCTTAAGTCAAATTGATGCATATAATGGCTTTAGAACGATACAGGAAGGCTGCAAACACGTAAAAACGAATGGTTGCATAAATAGAATATGATTGGCTCCGTAAAAGAAGCCCCCAGGTAACAGCGTGTGGTACATTCAAAGATGTTTGCCGAAGAAAAACTGAACATAATTCAGCATAGCCGAACACAACCCGAGAAAGACTATTTACTAGAAAAAATATAAATCCGAGAGGGATAAACCGAACAAGGTAAGGTCGCGGAGTTAACCGTAGAAGCGTCATAGCAGAGCTGCGTTCCATGGGTTTGGTTCGAGGCGGTCATCTTTTGGGTCGCGGAGACGATATGCTCCGCCCGCGAGTACTTGATCGATTATGAAGGGCCCCTCCCATTTGGGCGACAGCTTATGCTTCTGCTTCTACGGGAGGCGCAGGACTAGATCGCCGATGTTGTAGGCCTTTGCCCGTACTTCCCTGCTCTGATAACGTCTGGCCTGCTGCTGATAAAAAGCAGAACGAGCCTGAGCTATGTCGCGCTCGCCCTCCAGGGCGTCCAGGTCATCTTGCCGATCTAGCTCGGCCTGCTTTTCTTCATACATACGCACCCGAGGGGCGTCGTGAATAAGGTCGCTGGGGAGGATGGCTTCTGCCCCATACACCATGAAGAATGGTGTGTAGCCCGTGGATCGATTAGGAGTGGTGCGCAGGCCCCACAACACGGAGTCAAGCTCCTCAACCCAATGGCAGTCGGATTCTTTTAAATATCGGACCAAACGGGGCTTGATGCCACTCAAGATCAGTCCATTAGCTCTCTCGACCTGTCCATTAGACTGTGTGTGATATACCGAGGCATAGTCGAGCTTAATGCCTAAATTAGCGCACCAGTCTTTGACTTCCTGGGGGGCAAAATTGGACCCATTGTCCGTTATTATGCTATGGGGGACACCGTAACGGTGTACGACACTGGATATAAATTCGATGACCGGCTTAGACTTTGCTGAAGTTACCAGCTTTTCCTCGATCCATTTAGTGAATTTGTCGACCATGACGAGTAAATATTTCTTTTTCTTGGTCCCCCCTTTAAGTGGTCCGACCATATCTAGCCCCCAGACTGTGAAAGGCCAAGTAATTGGTATCGTCCGAAGGGCCGTGGGGGGCATATGGCTCTGATTTGCAAAGAGCTGGCATCCAACGCAATGTTGGACCAATGTTTGGGCATCTGTTCGGGCGATGGGCCAGAAGAACCCTGCTCGGAAAGCCTTGCTTACCTGGGCCCGAGCTGCCGCATGGTGATCTCCCATGCCAGAGTGAATCTCGGCCAGGAGCTGCCTTCCCTCCTCTTCCGATATACATCTTTGGAGGACCCCAGTAGTGCTTTTCTTATATAGTTCTCCCTCGTGGACCTTATAGGCTTTGGATTGTCGAATGATATGCCTTGCTTCAGTCTGGTCAGCCGGTAGTTCTTGGCGGAGGAGGTAGGCGAGGAAGGGCTCGGTCCATGGCGCAATTACCGCCATGACTTCGTGAGCCGAAGATGTCATTTCGATAGACGAGCCCCCGATAATTCCTTCGTCTGGTTTGATAGGCGGAGGGACGAGCTCTCCTGAGGTATTGGTTTCCGAGCCTTGGGCATCCTCCTGCCACACCACGGACGGCTTGAAGAGTCGTTCTAAAAAGGTGTTCTCAGGGACGCGGTCGCGCTTGGCGCCCATTCGAGCAAGGATATCAGCAGCTTGATTGCTGTCTCTAGGTATATGGTGAAATTCCAACCCTTCAAAACGGGCGGAGATTTTTAGGACGGCGTTGCGGTATGCTGTCATTTTTGGGTCTTTTGTGTCAAATTCGCCATTGACTTGAGAGATGGCGAGATTAGAATCTCCCCGTACCTCGAGCCACTGTATGCCCATTGACACCGCAATCCGAAGTCCATGCAACAGAGCTTCGTATTCGGCTGCGTTGTTGGAGTCGGTGTACATGATCTGGAGTATGTACCGGATATTATCGCCAGTGGGGGATGTGAGGACCACTCCAGCCCCCAACCCGGCGAGCATTTTGGAGCCGTCAAAGTACATCGTCTAATGCGAGTATGTACTGTATTCCCTAGGGAGTTCAGCTTCCGTCCATTCTGCAACGAAATTAGCCAAAACCTAAGATTTAATAGCTCGACGTGGTCGATATATGATTTCGAAGGGGAGGAGTTCTATAGCCCATTTGGCTATACGGCCGGTGGCATCTCGATTGTTTATTATGTCGTTTAGTGGTACTTCGGATGCTACCGTGACCGAGCACTCTTGAAAATAGTGGCGGAGCTTTCGGGATGCCATGAAAACTGCGTAGGCGATCTTCTGATAATGCGGGTACATCGTCTTACACGGGGTGAGCACTTCGGATACGTAGTACACAGGTTTCTGCACCTGGAGCTTGTGACCTTCTGTCTCTCGTTCGACGACGAGAACCGCGCTGACCACCTGATTCGTGGCCGAGATGTATAGCAACATTGATTTGCCCGGACTGGGTGCTGTCAATATAGGGTTGCTAGCCAGTAGAGTTTTTATTTCTTCAAGTGCCGCCGCCGCCTTGCTGGTCCACTCGAAGTTCTTCGTCCATTTGAGCAATTTATAGAGCGGTAAGGCTTTTTCTCCAAGGCGTGATATGAAGCGACTTAACGTGGCAACGCAATCGGCTAGTTTCTGGACGTGCTTTAGCTCGGTGGGGATCGCCAGCTCGGACAGTGCCCGTATTTTCGCTGGGTTGGCCTCTATTCCTCTATGGGAAACAATGAATCCGAGCAGCTTGCCGGCTGGTACTCCGAAGACGCACTTTTCCGGATCGAGCCATATATCGAAGGTCCGAAGACTGTCGAAGGTTTGCCGGAGATCGTCCACCAACTGGCTGACATGCCTAGTTTTGACAACCACGTCGTCCACATATGCCTCGACCGTTTTGCCGATTTGTTTTTCCAAACATGTTTGAATCATGCGCTGGTATGTAGCCCCTGTGTTCTTTAATCCGAAGGGCATTGTGTTGAAGCAGAATGGTCTGTAGGGAGTGATGAATGCTGTGGCCGCTTGGTCGGACTCCTTCATTTTAATTTGATGGTATCCGGAGTAAGCGTCGAGGAAACACAGTGAGTCATGCCCGGCAGTGGCGTCTATGATCTAGTCTATGCGGGGCAAGGGGAAGGGATCCTTGGGGTAGGCCTTGTTTAAATCCTTGAAATCGACACACAACCGCCAGGATTTATCCTTCTTGGGCACCATGACCAGATTGGCCAACCATTCGGGATGTTTGATGTCTCAGATGAATCCGGCTTCGAGCAACTTTGCCAGTTCCTCGCCCATAGCTTGATGCTTGGGTTCGGAAAACCGACGTAGAGTCTGTTTGACTAGCTTGAAACCCTTAATTATGTTTAGGTTGTGCTCGGCTAATCTACGCGGGATCCCTGGCATGTCTGACGGGTGCCAGGCAAAGATATCCCAGTTTGCACGCAAAAATTTGCGCAACTCTTCATCGACCGCGGGGTCCAGCTGAGCTCCAATGGACGTCGTCTTGTTGGGATCAGTTGGGTGCACTTGAATTTGACGATTTCATCCGCTGGTTTAAAGGACGTGGATTTGGGCCTTTTGTCGAGGATTACGTCGTCCTTATCCACCGTTGAGCGGAGCGCGGTCAGTTCTTCGGCTGCGAGGGCTTCGGACAACGCTTTGAGGGTGAGCGATGCTGTTTTATTCTCGGCTCGAAGGGCTCTGTCCGGATCATTTATTACTGTGATTACGCCATTCGGCCCTAGCATTTTGAGCTTCATGTACCCATAGTGTGGGATGGCGTGGAATCGTGCGAAAGCGTCGCGCCCTAATAAGGCATGGTAGCCACTGCGAAAGGGTACGATGTGGAAAAGCAGTTCTTCGGATCGGTAGTTCTCGGGGGTTCTGAAGACCACATCAAGAGTGACTCGGCCACTACAACGTGCCTCCTTTCCGGGGATGATCCCTCGGAAGGTGGTGTGACTTTGCTCGATGTGGGATCTGTCAAACTGCATTTTGTCCAAGGTGTCCTCGTAAATGAGGTTTAGCCCGCTACCGCCGTCCATTAATACCTTTTGGAGTCGAAATCCATCCACTATTGGATCAAGGACAAGGGCGGCAACAGCTCGAGTAGGGCAGGACCTCGGCTGATCTTGTTCACTGAAAGTGATGGGTGTGTCTGCCCATGAGTTTGTCGCTGCCACATGGTGAATTTGAGCGAGCTCTCGAAGGGCCCTCTTCCTCTGATTCTTCAAGGAATACGTCTCGTAGATTGTTAGGATCTCGGCGTCGTCATTAGAGGGCGTCGCTAGACATTTGCTTGAATATGGTCCTCCGAGGATGACTTCGCCGCTCTTGGCGACTTGCCTGACCACCCAGCAAGCTCGAAGGTTGTGGGTTGGGTTCGTATTGAGGAGGATGGAGTGTATGGGGCATGGTTTGTCCAGTAGTTCATCAAGGACCGTTCTGGATCTTGGCAGGGGTTTCATCCCTTTATCGGATGGCTCGTATTGAGTTGTCCGGCGAAGGTGTGCGCGCTTTGCCCGAGCTCGGTTTGGTTCCTCTGTACGGATTGACTCCGTTTGCTCGAGCTGAGCCTGCCAAGCATACTCCATGGCGCAGTATTTGGACACTAGGTCCGATAAATCAGAGAAGTTTTGGATGTGACGGCC